>VDFB02281492.1:53640203-54253527 GCA_007258455.2 Sequoia sempervirens
GTGGGTGCTATTTAATGTGTCATCAAAAATAATATGCGTAAATGAATTGAAATAAGATACTATTTAAGCACACCGATAAGACATTGTATTAAAAACAGAGAAAAAGAAGTAAATGCAAACTCAATATTCTACTTCGATTGTCGTCCTATCATCTTCTATCTTTAGTGTTTTTTGTTGATTCCAGCTTTTGTTCTCAGATTGTAGGCTAGGCTCAACAAACTATCTTCCTAAAGAATGAGATTCAAATGTGAAGCATGATGTAAGATTAAAGCTATGATATGGAATAAGACTAATATGCTTGAAATAACCATGATACTATGATAAATGAATACTAAATGGATTAAATAAATGAACTCTAATTAATTGCCTATTACCAATGCTTGGATTCACACATGTAATTATAGAGTTTTTTGAATGATTTTGATTGGCTATCTTGATTGATAGTTGTGATAATTCTTGGTAGATCAAATGGCTGAAGATGGGTGAAACTGAAGAGAAAATAAAAGAAAACTTGAAAACAATATTTTTCTATTTTTATGAAAGAGAGAAAGATAAGAAGATAAGAAATCACTTTTCTTTAAAAGAATAAAAGAAAGATTTAAAAAGTTGATAAATAAATGAATTAAAAATTCAATTGTTTATTTGTGGAGGACATTCAACTTTTTCTTAATTAAATAAAATATTTAATTAAGCTTTTTAGCGGGAAGAAACTGTGATAAGGAATGAAACTTTGGTTAGGTTTTTGAAGGGTGAAGAGATCATTTAAAGATGAATGTTTGAATTTGTGAGTGAGTTCCTGATCAGATAAAGTGTCTGGTTGTGTGGTTTAGAGAAGAGCGTAAAAGTGTTTAGTTAGAGTAAGTTTGTTTAGTTAAGTCAGCACACAACAGATGATTAAATAAGGAACATTTGATTAATTGGAAGGAAGGGGTCAAAATGGAAGAGGAAATAGTGTTTAAGGTTAATTAAAATCAAAGTTTAGAGACACAGATTTCAAACAATGATAATTAATTTAAAATAAAATAAAATGTTATTTAATTAATTAAGTGGACATATGAAAATAATTAAATAAAGAATAAATTTACATTTAATTATGGAAGAAAAATAAGATGAATGAACAATATAATTAAATTAATTAAAATTTAATCATATGTAGAGACTTTTAGATAAATTAATTAAATAATAAATACTTCCCAATTAATTATCAGGATATAGACATGACCATTTTTATGTGTATACAAGTGGCATAGAATATCATGTCAAGGAAATTCAAAATCAAAGTGAATAATTAGGAAAATGCATTACATATCTAATTCAAGGGTTATTATTCGTAGAAATTTCTCTATAACATAATTGAATGTGTGAGGCTCAATGCACTAGCAACTTGTTGGAGACATTAGTAGGTGAATGAAACCCTAATAGAAGGTTTGAGATGATATGGATGGTTTTTTACAAATTTGAGAGAAGGGTTACAGATTGGTGGAGTCAATAAAATAGAATATAATCAGATAATTGAAAAAGTGTTGTGTCTACAAGAGTTGAGTGTGAAGATAGTAAATGAAGTAGAACAAAGAGTGTACATGTGTCGTAGAAATTAATACACAATATCTTCTAGGAGTTTTCATTCAAGGTAAACTGGTGTAGTACAACAAGGTAGAATAATGAATGTTCTAAGTGCAGAGGAGAGAAAGAGAGTGAGTGCAAAAAGTGGAGTGTGAGTAGAGAAAGAGAAGTGTTCTATAGAAATTATGTATTGGTTGTATTGATGCATTATAGGTTATGTATAACCAATTTTATGCATATATGAATCAAATGTGATATTTTTTTTATGTAAATATGATTGCTTGGTACCATTAGGTAATTGAGTTGGTGCTTCCTTGGGTTGGTTCCCTAAAATATTGTAACAAAAGACTTATTTGTGACATTGGATTTGAGCGGTAGACTCAAGTAGCATTTTTCACCATAGTTTTTTCCCATATTTGGTTTTTCATGTACATCATGTGTTATTGGAATTTTTATGTGTGCATGTTTATCTTTCTACTAGTTTAGTAAATATACATAAAGTGCTAAAGGAATTAATCTGTAGTATTGATTAAGGGCTTAAGAAGTTAGTGTGCTTAAATTGTTTTAAGGGCTAAGTTTTAAGATCTACTGATTCACTCAACCTCTCAATAGATTGTTGAATTCCAACAATTTGTATTAGAGCACTAGGTTCCCTAGGAGAAGGATAATCGGCTTAGGTTGATCTTGGATAAGTGAACACAAAATGGCTAATAGGAAAGGCTCTAGAAAATGTAGGAGTAAAAAGAGGATTAAAAAGGATCTACACATAAAAGGAGAAAATAGGTTATTAGATATTTTTAGCAACTCAGATGATGAACATGAAATTTCCTATGAGATTAATGGGAATGAATCCTTGTACATGGATTTTGGTACAATGTCTGATGTAGAAATTGAAAGGTTTGATAAAGAAGAAGGAGATATTGACATTGAAGGTAGACTCATATGTGCCCTAGATGAGATTAAAGGTTTGAAGAAGGAAAATGAAGAACAAACAATGCATGCACAAGAGGAGATAGATAAGTTGAATAAGAAACTTGAAAAATCCAATCAGATGGTGATCATCCTAAAGACTCAAGGGAAGAAGCAAAGAGAATAGAAGATGTAGTTAAATCTAAACTACATTCTAAATCAGATGAGTGCATGAAGATAGAAGTAGAAATAACTGCTCTGAGAAAAGATTTAGAAAATCTTAAGGAGCAGATTGAAAATGGCCTAAAGTTGAAGGGTGGATTTGAGATACTTGATAAACTAGTTAGATCACAAAAGCCATCAAAACCTAAAGAAAATTTTGGCCTTGGTTTTGAGAAAGGAAAGAGTCCTTTTTCCAGTGCTTTTGCAAAATTATATGATAGGTTCAAAGCAAAAGAAAGATGTTGCACCAAGGAAGAGAAAGTTTGCATGAGTTGTCCCAAAGAAATTCCTCTAAAAATGGAAGATCAGAAGAAGGCACTACTAAGGTGAAGATGAAAAAAGAGGAAAATAAGCCCATTGTTGATATGAAGAGAGTTAAAGAAGAAAAGAGACTTGCTATAGGAAAGAAGAATAACAATCATTCAGTTCTTTCTTATCAGAAGAAGAATAATCACACAAAGGGAACTGATGGAATTTTTTTTTACAAGGATGAGATATGTAAAGAATTCAAATGAAAGAATACCACCTCATCCTACATATAGAAAAGATATGACCAAGTATTCCTTGTTTTTCTATGGATATTGTTATTCATGTAATTAGTTTGGACATAGGCCTAGAGAGTGTAGATCTATACCTAGAGGGAGAAAAAAATATGTGAATAAGGATTAATTTTCTCCTATAGTGAATATGAATGTAATGTGCTTTAATTGCAATAATTTTGGTTACATGGATAAATATTGTAGAAAAATTCATGTAAGACAAAAATCACATACTAAGGAAAGGAATATGTCCCCAAAAGTGAAAAATGGTTCACACATTCTTGAGAAGAAGGAAGACCAAACAGAGAAGCACAAGAAGATATGGAGAGTGAAAGGTCAGCATGCATCACTCAATGTGGCTGCTCCTACCTTACATCACTAAATCTTAGTGGTAGGGAATGAGTCCAAGGGAGATTAATTATTATCTTATTCATCCATGAAAGTGAAATGGAGATAAAAAGTTGTCAAATTCAAATAGTTGAAAGTTGCAAAGTGGTGCAACTTTCATTCTGCAACTCGTGTGACCAAACAGACTATTCCAATGTGTTTGAATATGTATGTTTATACTAGGCATAGTCCTCTTTCACACCCAAACACATGAAATCACTTTGAGCTACGTTCAACTAGATTGATCCCTTAAGAGTCCATAGTGCAAAATGGCTGCATACTTCAACATGTTGTTACTCAGATACCTTGATGCTTAGAAACTTTTTGTCTAAACCAATGGGATTGCATTGGGTCCCTCTACAATAACCTCTCTCAGTTTTCACTATCTCAGAGGCATTTTTCCATGGTGGTGAATATTCATTTGGGGAAAAGTTGTCAAATGCAAGTAGTTGAAAGTTTCAAAGTGTTGTAACTTTCATTCTGCAACTCGTGTGACCAAACAGAATATTCCAATGCACTCGAATGGGTACTTTTATGCTTGGAATGGTCTTCTTTCGCACCCAAACATGCGAAATCGCTCTAAGCTATGTTCAACCAACTTGATCATTTAAGGGTCCAAAATACAAAAGGGAAGCAATATTGGATGGGCTATTACTTAGAAACTGTCATGCTTACAAAATCTCCATCTCAGCCTAAGGGATTATGTTGGAACCTTCTACAATAACCTCTCTTAGTTTTTGTGATATTAGATTCATTTTCCTATGGTGTCCAGTTTGCACTTGATGTAAAAGGTGTCAAATGCAAGCAGTGTTCAACTATGTTCAACTAGTTTGATCCCTTATGATAGCATGCAAAATTTATTTGAGCTATGTTCAACTATCTTGATCCCTTATGATGGCATGAAAAACAATAAAAACAAGAAACATACACACAATGGTTGAGAAGTTCGAGTTTTCCATACAAAAAGCATATGAACATTGGTGCAAAGCACCATGTTCCTCCATTTGACGAAGTAGGTATAGTTCAATGGTTTTATTCATGATAATGTCAAATAAGGCCATGACAGGCCATTTTGTAATCTTTCTTTTAGTTTTGAGTTAGTGTAAAAATTGCAAAATTGTCAAAAAATGTTGTCAATCAAAAATGTAAAAATTGCTCTCATGTAGAAGTCCAACAGTCATGGGAAGTTGAAAGGTATTTTTAGGTATTGTAAGGAGTTGTTTGAGGTCTATATATGTTGGAAGCTCAAATTTAGTGGTTGTTCAAGAGTTTGAAGGAGAATATCAATCAAATATCTCTGTTTCTTTGTTAATTTATGTGCATTTTCTTCATTTGTAGCCTGTGTACAAGTCTGTAGAGTAGGAGTTTTCTCTAATATGATTTTAATCTATTGTAGAATGGTTTTATCTTTGATTTGAATCCAATTTTGTGGAATTCTATTAAGTTCCAAGAAACTTAGAAGTAGATTTTTGAAACTAGTCTAAACTTGCTCATACAAGGGTTTGAGTGTAATATGTTGAAATAGGCCATTCCACCTATTTTTTGGGTTGTGTCTCAATGGAATGGGCCTGATGTAAGTAGGATAGGGAGTAGGAATAAGAAAATAACATTGGTAAAGACATTGGAAGAGATTACTAACACTGCCCCTGTTGAAAATTTAGAATTTAGGCCTTAAAAGCAAGGCTAGAAGAGGTGAAGCAAAGAAATTGCTTGAGAATAAGTTAGAATAGGTTGTAAATAGGGTGAGGTTATGAATTTTTATGTGTTCAAAAGTTCTACAAGGATAGGGAAGGTCAAAAGTATGTTATGGCATGCTGCCCTACTTGGGAAAAGAAGGGTTTTGAATGAAAAAGAGAGGTTTGAGCGAGTAAACGTGGGTAAAGTCAGGAAGCAACATAATTTGGTGGTCAATTAAGTTTGTGTAGGAAAAATGAAGAGTTTTGGAAGAGGTTTTTAGGTTGTATGAGGTCTGGATATGGGGTTTTCAATAAACCCTAGCGAAATTTGAGAAAAGTGAGGGTTTAGAGGATAGTGGGGTTAGAGGGCCAATCACACCCTAAAAATTATGGATTTTGTGGATTTGTAGAATGGTAAATTCTTCTGAATTGTTTTTTATGATTTGAAGAGTGACTGAGAGGGTGTTTCTTTGTTAAATAAACCTATTTGGGGGTCTAGGACAACATTGAAGCACTAGGTTGAGGGTTTTGTTTCAAAATAGTCTCATGGGATTTTGAGGCATGTGAAAGTATGTGTTAAAGGGTGTCTAAAAAGAATGAAGGTTGGAGAGATTGTTTAGAAAATTTGAAAGTTATGTCAAGAAAGGTAGGCCTACTGACCTACTAGAGAGACTAGGTGAAAAATTGAAAACAAGTCAAGATACTGATTTGGGGGAAGAAAAGTGGTTGGAAGTTCTTTGTATGGTGAAAATGGATTGAATGCTTCCCTATCATTGCATCGATCATCCTCAAGTCTAGCAAGTGCAAGATGTTCTTCAATTATCCTCGCCCTTACAATAATAGAAAACCAATTGTAAATGCGTACAATGGTGGAACTTTGAAACATTTTATTTTTCCTCAATTAAAATTTTTGGTTGTGAAGCATTTTGTCATTTTCATTTGAAATGATTTGCTATGATTAAAAATTGGAGTCTAATAGAAACAATTTATGCTCTCATGTACATTTATTATTTGGTGAAAATTATGTATCCTTTGCTTAATTGAGTTGTTCCAATCAAAGGATTAAATATATTTCAATCTTTTTATGAATCATTTCATGGAATACCAATTAAAAACGTGCTTTTTTATTTTAGATAAAGTTTTTTAGCATCAATCAATTAATATTCAAGACAAACCATCAAGGACAACAATGATCAATGCTAGGGCTAACCAATTAATAAGCATACACATGAATAAGTCAAGCATGTACATGTGAATAAGGGAAGCATAAGTACTCAAAAACATGTAAGCCTTGAAGTATACACATGAATAAATAGTACACAAAAATTAATACAAAGAATATGCATGAATACAAGGTATACACATGAAAACACATAAGTCCCAAAATATACATTGGAATACACCTAATTCACAAAGTATACACATAAGTTGTAAAGTATACACTTGAATACATGTAACTCATATCTATTGAACCATGGATTTATAATGCAAATATGGACACCATTGAAAAAAAATATTTGTATTAACCAAATAGCCATGTAGGAATGCATCAATATATCTTGATATAAGTACAAAATATAGGTACAAAATAGCCATATAGGCTTACGAGAATTCCATATCAGCATACAATGTCAAATATATCCAATACAAAATATGTACAAAAATGCAATATAGGCATACAACAAAGGGCTCTGAAATCAAAAGTCATTGCTCTCCATGCTCTCAAAATAAACTCTTTCCCTTTACTTGTTGATTGGATGGTGATATGTCTATCACTCATTTATGTTGCAGTCGAGGAGTGCTCCTGGTACTCCTCCTAGGGTTTAGTTCTTGGTCAAGTCTTATCTATTACAATAAGAAGTAAAGACATTAATATATAGAAATTACATTATAAAAAATAATATATTTAACAAAATAATCACTTACTGCCATTTGATGATCACTCTCCATGAGGGAAATATTCAATTGCCCATGTTGAGGCATGGTAAAGCCTTGTATAAACCATCCCAATATATATTAAACTACGAATCAATAATTGTTTGATTTTTCACTAACTAACATCTATAACAACGAATGTAAATTGAAATTTAGTAATTTTCCTCATACCTCCCCTATCAGAGCCATCTAGGATTCTATAGAAGATGAAACACTGATCTACATTTCCCTCATCACATTCGGAGGCGTTTCTACTTGCAACATATGAAAATAAAACAACAAATTATTCAATCACAAAAAATACAATAGTGATCCACGTCATGACTTATTATGTATGAGATAATGAACAAAATTTTGAGTACTTATTAAACTATATATTTATAACTATCATGCTTACTATTTTCCCTATCCATATCTTGTTCGAAAGAATATGTTTTTAGGCTTTTACCCATAGTAGCAAGCCAATGAACCATTTGATAAAATGATTTCATAGACATGTATGATAACTATGGTGGCATAGAGAAGGCAGTGAACTGCTTGTAAAAATGCCTCAAAGAAATGGGGTCTTGTGGTGATGGAATGCCATTACAAACAAGGGAATGTCATGGCATTCCATCACCATAAGACCACATTTCTTTCAGGCATTTTTCATAAAGTTCATTTCCTTCTCTATCGTATTATTGCTTACTATTATGCTTTGATAGAAAATTTTCCAAGCATCCATAGTTTGTTGGAGAGCACCTATTTTAGGCTTTTAGCCATAGTAACAAGGAAGTGAATAGTTTGATAAAATTATTTGGTACACATGTATGGAAAATGTGGTATCATAGAAAGGGTGGTGTGCTGTTTCAAGAAATGCCTCGAAGAAATGTGGTATCATGGTGATGGAATGGCATTCCATCAGCATGAGACCACAATTCTTCGAGGCATTTTTTCAAACTAATAACTGCCTTGTTTATGCTATTGCTTATTATTATGCTTTGAGAGATTTTTTCCAAGCATCCAAAGTTTTTTGGAAAGCACCTTTTTTTAGCTTTTATCCATAGCAGTGAAGAAATGAATTGTTTGATAAAATGATTTGGTAGAAATGTATGGAAAATGTGGTAGCATAGAAAAGGTGGTGAGCTATTTGAAAAAGTGCCTCAAAGAAATTGGGTTTCATGGTGATGGACATCACCATGAGACCACATTTCTTTGGGGCATTGTTTCAAACTCATTGCCTTGTCTATATTATTTCTTACTATTATTCTTTCATATATTCCTTCCAAGTACCATTAGCATAGACAAGGCAGTGAAATATTTGAAAATATTCCTTAGTAAAAAGTGGTCTCATGGAATGCCATGACAATAAAATACAATTGGAATTTGCTCCTACTTATTACTTATGCTATGTGAAGTAATCACATCACTTCTTATGTTGAATTTCAAAAAAACTATATTATAGTTGAAATTTTTTCATCTATCAACATCTAGTTATTAGTTATGGAATGTGAAGTAATGCTTTGAGTTTGAAATATGTGAAATGCAGCGTAATCAATGATATGAATACAAACTACACAAATCTATGAAGTACAATTCATTAGTTAAACTCTTTATTCTATTACCTGCGTGTAGGTTTGACTAAATCCACTAGTACTAGGAGGTGTTCCCACAAAACCTCCAATATTAGCCTATTCAACATCTAAAATCACATATTAAAATACTATTCATCAAAAATGCTATGACCCCACCAGTTACCCTCAATTGTTTGAGGATACACCAACTCTACTTGGAAACCTCAAACAATGGTAGCATAGATGGTGGCACCAATGAATAGGAAACCTCTTCACATTGAGGGTAAGATTTTCATTTGTGCATGGGTCACTAAATAATGAGCACAAATCACCTTTTGTAATTTTTAAATATTTTACATCTTTATATGATAATTTATCCATGTAATAAGCCCTAGCCGCCTGCCTCCTATCTTGCCATCTAGTTAATTGTTTCCTAAATGAATCTACATTTTTTAACATTTCTTTAAATGAAGTTGCCAAGGTCATTATTTCTGTGGTTGGAACATTTGGATTGCTCAACCTCCTAATTAAATCCTCAAAAAAAAATTTATTGTTCTCAATTTCACTCATTAAATTTTGTTGAGTGTTAGGAGGGTGTTGAGGGATTGGTGGAGGAGCTTTTTGTTGTGGTTGATTAACTTGAGGATTTTGTTGTTGAGGATTTTGAGGATGGTTTCCAAGTTGATTAACATCTCCTACAAATTCAAAAAATAAATATCAAATACAACCTAAAACTAACAAATTCCAAACAAAAAATAAGCAATCCTTACCTCTCAAACTTCCATCAATGTGGCAGGATTCTGGTAATGAAACAAAAACGGTTGATGAATAATTTTAGAAAATAGCTCCTCCTAGAACACAAGTGTAGAATATTGGGGTTTTGGCCGTGGGAAACAATAAAACATAGTGAGAAGTGAAAATGAGTTCGTTTTCTTTTTATTTTTATTTTAATAGGTCATAACACTAGCGTGTTATAAGAAGCTCGCATTATGGGCTCATTGTGGCTAAGCCTCAGGCTTGACACACTAAGCCATAACATGAGCACATTATAATGTGCTCGCGTTATTATTTTTCAAAATTTTCCTCAAAAAGTGGCCACAAATTGGCTACCCATTTTCATGCACCCGCCTAGTTTATTTGTGCTTCGATTCAAAGGTTTTATTCAATGCTAAAGGTCATGGGTCTGTGAGGAAAGGATATAGGATTTGGTAAGAAGCTATGTTTTAGACACAGTGAATTGAATGCTATCAAACCATAGATTTTTGGTTCCTTGCACTTCTCTAGCTCTTCTAGGGTTTTTCACCTAAAAGGAGAGAGTACGACCAAAAATGCTAAGGGGTTCATTCAAATAATGTTATGCGTGATGTTATATGATCAAAATGAAATAAAATAAGTGTAGTTAATTGACCTATATGACTGAATTTAAATGCAAAACTAAGATTTAAACTATGTTTGAAAACACACTATGATATGCAAACAATGAATTAAAAGATGAAAAACTACATAACAAAAGGAAATTGGTTGAATCTAAGTGCACCTGGGAAAAATTTGAGGGATTAGGAATTTTCTAAATGCTATTTGAAATTATTGAAAATCAACAGGGGGACTCATTCACCCAGGGTGGCGAATTAGTCCTACTTCTGGTGAAAAATTATCAGAAACAGGTTTCTGACTATCGGGATCCAAAATCTAAAAAAATCTAGATTTTCAATATTAAGGTGGGACTCATTCACCATTGGTGGTGAATTATCCCTCTCCCAAAATTTTGAAAAATAAGGAGACAACTCTACAACACCAGATCTAGAAATGTCGGGTTGTCGGGTTGTCGAAGTCAATTCTACAAGAAACAAATAGAATACCTTCTCCAAGCTTGAAATATGATTGATTTTACTTGAATCACCTAGTTGACTTTTTGAAAAATCTTCAATCACCTAAATGCTTATTAAATGTGCATACAAAGGTCTGCAAACACACATGCAAAGGGGAAAACTGGTTAAGAGCTAGCAAATAGGGGTTTACCTTGGTCAAACCCCACTTTGGTAATCAAGCCCTTAATGAAATAATGTAATGAAAGAGACTACTAAACAAATAGCATGAAAATGCTATTAACTTACCAAACCCTTACTGATGTCAATCTGAAGTTGTATCAATGGATGCTCCATAATGCTTGATGAATGCTTGATTTGATGTTGTAAGATGCTTGAATGCTTGAATAGATGTGTGAATGTTAGATGATTGAATGATTAAATGAATGGAGGGTTGAAATGGGTGAAAAAACACTTATTTATACAATCTTGTGCCTTAGTAACCCATTCATACCTCATCATAGGCTAACATCAAGTGATTTTGAATAAAAACCCAAAAGGAATTTTGAAATATTTTGAATTTTGAGCCAAGGGGGACTCATTCACCACCCATGGAGAATGGGTCCCACTTAGGACCTAAAAATGGGTGTTGGGAATTATCTTGTATTTAATGTTGTTAATCATTTTTACATTAGTAAATACACTTAATTAAAGCTTATAAGGCCATAAAGGGGTCAAATAAAGCATAAGAAAGTTGTAGATAGTGAAGGTGTTCCTAGAAAAGCATAAAATCTTGTTACAATACTTTACAACACTTAAAAATAGGACTTGATGAGTGATGAAAAAGTGATTTTTAGGTGAGTTGTAATGAATAGAGTCTAGAAGAGTGTAAGAATGCTTTACAACACTTCACAAAACCTTCACAATATGTCATTATTTGAATTTTAGTACCTAAACATGCATGTTCAAGCCATGTTACATTATAAAATTAGAGAAAAATAGATCAAACATCATGAAACAAGACCTAACAGTCCATGAAAATGACAAGGGGCCATTTTTCTAGGGCACATTTAGCCCCCACTTTAGTGAGAGGATGAACTTGCTTCAAACTCACACTAAAGTAGCCATGAACATCAAGAGGGTTCAAATGCACTTATGCTAGCAAGATGGAATACAATAATCAAGAGGGATGATCAAGCCCCCAAGATGAAGATCCCATGGAAAACTAAACATAAGAACAAAGGACCACACAAGTGAAAGACAGAATTAGAAGAATTTTCGATTGTATGTCCAACTAGTTGTGGATTATATCTAGGGTGATTGTGAGAAAAAGAGAAAGTATACTCACTCTGGGGCAATAGAACACATAGCGGTTCACCAAGTGAGAAGGCCCAAGTATACTCACTCTGGGGCCATGAAACTTCTAGCTATCCACAGGGTGAGAAAGCCCAATGGGGGAGATACATACACTAGTTGGTATGCACTCAGAAACACAAAGGTGGCTATGGGGAAATTCATGCTACTAGATGGGCTTCCTACTCAACCATATCAAAGTTATACCTCCTTATAACTTTAACAAGGCACCACAAAGGGAAAAATGTTGGCTCGTGCTTCATGAGACAAGAAAATTTCCATATGCTTAGAACTCATGAACAAAAAGGATGGTACCACAAGCATGCAGGTTGCATTATGTAAGGTGGAAAAAATGCAAGAATGTAAAATGTAAAAATGTAAAAGATGTTCAAAGGGGTTTTCTTAAGTTCATGCAAGGTCAGTCACTTAGAGAACATTGTGTCTAATGTCTCCAAGAGGACCAATCAAAGAATAGTATATTCACAACTTATGGGATGCAGTACGTCACATCAGGCCACCAAGAGGAATGCAATATGCTAAGATAGATCACACTTATGAAGGACATCACATCCAATTTCATCCACAAAGTGACAAGTGCATCATATGAACGACAAGGATACACTAGGAAACAAGAATTAAAGTGAATTATGGTAATGTATGCCCCCCACTTTAAAGGAATTGCTACACACTATTCTATGAGAAATTTCTTTAAAGTAGCAAAGGGATGAAAATGCAAAAGGAAAACAATTCATGAGATCCAACTTGGAAAGCCCTATTCCAAGTCATATGTTTCTAGGTTAGGCTACGTCATGTCAATGAAAATGAAAACAAAAGAAAGAGGGAGTTTCCCCCCAGAAAGGATAACACCAAACACATGAGGGATCTATGGATTTGGGGTCAGTATGTTCATTGCTACAATGTTTTTATTAAAGAGCTCAGAACTATCATCATTCCCCAAAGCACATAGAACTGGAAGAATGAAAAACGAAGAGCAAAAACAAAAGGAAAATAAAGTCCATTTTGGGTCAACATGGAAGAGACATTGCAGTCTCGATGCTTTTCATCATCCCAAAAAGGAAAATACAAGTGAAAACAAGGAAAATGAAAAGGTAGAAGAAAATGAAAAATATTTTGGGTCAACATGAAGGAGACATTTTGGTCTTAATGTCTTGCAGAATCCCCAAAAGGAAAACATAAAACAAAAAGGGAAAAAGGAAAAGGACCTTTTGGGTCAACATGGAAGAGACATAGGTCATCTCTATGCTTTGTGTCATCCCCAAAAGGAGAACACAAAACAAAAATGTGAAAAAGTGAATGCATGACATATAGAAGAATACATGTACAAATATAAGAAGTGAACAAAGAGAGGGAACATCAAATGCATGAAACGAGGGAAATACAATACACACAGGAAAGTGTAAAAGGAAAAAATAAGAAGATAAATGCAAAAAGGCTACCTAAGTGAATGTAAGTCAACCATCTAATAAGTCATCCACCTCCCAGTCATGTTCAGTATAATGTGAGGGTAGTTGACTATCCAAAGGAAGAATTGCAAGTGCTGAACTAGGAGTCATACCAAGTTCTTCACTTGGTGGAGAGGATTTATGATTTAAGCTCATTGTAGATGAAAATAAGGAGTTGAGATCATTTTGCACTTATTCATCTATCTTTTCTATCATCACATCATTGTCATCATCATCAAGATTGATTATGGTAGGAGGGTGAAGAGTTATCTCCAAAGAAGGATGTATCAAAAGTTGGGGCTGATGGATTGGTTCATGTTGTTGTGAAGGTTGCACTAGACTATCTTGTGGTGAGTTACGAGAAGGAGGGTGGTCATCTATTTCTTCTGTCAACTATGAAGAGTGATTTTATTAATTTTCTTCCATTCGAGATTGATGAGCAAGGAGATGATGATGATGCCTATGTTCCCTAGCACCATGGTTTTGTTTAGTTCTATTTTGAATTTGTTGAGGTGTAAGAGTAGATTGAGTCATCGTAGGTTCCATTTATTCCTAAGGAAGAGGAACATAAGCAACCAAAGAGGATGGATCAATCTCTTTCTCTTTATCTTTATACACTTGTTTTATTTGAGGAGGCATGACGGGATTGGTTTCACTTCATCTAGGTCATTTGGACGATGAAGGGGAGGTGTATGTTTTTGGTTGTTGAGGAAGTTGTGTTTCCTATTCATGGTGAGGTTTGGGTGGAATCATCATTTCATCTATGATGGGAGTTGCTGAAGTGGACGGGGATTTGTTATGAAGAGACATATTGGCTATTTGGTTAGCTTTGAATTTTTGATAGGCTATGTAAAATAAGTCTTTTTGAGGAGTGATAGGTTATGTAGGTCCAGGCTAGAAAGCTTCTAAAGAAAAGTTACATATAGAGGATAAGGGATTAAAGCCACTATGATGTATGGTAAATATCTCTTTGTCATGTGGAAATTTCAAACACTTATAAACAATAGAAGGGACTGCTTTCATTGACCAAAGCCAATGGTTGCCTAGCCACAAATGAAATTGGTCTGATTGTGAAATGATAGAGAACATTACATATAAGATTTTGGGTCCTATATGTAATGGGAGCACAATCGATCATATCATAGGGCATGGAAAACTAGTATGTGTTCTGATCCATGCAGTTGGCATATCATATTCATCTTGATATAGCTCATGTAATACTAGAAACTCCTCTGTGATCACATTCTCACCACAAGCAGGATCAATTAATACCCAATTAGTGGGCTTATCATAAATTCGGCCAACTATGTAAAGAGGACCATCAGGAATTTTTTGAAGTATATCTTTAGTAGAAAAAGTGATATCAAGAGATTTATTAGTTTAGACCTTACAAGGGATAGTGTCTATTGCACCCACAAGTTTATCCATAGGATTAACTTGGGTAACAGTTGGAGTTATATCATGTTGTTCACTATTTGTATTAACATTCATTACATCAGTGTTTGAAGGTTCACTAGCCTTGACAAATGGGATATTGTGTTTAGGCATGGGATTGGTGAAAATTTGTAAATTTTGGTTAGGGGGTGCAACAGGCTTATTGCCTTGATCATTAACACCCACAATGGAAAAATGGCCCGAATCAATGATATCTTGAACTAAATGTTTCAGATGCTTGTAGTGTTTAGTGTCATGTCCATTTTGGAAATGAAAATGAAAATAAGCATTAGGTTTGAAGGTGGGTGGCAATGGCTAGGTGGGATCAAGTGGTTTAACGAGTGGCAAAGTGATCATGTGTTGTTGAATCAATTGGTTCATTATGTTATGGAGGGTATCAGGTAAGGGAGTGAATTATCTCTTTGGGTCCCCATAGGTATAAGCCACCAGTGATTTAATAGCTGCCACTTGATTTGGAATTAGTTAGGTTGGTTTTTGTGGTTGAGGAGGTAGATTGAACTATAAAAGGCTTGTATTGGGTTTGTGAAAGTTTTGTGTGTTGTTTTGGTTTGGTGTTTCATATTAGTCAGCTTAGTTAGAAGTTGACTTTGATTCTTGACTAGAAACTAAGTTGTGAAAGTCACATAAGGTTGTTCATAAATGCATGAATGAAGGGAATTTCATCATAGTTAGTTTATCCTGAAGATGGGTGTGCAAGTTTTGGATAAACATCTTCTGCAGATGTGCATCAAGAATCTTAGCATCAATTTGAGCATACAAGGATTGGTATCATTAGATAAAATCAGTTACTTTTTTGTCTGTGTTTTGTCTACATCACATGAGGTCAACCATCATATTTTTAGGAGTCATGTGAACTTTAAATTGACTTATGAAGGAATCCACCAATTCATTGAAGGATCGGATGGAATGATTGGGTAAGTTGGAAAACCACTCCAATGTAGTATCTTTCAAGGTTCTTGGAAAAAGTTTGGCTAAGATTTTATCATCAAGGAAAAAATCACTGCATAAATTTGTATAAGCATTAACATGATTGATAGGGTCTCCTTTACCTCCATATTTCTCAAACTGAGGCATTTCTATCCCTTGTGGCATCGGGGTTTGTAAGATTTCTAAGGATAAAGGGCTGCTACAGAAATGATATGTGGGTGGAGTGGTTTGACCTTGGCTAATGGTGGAAAGTTATTGTTGCATGGATGAAATGGTGCTAATGAGTTGTGTAAGAATAGGGTTGGGGTAAGTGGTTTGAGGTGGAAGTGAAAATTGTGATGGAGTGTAGGTGATGTTAGGTTAAGTGAAAGGAACACTAAGAGGGTTGAATGTAGTGGAGGGGATTTGTAACGCCATAAGAGAACTAGGAATGCTAGTTGGAATTGGGAAAGAATGAGCCACATAACTAACCTGGTGCATAGTTGATGTAGCTTGAGGAGTGGTATAAGTTGGTATGGATGCAATGGTTGAAGGGGGAGGAACATGGGGTCCTCCTTGGCTTACAGGAATGTTTGCGGATTGGGAATTAGAAGAGAAATTTTTATTGTAAATCTCAACAATTTTCTTCATAGCTTGTAAGCCATCATCACTTTCAATCAAGCAATGAAGGTTTTTGATTGCGGGTATGGCATTGGTGGAAATGTTTTCAAGTGAAAAGTCTTGTTGTAAATGTGCAAAATCCTCATGGATATTAATGACCTTTTCTTGCAGGAGGGAGTTGGTTTGTGTGTCAACATGCATGGGATGGAAAGGTGAAGGCATAGAAGTTCATTGCCAATGCCTAGTGCACCATTGTCCATACTAGGAGTAGGAGCTCTTGAGATCCCAAGGTCCACAACGGACGTGCTATTGTAGGAAGCCATGAGTCTAGAACTTCGTATCACGAAAGTATTATCAGTGGGGCACCAAAGACTCATACAAGTACCATTAAAGGTTTGGGTGAATGCAAATGCAAGGTAATATAGGAGTTCTAAATGCAAATAAAAGAAATTCTACTAATTGTAGTAGAAAACTAACTACAAAAAATAGAGATGTAGGAAAATTCTAGAAATATTCTAAAAAATGTTGTTTAAAAAGTGCAGGTGGACTGATTCGCCCAAGGTGGTAAATGAGTCCTAGAATGATATTTTCTTATATTTTTCAAAAAAATTAATGTGATTCTAATGCTTTTCAGATGGCAATTAAGGATGCAAAATGCAGGTTTTTCAGATTTTTCAATGATATGCAATGGAAAAAAGAAATCTAAACAAAGCTTTCACTAATGCAATATGAAAAGTCCTAGAATGCAAAAACCAAACAATACCCTAATTGAATTTTAATGTGAATGTAATCTAGGATGCAATATGTGAATCAAATCAGAAATGCAAAGTGTTCAAAATGCAGGTTCACCAAAATGAACTGTATATTTTTGGTTCCTTGCACTTTTTTAGCTCTTCTAAGGTTTTTCACCTTAAAGGAGAGAGTAGGGCCAAAAATGCTAAGGGGTTCATTCAAATTATGTTATGTGTGATGTTATATGAGATAAATGAAATAAACTAAGTGCAACTAAGTGATCTATATGACTGAATTTGAATGTAAAACTAACATTTAAACTATGTTTGAAAACACACTGTCATGTGCAAACAATGTATTAAAAGATGAAAAACTAATGGGTTGAATTTGAGTGAACCTAGGAAATATTTGAGGGATCTGGAATTTTCTAAATGCTATATGAAATTACTAAAAATAAACAGTGGGACTCATTCACCTAGGGTGGTGAATTAGTCTTGCTTCTGGTGAAAAACTGTCAGAAATAGGTTTCTAACTATCGGGATCCAGAATCTGGAAAAATCTATATTTTCAATCTTAAGGTGGGACTCATTCGTCACTGGTGGTGAATTATTCATCTCCTAAAATTATGAGAAATCAGGAGACAACTCTACAACACCAGATCTGAAAATGTCTGCGTGTTGGGTTCCCAAAGTCAATTCTATAGGAAACAGACAAAATACCTTCTCCAAGCTTGAAATATGATTGATTTTACTTGAAGCACCTAGTTGAATTGTTGACTAATCTTCAATCACCTAAATTCTTGATAAATCTGCATACAAATGACTACAAAAAAACATGCAAAGGGGAAAAATGGTTGAGGGTTAACAAATAGGGGTTTTCCTTGGTCAAACCTCACTTTGATAATCAAACCCTTAATGAAATAATGTAATGAAAGAGAATGATAAAAAAATAACATGCAAATGCTATTAACTTACCAAACCCTTGATGTAAATTTGAAGTTGTATCAATGGATGCTTCACAATGCTTGATCAATGCTTGATTTGATGTTATAAGATGCTTGAATGCTTGAATAGATGTGTGAATGTTGGAGGATTGAATGCTTCAATGAATAGGGGGTTGAAATGGGTGTAAAACACTTACTTATACAATCTTACGCCTTAGTAATCCATTCATACCTCATCAAAGTCTGACATCAAGTGATTTTGAATAAAAACCCAAAAGGAATTTTTAAATATTTTGAATTTGGAGCCAAGGGGGACTCATTCGTCACCCATGGTGAATGGGTCCCACCTAGGACTTGGAAATGGGTGTCGAGAATTATCTTGTATTTAATATTTTTTTCAACTTTACATTCAAAAACAAACTTAATTAAAGCTTATAAGGGCATAAAGGGGCCAAATAAAGCATAAGAAAGGTGTAGATAGTGAAGGTTTCCTACAAAAGCATGAAATCTTGTTACAAGACTTTACAACACTTGAAAATAGTACTTTATGAATGATGAGAAGGTGATTTTTAGGTGAGTTGTAATGAATAGAGTCTAGAAGAGTGTAGAAATGCTCTACAACACTTCACAACACCTTCACAAGATGTCATTATTTGAATTTTAGTACCTAAATATGCATGTTCAAGCCATTTACATCATAAAATCATAGAAAAATAGTTCAAACATCATGAAAGAAGACCTAAAATTCCATGAAAATGACAAGGGTGAATTTTTCTATGGCACAGCTATAAAGTAGCATTCCAATAATCCACAAATTATTGAGTTGAATTGTTAGTGTATTATTGATCAATTGTAAATGTGACTCTATTATGTTGTGGACAAGGTACTAGTCCCTTTATCAACTTATCTAAGAGTAATTTGAGTTAGTAATGCAACTATCCACAGGCTTACAATGAGAATAAAATTATAAAAAAATTCAATTATAATGTCCCAACTTGAAGTGTTACTTTATTCCTTGCAATGGAAAATATTTTATTAGAAGGTCAACCAAACCTTTGATGAATGTTTCCCATTTGCACTTTGAAGGAATTCATTTGTGTATAGAAATTCTCTTGTTAAAATGAATATCATGTGAGCATGTTTAAGGACCACCAATCTGGGTTTCATAAAACCCGAAGTGAAGAAGTAAGGGCATTAAAATCCTTACTTGTGTGTTGGCCAATCCTCACCCTTACTAGTAATTGAATTCTAAAAAATTCATAGGTGAGGGATGATATCAATTTTGGTTCATAAAAAATAACCAACAAGTAGATTGAAAATTACAAAATATTCTACATCAGTCAAGGATTTAACTACATACATGATCCTTGGGTCCTCTTTTGTTCCCAAATTTACCTCTCTTTGTGTCTTCAATGAGAATGGAAGACCATTCTGAAAAGTGTGTAGTTAAAGTGTTATGTGTGGAGGTATAGGAACTTCCTTAGTTTAGTGAGTACCTGTAGGTAGATGGCCTTCCCTAGTGTAATCTCAAAGCTTTAATTGAAGTGAATTACATTGGAAGTGGATTTCCTGTTGATTGGAGCAGTCACACTCATTTTAGATCAATAATATATGTTGTTCGATGAGCGATATAGGATGGAATCAGATATCTCCTGGAGATTTGTGGCAACTCTTCTTGACCCAAAAATTCCAAAGATGAAGGTAGTAGATATCGTTTGCAATATTTTCATACCTGAAATTCTAGGTGGGATGTAAGAGGTGTTGGAATCTGCCTCTTTGGGTCTTTGCATACCTAGACCCCATGACCTGGAGCTTCTTTTAGTTATGGGTGAGGTGGTAACATGTTACCCTTTATCCTGGATATCAAAGGTGCAAAATTTCCTAGGAATAGGGAGTGAGTGAAGGTGGGAGTAAGATTCTTAAATAAAATGCTTCATCTTGAGTTGGCCCAAGACTTTGAAGGGGTCGGCAATTTTATCAACTATATACAAGAACTTGGTGATGAATATTGTAACTTTTCTATAAGGATTGCATTGTATTTTTTATTGTTTATGAAGCATAGAACATTTTTCCCTAGCTAGAAATTTACTATGTAGTAAGATTTTTGAAGGCATTTCTAGGATGTCAGGTGCTTGGATAGTAGAATTTTCAAAGCCAATTTGAAGTTTGGGTGTTTGCATAGGTACCGGGATTCTAAATAGATGTGTCTAGATACATAGTTGGGGGAGGTTATTTGAAGGTGTATTTCTAATTCTCCCATTGAAGGTTCTTGGGTGAATTTATATTTTTTTGTGTTGTATCCAAAGATTTTGGCACCCAAATGCTTTCTTGCACTTCTAGGGTTTTTCACCTAAAAGGAGAAAGATGGGCCAAAATGGCAATGTCTGTACATTCAAAATCAATGCAAGGATGGATGAAGTATTCCAAAATGCAATTTCTAAATCCAATGAACTGATTAAAGAAATGACTTATTAATGTAAAATCTATGAAATGAATGTTGTTTGAAAACACATTGTGATATGCATAAATGACCTAAGAATGCAAGTAAACAATAATAGAAATAAACAAGACTAGAGAGGTGCACATGGGATATAAAGTGTGATGCAGAGAGGCTCTGTAATGCTATAAATTTTTCTATTGAGGCCAACTAGAACACTTATGTCAAGCTGGACAACATAGTCTCGTTTTAGGGAGATTCTGCCAAAATGACTTTCTACCAAATGGGTATCCAAAAATGCAAAAAAAGCTTTTCAAGATTGGAAATGGGACTAATTCACCACTGATGGTGACTTAGTCCAGCTGGGAATCTTGAGAAATTCAGGACAAGAATCTGTAGCTTTCTGTCTACACATCCCTTTTTGATAGGTGTCTGGTTATGAAACTATAGAAAATGAGCTAAAAGTGGTCTCCAAACTTCAATTAGGGATTTTTTTGACTTGAATGACTTTCATGAGATAATAACACCTTTTTAACACTTTCCTCTTTGAAAAATCTACATACAAGACCCACAAAACACACATGCAAAGAGGGAAAAAAGGGTTAAGGGTTAGAGAATAGGGGTTTGCCTTGGTCAAACTCCAATTTTGTAATCAAACCCTAGAAAATTAAATGAAATGGAAAGATAATGATGAATGAACAACATACAATGCTACAACTCACTAGACACTTGATATTGAAATCTAAAGATATGTAAGAAGATGGTCTAATGGATGCTTGATAGTGCTTAGAATGATTTAGTGAATGCTTGATAATTGCTTAATAATTGCTTGAATGATTAAGTGAATGAATGGGGGTGAAAATGAGAGAAAAAACCTTTATTTATACTTGATTTTACTAAATTTCCTAAAAATAACACATCATACGCCAACCTTAAGGTTAAGAGAATAAATCCTGCCAGAAAATTAAAATAATTTTGATTTTTGTGCCCAGTGGTACTAAGTCGCCCAGGTGGCAACTTGGTCCCACTAGGGAAATTTTATTGGGCTTTAGGAATTAAAGTGTATTTAATAGGGTTAAATCATATTATTTTCAAAAATACACTTAAGTAGGGCTGAAAAGTGCATTAAGGGATCATTTAAACATAAGAAAGGGTCAAATTATTGATGAGAAGCCTAGAAAAGTGTGAAAGTTTGTTACAAAATTTTACAACACTTTGAAATAGGACTTGGTAAGTAATAAAAAGAGGTTATTTAAGTGAATTATAATGAAAGGGTCCTAGAAAACTTTGAAAGCGATTTACAACACTTTTACAAGACATCCTAGAACTCTTAATGATTCACAAGGGTCCAAGACCTAATGTGAATGTGTTGGCCACATTAAAACATCAAATCTATGCAAAATAAAGACAAAACCATTAGAACAGTCTAAACATGAGAAAAATTAGAAGGGTTACTTTTTCCATGTCCACAGTTATCTCCCACTTAAGTGAAAGGATGAACCTGCTTCAAACTCACACTAAAGTAGTCGAACATGCAATCAAGAGTGGTTTCAATGAACTAATGCTTAGCAAGATGAGACAATAATGATCAAGAGGGATGATGAAGCCCCCAAGATGAAGGTCCCATGGAAAACTAAAGATGAACACAATAAACACATGTGATAATGGTGCAAATGAAGAGGAAGAAGGGAAAATAGAGAGTTAGATCAAGCTTTGATCATTTGTCCATCCCATTGTGGATCATATCTAGGTTGTTTGTCTAAAAATAAAATGAATACTCACTTTGATGTGATGAAACTCATGGTTTTTCGCCAGGTGAGAGGGCCAAAAAAGTGAGAAACATACACTCATGGTTGGTATGCACTCACACACACGCAGGTGGCTATGGGGAAAATTCATGCCTCAGAATGGGCTTCTCGCTGCACCATACCAAAGTTATACCTCCTGATAACTTTAATAAGGTGCCACAAAATAAAATGACATTTTGAGCTTCATGAGACAAGTAAAACTTCATATGCTTGGATCTCATGAACAAACGTGATGACACCATAGGCATGCAGGTTGTGTTATGCAAGGTGGCCATATAAAAATTGTAAAATGCAATATGAAAAAGATGTTCAAAGGAGTCTTGCTTAGTTCATACAAGGTCTATAACTTAGGGAACATTATTTCTAATGTCTCCAAGAGAAGACCAATCAAAGAATAGAAAATTCACAACTTAGGGGATGCAGTGTGTCACATCAAGCCACCAAGAGGAATGTAATATGCTAAGATAGATTATGCTCATGAAAGACACCATACCCAATGTCATCCATAAAGCTAAAAATGTATTGTAGGAAGTAACAAGGCTACACTAAGAACCAAGAAAAAGAGAAAAATGCAAACTAAATAATGCCAATGTATGCCCCCATTTTAAAGGAATTGCTACACACCATACTATGAACAATTACTTTAAAGTAGGAAAGAATGAAATGAAAAAGAAGACATGAGAGCCAACTTGGGAAGCCCCTATGCCAATTCATACATTTTTGAGTAATGATACACCACTTGAAGAAAAGGAAAAAGAAAGAGAAAAGGAAGGGGTTTCCCCCAAAATGAAAATACCAAACACACAGGGATCTGTGGATTTGTGGTCAGTATGTTCTTTGCTACAATGTTTTGTCAAGAGCTTGAAATTGTCATCATTCCCCAAATACATAGAATTGGAAGAATGACACAAAGAGAGTGAAAACAAAGAAAAAGAAAGATCCACTTGGGTTAACATGGAAGATACATAGGATGTCTTGACACTTTGCATCATCCCCAAAAGGAAAACACAAACAAAAAGAAAATGAAAAGCATAAATAAATGGAAAAAGCTTTTGGGTCAACATGAGAGAGACATTGCAGTCTTAAAGCCTTGTGTCATCCCCAAAAGGAAAACCCAAGAAAAAGAAAAAAGAAAAGGAAAATAAAAATAAAAGGGGAGGGCCTTTTGGGTCAACATGAAAGAGACATTATGGTCTCAATTCTTTGCATCATACCCAAAAGGAAAAAACAAGAAAAAGATAAAAGAAAAGGAAAAGAAAAAGAAAAGAGGGGAATTTTGGGTCAACATGAAAGAGACATTATGCTCTCAATGCCTTGATTCATCCCCAAAAGGAAAACACAAAAAAAATACAAAAGGCCAAAGAGATGTATGACATATAGAAGAATGAAGGTACATGTAGAGGAATGTCATAAAGAGAAGGAGAACATTAACATCACGGGGGAACATGATACAAACACGCAAAAGAAAAAATAAAATGAAAAAGACTAGTAAGGTAAATGCAAGTCAAATGTTGAGAAAGTCATCTGTCTCCCAATCTCACTTGGTATAAGCAAAAGGTGAATAACGCAGCTAAGGGACAAGGCAACCAATTTCTTTCCCTCATTGAGTGCATGAAAAGAATGAGTCGAGATAGGTGATGGGAGAGGTCATGTAATAGTGAGAAGAGAATGTTCTACAAGTATTACATGATGAGGGGTTTGATGGTGGTTTATTGAATTATAGTATAGCAATTATCACCATCAAAATGATACTTGCTCAATATTTATTTTAATTGGAAATATTCATCACTCCAATGTCCAAGAACACAATGATATGCACAATGTGGAACACTAGCCTCTTTAGGATAGATCACCAACCTATTCATAGGTGGTAATAGTATGAGTCCTTTGTTTGAAATGATTGGTAATTTCCTTTTACATTCAGATGGTGGACAGAGATGAAACTTGAGCTTTTGTAACTTGTAAGGCCTCTTGTGTTTGCTAGATTTACCCTTTTCTTGAATAGAAGGAGGAGGAGGAGTACCCAAAGTGATCCTTGCATCCTTGTCAATGTTATCATGTAAGGGTTATTCATAAGGAAGAGGACATTCAGATCGGGAGTAGAATCAAATTTTACCATGCCATCATCACGAAGTCTCCAATATTCTAAAGGAGGCTTGTTGTCATGAGGAGGATCTTAATATCTTAAGCCAGTTGTGTTTTCATGTTCTAGATTTTTTTCTAAAAGTTGATGAATGCCATGTTCAGTTGTTGTGTCACATCCTTGTTTGTTGAAGATGGTAAAACCTTTGCCATAGGTTTCTTCAAGGTTGATTGGGGTATTTGTAACTTTATTATCATATAATGGTTGAGGGGTTTATTTTTTAGAAGAAGTAGGTTCACCTAATGGAGGGAACTTAGGTCCTTCATTCATTTCAGGATGTAAGTAACCAAACATATCAAGAGGTGAGATTGTAGGAAGGTCTTGTTGTTTCATGGATGTATAAAAGGATGCATTAGCTTCAAGGTTGTCAAGGAATTTATTTAGGAACTTATTCATGCTATCATCATCTTCTCCAATGATGTCAACATCATGAGGAGGACATTCATGAGGAGTTCGAGGAGCATGAGGAAGCTCAAGGTCATTAGGATCAGTTCTAAAGGCACAGTTTGACATGTCAACTAAAGATTTTAATGACATTTAGAATTTATTAAAACACATAGCCATGATGCAAATGAATGAAAACAAAATAAATGAATAAAATTGTGACAAAATGAAATAACAAAAAACATAAATGTAGAAAATGCTCAGAAAATGCCAGATATTATTATGCAGAATGTGTAGGAGGACTAAGTCACCCAGTGTGGCGAATTAGTCCCAATAGTGATTTTTTTGAGATTTTTCAAAAAATTTAAATGGAATTTTATGTTTTTTTAAGTTTTCAGATGTAGATACATTATGAATATGCAAATTTTTTGGAAATGTTAATGAAATGTAATGGAAAATTGTAAGCTATATGAGCCTTTCACTAATGCAATTTTTAAAACCCTAACTAGGATGCAAATTAAACAATGCAAAATCTAATGCAATGTTGATGCAAGTTATTAATAGGATGTAGATGTACTTGAAATCAAAAGTAAAATTTTATAAAGGCAGGTTCCCCAAAATATGTACAAATATTTTGACACCCAATTACTTTCTTGCACTTCTAGAGTTTTTCACCTAAAAGGAGAAAGATGGGCCAAAATGGGCAATGTCTACATTCAAAATCAAAGTAAGGATGGAAGTAGTATGCCTAAATGCAATGTCTAAATTTAGTTAATTGATAAAAGAAATTAATTATTAATGTAAAATCTAAGAAATCCAAGTTTTTTGAAAACACATTGTGATATGCAGAAATGACCTAAGAATGCAAGTAAACAATAACAAAAATAAACAAGACTGGAGAGGTGCACCTGGGAACTAAAGTGTGATACATAGAGGCTCTGGAATCCTGTAGATTTTTCTATTAGGGCCAACTGGGACACTTATGCCAAGCTGGGTGACAGTCCTATTTTGAGGAGATTCTGTCAGAATGGGTTCCTGCCAAATGGGTATCCGAAAATGCATAAAACACTTTTTAGGCATGGAAGTGGGACTAATTAGCCACTAATGGTGACTTAGTCCACTTTAGAATCTCAATAAATTTGGGACAAGAATCTGTAACTTTATGTTTGCACTTCACTTCCTAACAGGTGTCTAGTTCTGAAACTGTAGAAAATGGGCTAACAGTGGTCTCCAAGCTTCATTTAGGGATTTGTTGACTTGAATGAAGTTGATGAGTTAAAAATTCCTTTTTGACACTTTCCTCTTTGAAAAATTTGCGTACAATACCTGCAAAATACACATGCAAAGAGGGTAAAAAGGGTTAAGGGTTAGAGAATAGGGGTTTGCCTTGGGAAAAGTCCAATTTGGTAATCAAACCCTAGGAAAATGAAATGAAATGGAAAGATAATTATGAATGAAAAAAATTCAATGCTACAACTCACCAAACCCTTGATTTTGAAATCTGAACATATGCAAGAAGATGCTCCAATGAATGCTTGATAGTGCTTAGAATGCTTGAGTGAATGCTTGATAATTGCTTGAATGATTAAGTGAATGAATGGGGGTGAAAATGAGAGAAAAACCATTTATTTATACTTGATTTTACTAAATTTCCCAAAAATAACACATCACAGGCTAACCTTAAGGTTAAGAGAATAAAATCTGACTAGAAAATTAAAATAATTTTGATTTTTGTGCCTAGTGGGACTAAATCACCCCAGGTGGCGACTTGGTCCCACTAGGGAAATTTTACTAGGTGTCAGGATTTAAAGTGTATTGAATGAGGTTAAATGGGATTATTCTAAAAAATACACTTAAGTAGGATCGGAAAGTGCATTAAGGGGTCATTTAAACATAAAAAAGTGTCAAATTATCAATAAAAAGCCTAGAAAAGCATGAAAGTTTGTTACAACACTTTGAAATAAGACTTGGTAAGTGATAAAAAGAGGTTATTTAAGTGAATGGTAATGAAAGGGTCCTACAAAAGTGTGAAAGTGGGTTACAACACTTCACAACACTTTTACAAGACATCCTAGAATTCTTAATGATTTACAAGGGTCCAAGACCTAATGTAAATGTGTTGGCCACATTACAACATTAAATCTAGGAAAAATCAAGCCAAAACCACTAGGAGGGCCTAAACTTGGGAAAAAGTAGATGGGTTACTTTTTCTGTGTCCACAAGTTTAGGGATAAACTTTCAATCTTGAGGGATGATCGTATTCCCCTTATTTATATGTCTTGAAACTCATAAGAATGTATTTCATCTACTAAATTAATCTAAAATAGTTCAAACATTTGGCCTTTTATCAAAAAAATAAAAATAAATTATTTAATTAAAAAGGAAAATGTGTTAGTTTAATGAAATAATTAAAATTATTCAATTGATAGTGATGACGAGGTTTATGAGGGATGATGATGGGAAATGATGATGTTTTTGATGAAATGAGTTAGTCATTTTTAGGTGTCTACACTTTGTATATTGTATGCTACAAGTAAAAAAAATGTGGGCACCACTACTATTGGAGTTGATAGTGAACCCAACAGTGTTAGAATTGTGAAACAAGTAGAAAACCACGAGCCACAGGATCAAACAAAGAACAAGTATGTCTTCCACGCAAGAGATCTACAATCAAGAATTGCTATATTCATCAATAATAAAAAGTTACAGATGAAGCTTTTAAGAAGATATGAAAGATGTGATATTTCCCGTGAATAATATCCAAGAGATGTTTACAATAAGGGTTGAATACTTAAAAGAGAAAATCCCTAAATGAGAAAGAGATCAAATCGTGACAAGTGTCAACATCACATGAGATGTGACATAATGATCTAGTATTAACTCAACTAATAAATCATTCCTAAGTTTAGCTAAAGTGTGTGAGAATAAATTAGACTAATAATCAATTAAAGATTAATTAATTATTAGCTAATGCAAGATAATTCTAACACCCCTCGTAAGATAAACTTAGGGAGTACCTAAAAATCCAAAAAAAGAGTGGAAGATGGGTCTTGACAAACAAGGCCAAGTAAGGTAACCATGTAAAAACAAAAGATCTCTATAATGTGGAGAAATAGAGAAAATGTCATGGGAAAAAATCCACTCCAAAAAGAGATGAAATTCAAGTGAAGGACTAAAGAAGCCTCCAAACAAGACAAGGTTATGAAAAAAGATAGGAACAAAGGAACATCCAGAAGCATGAAGAAGCTACAAACAATAGAATGGTGCAGGAGCACCCAGGGCCTTCAAGGAGCAATTCAAGAACTAGGAGAGTGCAAGGGTCAGGAGGACCTTCCAAGCAAGTCAAAACATTAATTATGACCTTTTGGAGCCTATAATGGCATTTGGGATGAATAAATGTAATGGGAATGTTAAAAGTTCTAAGGTTCCTGATAAGGATCCTAGGTTAAAAATGCAATGTAAAGGGAAAGTCATGTTCTAGGGCTTTGATTAATGATCTAATGCTTTGGGTAGGTCAAATAAACTTGGATATTGAAGATCCAATAGTTTTAAGGTGGTAAATTTTAATAAATTTCAAGATTGTAAAATTCAGATTTTTGAATTTCACTTTGGGCGGGAAAGTAGTTTTTTGAGTTTTAATCACTTTTATGCAACTTAATCAATACCAAACGGTTGGATCAGTTGGGGAAAGGATATAAAAAGCCAAAATAATCATTTGTACGGAGGTTGGGCGTTTGGAGCAAGTACTGTACGGACTTTTTTCTGGAAATAGTGAAAAAACACAGTTTTTGGCACTTTTATGGTGTTTTTTTGTTAAATACTTGATCTCTATTGAATCTATGTCCAGTAGGATGCTTTAGGAGTTTGTGTTTACATATTTTAACACCATTGAAGGCTCTGAAAGCAGTGATAATTACTTTCTTTGCATTTTATATTGACTGTCCTAAAAAAGAACACAGATTTTTCACTAATTCTGAGGTTTTTCATGGATGATTGATCCATTTCAAGGTAGAATGCTGCTGTGACCTGTGAAATGGATCATTCCTAACATGTATCATACAGATTTAACCAACTAATGTGCAGGAAGGAAGAATATCAGGGTGTACACCAAGTTGTCAAAGGGAAAAGTGCTTGAAGATGAAGGCTAGGGTGTAGCAGCAGAAGATCTGCCTTAATGAGGGGCATGTTTTTGAGTTTGGATCAACTAAATATGTTGTCCTAATGGTGTAGAGTCAATGAGCAAGTTCTGGAAGTGATTGGAAGGTTAGTTTTCAAGAAGCCCTAGTTTTTGAGGCAAGTTGAGGAGGGGTTTGTGCTGGAGATGTTATATGTGTCCTAGAGGTCTAAAAACTTGTATTCCTTGGTTTTGAGTCATTTTAGGAGATTGCTGAAATTTTCATGGTCAGGGGTTGAGTTTAAAGGGGGGTTGCTTTGTAAAAGTGGGCTAATTAGGCCTAGTTTTTGAGGAGACAGCAGATTTTGGAAGGGTTTGTCTAAAACAAGTGATACCAAGGTTTGGATATGTTGTTTGTAATCACAAACCACACTTGAAACAGTCATTAGATTTGGGGTTCCTTTGGAAAGTTTGAGTGCAAAGTCAAAAAATCACTGCAGGAGGCCTAGTTGGGCTAGTAGCCTAGTTAAGGTGAAAAATTGGTTTTGTGTCTAAGTCAGAGGGTTGGGCTTTGAAATCATTTAAAACAAGTTTTTTTGGGTCTCTTAAGAGTGTTCCTAGGGATTGGGTCCATAAAGAAGGCAAATAAATCATGAATGCAAAGTTGAGGCCTTATATCCATGTTGGTGCCTAGTTGAAAGGTTGAGAGTGAATCATTGTTAGTCTTGTATCTTGGTGTTTCTTTCAAAGTCCCTAACCCTTGCATCAGAGTGGTATCAGAGCAGTGAGTAGGTCCTTGAGGGATTGGAGAAACAGCAATGGCACCAAAAAATCAATTGGCAAGAGAGTTGGAAGAGTTGAAGGAGATCTTGGAAAGGGAGAGAAGAGAAAGAAGGGAACAAGAAGCAGCAAGAGAGCAGGCCAGAGCAAGAGAAGAAAGGAAATGGAGAAGGGAGAGAGAGACCATGCAAGCAAGGATAAATAACCTTGAGAGGAGTAGGAGGAGAGAAGACCAAGAAGACCAAGAAGACAATGATGAAGATGAAGAGCATGTGAGGGTAAATCAAGAACAAGCAGCAGATGAGATAGAAGACCCTGAGGAAAGGAGGTTACTGAGGTTGTTGAAGGCAGTACAAGGTCATGGAGGGAAGAGTCACATAGACTTACCTATCTATCAAGGGAAGATGGATAGTGAAGAGGTATTGGGATGGCTTGATGCCATGGAAAACTACTTTGAATTTGAGGAGATGGATGAAGAAAGGAAAGTCAAGTTTGCTAAAACCAAGTTGAGAGGCACAACATTGACATGGTGGACAAGTTTCAGAATGATAGGATGGCTAGAGGATTGGAAAAAGTCTCTACATGGGCAAGGATGAAGAGTTTGGTCAAGGAGCAATTCCTACCATCTGATTACACAATTCATGTGAAGAGGATGAGGCAGAATTTAAAACAAAAGGACATGGATGTGATGTCCTATACTGAGCAATTTCACAAGCTTAGTATTAGAGGAGGTTATGAGGAAGAAGATGAGAAAATAGCCAGGTACATAAATGGCTTGAGATATAATCTACAAGATGAGATTGGTTTGCAATTGCCAAGGACATTAGGAGAATGTTTTCAGTTGGCCATTAGAGCAGAAGAAAAGGTGAAAAGGAAGCAAGAAAGATCAAGCAATGGTGGAAGAGGAGGTAGTTCAAATAGGGGCAGAGGTAATAGAGAACAAGGACAAGGCAGCAATGACAAGAGCAGCAATGACAAAGGCAAAGAGATATTTTCTGATCAAAGAGGTGGATACACTCCAAGAGGAGGAGGCAGATTTGGACAAGGTAGAGGACCATTCATAGGTAGATGTTTCAATTGCAATGAACCAGGGCATCCTTCCTTCAAGTGTCCTAAATGGGAACAAACTGATAAAGGCAGAGAAAGGAGAGCTAATTTGGTACAAGAAGAAGAAGACAAGAAGGAGGAGTCAAAAACATTCATGGCAGACCTGTGACTGATGGTGAGTTTCTCATGATCAAGCAAGGAGAAAGACTTCATCAAGAACCAAAGGTAACTATTTTCAAAACAAATTGTCTCAGTCATGGTAAGATCTGTAGATTGCTCATAGATTCAGGGTCACATAGCAATTTAGTTTCACTTGATATGATAACCAAGTTAGGGATTGAAACTTTTGATCACCCTACTCCCTACAAGGCCACTTGGGTAACTCAAGGACAGCATGTAGAGATTGGTAAGAGAGCTTTTGTTGATTTCTCAATTGGATCATATCATGATAGGGTGCTTTGTGATGTCATTCCAATGACTTGTGGTCATATCATCTTGGGAAGACCATGGCAGTATGCTAGAAGGACATTGCATGATGGATTCCATAATACGTATTTGGTGCATAAAGATGCTAGTAGATATAAATTGGTTCCTTTGCCTTTGGAGCAGTCAAATGAAAGTTTTATGATCTGTTTTGAGAAGCATTTGCAGGTAAATGAGCAGGGTAAAACAGGGGAAGACATTGGTAGGTTGAAAAAAGACAAGTTGCAGCAGGGTTGTGAAGGAGACAGTCCTAAAAATCAGAATATTTGGGACTTGGACAGTATTAATATTGGGAGTATTGAATGCCCTATTTTTGAGGGTAATAGGAGTGGTGTTCTTTCACAAGGAAATGAGTGGAATAGAGGAAGAAACAGGGCACAAAATCAGACTGAGTTCAAGCAGCAAAAAGGACAAACAAAACAGATTTTTGCCTCTCAAATGATGAATGTCAAGAATGCAGATTGGCAGAAGAGAAAGACAGTGACTTTGGGGGACTACATACCTGCTCATTGGAAGATGAAAACACATGAGAGCAAAAGGTCTTTTGGTGACAACACATTGGACACTTCTTGGGGCAAGAGTTCTTTCTTTCTTGGGGAGAATGGTGCAGGAGCACCCAGGGCCTTCAAGGAGCAATTCAAGAACCAGGAGAGTGCAAGGGTTAGGAGGACCTTCCAAGCAATTCAAAACATTAATTATGACCTTTTGGAGCCTATAATGGCATTTGGGATGAATAAATGTAATGGGAATGTTAAAAGTTCTAAGGTTCCTGATAAGGATCCTAGGTTAAAAATGCAATGTAAAGGGAAAGTCATGTTCTAGGGCTTTGATTAATGATCTAATGCTTTGGGTAGGTCAAATAAACTTGGATATTGAAGATCCAATAGTTTTAAGGTGGTAAATTTTAATAAATTTCAAGATTGTAAAATTCAGATTTTTGAATTTCACTTTGGGCGGGAAAGTAGTTTTTTGAGTTTTAATCACTTTTATGCAACTTAATCAATACCAAACGGTTGGATCAGTTGGGGAAAGGATATACAAAGCCAAAATAATCATTTGTACGGAGGTTGGGCATTTGGAGCAAGTACTGTACGGACTTTTTTTCTGGAAATAGTGAAAAAACACAGTTTTTGGCACTTTTATGGTGTTTTTTTGTTAAATACTTGATCTCTATTGAATCTATGTCCAGTAGGATGCTTTAGGAGTTTGTGTTTACATATTTTAACACCATTGAAGGCTCTGAAAGCAGTGATAATTACTTTCTTTGCATTTTATATTGACTGTCCTAAAAAAGAACACAGATTTTTCACTAATTCTGAGGTTTTTCATGGATGATTGATCCATTTCAAGGTAGAATGCTGCTGTGACCTGTGAAATGGATCATTCCTAACATGTATCATACATATTTAACCAACTAATGTGCAGGAAGGAAGAATATCAGGGTGTACACCAAGTTGTCAAAGGGAAAAGTGCTTGAAGATGAAGGCTAGGGTGTAGCAGCAGAAGATCTGCCTTAATGAGGGGCATGTTTTCAAGTTTGGATCAACTAAATATGTTGTCCTAATGGTGTAGAGTCAATAGAAAGTTCTGGAAGTGATTGGAAGGTTAGTTTTCAAGAAGCCCTAGTTTTTGAGGCAAGTTGAGGAGGGGTTTGTGCTGGAGGATGTTATATGTGTCCTAGAGGTCTAAAAATTTGTATTCCTTGGTTTTGAGTCATTTTAGGAGACTGCTGAAATTTTCATGGTCAGGGGACAAATTTAAAGGGGGGTTGCTTTGTAAAAGTGGGCTAATTAGGCCTAGTTTTTGAGGAGACAGCAGATTTTGGAAGGGTTTGTCTAAAACAAGTGATACCAAGGTTTGGATATGTTGTTTGTAATCACAAACCACACTTGAAACAGTCATTATATTTGGGGTTCCTTTGGAAAGTTTGAGTGCAAAGTCAAAAAATCACTGCAGGAGGCCTAGTTGGGCTAGTAGCCTAGTTAAGGTGAAAAATTGGTTTTGTGTCTAAGTCAGAGGGTTGGGCTTTGAAATCATTTAAAACAAGTTTTTTTGGGTCTCTTAAGAGTGTTCCTAGGGATTGGGTCCATAAAGAAGGCAAATAAATCATGAATGCAAAGTTGAGGCCTTATATCCATGTTGGTGCCTAGTTGAAAGGTTGAGAGTGAATCATTGTTAGTCTTGTATCTTGGTGTTTCTTTCAAAGTCCCTAACCCTCTGCATCATAGAAGGACTGTTGAAATGTTGAAAGAAGAACCTCTACTGTGATTAGGATCAAGAAGACAAGAATATGTATGAGTGCCCCCAATGACACTACTTGAATCAGATGGAAAACAAGGGAAAACACCTAGAAATTGAAGATACATATGGAAAAGGTACCAAAAGTCTAAAGAACTAATCAAGTCAAAATGGAAGGTTGCCTCCAAAAATAGGAATGCAAGAGTGTCCATATGGTAAGTGCTCCATCTCACTAAAATTCATGGGTAACCAGCCACTACATCTACCTAGTACATAGGAACAAATATTGTATACATAGCTAACTCCAACACGAAACTAAGGAAGCAATAGAACCAATAGTAGAAATCCCCCCATAATGCTGAAAAGGGAGAGGTATGATAGGTACCCTAAAACTAAATTCCTGAAAGTAGTGCATGAAGAGGAACCAAGAGCATCTAAAGGTGTAGACATGAAAGTACAAGTAGATATAAAGGATGTGAAAAAAAAATCACATACGTATGAGAATGGTATGAAGGAAAAAAAAGGAAAACATCAACCCCTATGGCACTTTATATCATAGTACGAGTACAATAAGGCACAAAGTGATGTGCAAGATCCCATAATACATGTGTAATACAAAGACACTTTATCGCACTGCATTTACAAAAGAGAACATGCATGAAAAGGATGTCTATAATGCCAAAATAGGATAGAATAATGGAAATAATTATATAATAGCCAAAAATGAAGTAGCTCACACAAATGAGAACTTTCTAGAAGCTAAAATGACCACATAATTCACCAAAGTGCAAAAACACAAAAATTTGAATAAAATAACTTGGAGAACAATCTGGAAAAAATGCATGGATGGAACTAAAGAGCTCTAAAAGATGGTTCTAGTGCCACTGAGATCACAAAAAATAAAGAAATTGGTCAAAAGTTACAAGCTCGAGATTGAAAATAGCTCCTCTGACTTTAACTGACTGTAGAATGTACCAACAAAAGAATGAAATGATGAGACCCACACCACTAGAAATTTGGAAAAACCAACTTTCTAACAATATCTCATTTTCCAAAAAAGCTATCGTATGCCCTAGATATGGCCAAAAGAAAAATATAGCTCCCTAAAGGCCAAAGAGGGGTCAAAAGGAGGCCCTAGGTACGTCTGTAGCGATGACATCATGCTAATGTCAGCATGACATTAGCAAAATATTATATAGAATATTCCCTCCATTGGAAAAAATAACTGGTCCCCTTGAAAACCTGACAAATGAAATATTCTTGTCGATGAATGGAATATTCTTAAAAAAGTGCCACCGAAAAAAATACCAATCGCCAGTTTGGAAAAATCACACTGCCAAAAAAAAATTGGAGGTCGTCAGTAATTTGGTTGGTTGCCGAGAAATGATTTACAGTCATGCTGTTGGTGGGAAATCAACTGGATGGCTTGGTATACCTGCCGCCGGTCAGAACAAGCACCACCAGGGAGAGTACGAGCCCGCAGGGCTTGCGAAAATGGAAGTACCCTATGGGTACTACCTTTATTAAATGTGCCAACAAAAATAAAATAAAATTTCCCAAGCTTTTTTTTAGTACCTTGATCTACGTACTAGGGAGGCTATATGGCTTCCCTAGCAAAAAATTTTTTCCTTAGAAGTCAACTTCACAAAATTTGACAATTTGATAGGAAATTTTAGGGTTTTTGGCCACTCCAGACACAATGGTGAGGATCGTTCAGGCTGAAAAAGCTTGAAAATTGTAGGTACCCTCTAGATCTAAGAAAAAAAGCATCTACAGAAACCCTTGCAGATCTGAGCCCATGAGTCCAAAATTGATGAAACAAAGGCCAATCTTGACTATTTCCAACACTTTGAATCTAATGGTGAGATCCTTTTCACACAAAAATGCACCAAAAAACACCCACCTCCAAAATTTTCAAAGAAAGCATAGGAGATTCAGACCTAAAGCCTGCAACCCTTGTTGAAGAAGAAAACCTCATAAATCGAGAAGGGGTTCACTAATCCACACTCTCATACCATGTTAGAATTGTGAAGCAAGCACAAAACCACAAGCGACATGATCAAACAACAAACAAATACACCTTCCACACAAGAGATCTACAATCAAGAATTGTTATATTCATCAATAAGAAAATGTTACAGATGAAGCTTTCAAGAAGATATGAAAGCCGTGATATTTCCCTTGAATAATATCCAAGAGATATTTACAATAAGGGTTGAATTATTATAAGAGAAAATCCCTAAATGAGAAAGAGATCAAATCATGACAAGTTTCAACATCGCGTGAGATGTGACATAATGATCTAATATTAACTCAACTAATAAAGCATTCCTAAGTTTAGCTAAAGTGTGTGAGAATAAATTAGACTAATAATCAATTAAAGATTAATTAATCATTAGCTAATGCAAGATAACTCTAAGAAATAGCTCCCATAAATCCTTGTAACAAAAATGCCTATCACATTTAAAGACCAAAGCAACTAACTTGTTATGCAACTAAGAGAGAAAATATTGAATCCACAAAATCATATGATATGCCTTCTGTATTGAATGAATACATGTGAATTGTAATGGATTACAATGAATATGCATGCTTATAAAATAAAATAAAATAAAACTCTAGATGAGGATTGCATTATATTGCGACAATTGTCTTAATCTCATGCAATGAGACAACTAGACCTAAATTTAGCACAATCTAATAATAAAAGAAAACTCCTTAGTTTAGCTTAAGTGAATAAAGTGCAATAAGGGACTTAATAATTAATTATCAAGGGATTATCCTAATTACTCTAATAACTACAACCAAACTTTTATATATAATAATCATAACCATGAGCTTGAAATCCTTTTATAGGTCGTGTACATACTTTCACGCTTGCTACCTCTTGCATTAATATACAATAGAAATAATCAAATACATTACAAGAGCTCCATGTTGTCATCACCTATGGAATTATGACCATTATTATACATGTAGTTATCGCCATCTATAATCAAGGAATATACTCATCAATTCTCAAGTGCCTACTATGAACCCTGATCCTAGACCTGCACAAATATAGCAAACAAACACACAATTAGATCCATATGCAAGTTAGAACTAAGATTCCCCATGAAATTCATCTACAATGCTCAAAATAGGAAAGAAATGAAGAACAAGACAAGAAAAGCTATCAAATTCTATTTAAACAAGCAAACTCTCAATCCCATGGGGGAATTGGTGCCAATTTGATGTGGAAATTGGCCCTTTCCCAACTCCTTTGCAAACTTTGTGATGATTTCACGAAGATTGATCCAATTTTTGATGAAGAATAATGAACTCCTTGGTGAGATCTGCAATAACCTATCTAAGATGATGAAAAATGTTATGAAATGGATAAAATTAGCTCTCAATGTGTAGAGAGTAACTTTTCTCTACCATGTGTCCCCAAAATGAGAAGAAAAGCCTTCTATTTATAGAAAGACAAGATGGGGGAATGAGAAAAATGAAGCAATGTGGGATCATTCAACACCCAATGGGCAAGTGCCACTTGTCAAGATGTGAATGGAGGAAGCTTGAGTGCATTTTGATGAATGTGCATAATAAATGATATTAGGTGGATTTTCAAATTTGTGAAATGACAAGTTTGAGGGGGATGAAAAATGCCTTAAATGCCACTTGGCTCAATGCACAAGGACATGTAAGAGGCATTAATGCCTTGTTGGAAGGACACGTCCATTTGGAGGGATTTTCAAACTTGAAGGAATATTCCCTTTTGATTCCATTTTGAAAGTAATTAGGGATTTTATTAAATCAAAGAAATGATTTATTGGTGCAAGTTGCAAAATCTAGAGAATTTAAGTGATTAGGATTAAGTTAATCAGGATTTGATTAATTTAATAGGGGATTAGATGACGTGACAATTTGATTTAGATTTTTGGATTGATTTACATCAAAGTTGAGAGGAATATGATTTAGATGTAATTTAAATAAATATTTTTATTTATTTAGTTAAAGAGGGGTGATGTTAGATTAAATTAAATAAGGTTTAATTTATTTAATTTAATAGAATGACTTTAAGGATTTAATCAAATAAAATGAATTATTTAATTAAATAGAGACTGACAAGGTTAATTAAGTAAAGTTGATTTATTTAATCAAGAAGTGATAACTTAATTAGATAAACTAGTTTATTCAATTAAGGGATGAAAGGTGATGACAAGCTAAGAAGATGATTCAGGATTAAATGATGTTAGTAAATCAGGATCAAGTATGTTGGTATATTTTCCATGTCTACATTTTGTCCCTCTTTGAAGCAAAGTACTTGTTACATTGGTTCAAAGAATAAACTGTCTTGATCAAAATTGAAAAAAAAAATTCAAAATTGGTCCACTGCTACCTCAACAAGAGAAAACATGCCAATATACTACCCCTTGAGAGATCAGACGAAAATTTCAATTTTTGGGTGATCTTGCAAAAAAAAGGAGGTCAAGGTTCCCGACGGGTCGAGAAAGGCTTCGGGATGCCAAAAACATGATAAAATGCAAAAAAATGATACATAATGGCCCTCGGTTGGACGAAAACGAGATTAGGGGTCCAAAACCCTAGCTAGATGGCTAAATAGGGTCAAAAAACCCTATTTTTCAGGCTTAAATAGGCCTTGAGGAACCACTTCCAATTCATTTGCACACATAGCCTTTTGAGATTTTTTGATTTGAGCTCTGACCCGTGCGATAGATGGCACAATGACCACTTCCATGACACATCTCAAATTGAGTACAAGTGTACCAGAGGCTTCCTAGCATTGGACCACCATTGAGTCAACTTGACTCGACTTCATTTTTTGATTTTTGTGTGCATTTAATAACTTAGGAAGTTATCTTTATCCCAATGGTCCAATATAGCAGCACTTCAAACTTTATTTCAGCGCTGCATGTCCTCAAACTACGCCACCATCACGAATAGTGACACAGTGTCATAGTTTGGATTTACGGTTCAAACTCCAAACTAGACTGCATGTGAATATTACACTATGGTGAGCCACTTTGAAATTTAGGTTTTTGGATTAAACTAAGTCACGCCCAAACTACATCACGATAGCATAGTTTAGGAGTTTAGGGTTCGTAGCGGAACAGTTTGGAATTTTCCAATTGCACTACACCTACAAACAATGACACACATATTGTTTTAGGAACACCGGGGTAAATCAGGATCACGATTGTTTATGAAACTTAATGTGGTGGCTTTCTTGATGTAGGAGGAGGAAGAGATTCTTCATTCACGCGAGCGCAGATCCTCCATACTTGGAAAATTCATTAGCATGCATGAGCAACTTCAGGAGCATTTGGGGGTGATTGGCCTCTCGTACATTGCATATGCACCACCAATGATGACACATTTAGGCTTGATGATAGTGCTTGTAGAGTGATGGCACAGTGAGACATCCTCCTTCCACTTCCTCATAGGGGAGGCCATAGTGACATTGGAGGACATGTGGCATATACTTGTATTTCCCATCCATGGAGAATGTGTTATCTATGATGTGGATGCTAGGAGGCATGCATGCTACAACATGATGGGCCTTGATGAGATCATCTTTTTAGAGGGCCAGATCAAGCTAGAGTGCTATAGGCTTATTGTGTCACCCTTTGGCTTGGTTGTAGTAGCCATCATTTTTTGTCTCGTTACACCAGATCACTGTGGCTGATATTTCAATCCTAGATGGGGGCTCACCTAGGAGCAGATGGTCCGACAATGGGTATGCTTTGCATGGGGGCCAGTATTGTTGGCATTTTTATATCAAGATTTGCATGAGTTTTCATATGGTGACAATAGAGCCATCGGGGACAAAGTCACACTTCTCCACATCTGGGCCTAGGAACACATCACAGTGCTCCATTCAAGAGTTATAGCTATTGATATGGAGCCAAATGATCTAGTTGTCTAGAGGTATAGGGGAGGATTTTCATTTACATTCACATGACAGGCCAACATCCCTCATTAGAGGAGGTTCTTCGATGAAATGCAAGCATTTACATGGCGACCATATCTTGGATGGCCCACATGGTACAATGATGCTCAACAACTATTTTTCGCTTAGCAGGACAGGTTGACGCAGGGTTAGGAGCACACTATGATTGAGAGGGACCTATTAGGATACATGCAAAGATAGTTTGGGGATCCTTTAGATAGACCCGATGACCAGTGTGTGGTGATATTCATGCGTACTACAAGGGAGTCTTCATGGGGCTACTACATTCTAGCTCAAGAGGCCATTGATTATTTTAGATAGCTGGTGGCCAGGCTATGGCCAAATGATTAGGTTCAAGTTGATGTAGGTACCGCATAGGAATATAGAGACTAGTTCAGGCTGCCTCTCAAGTTGACAGTGCCAGGGACACCATCGGCATGATGAAGAGCTAGAGGTAGAGGGGAAGGATGAGGTCAAGGCCAAGGAGGCTAAGGAACAAAGATGAGGATAGAGACTAAGGAGGAGGTGGGCCACTTCAGTAGCCAGATCAGGATAGAGAACAACAAGATTCCCTGAGATAGCACCAGGACCAAGGGCGGCAGGATCAGGATAGATAGGTAGACCAACCACCTTAGAGAGATCAGGGACCTCCACCATGACCATGACAGCCACCACCACCACCACCTCCACTTGATTAGAGGGACACTTGGATCTAGTAGAGACAAGCCATAGATCTCAAGGCAGCATAGGAGATGGGCTGCAAATAGTAGCTTGAGAGCATGTCCACCTCCTCCTCCTGGAGTTCAATTTAATTGTCAGTATAGAGGGGGGTGATCTAAGAGGCTGATTATTATAGAGTACACTATCATTAGGCCATACCCTGAGCATCTTGGGTCCCATATTTTTCCCAACAGAGAGGGTATAGGCCTACTAAGGATCATAGAGAGAGACAACCTAGTGAGGGTGAGGGTAGCCAGTAGGGTTAGCCTACCTTTTGATTAGATATGTGATTCTTTTGCACCCCAAGGGCTTGTTTTTGATAGCCCCATGGGAAATTGTACTTTATGTATTTGATATACACTTGATTTAGATTTGACCCATGACAATATTATTTTAGTGATATATATGAGATTCCATGATTTAACCTGATGTATGATGTGTTCTATTCTATTTTATCATATGTAAGATGTGATTCTATATGCTACTTATGTGGTGATGATGATATGCCATGTATGACTTTATGATATGATGATGTGATGCAATGATTTATGGATGCATTTTCTTTTTCAGTATCTTTTCTATGTATTTATGGATGTTATGATGATGATAGGAAGTGGTGATGCATGATGTTTTTGAAATGATGCATTTAATGATGTACATAATGATGCATGTAATGATGTATGATATGATGTATGTAATGATGCATATGTTATGATATGATGCCTATGTTATGATGATGCAACTAGATGATATTTATGCATATGATGTGATGGATGTTAATAATTCCTATGTAAATGATGTACATGATATTCCTATATGATTTTTCAATTGATGCTTTGATGAGGTATATGATATGAGTATAATAATTCCTATGGGATGGTTTCTTTTATGCTTATGCAATGAATGCACATGTATGGTTTATGAGATGCTTAGAATAACCAATATATATTATGCAATGATGGAAATTCAATGCATGTGATATGATTAATGCTTTCTATATGATATGCTATACATTATGCAGTATGTTAATGTTTTATGGATGCAAGATGGATGGACTCGCAATAATTATTTTTGATTAACTATCATGGTACCATGTTAGCACAGAAATAAAATGGAAGAAAATAAGAGACTCCAAAAAGTCAAGAGATGATAATGATGATGATGATGATGATGATGATAATTTTCTTACCCAGGAGTTGGGACTTTAAAAGGGAAAGTTACCTTATATTTGATAACACACATAGATACGATGCATCAAGGTATAAAGAACCAGGATGGCGTAGCACCTAGTGTGATGGAATTTGACTTGACAATCAGATAGGAGTATTCTTGTTCACACTTGGCATATGGAACATTTTTCAAAATGTAGTTCAGATATTTGAAAAATCTTGGACGAAAACATAGAATGGCAAGCCTTCCTATGTGGTCAACAAGATACCTAAAACATCTTCCCTACACTCAAACAAAGCACACATGACCAAGGTTATATTATAGGAATATCCAACAAGCACAATAGATAAAAAAGATAATGATCATTGCCCCATTCCTTTCTCTCTAAATCCCTTCGTTTGGAACATCATCGAGAGGTCATCAAAATGAGTGCAATAAGATAAGTCAAAAGACAAAGATAAAGTAAACAAACGAGTTAATGCTCTTCAAAACCGCTAGCCAAGACTAAACTATGGTGATGCCTAATGTTGATGTCCATTTTAGGAAGGATGCATCATAGGACATGATGATATCAGATGATTTGATTTGGGACTAATTGGATGATAAGCTATTGACACAAAGAGTTGACCAACTTGTTTACATACTAACCTAGACTTGAGACTTTGACATTTGAATTTTCACTTTTAACCTGCGAGACTCATTTTTGACTGTTTCAGGTTGCGGGTTATGATTAATTTATTATGAGTGATGTTTATTGCAGGTGAATGCAAGATGGGATGGATGGATTTTTCAAATATTTCAATGTTTTTGGAGTTTTTTGAAATGTTTTGAGGCTATTTTTGGTATTTTGAAGATGTTTTACAAATTTTTTGATTTTTGAAATTTACAATGTTATGGGGTTTTCTACAATTTTGACCAAGAGACGAACCTAAAGACCTATCCTAGGGGCCTTGGGGGCTGATCAACTAGATTATCCTTGCCTACATTATACACGCAAAGACCACGTAGTTTGATTGACACAAACTTGATTATTAATGAGGTGTGAATAAATGAACTACCAATTTATTATGATGGAATCCTAAATGACTAACCTAAGTGTCTTAGGGGAAGATCAAAGGTCAACCTTGCCTATGTTCAAAGCTTAGAGACTCGTAGTTCAACAAGACATCCTTTTTTTGACTTTTTGACTTTTTGACCTATTTTTTGGATTTTGAATGCTTTGAATGTTTTGGGATTTTCTTTTTTTTATGTTTTTTGGTTTTCTAATTTTTAGATTTCAAGAATACATGAATCCAATCCAAAGAGTACATACCCCCAACGTGATGTAATAGACTACTCCTATAAAGGTAGGACAAACTGACCTTAAGAATGGGCTAAGTAGTACTAGGAGGGATCATGACATGAACACATGACCAAGCTATGATACGGATGTGGATGAGTGATGAATGGAGATATGGAGCATGATGGATGGATGATACAGAACAAGATGTGAAGATCTTGGTGGATGGAAAGTGCCTATTTACACAAGGCATTTGTTTTCCATGTTTTCACCAAGGTACTTGTCCAAAGCACCACCAAAGTGGTTTTCACTAGAGGACGATTTTTCTCTTTACTATTTTTTTTAATCCTTTTTTTCTGATTTTTTTGGATTTTTGATTTTTTGATTTTTTTGTTGTCACCAAGATGCCTATTTTCTAATTTTTCCATCAGGGTGACCATCTTTTAGGACATTTTTTAATTTTTTTTAATTTTTGGTTCTATAGCTTGAAAGATTTAGGCATAAAACTTTTTGAGATGGGAGTTGTTCATGGGCTCCTATAGAGGCTCGCCTTTCAGTGTTGATAACTAATATGCCCATGACTTGTAACTTTCTATGATGACAAATGGTCCCAATCGGTTGGGTTCAAATTTTCCTTTCCTATCTAGATTCAGGACATTCTTTTGGTTCTCCTTTAGCACATGTTCTCTGACCTAGAAGTTCTTGCTCCTGATATTCTTATTATAGCTCCACTTGAGTTAGTTCTAATACACCTATAAGTGGTTCAAGGCCCCCATTCACCATTTTTCTAGTAGTTCTAGCTCGTTCAGTCTTGACACCTAATATTCCTCATCTGTGATGAGATTCTACAGTGATATTCTTAGTGACGGGAGCTTGATCTTGATGGGGAGTATGTATTCTGATTCGTAGACCATGGAGAAGAGGGTGGCACCCATGGGCATGTAGATGCTGGTTCGATAGGCCCAGAGGGTGGGATTTAGTTGGAGATAGCAATCATGATCAACTTCATTGACCATTTTCTTAAGGATTTTTAGGATGGTCTTATTTGTAGCCTTAGCTTGGCCATTTCCTTGGGGATAATACGAGGTGGAAAAGCGATGTTGGATTTTGAATTTGTAGCATAGGTCATAGACATCCTAAATTTTTAATGGTCTTCCATTATCTGAGATAATGGCTTTTGGGACACCATAGTGGCATATTAGGTAGTTCAAGATGAACTTAGATATATGTTTTATGGTTATGTAGGTCATTGGTATGGCTTCCACCTACTTTGTGAAGTACTCAATGGTGGTAATGATAATCTTTTGGCCACTGGATGAGGTGGGGGTGATTTTTCCAATGAGATAAAACCCCCACTATGAAAAGGGCCAAGGTGTGATGATCAGGTGGAGCTCTTAAGTTGGAGCATGGATGAGGTCCCCTTGCTGCTGACATTGTAGAAATCTTCTAACATAGTCATATGCTTCTCTTTCCATAGTAGGCCAATAATACGTCATCCTTAATAATTTCTTGGCCAAGGTCATACCACTCATGTGTGAATGACATATGCTGTTATGTACCTCAGTTAAGGTGGTCAATGCCTCCTTAGTGTTTAAGCAATGTAATAGGGTTCCTTGAATGCTTCTATGATAAAGGGTATCTCCTAGGATGAAAAAACATGATGCTTTCTTGAAAAAGGTTTTCTTAAGGTTTAAGGTTATGTCAACTGGGAGGACCCCTATTCTTAGATAAGTTTATATATCATGGTACCAGGGATCACTAGGACCAACGGTTTTGCACACAAACTTGAACTCTGGTCCCTCAAATGTAGGCATGAGAAGTTTCTCTACTAGGAATTCATGCTTTGGGACATTGTGAGGAATGTCCAATAGGGATCCAATTGTCACCATGGCATCTTTTGCTCTGTTGTTTGGTCTAGGTATCTACTCGAATGTGATCCAAATGAAGGACTCCTTAAGAATTTCCACCAATTTCTTGTATGGAGTTAGCTTGTTGTCCTTATTTTGGTACTCATCATTCACTTGATTGATTATTAGTTGTGAATCCCCATATACTTTGAGAGCCATGATATGCCATTGCACTGCTATTCTTAGTCCTATCGTTAGTGCCTTGAATATTCTGTGATATTGTTTGTGCAGGGAAATGGCAACTTGTAGGATCTTGGTATGTAGTCTACCTATGGAGTGATGAAAAATACCCAGACTCTCGATCCATGTTGTGTATAGAAACCATCAAAGTACAACTTCTAGTGGTGTGCTATGCACAAGTTTAAGATGGATTCATCGGTGAACTCTGAAATTAGCAGATTCTTTGAATACATTGGTGCTTCTACTAGTTGGTCTACAATAGCTTGCCCTTTGATGGCATTCTGCTCTACATACTCGATATCATATTCTGATAGGATCATGACCCACTTGCCTATCCTTCTTGTGAGCATTTCTTTGGAAAGTATGTACTTGAGTGGGTCGATCTTGGCAATGAGTTTTATTTTATGTGCTAACATGTAATGTCTAAACTTTTCTGAGGCAAACACCACTGCTAGACAATATTTTTCAATGAATGAATAATTTAAATCATGCCCTACCATGGTTTGGCTAATGTAGAAGATAGCCCTCTCTATTTCATTTTCATCATGCTGAGCTAGTAGAGCACCAAGGGTTGGTGTTGTTGCTAATATGTATAAGATCAAAGGTTGGCCTAGAATTGGTGGTATAAGTACTCAAGGTGTGAGAAAATACTCTTTTATCTTGTTGAAGGCTTGATCACATTTTTTATCCCATTTGTATGCTACCCCCTTATGGAGTATGTGAGAATATGGGATTGACTTGTCTACTAGCTAAGCTATGAATTGGTGGATGGACTAGAGCCTCCCTTACAGGCCTCTTAATTGTTTCAATGTGTTAGGTGCCTCCATTTCTAAGATTTCCTTTACTTTAGCAAGATCTATTTCAATCCCTCTCATGGACATGATGTATCCCAATAGCTTCCATGATTGTATGCCAAAGATGCACTTCTTTGGATTAAGACATACCTTGTATTCCTCCAGTCTATTGAAGATGGCACTCAATACTACTATGTGGTCCCTCTTCTTTATGGATTTTTCCAATATGTCATCGAAATAATCCTCCACAGTCTTATGGATCATGTCATGAAATATTAAGGTCATGGCCCTCTGATATGTTTCTCTAGCATTCTTTAGGCCAAACGACATCATATTCTAGCAATATGTCCCCCATGGACAAGTAAAAGTTGTTTTGTGTTGGTCTTCTTTGGCTATCATCATTTGGTTATATCCAGAGAATCTTTCCATCAATGAAAGAATCTCATGTCCCACGGTCATATCTACAATCATATCAATGTTGGGAAGCAGCAAGTTGTCTTAGGGACATGCCTTGTTTAGGTCTCTGAAGTCTGTATAAATGCAGATGGCCCCATCAGGCTTTGAAACATGTACCAAATTTGATACACACTCTGGATAGTCAATTAGTCATATGAACCCTTCATCAAGTAACGTATTTAAGTCCATTTTAACCAACAAGGCTATTTGGGATGCATTTTTATGAGCTTTTCTCTAATAGGCTTTGCTTTGGGGTAAACTGCTAGATGGTGGACCACAATCTTCAGATAAAGCCCAGGCATGTCGGCATAGCTCCATGCAAAGTTGACCTTTCTCTCCCTTAAGAAAGTAGCTAGGAGATCCTATTCTTCTGGCATTAATGATTCAACATAAAATGTGATGTGTGGAGTTTCCTCTATTCCCAAGTTGATTAGGTTGCACTTCTCGTGTAGAACTATTGACTTTTCCTGATGTAGAGAACTAAGAGGAAGATTGAATCACTCATCCTCGAGTGCCTCAGAGAGGTTTTCACTATTGGATATGCCCTTTATTTTTACTATTTTTGGGTCAAAGAGTGCCACAGTGTGGTTTTCACTCAAAGAACTTGATATTATTCTCAACTTTTTTCTTTTGCAACTAAAGGATTCAATCATTTCCCCATAGTAGGATTTTGTGTCTATTATGATATCAAACCCATCCTTGTGATCTCTGTATGGTACCATGTCCTGTAGTCCCATGAATTTTGAGAGTACCTCATCATTTTTTAAAGTGTCCAAAACTGGTTCCCCTCATTGGTCGTAATCGATGAGCTAGGGGTAGACTAGGATTATTTCATGGGTCTGATGGTCATTGGTCTCAAAGGATAAGGTACTAATCATGGGTAGGGAGGTGTCTTCAAAAAGCATAGTAAAATTGGTTATGTGGTCCTCATCAATACTACACACATTAGTTATGTTGAATGTGAAATTGTCTAAAGGTAGACCTGTGGATACAGGTAATCGAAGGGCAGATGTAGATTGCTAAGGAGAAGCTTTGACCTTCCTAATCGATGCACCTTTGCCAAGTATGGTCACCTTCGGAGGGGTATATCCAAGACCAAGATTTCTCATACATGGGTCTCTGGAATGAGAGGTACTAGAAGTCTGTTGTGATTTTATCCAAGCTTTATGTTTCTGTCCTAGCCCATGGTGAGCATCATTTGTAATCCCTTACTCCTATCATCCATAGGAAGATCTGCTACTGGTCTATTGTCTTGGTACAGGAGGTTCGATGGGTCCTCTTCTATTACTTCTTGACCTAGGTCTCCCCAACTTTTGAAGCTAGAGGAGCCTGTTGTGAAGGTTTGGGATGAGGAAGCATTATTTGATTGTGGTCATCCTTGTGACCTAGGATATTGTGGTAATTCTCCCACTATAAAAGCATTTTTCAGAATTGCATAATCCCCACACCCATTCTCCTAGATAATGACCATGATATCAAAGATAGCTAGGATGGCAGGTGTCTCTGTTGCAAAAGTGGAGGTGAGAGTAGCTGGGTCTATGTATGGAGTTGAGGGACCCTCATCGTTCTTAGGTACTTGGGGGATTTTGTAATATTTTTCTTCCAAATTTTTCCAATAGTAAAATGGTTCAGGATCCCCATGGAAAATAACCTCTTTTCCTTGGTATGGAAACTTTACACACTGGTGGAAGGTGGAAGCTACAACTTGCATCCCATGAATGCATGGATGCCCTAGGAGGATATTGTAAGGAAATTCTAGGTCGAGAACTTGACATGTTGTTTCAATGATGGTCGGACCTACTTAAATAGGGAGTTGGATTGTGCTCTGAGACACTCTTTCTTGACTATCATAGGCTTTTATGGTTATGCCTTAATTCCTTTTTCAACATCTTTGGAGAAGCCTAGGATTTTTATTAATTTAAGGGTGCATATGTTCAACCCTCCAACCCCATCTACTAGGACCCTCTTGACCTTATTCTTATGAATGAAAGCCTCAAGATGAAGCACACGATTGTGAGATGGTTGTGTTGGAAGATCTTGTTCTGAAAATGTCAGAAGGTGAGGTGTAGTGAGGTGTGCGACCATAGCTTGGAAATAATCTACATCAAGATTAGTGGGGATGAAAGATGAGATCAAGGCTTCTTCAAGGATCTTCTTGTGGGCTAGTGAGATCTTCAACAACTCCATGATGAAGATCTGAGCTAGGGTTCTTTGTAACTAATCAAGGACATTATAACCACTAGGACCGGATCTTGGGTTGGGAGTGGGTGCTCTAGGAGGCTTAGATGATCTTGTGATGGTAAATTTTTCACCTCTTGTGGTGACTTCACAACTGGCTTGGGCTCCCTTGATGGTGATGACAGTGGCCATTTCTTCTAAAGATGCAACAACATGGTCATACACATCATTCACACTTTTGAAGGAACCCTTTCCTTTATCATTGTTATTATTTCCCTTATTGTAGTTGGGCATCAGATTTGTGTAAATCCTAAGATTTTGATTCCTAACTGGTTGTTCCACATTTATGACATTGTTGTCAATGAGGTCTTGGATCAATTTTTTCAACCTCATGCAATTGGCAGTTGTGTGTCCCTTGATTTTGTGGAAATCACAAAGGTTATTTTCATTGTACCACGGTGGTTTTACCAAGGGTTCTTGATAGTTGTCATAAATGGGAACTGTGATGAGCTTTTCCTACAACAATCTTTTTATGACAGATTTAGCCAACTCCCCAAGGGGTGTGTACTTCTGTTCGGGGGAATTTTTGTTTCTTTGAGGTGGTCTACTTTAATTGTCCACATTGTTGAATATTTGGTTATTTGGTTGCTAAGTTATAGTGTTGGTTTGTTGATTGTTCTAATTTTTGGCTTGTGGTTATTGAGGTGATTGTGTGTTTTGTTGAGGTGCATTGATGACAACTTTGGTGTTGACCACACCATCATTGGTAATGTTTCTATTTTTCACCCATGTGCGAGGTTTGTCATTATAGCTAGTGGATGGGAGGCTTTCTTGATAGGAAGGAGCTCCCCCTTCTGAGATAAGGGCCTCTTACATATTGAGCACCTTGAGGATCAACTGATCATAGGTTGTGATGCTTTATAGCTTGAGATGAAAGGACAAGAGTCCATCAAGATTTGCAATGATGATGCACACTTGTTGTTCCTCAGGTATGGCCCATTTACTTCTATTGGATTTTGATCACCATCATTGTAAGAATTAAGAAAACATATCTCCCTTTGATTTTTTCATAGTTGAAAGTTCGTCTAGAGTCACATCCATAACTATGTTAAAGGAATAGTTTTTCACAAATGCATCCACAATTTATTATAAATTTTTTATTCCTGAGAGATGTGAGAACCATTAAATGGTGTTTCCTACCAAGATTCGAGGGAATAGTGGCATTAGATAAGTTTCATCATATTCAACCTCCATGCAATGTACTTGGAACTCCCTAATGTGATCTTTAGGGTTTCATGTTTGATGATATTTGTCAAATTTTGGGATCTTAAATTCCTTTGGGTATGGTTTCATGATAATGCTCCTATTGAACAAATAGGGGCACAATTTCTTTGGTGGCTTTGTGGTTTTCCCTGATTGAAGATCAAGAAATTTTTGTAAAAGGAATTTTATTTGTGCTAATATATCACCTTGAGGATCAGGGGGTGGGATGAAGGTGTTTTGTGATGGTTCAACCATTGGAGGGATGGGTGGACTAGTTGGTGTGTTGGTGGATAGTGTTTGCACATTTTTATGTGCCAAGTATGCTTGTAATTGTTGTTGTACCAACAATGCTTGATGTTGGTCCTATTGCTACAATGCTAATAATGCATGTTGTTGAGCTTGTTTTTGTTGTTGTGCCAAAAATGCTCATTGTTGGGCTGCTAGTTAGGTTGCTTCTCTCTACTCTTGGTATTGCTTCAATGTTTGTTGGTAAGCTTATTGTTTGGCTACTTGTTTCTATGCAAGGTATTGTGCTTGCGTCTATGCCTGTGCTTGTGCTTATTGGGAAACTTGGGTGGTCTGAGCGGCTTTAGTGGCTTGAGCAACTTGAGTGGCCTATTGGGCTTGTTATTTTTGCAACAATGCTTGGGCTTATGCTTGGGTGGTTTGTACTTGTTGAGCTTGTGCTACTTGTTGTGTGACTTGGGTTACTTCAGTGGCTTTAGTGGCTTATGCAGCTTGAGTAGCCTGATTAGTTTGCACAACTTGAGTAGCCTAAGTAGCTTGAGTGGCTTGTTGAGCTATTTGCATTTGTTGCGTAGCTTGGTATTGTTGGAGTGCCTTTTGGTAGGCTTGGTGAGCTTGTAGTGCAATGTTGTACTGGCTTTCCATATTTGGACTTGGCAGTGGTGGTGGTGGATTTGGGATGTTAGATATGGTGGTGAGGGGTTGAGATGTGTTTTGAGTGATTATGGTGGATGGCGTGATTGAGGTGTTGGGTCCTTGGGAGACCATGTTTTTGGGTGTTGGGATTGATGTTGTTGTGATATTTGTGGTATATTCAAAGGATTAGATGTGATTATTTTATTGGTGTTTGATGGATTTCCTTGGATTTATTGATTTGTGTTAGGTAAAGTGGGGATCCCTAAACCAAGAAATGATGTTGATGTTGGTAGTGGAGGTAATGGTGGTGGAGGTGGCAGTGGGATTGGAACTAGACATGGTGGAAGGCTTCCTAGAATGAGTAATGATGAGGCCCCAAAGATCCTACCTTGTTCAAATAAGCCTACTTGCACTAATGGGAGTGAAACTTGTGGGTCAAGAACATATGCTAGTGTGGCATGGAAAGATGTGTTGTTGGAGTCATGGAATGTGAGTGGGATATATTGGTGGAGGGGATTTTAAGGCATGGTACCTGATGTACCCATGATGGAATTGGCATCCAAATTTTGATTATTGAAAAGGGGATGTTGTTGAAGGGCATGGAGTAATGCACTCCCCTTGTTGACAATGGGTTGTGTGGTGGCAATGGATGATGTGGATTACATAATGGGTTGTATGATGCTCTAAGTGGGTGAGGTGAATGGTATAAGTGGCATGAAATGCTTCTCCATAGTAGTGCTCACATCAAATTTAGAAGGAATTTTAGCTCCTTCTTTTATCAATTCAAGCATGTATTGGGAAGGGTTTAGTTTTATCATCATCTTGACAAGTCTGTGGTTGTTGGGGTTTTGAATCATTTTGGTGATCTCATCTTGGGTCATCCCTAAGTTAGTGATATCTTCAAATTTACCTTCCTCTTGAGGATCTTGTGTTATAAGATAAAGATCAGGTAATGGGTTTCTAGGTCCAACATGATTTATCTCGGATGTGTTTTGACTTAGGTCCCTCGAAGTTGATGTTTCTTTGTTTTTCTCCATGTTCTTCTCATGTTGTGATCTAGTTTGAACCATAAAATGAGGCTCAAAAGAGAAAATCTAGGATGACTAAAGATCAAAGGTGTAATGGTGAAATGTGTGAAAGGTGAATGATATGGTTGATTAAACTCTTAGAAGATCTTGAGGGGGATGCTAGAATTTTGGGACTTTTTGAATTCGTGGATTCTTGAATTTGGATTTTCTTTATTTTGAACATTGGTCTTGACCTTGATTTGGATTTGGATTTTGATTCTTGGATTTGGATTGATTTGGATAATGATCAAATGGACTGCAAGATGTTGGATGTTATCTATGGCATAAATATGTTCATAAGAGAATCTGACTAAGTGTAGGGAGAAGGATGCATCTACCTACACCTAACCAAACAAGATGATTTGATGATAATTTGAGTAACTATATGGAGAAAGATTAATCTACACATACCTAGCTAAACAAGATGATTTTATGTTGGACTCAAGGATTTTGATTCATGGATTTTCCAAAAAGTCTAGCATATAGGATGGTTTCAAGATTTTCAAGAGTTGTTGGTGAGATGATTTTGGTTTTGATGTTTGAAAGATAGATGAAGGTTGAATTTGATCCTATGTGTACCTAAAAATATTCTTGTTTACAAGACCTCACTTTTGAAAAACATGCTTTACTTCTCATACAAGATGCTCAAATTGTTGAAAAAGTCTTGGATATTGACACTAGTAAAATGAATACAAATTGGGGTTGTTCCTTGAAGCTCTTTTGTAGAAGTTGAAGGTCAATATTTCTCTAAACTTGTAAAGCATAGACAACCTGTTCTTGTAAGATTTTTGACTAAGACCTTTGGTCTTTAGTTTTCAAATCTTGATCTTTCGGGAAATCATTTGAAAAAGCACATGTGTGGGGTTCAATTGTTTCTTAGCTTTGTTTAATGACTTCCTTTTACCACAAACAATTCTTGATTAGGTTTTCAAACTGAATGTCCAATGTCCCAATTTATTCTCATTCTACAAAGTCCCTTATGTGGAAATTAAGGAAATTAAGGCAAAGGTCCCCTATTGTTGAATTTAGTCAGTAAATTGAGATGTAAATTCAAGTGCTTAGAAACCTCTAAGGATAGCATCCCTAGGGAAAGCAATAACACTTGAATTTATTCAAAGATATTTTCTTCCTAAAGGGTTTGAAATTTTGATGATCATGTTGAATGTTTGTTTTTTTTAATGTTTTTGATCAAGCAAAGTGTTTTGATTTCAAGAACATGCACAACCCTATGGATATTTGAGACAATATTTGTTGAATCCCCCCTTGGATGAATCCAACTACGCCTAATTTTAGCGGATGATTAGATGCTTGATCACACTAGCTTCCCTCCATGACACTCACTTCTATGGGTTAGCCAAGCATCAATACCCATGAATCTCCCATGGCATACTTCTCATCTCTACTAAAATTCATAAAATTTTGGGGTGGCTTCAAAACAACTGTTCTTGCACCAACAAATAGATTAAGGATTTGGGTCTTTTAAGCAAGGGGCTTTAATGTGGGCATTCCATTCATGGGGGATCATCCATATGAAGAGAGACCATTGCTTCCCTTCTCGTCAGAACAATCCTCCTAATACTTTCCTTTCCTTAAGTATCCACACATAAATCCCAGGTGGAAGTCACTTGGATTTAGCATGTTCCTAGTTGGGTAATTCCCTTGGGTGATTACTTTTTCCCACAAGGAAGGCCTTTTTAGATAAACAAAAGCGAGGAAACATATCCATATTTTAATCAATCTTCATTGAGAAACAAAGAGAGAACGCACACGATATATTCCACTCACACTCACAATATTTGTTCAATTTTTAGGATCCAAATTGAAGTGTGTAGGAAATCACTTACACAGCTTAATATCACCAAAAGCCTTTTGATTCTCAAGATCATTGTGAGGTGCGAGAGAAGCACATATGTCTTTTTGATGATATTATTTTGGGTAAGTGATTCCAAAACAAAGATGCACATGTTCATTTTAAATCCTCAAAGCAATGATTTGATTCTCTTTTAAAGCACCAAAATGAAAGATGAAATTTGTTTGTTCAATTGTTAACCTTAAACAAAATCTAGTAAGTTTTCCTAAAGTTCCTTTTAACCTTTTTCCTTGTTCGTTTTAAACCCGAATTGAAATCTATTGAGTCCTAAAGCTTGAAGGGGTAAAGTCCTTAAGCTTGGAATTATAATCACTTCCAAAATTGTCTAAAGACACTTAATATAATGGATAAATGATGTGATACTTCAATCTCTTGCTTGCTCCTTCCTTGCTTCCACCTACAAGAATTGATTAGTCTAAGAAAATAGAGGCAAAAAATAGGTCAATAGATCAAAATGATCAAAAGCAAAAAGTACATGTCAAAAAGAACTTAAAATTTGATCCTTTACCCCACAACCCACATATGCACCACTATTTGAGGAAGTCAGTGGCCCTATATAGTGCCACTAGGTCTGATAGTGGCACTCTATAGCAAAATAGAGAGCACGATTGTGATAGAGTTTTTCTTCAGCGGTGTAGTCTGGAATTTGAAAACCCAGTGTCAAAAAAATAGCTCAGCGTCGTAGTCTAAAATTTTAAATTTCTAGGTGGGAAGGTTTCAGTGGTGGAGTTTAGAGTTTGTAGCATCATTATATGGAACTGCTGGACTGACAGTGGTGTTGTATGGCATTGTTGGACTGATAGTGGCGCAGTTTCCTATAGACACACAAAAAACACAAAAAAGCATAAAAATTTTGTCAAAAAACCTATTAAGAACTTGAGATTTTCCCTCCTTCTAGCACCAAAATGTGAACCCAAATCCTAGACTTGCACAAACATAGCAAACAAACACACAATTAGATTTGTATGCAAGTTAGAACTAAGATTCCCCATGAAATTCATCTACAATGCTAAAAATTGGAAATAAATGAAGAACAATACAAGAAAAGCCATCAAATCCTATTTAAACATGCAAACTCTCAATCCCATGGGGGAATTGGTGCCAATTTGATGTGGAAATTGGCCCTTTCCCAACTCCTTTGCAAACTTTGTGATGATTTGATGAAGATTTATCCACTTGTTGATGAATAACAATGAACTCCTTGGTGAAATCTACATTAACCTATCTAAGATGATGACAAATGATATGAAATGGATAAAATTAGCTCTGAATGTGAAGAGAGTAACTTTTCTCTAAGTTGTGTCCCCAAAATGGAAAGAAAATCCTTCTATTTATAGAAATACAAGATGGAGGAATGAGCAAAATGAAGCAATATGGGATCATTCAACATCCAATGGGCAAGTTCCACTTGTCAAGATGTGAATGGAGGAAGCTTGAGCACATTTTGATAAATGTGCACAATAAATGATATTAGGTGGATTTTCAAATTTGTGAAATGACAAGTTTGAGGGGAATGAAAAATGCCTTCAATGCCACTTGGCTGAATGCACAAGGACATGTAAAAGGCATAAATACCTTGTTGGAAGGACATATCCATTTGGGGGGATTTTAAAACGTGGAGGAATATTCCCTTTTGATGCCATTTTGAAATTAATTAGGGATTTTATTAAATCAAAGAAATGATTTATTGGTGCAAGTTGCAAAATCTAGAGAATTGAGGTGATTAGGATTAAAGTAATTAGGATTTGATTAATTTAATAGGGGATTGGATGATGTGACAATTTGATTAAGATTTTTGGATTGATTTAAATCAAAGTTGAGAGTAATATGATTTAGATTTCATTTAAATAAAGATTTTGATTTATTTAGTTAAAGAGGGGTGATGTTAGATTAAATTAAATAAGGTTTAATTTATTTAATTTAATAGAATGACTTTATGGATTTAATCAAATAAAATGAATTATTTAATTAAATAGAGACTGACAAGGTTAATTAAGTAAAATTGATTTATTTAATTAATCAAGAAGTGATGACTTAATTAGATAAATTGGTTTATTCAATTAAGGGATGAAAGGTGATGACAAGCTAAGAAGATGATTTAGGATGAAATGATGTTCGTAAATCAAGATCAAGTATGTTGGTATATTTTCCATGTCTACAGCTACTATTCTTGATGCTAAGACTAATATCTTCTTATAATCAACTTATTGAACTCAATACCAAGCTAATCACTCTCATCCTATAATCCCCTTATACATGTTTTTATATCATCTTTACCTATCCAAAATTATAGAGACTCTATGGGAAACCTATCTCACTAAATGTGCATGTTACCTATTTGAATATTTGAGTCCTACACCTTGTTTATTAGTTCCAAAAGGTCATGTAAATGTTATGTTAAAAAAATAAATTCCCATAATTAGAAGCATCATTGTATAAACCAAATATGTCAAAACAAAATTAAAAACACCAATATACCTATCAATTGCACCAATTTACTACTCATATGTGTCATTCTACTTATTAGATGTGTCAAACTATAATCAAAAGAGCTAATTTAATGTCAAAATCACCACTTTGATAAACTATGCCTACAAACAAAAAATCACACAGAGATTTCATGTATCAGGGTATGTGCAGGATCATCATGGAAAAAATAGTCCCTTAAGTGGCAAAAAATTCAGAAAAATATGTATTAGGCAACTTGACGTAAAAAATTGAATAAATTATCTATATTATTTCAAAAATATGTAAGAATAGAATCTGTAGAAAATTGAATGTAGTTTCTAAACTACTAGGTTTATTTAAAAATAAATAAAATCTATTTGGTGAAAATTTAAAATTTCAATGTAGTAGTACTTAAATTTTAGGGAAAAAAATAAGAAGTAGGTGTCTGTCTGACCACCCTAACCATAATAAAATGATAATATTTGTTTATAAGATTTTATATATAAGTAGAGGAATCATGTCTAGATGTGATGCATATTTTTTGTAATTTTTTTCCAAGTAAATAATTAATTATGAATTTTTTATTACAACTTTTAAAAAATATAAAAACTGTATGTCTGACCAGCTTAACTTGGTCAAAACTTCATGAAATTTAATTTTTTATTTTTAATACTATAGTATGTGAAGCATAGAATGTGACACATGTTTCAGATTCAAAAAATGTGATATTGTTTGAAAGTTATAGATGTTTCTCAATCAACCTATCGATTAGGACTTTAGTCATAATTCTAATAGAAAACATGAATAATAATTATTTATTAAATTCAAATTAAAGTATAATTTATATTGGTGGAAATATGAGAATCTCCTCTAAAGACCCTTTCCGTTTCATCAATTTTGTATAAAAAAAAGGTCGTCAGCCACATTCCCTACAAATACCCATAATATTGCCACTTTTTGGCCCATCATGATCCTACACATACCCATCGTTGTAACTATAAAATGCATCAATTTATTGTCAAAAGTGTCATACTATGTGGTTATTGATTCTCTCTTTGAAGTGTTGTCCTAGGATAAAATGCATCATTGTACACTTGTGACCTAAAAATCAAGGACATGGGTCCTACCATGAGTGTCCGAATGTAAAAGGTGAAACAAGATTAATGAATTTTAAAATGGAAAGAGAGAAAAAATGAACCCAATTCAATAATAAAATGACCTATCTCAACAAAGTGTGTGTACAAAGATGGAAAAAATTAAATAAACCTACTTTACCCTCACTAACATTCTTAGTCTTACTCCATGGTAGAATATTGTAATTTTAATTCGATAGTGTGTAGATTGCTCATATAATGGTAGCATAACACACATACAAAAGCAATAAACAATGAGTATAGTATGGATGTTTAGAATGATCAATGAATGATGTTGTTTGAGAGACCGTGAGTAATGTGCACATGACATGTGTCAAGATGAAGGATTGTGATTTAGATTTAAGAGGCTACATGAATCAAAGGAATGACTGCATGGGTGGATGAAGTGGAAGTGAGTGAGAGTGAATTGATGTTTCTTTTTAGTCAACTCACTAAATTTAGAGATGGAGGAATACAAATAGAATAATATTTTTAAGCAATAAATAAATAATGATTTAATTTATTTTTATCTACGTATGGAAAATTCAAATTAAATAAATTAAGTTATTTAATTTTAGAAGAAATATTAGCTAATTAAATTTTGTTGGATTATAGGAATATATGATTTAATTAAACAGTGTGGATAAGGAGAATTTATAAATTAATTAAATAACTAAAAATTATTTAAATAGTGTGGATAAGTAGAAATGATAAATTAGTTAAATAATTAAAGATTATTTATTTAATAGTGATGAGGGGAAGATGAAATATTTAAATAATTAAAAATATTTATTTAAAAATGGAAATATGTTAGTTTAATTAATTAATGGAAACTATTCAATTTATAGTGATGGAGAGGTTGATGAGGGATGATGATGAGAAATGATGATGTTTTCAATGAAATGAGTTAGTCATTTTTAGGTTTCTACACTTTGAATATTGTATGCTATAAGTAAAAAAATAGTGGGCACCACTACAACCAAAGTTTTATCTATAATAATCCTAACCATGAGTTTGAAATCCTTTTATATAAGGTGGTGGCTCATCCTCTTAGATTTGCTACCTCTTACATTAATATACTACATAAATAATTTGACATATTACAAGAGCTCCATGTTCCCAATGACTATAGAATTATGACCATCATTGTACATGTAGCCATAGCCATCTATAATCAAGGAATATACTCATCGATGCTCAAGTTCCTACTATTATTGATGCTAAAACTAATATATTTTTTATACTCAACTGATTGAACTCAATACCAAGCTAATCACTATATTTCTACAATCCCCTTATACATGTTTTCACATCATCTTTACCTATCTCACTCCATGTGCATGTTCCCTTTTTTATTATTTGAGCCCTACACCTTGTTTATTATCCCTACCTCTAAGTAATCCAAAATCATGGAAATTGATCAAACAATTATACTATTCCCTCCTACAACATCTTCCATTCAAGAGGATAAGTGTAACCCATAGTAAGTTTGTGGCTACCTCCACCAGTACAACATTGACTACCTAATGTGGCTACTATATGCTCAAAAGTGCACACCTAGAGTAGTGTACACCATGAAAATATAGCCATCCCACTAGATGTAGTGATGTAACTCATGGTATAAATTATCTAGCATACATTAGCTCTAGCCTTAATATGGTCCTCTACTACATATATTTGATATTGTACAACAATCTTCTATGGAAGGATCTCCCTCTAGGGGTTGACCATCACCATGCACACTACCACCATAATTATGTCATTCCAACACAATGAACTCTAGTCCTTTTATATCCACAAAATCTACTCAAATGGATGTGTCCATTGGTATCTATATCATAAAACTACTTGTATGCATGCGTACAATCCTAACATATTGCACCAATATGGATGCACCCCAAATTTATAACTATGGGATATGCCACATTTCCTAACTAGCTAGGCCCATGTGTCATCACCTTTATTTATTGTTTATGAACATATAACCTATCTATTATGAATGAAAAAAATCTAAAAGAGCCCCCTTAAAGCCTTAAATATTTATATATTCTATGTGTAATTAATTTAACACTACTTCCTTCACACTCAATGTTAGATTCTTTGTCCACTATGTGACCCATATAATATTGGTCACCCTTTTTGCATAGGATTAGGTGCCTTAGGTGATAAAATGATATTTCCAATGTCCTAATGTAATCCTTATCTAAAAGGGTTTGATGGTGCTTCTAAAAATCTTGTAATATTATGAGAAAATCATGACTTGAGTCATGATTTTTAAGCTTTGTAACCAATAGTGCACTAAGGGTCTAGTTGTAAGCCCTAACCTTGCAAGTGTTTCTATCCTAAAACCACTTCAACATTATAATTTTGTGATGGATTGTTCTCACCAGTTGTCGATTGAGTAAGTTGTTATCTAGGCCTTTGAACCCATCCACTAACCAACCCTTTCAGTTAGGAATGACAATCACCTCATGTATTATCCCTAGCCAAATTTTTCTAAAGTTGGGAAAAATATTTTAAGGGAATTATGTGGTCACTCCCAAGGGTCTTATTATCATCCACCTAGTCATGGCCTCACCTTGAAATTAACATTTTTCCTGTGTAGGGATGTAGTCTATTGGATTTAAAGATTTAATCCCTAGCACCCATTGCACACTGTGTGGGAATTTATGGATAACTGTTGGACAACTTGTGAGGTCCACAAAATCATGCTATATGTCCTTGCTGTTAGGGGGTCCATCCCTTGTATGTGTTCTTGGTAACCGATAAAGGAAGATCGACAGCTGTGATACTCAATGAAAAATCAATCTGAGCCTTTCATCGTGCACCTTGAGGTACTTTATTAAAGCTTAATAGATAGCTTGTGAGGTCTGTGAGAAGGCAACACATGGACTTCTCGACCATCATGCTGAGTGTGGTGGCACCCATGGAATATGTGATGTAGCTCCCCGTCAGTTCCTTCTCATTGGTTAGAGGATGATGAGTTATGATGTTGGGTTTTCAAACCCAAATTGACTACATCTTTGTCATTTGATTTTCCATCTCATCCTAGCATTGACGGTCGATATTCAAAATTAAAGAAAACACATGTGTTAGCCATTTTTCTCTACAACTAGTGAAGCATTAATGGCATGCTATCATTAGGAATGATCAAATTGAGTGCTTGTGCATGCAAGGAATTAATTTCTAGCCATGAGGAGTGATACACAGATCTCCAAGTATCTGGGCGATTAACAGTGAGGAAATTGGAACCAACAATTAATTGCTTCCTTGAGCGTGTGACACTAAGATTGAATAACAAACACCATTGGCCTTGCTCAATAAATATAGCTGGAGTGAGTGCCATTTCCATCATTGTAGTTAGCATTTAGTTTCTTCCTAAATTTGTATAGGACAAGGAGTGTTTAATTGTGAGTTTGAGAAGCTCTTGGGCATTGAAAATGAGTAAGCCAGTCACTTCCACAATACCAATTAGAGGGTCACCTAGATTTAATTTGTTGAGGCCTCAAGATGATGTTCCTATGTGTGAGTAGAAGGCACCTCAATGTGCTCCATCTGCAATGAAGGAGGCTCCAATTGAGAATGTTGTTTTTATGATCAGATTATTAAGAACAAAAATTTAATTCACAATTAGCCACAATAACATAACATATACCCTAGGAAAACCCTCCACTTGAGGGAGAAAAACCCAACAACAATTATCTCTCTTATATATATAAGTAATAGAAACAAATCTCTTTACAATGAGGCCACACACAAGGCTAATATTCAGCACCAGCAATGGTTGTTATAACAAACAAGTAATATGCTCTTACTTGATCTTCAATCTACACTTAGAGAATTCACAATCTACTCATAGTAGAATTCTCACTTGAGAAGAAAGAATAATCAAACTTTCTTGATGTCCAATTGAGTGGAAATGACCTCCTATAAATACATAATGCTAGAGAGGTTGCACCTCTTCAAGAACTAGGCCGGCCACCATCAGAAAAGATAATTACAAATAATAATTACAAATACAATGAAGGTCGGCCAAGATGAAAATACAAGGAAGGTCAGCCAAGAGAAAATACAAAGAAGGTCAGCCAAGAGAAAATGTAATGTTGCCAAGTGAAGTAAATCTTCACTTAATTATCTCAATAAAATAAATAGCCAAAGGCTATATGCAATTTTATGTCTTCACATATGGCTAGAAGGATGAGCCCAAAGCTGCTATAAAATCAATACTCCCTCTGAGGTAGGGAGAAATACTTCTAGCTACATAAGACTATCACCTCATTGTGATGTCAATGACAATGGCTACTACCATATGTGGAAAGAAGAGATATAACCTCATTGTGATATCAACCATCATGGCTACTCCCATGGATGGAAAGAAGAGATATCACCTCATTGTGATATCAACCATCATGGCTACTCCCATGTATGGTATGTACAAGTGTTCATCACTCAACATGATTTTGTCACCTCATTGTGACATTCACCATGGATCTCTTAGAGGGTGAAAACACAAGTACAAGAAAAATAATAAGACTCTCTCACGTGATGTTGTCATGGAGTCACACACATGACATCCACCATGGCTCTCCCAAAGGGTGGAAAAAAGGGATTTCACCTCAAATATCAAAGAGAAATGCATTAACAAGGGCTTTCAGCTAAAATCTCTCTCAAAGAGAAATGCATTAACAAGGGCTTGCACCTTAAATCTCTCTCAAAGGCAAATGCATTAAAGAGGATCACTGATACTAAGACTCCTTCTCAGCTAGGGATTCATTCTCCACCATACCAAGCTTGACTCAAAAGTACACAAACTTTATCTTGGAGAGAGGCTTGGTGAGAATGTCTGCCATCTACTCATCATTGCTGATATACCTCAACTAAATTGCTTTCCTCAATACCATATCTATAATATAGTGGTATTTAATTTCCACATGCTTAGTTTTGTCTTGAAACATAGGGTTGATAGAAAGCTTCACACAACTCTAGTTATCACAATGAATGATAGTTGTCTCCATTGATTGTCCAAACAATCTTACAAGAAGCTTCTGAAGCCACACTACTTCTTGAGCTTCCACACAAGCTACAATATACTTGGCCTTTGCTATACTCAATGCCATTGAAGACTGCTTCTTGCTACACCAGGATATCATCAAATACCCCAAACTGAAACAACATCTAGAGGTGCTCTTATGATCAATAACACACCCTTCCCAATCAAAATCAGTATAGCCATGTAGCTTCCAGTCCACACCTAAAGAATATATCAAGTCATAGTCAGTTGTACCATGCAATTATCTCAAGATATTTTTCATTGCAACTAGATGTATTTTCCTTGGTTCACACATGAACTAACTAAGTGAACTCACTGCATAGCAAATATCTAGTCTAGTATTGACTAGATACATCAATGATCCAATCAACTGGATGTACATCATGGAAGTCACTATATCTAAACTAGATGCAACCTCCTTAAGCTTTTACAAGTTGGTCTCCATAGGCGTAGACATGGATTTGCAATCCATCATACCAAATCTCTTTAGAATATGAATGGTATACTTCCCTTGACTTAGAATGAACTCAATAAGCCTTTGTCATACTTCTAAACTAGGGAAGTAATGTAACCAAGATCCTTCATTTCAAATTCAGAAGCTAACTCCTCCTTGCATTGATAATGAGATGATCTTCTTCAGTAAGAAATAAATCAACATAAAGAACCAAGATCAACTAGATTACCATCTTCTTCAGGTTCAATAGGATCCCTCTAAATATTCAAGTACTTGCATCCATCTTCTGACCTCTTTTTCCAAGATTTCCTACAACACTTTCCTTAGATAAATGTTTTCCAGTGCACACCTCTAGTACTGTATAGAGTTCAGGATTGTCCTTCTTGACCTCATCCCAAATCACTATATTCTGAATAGGTTTGTGGAGCTACCAATGTCAATTCTAGATGACCATCTTGAGAAATTCTAATATTAGTAGTTGAAGGGATCCTCTAAGGATTTAGCACCTATCCTTTCAATACAATAATCTTCACTTCTTCTCAATGAGTTACAAAACTCCCTCTTGATCCCTACCTCAGATATTGAAAAGAAGACTTTTGGAAGTGAACTCCCTCTAGCCACCAACTCAGTCCCTTTGTTGAAAGTTGTGAATCTATGCCTGATCATTTCTTTGTTTGGCATGATTTCCTCGCAAGATACCTGAAGCTCTTCCTCCTTGTGCAATCTCTCATTACTTTCTTGCTCCTTAATCTATCTTGGAAGCATTTTAGAGAGATATTACTAATAGTTTATAACTATCCAAATAAATATCAAGGTTGGAATCATACAAGGTTGTCTATCTCAAGTTATAGCATGAACACAAAATAATTTATGAGCAATATTAAAAGCATGAATAAGGAAATCAACCTATAAGTGAAATATGTAGCAAATATCAAAAGATCAAAATGAAGGGATAAAGAATTGATCTTTATTGAATTCACATATAACTCTTCCTTCCATCTTTTACTCCTATCGAGAGCGCTAATCTCAATAAAATAAAAGACAATTTGGACAATCACACATTATGCAACCAACATATTCAATATAGGACCAACCTTCTCAAGGTATCATCATAGTCCATGCTCAAAGACAAAAATCTTTGCAACTAGTAAGAAACAATTTAGAATGAATGAATGGTGACTCCAAAAGGGTCTCATCCCAGTGATCACTACTCAAGAGAAAACATGATATTTTCTACACATACGAGTTAAAAACATCAGATCTGCACAACTCAGCAGACTAAATTTCAGCCCAAAAGGAAAAACAAAATGATTGAAAGGGTACAAACAAAAAATACTTCTCTTTCTGTTGGTACACCACAAAATTCACATTTCACATAAACTTGTTTTCTCCTCTCAAAAGGTTCATCTTAATTTAGGATTTGAGATGGGGCTGATTAAATTTGAATACGTTCTTTGACCATTCAAATTTATCAATGCATTCCAGCTGTGACTCACCTAGAGTTGCTATACAGGACCAACAACTCTAAGATGTTTGGATGATCAAGAATGAACCTCAGCTCATCCTATAATGATGAGTGTCATGATGGAAACATAAGCAATATTTCTAGCAACAAATTATGACCAGATGTGATGCCAAATTTAATGAACACTACTTCCAGAAGGCACAGGCCCGAAATTGAAACTCTTCCTATCACTTCTATTGTTGGATGAATCCGTGCACCAAGAGATGTCTTCAACAATCGAATGAAGTAACAAATAATGCAATATTCCCACTCCTCAAAGATGCTAGAAAAATTTGAAGTAGATGAATTGTTCATGAAGGGTAGCCATGACAATTACCCAAGGAGCCAACATTAATTCTTCACCACAAGGGAGAATAGGGCGAAGTGGAGATTACTCGAGAGATCACAGGAAGTCACTTAGTTCACAGGACCCATTCTCAAAAATGATATAACTTTTTTTAGCATGCCTGGGGTCTGTCACAACCCATTCTCAGCAATGATATCGATGACTCTATTTATTTAATTCCTTCAAACAATATTGAAAGACTTCTCTTGATGACATATACTAATGTTAGAAAGTTGATGGCTTTAATACATTCTCCACCCGATGAAGGAGAGAATAAAACTTACAACTAATATAGAATTTAGTCTTATGTGTCATATTGGATGATAAAGATCCAACACTTAATATTCAACAATCATTAAAAAGTGATTCTGAGAGTATTGAATACAAACATGACCATCTTTGAATTGCCTCTAGTGTGAACATTACATTTTAAAAAATAGACACCAATAGTATGCATAAATCCAACCACCTCACAAAGGTAGTAGTGGTAGTAAAGCTCTTGAGATCAGTCCCAGAACTAGAATGAATTTTCTCACAGATAGACAAACCATAATATCGAGCTAGAGTTCATAGGGCTAAGCCCATTACAAGGGATGTGGACATGATTCTAAACCAAGATGTAGCACTTATCACAGCCATCGATCTTCACCTAGGATGGTTTCGATCACTAGTTACTGCCTATCTTAGGTGGGTAATGTCTTCCTTGATTTCCAGAATTAATACCACTATGAAATTTCCAATGGTAATAAAAAATCTAGAATGCAAATGCTTCTGCTCCACTAACAGCTAAGCTCCTTTCATAGAGCCCCTAAAAAAACACTAGCAATGCCACCTTTCTAAAACTTGTGGCTACCACAAATGAGGTGACTCCTTGATTTGAATAAATCTGATCAAATCCTTCACTTAAAACCCCTCTGATACTGTGTTACTTTTATGATCAAATTATTAAGAATAGAAATTTAATTCACAATCAAACAAAATAACACATCATATACCCTGAGAAAATCCTCCACTTGAGGGAGAAAAATCTAGTAACAATTATCTCTCTAATATATATAATTAAAAGCAACAAATCTCTTTACAAAGATGACACACAAGGCAATTATTTAGCACTAGCAATGGATGTTATAATAAACAAGTAATCTTCTCTTACTTGATGTTAAATCTACACTTAGAGAATTCGTAATCTTCTCCTAGTAGAATTCACACTGGAGAAGAAGGAATAATCAAACTTTATTGATGTCCAATGGAGTGTAAATGACCTCCTATAAATACATAATGCTACAGAGGTTGCAGCTCTTCAAGAACTAGGTTAGCCACCATAAGAAAAGATAATTACAAATACAATGAAGGTCAGCCAAGATGAAAATATAAATAAGGTCAGCCAAGAGAAAATACAAAGAAGGTCATCCAAGAGAAAATGTAATGTTTCCAAGTGAAGCGCCTCTTCACTTAATTATCTCAATAAAATAAATAGCCAAAGGCTATATGCAATTTTATGTCTTCACACGTGGCTAGAAGGATGAGCCTGAAGCTGCTATAACATCAACATAGAAGCCTCTGTATGGTCCAGTTAGAAATAGTAGTAGGTTGAAATACCAGGGTGTTGATCTAGAAAAGGAAAAAGAAAAGGGCAAGAAGCCTGCATCATTTGCACCAAGAGTTCACAGGAAAATAAGGTATGGGCACAGGTCTTATGGAAGGTAGAATTTTCCAATCGCTATCACACATAGCCCTTTCAAAATTGCAATGAAGATGGACTATGGCTGCCAACAATACCTCATGATTCTAGATCAAGTTGTAGTCCTATGAATGGAGGTATTGGTGGTATCATCGTTATCTATCAGAACTCCAAGCAGGCGTGATGGTTTTGTACCAGGAAAAGACAAAGATGAGGAGGGAGTTGAGCTTTCTTCTCGACCTCCTAGAAGGATGCAAAGTGGGCTCATGTATCATGGGTTGGGTGCTGGTGCTGTTTGTTCCTTTATTTGATGGGATTGGTGTGTGGGTTCTCTTTCTTTTTGTGTTGACTGATAAGGTTATTGTGGTGGTTGCTCATGTCCCTCACGTTTGGTGTTTCTTTTTGTTTTTATGCTGACTATGGTTTCCGAAGTGATGTGGACATGTGATTGGGCTATTTTTTCAATTAAAAGGAAGTTTTGGCAGTACTTTCATTCCCCTTTTTATGTGGTTATGAATTTTGCTTCCCCTTTTTCAACAAGTGATTGCAAATCACCATGTGAGAAATTTTGAGATGAAATTAAAATTGATATTGAAATCATTTTTTTGAAATGTAATTGCATTTGAGCTAGAAGCTTGTTGCTCCCTTGCATTATAAAAGGGATTTCAAGGCTCATTTATAGGGGTTGATCTCTAAAATTTTGAGTATGATATACTTTCAAGGTAAAAAACTAGGTGCAGAAAAATAACAATGAATAGAATAGCTAAATTGTCTAGGTTTTAAGTTGTGTATATTTCAATCTTAAAATAGTTTTATAGAAATGATTGTTATTGAAACAAATCCTACGTATAAATCATTTTCTCTCATTTTGTAATGTTTTTCAAATTATTAATGAAATATCAAGGATATCTTTGGTCGTCATCAAATTTACTTATTTGAATGTGTGTCCTTCCTACTGCTTTGGTTCAAAGAATCAATTAAATGCTTGGATAAGGTAATAAATTTGTGATAATTTACAAAGGATTTGGTAAGAAGTTATGCTTTAGGAGCAGTGAGTTTTCATAATATAAGGCATCATGGAAATAGTCCCTTATGGTCAGGATTAAAGAATTTCTTCATTAGTGATTGTCATATGTGTGAATCTATTGCCCAATTGATAGGATACTGATCTATTTGTTAATGGTATTTACATTTGAAATATGATACAACCGATCATCGATTCAAGATCAAAGCATAATTCATATAAATTTTCTTAACTATGAGACATGTATTTGAAATACCCTTTTTTTTCCTTGTAAATGGAGTCTTACTTGCTCAAAGATGAATCAATCTTTTAGTGAATTGTGCTTATTTACCCTTCATAGGAACCAATCTATGAATTGATCTATTCTTGATTGAATAAACAAAAATGAAGATAATAGGAACACTCTCCTAGGTCCCAGAGAGCCTAAAGTGAAGGATTGAAGCCTCTGAGGCTATTCACTCATTGAGTTGACCATTCCTCTCAGGGTTCCTAAATATAATAGTTTTCTACTCTTTAGAGAGGTCTAATGGTGTACTAGAAAAAAACACCAAAAGAATGGCGACTCTGCTAGGGAAAATTCTCATTCTCTAGACGTAGATCTTTGCATCACAGAGTCAAATGGTGAGATAATTCAGAACATTGTGTTTAGGTATTGATAAATTCTTGAGCCTAGTAGAAGATTTAATTGCATCAAAGATCAAAGAACCTAAAAATGACTGTTGTGGAATCCAACCTAGAGCCTATATAATTTCTAAAGAAACTTCATCTTATTGCAAGTTTAGTCTTCCATGATAGGAGGTGGAGACTTTAACAAAAGAGCCTAATAAAGTATACACCAAATCTCTAGATCTACAAATTTGAAGACAAAAGATGTGTTGTTGCTACAAAATTCTAGACACTCTCATAGAATTGGTGACTATTTGATTGTGTTATGAGCATTGTATGATAAATTTTTATACTTAAAATGTAAATGATTCCCTATTAAGTGAATTAGTACTATATCAGGGAATGTTAGAACAAATGTAGCATGCCATTGGAATGTATATTGAAGATTAGTTCATTATCATAAATGAGTATGTTGTATTATAAGATCTTAAGAAAAATTTGTAGGAAATGTGCATTGTAAAAGCTTAGGGTCATAATAGTTACAAAGAACTAGTGTAGCATTGTGCAATTGCGAAGAAAAAATTTCAATTCTCTTCTAAGGAGTGAGGTTGCATAGCCGAGTTTCACATTTTGGGGTAGACATGAATGTAATGGAGCACGAGGAACAACTTTTTTTGGGTCAAAGGAATTTCAGTATTGATAGAAATAACGCTCTCTATTTTGACAATATTTGTGGTTACCCAAATGTTGTCCCACCTAAGATCAGGGATAAGTTACCAAAGTTCAATGGTACAAAAGCTAAGTCAACATGAAACATCTCCAAAAGTTCATTGACATGATAGGAGATTATGAATTGGATTTTGAAGATGTTGTTATGAAAATTTTCATTCAGTCCCTAACAGGGGATGCAAGAGATTGGTTCTATTTTCTAGAAAGCTTCTTCGATACATTCATGGGAGGAGTTTAAATTTTTTTTCATAGAATAGTTCAGGGAAAGGATTGATCCCATCTTAATTAGATAGAAGTTCATGAGCATGGCAAAAGGAAGAGGAGGAGTTGGTTCCTTCTTTTCAATCTCCAATTTTAAAAAGTGATCAGATAAATCCCTACAAACATAAGGCCAAATGATGTTGACTGTTTGGTGGTGTACTTGGGTTCATTCGACAAAAAGATGAGTTACCTTATGAGACACAAGGAGCCTAATACATTGCACCAAGATTACCATATGGCCATAGATATTGAAAATAATTTGAAGTATTCAATGATGAAGAGATGTGCAACCACCAATGCTAGCCACCCTGGTACATTTCATGTGGATTGATACAAGTAGAGAGGAAGAAGACAACACCTTCAATAATCTTAATTGACTAACTCAAAACATATTTAACTCACCTTCCTTTGAAACACTTATTTAACTATATTTCCCTCAAACATCAACAAATATCAAGTTCTTTCACTATTGTCCTTAAATACATACCATGGCATTTTGCTACAAACATTAAATTTTGTCTTCAGAGGCATAACCAAATCAAACTAATGCATAAGTCACCTTTACAGAATAACAATATCAAATACTTCACAATTTCCTCCCTTTCATTTTACAATTAACTCCTTATGACTGTCCTAATGTACAACTGTGCCATCTACAAGCCACCAAGCACCAATCTTTGATCCCAATACATATAAATCCCTCAAACTATGTCACAACTTTAAAAGGTTTAATTCAACATGTATAAACTCTTTCCAAACCCCAAGAACATGATTTAGGTGTGATTCCTTCATTACTCTGCCCTCTCTCTAGTAGGTCTGCCATAGGTCTATCAGAGATTTTCTCACAAATTATAGCATGAAAAACCAAGAAAATTATATTTTTGGTTACCCATTTTCCTTCTTTAAAACATAGTGCAAGATGAGATATAGGTCACTTGGAAATAAATTCTTGAAAAACTAATATCTCAGACTGTATTAGGTCTCATTAGGTCTTCATGAAAAATAGGGTTTATTGGATATTCAACCTCCCAATACAAATTTGCTATCCCAACACTTAAAATAGGTGTAAATGGATGGGTACAAGCTAATAAATGCATCATAAGATCATTCCCATGTACATTATTGCAAACCCTAGATTAGGTTCCCTCCACAAATCTGTTACAGACTAAATACTCAGAAAAAACTAGTCAAACTTCTATCCACATCGCCTTATATCTTCTAGCCTTGACTCAAAACCATTTGAACATGAGAGTTTATACACAAAAGAATAGTGTCACCAAAGAACCAGATGAGTTTTCCAACAGAATAATGAGAAACATAATTATCTTAACTCACTGTTGACCCTAGTAAGGGTTTCTAACTGTTATGAGAGAATTGATGATTATCATTCAAATGATCACCAAAATGCATGAAACAAGATTCCTATGGAAGGTGATTGTTTACTCTAACACTTAAAATCAATTATACATCTATTCTTGCCCGTACAAAGTTGTACACCTCCAAGAAATAGTAATTTTATGAGGAAATATGCAAAAAATTGTATCTTTATTCATTCAAAATCAAATATACAACCACACATGAGTTCTCAACTGTCTACAAGGCCTTTTAAAGGCATTTAAACATGACTTATCATATTTCAATTTCATTTTAACTACCTCCCAATGTTTAGACTCACTTCACCTTTCACCTTCCCCATTTTTACACCTTTTTGCAAGTTTGCAATTTTACATTTTTTTGAATGAATTTTTTTGAAATAAATGACCTCATAAAGACCTAGAGAAAACTAAAAAATGACCAAATTCACCTTATTATAATATTAGGACATCAAATTTGAAATTGCCTCATGGAGGCAAGAATTCAAATCGGTTATCCTTCACCAAACTCCCCATGAAAAAGGAAATCAAGTCCATTGAGTGAGGACCTGCAACATGTTTGATTTCCTCCTTCTTTGGTCTCCAAATGCTTCTTTCATTAGGTGTATCCTTCCAATGCACTAGGTACTGAAAAGCATGCATCTTCTCTTGAACCTTTACCAAAACTTGGCTTCATCTTCATGCTCAGTCTTCCCACTCTTTTGCTTAAGTATTTGGGCCTGTCAAATGGAAATGATTGCCTCTTCCAATCTACGTTTTTAGATACCTACACTGGAACAAATAAAATAGCAATTTCATTGACAAAAACAATTTGATTAGTATCATACATGAAATCTTCTTCCAACTATCTTAGCGACTCTTACCATTCCTTATTAGCAACTTGGTGAATATCAATTTGATCAATAATCTCATCATTAGCAACAACTTGATTCTCCACAACAACCTTATCATCAATATTCCTTTCTCCTTCTTCTATCATCATCACCATACCTTTTGTAGTTTGTTCACCTTCAACCTTGATATTCCATTCTTCTTCAATGGCTGCAAACCTTTCCCACAAATCATCTTTCTCATCCACCTTTGCTTGGTCATTACCTTCTCCCATCAATGGTTCATTTGTCTTCACATCAGGTTCAACTTCTCTCATTTTCATTATCCTTTGAATAGGCCATACAACCTTCCTGTTTACCTTCAAGTTCCAAATTGTTGCTTGTCTAATCCAATGTTCCATCTTCATCATGGACTTTGCATAAAATTCACAAAACTCTACTTCCCTTCTCTTCATCTCTTGCTTTAACTCAACTATCTCTTTGTAAATCATCTCTTGTCTCTTCCTTTATTCCTCTACTTGCAAAGATATTCTCAGTATCTCCATCTATTCTAGATGGTATCACAACTCACTTTTCATCAACTCTCTTTGCCTTCACAATGGTAGAAACCAGGTTCTTCTGACCTGCACAAAACCACAACCAACTTCAACCACAAAACCATAATACCACAACTCACTAGCACAAATCTTTCCCAGGCTCTGATACCAATCTGATGCAAGTACAAAGGAATAAAACAACACCTTAAACAATCTTAATTGACTAACTAAAAAAATATTTAACTCACCTTGCTTTGAAACACTTATTCAATTATATTTCCCTCAAACATCAACAAAGATCATATTCTTTCACTATTGTCCTTAAATACATACCATGGCACTTTTGCTACAAACATTAAATTTTTCCTTTAGAGGCATAACCAAGTCAAACTAATGCATAAGTCACCTTTACAAAATAACAATATCAAATAATTCACAATGTCTACCCTTTTGTTTTACAATTAACTCCTTATTACTATCCTAATGTATAATTGTGGCATCTACAAGCCACTAAGCACCAAAATTTTATCCCAAGACACATATAAATCCCTCAACCTGTGGAACAACTTTAAAAGGTTTAATTCAACATGTATAAACTCTTTCCAAACCCAAGAACACGGTTTAGGTGTGATTCCTTCATTACTCTACCCTATCTCTAGTAGGTCTGCCATAGGTCTATCATATATTTTCTCACAAATTACACCATGAAAACCCAAGAAAATTATATTTTTGGTTACCCATTTTCCTTCTTTAAAACATAGTGCAAGATGAGATATAAGTCTCTTGGAAAGAAATGCTTGAAAAATTATTATCTCAGACTGTATTAGGTCTCATTAGGTCTTCATGAAAAATAGGGTTTTTTGGATATTCAACCTCCCAATGCAAATTCACTATCCCAACAATTCAAACAAGTGTAAATGGATGGGTACAAGCTAATAAATGCATCATAAGATCATTCCCATGTATATTCTTGCAAACCCTAGATTAGGTTCTATCCACAAATCTATTACATACTGAATACTCATGAAAAAATAGTTAAACTTCTATCCACAACACCTTAAATATTATAGCCTTGACTCAAAACCATTTGAATATGAGATTTTATACACAAAAGAATAGTGTCACCAAAGAACAGATGATTTTTCCAACAAAATAATGAGAAAGATAATTATCTTAACTCACTGTTGACCCTAGTAAGGGTTTCTAACTATTATGAGAGAAATGATGATATCTCATTCAAATGATCATGAAAATGCATGAAACAAGATTCCTGTGGAAGGTGATTGTTTACTCTAACACTTAAAATCAATTAGACATCCATTCTTTCCCATAAAAAGTTGTACACATGCAGGAAATAGTAATTTTTTGAGGAAATATGCATAAATCTATATCTTTATTCATTCAAAATCAAATATATAACCACCCATGAGTTCTCAACTATCTATAAGGCCTTTTAAATTCATTTCAACATGACTTATCAAATTCCAACTGCCTTCTAGCTACCTCCCAATATTTAGACTCACTTGACCTTTCACGTTCCCCATTTTTACACCTTTTTGCAAGTTTGCAATTTTACATTTTTTTGAATGACAAATTTTGAAATAAATGACCTCCTAAAGACCTAGAGAAAACTCAAAAATGACCAACTTGACCTTGTTATAATATTAGGACATCAAATTTGAAATTTCCTCATGGAGGAAAGAGGTGAAATAGGTGCTCCTACACCATGGATACAAATTGTGGATCAATTACTAGGGGTTTGAGTTAAGAGGACAAGGATTCCACTATTCCATTCTATATGTCACTGCCATGTGAGAATCATGGTAAGGCTCAATTGAGAAGCTTACAATATCAAGGAAAATTTGACCAAGTATTCTCAACTAGGAGTTTACCTGAGATAAAAAGGTGCAAAGGGGAATCACCCTATGACTTGTTCTCTATATTTGTAGATACCTTATTAGATATACTTAAATATGTCAGGCAGAAAGAATCCATGTGTATTGATATATTTTGTGAGATGTATCAATTAGGATTAAGCAGTTTACCAAAAGAATTGAAGCCTCATAGTTTTAGCCAAGTAGTTGACTGGATAAAAGTTGTGGAGGAGGCTAAGAGTGAGTACACACAAGTGTTACTTTACAGTATTTTTAGTGATCACTATGATGAGGAGAATCATAGGTTAGTTTCAATGATTCAAGAGGATGCATCTAAAAGTGAACATCTTGCTGGTGATTTTTGTCATCTCACTAGTACCATAGATACAAATCCATATAGAAATGATGAGGATGGAGATATAGAATATGAGGACAAAGAAATGGTGCAAGATTTTCATCCTTGGGATGTCTTAGAGTGTGAGAAAGCACAAATAATGGAAGGGGAAGCCTCAGATCCTGATTTAAGTAGGAAAATGATCCATAAATTAGTGACCAAGGTGATGAGATTAAACTTGGTCCATCCTCTATTGACTATAATTCCTCTTATGTAATTGAAATGGAGTCTCTTGTTTCAAGTGGAAGATAAATTGACAGCCTTGAAGGAGTGCATTTGCTTGATAGTTAACAATTTTCCTCATGTGAAGAGTTCTTAGAATGTGGATCAATAATTTTGAGCACAAATGATGAAGAGGATGTTGAAATTGTCTCTCTTTTCTCTTTAAGTGACTACACTGATTTCAAATGCATTGATGATCCTAGAGATTGGGACCCTCATATTGAAAAGTAAGGGGTATATGTGACAACCATGAAGATATGGTAGAATCCTTTATTTGATGAAATTTCATTAGAAGGTGAGGTCATGAACAATGATCCTTATTGGTGCAAGAACAATCCACTCTTTGTGGAAGATTCTAATGATTTTCTAGAAACTACCAATTGTGAAGGTGTTCAAGATGGCACCATTGAGATAGTAAGAAGTAAGGATTAGGTTGGTGTTCAAGTTTGTTCCCTTTTCTCTGAAGATGGTGATCTTGACTCAATAGCTCCTAGTTATATCAAATATATAGTGACACAAGTTTTAGTGAATTAGTTGGCCTATAGGTTGATAAGAAAATGGTATTTGAAAAGCACCGAGAATGTAATTTAGGCATATTGATAATTGAAGATGATAATTGTTTGTAGGAAGGAGAAGTTAAAGACAAGGATGACATTGTTTATGGTCATAGTCCTAAACATGTCTTAGGTATTGAGAGGGATGTAAATGAGTATTCCCAGGCTCATATGATACATAATAGCATATTGGAAAAGGAGGTTGAGTTGTCAGCCATGTGTGATAATGGAGATGAAATACATAGGGATGATGAGAGAGGCATGTTATTGAATGACCAAGTTGTGCGTTTAGGTGGATACACTAATACTAAAGTAGGATTACTACTTGTTAATGAGGGGGACCAATTATATGAGTCTTCAAATTATGTCAACATTGTAGGATGGTTTGATGCATGCGGGGAGGAACCTGGGGGAATAGTTGGCATGAGATGTAGTGTGTCATCATGATTGCACACTAAATTTTTTTGTAGATGCTTCGTATCTTTTGGACCTCATTATGGAATTGTTTCCACCTAGTGAGGGAAAATTTCATGTCAAGAATAATGAAAGTGTTCTTGAGTATGAATCTCTCCTTTTTGACACTCCAAAATTTTTCCCCAGCTTGCAACAAAGTTCCTGTGAAGAGTCTCTATTTGATGTGCAAGCTAGGTGTGAAGGTAAAATGTATGATCAGATAGAGTGGGAGTGTTTTACTTTTCCACTCCAATGTGATAAGTCTATGACTGGATAGATGGATGAACAAGATAGTTTCATAGCCTCTAGTGCTATTGAAATCAATTATGACAAGGATGGTTGCTTAGAAGGATTAAATACACATGATGATCCACCACAATTAGAACAAGACAAAGTATTTGAAAGAGGAAAAAATTATCCCTGAGTTTTGGTGGCAATGGGCCTCCACTTTGAGGATTAAACTTAATTGCACGGAAGAGGCTTCTAGTACTAGTTGTTTTTGTGCATAATGTATATAGGTTTGGGTGGTGTGTTCCTTTTGGGTTGTGTCTGTTTGCTTTGTCCAAGCAGGTTCCTGGCTTGTTTTTTATGTTTTTGCCCTGGTCTACATTAACCTGAGATCTGGATTCTCACTACACCCACTAGGGGTATATGTCCCCAAGCATGAGCCACTAAAAGAGCTCCTAAAAATCTTGCAAATTTTTGAGAAAATCATGACTTGAGTCATGATTTTTAAGCTTTGTAACCAAGAGTGGGCTAAGGGCCTAGTTGTAAACCATAACCTTGTAAGTGTTTCTATCCTAAAACCCCTTCAACAATATAATTTTGTGGTGACTTGTTCTTGCCAATTTTCAATTGAGTAAGTTGTTATCTAGGCCTTTGAACCCATCCACTAACTGTCTGTTTTAGTTAGGAATGAAGGTCACCCTGTGTATTATCCCTAGCCAAAATTTTCTAAAGCTAGGAAAAATATTTTAAGGAACTTATGTGGTCACTCCCGAGGGTCTTATTACCATTTTCCTAGTCATGGACCCACCTTGAAATTAAAATTTTGCATGTGCAGAGATGTGGTCCATCGGATTTAAATCTTTAATCCCTGCTTCCCATCACACACCATGTGGGCATTTATGGATAACCGTTAGATAGCTTGTGAGGTCCAAAAAATCATGTCGTATGTCCTTGCCGTTTGGGGGTTTGTCCCTTGTAGGTGTTCCTAGTAATTGATAAAGGAAGATCAACAGATGTGATACTCAATGAAAACTCAATCTAGGTCATTCATCGTACACCTCATAGTACTTCATTCAAGTTTGAGAGACAACTTGCGAGGTCTATGTAGAGGTGACACATGGACTTCTTGATCATCGTGCTAAGTGTGGCAGAGCCTGTGGAGTATGTGATGTGCCTCCCCATTAGCACCTTCTCATTTGTTAGGGGATGATGAATTATGGTGTTGGGTTCTCAAATCCAAATTTATTGCATCTTGGTCATTCAGTAGATTCCATCTCATCCTAGCATCAACAACTGATATTCAAAATCAAAGATCAGTCATGTGTTATCTTTTTTTCTCTGCAACTAGTGAAGCATTAATGGTGTGCTTTCTTCAGGAATGATAAAATTTAGTACTTGTGCATGTGAGGAATTAATTTCCAACCATGAGGAATGATATGAAAATCTCCAAGTACCTAGGTGATTAATGGTGAGGAAATTGGCACCAAAAATTTATTGCTTCCTCGAGTGTGTGACACTAAGATTGATGAACAAACACCATTGGCCTTGCTCGATAAATATGGTTGGAGTGCCATTTTCATCATTGTAATTAGCAGTTAGTCTTACTAAATTTTTGTAGGATAAGGACTGTTTAATTGTGAGTTTGAGAAGCTCCTAGGCAGTGAAAATGAGTAAGCCAGTCACTTCCATAGTAACAGTTTGAAGGTCACCCAGATTTAATTTTTTGAGGCCTAATTATGATGTTCCTGTGTGTGAGTACAAGGCACCTGAATATGCTCCATCTGTAATGAAGGAGGCTTCTGTTGAGAATCCTCCCTATGCTCCAATTAGATGTAGTAGTAGGTTAAAACACCAGGGCATTGATGTAGAAAAGGAAGAAGAAAAGGGAAAGAAACCTGCATCATTTGCACCAGGAGTTCACAGGAAAATAAGGTATGGGCGCAGGTCTTATAGAAGGAAGAATTCACCAATCACTATCACAAATAGGTCTTCTAAAATTGAAACAAAGATGGACTTTGGCTACCAACAATACCTCATGATGTTGGATCGAGTTGTACTCCCACGAATAGAGGTATTGGCAGTACCTCCATTATTTGTCAAAACTCTAAGCGGGCGTGATGGTTCTCTAGCAGGCATAGAAAAATACGAGGAGAGAGTTGATGTTTTTTCTCCACCTCCTACAAGGATGTGAAGTGGGCTCATGTATCGTGGGTTGGGTGTTGGTGTTGGTTGTTTCTCTAGTTGATGGGATTGGTGTGTGGGTTCTCTTTTTTTGTGTTGATTTGATAAGATTGTTCTAGTGGTTGCTCATGTTCCTCGTGTTTGGTGGTTCTTTTTGTTTTTATGCTGACTATAGGTTTTCGAAGTGATGTGGATGTGTGATTTGGATTTATTGGTGATTAAAGGGAAGTTTTGGTAGTACTTGAATTCCCATTTTGATGTGGTTATGAATTTTGCCTCCCCTTTTTCAACAAGTGATTGCAAATCACCATGTGGGAAATTTTGAGATGAAATTAAAATTGATCTTGAAATGATTTTTTTGAAATGTAATTGCATTTGAGATAGATGCTTGTTGCTCCCTTGCATTATAAAAGGTATTTCAAGGCTCATTTATAGGGGTTTATCTCTAAAATTTTGAGTACAATATACTTTCAAGGTAAAAAACTAGGTGCAGAAAAATAACAATGAATAGAATAGCTAAATTGTCTAGGTTTTAAGTTGTGTATATTTCAATCTTAAAATAGTTTTATAGAAACGATTGATATTGAAACAAATCTTATGTCTAAATATTTTTCTCTCCTATAATGTTTTGCAAATTATGAATGGAATATCAAGGATATCTTTGTTCATCATCAAATGCTTGTTTGAATGTATGTCCTTCCCTCTGCTTTGGTTCAAAGAATCAATTAAATGCTTGGATAAGGTAATAAATTTGTGATAATTTACAAAGGATTTGGTAAGAAGTTATGCTTTAGGAGCAGTGAGTTTTCATAATGTAAGGAATCATGGAAATAGTCCCTTATGGTCAGGATTAAAGAATTTATGCATTACTAATTGTCATATGTATGACTCTATTTCCCAATTGATAGGACACCGATCTATTTGTTAATGGAATTTACATTCGAAATATGATACACCTGATCATGGATTCAAGATCAGAGCATAATTCATATAAAATTTCTTAACTATGAGACATGTATTTGAAATACCTTCTTGTTTCTAGTAAATGGATGCTTATTTTCTCAAAGACTAGCCAATCTTTTAGTGAATTGTGCTTATTTACCCTTTATAGGAACCAATATGTGAATTGATCTATTCTTGACTGAATAAATAAAAATGAACATAATAGGAAACCCTCCTAGGTCCCACAAAGCTTGAAGTGAAGGAGTGAAGCCTCTAAGGCTATTCACTCATTGAGCTAGCCATTCCTCTTGGTGTTCTTAAATATAAGAGTGGATAATCTTTAGAGAGGTCTAAGGGTGTACTATAAAAAACACCAATAGGGTCCCAACATAATTATAATTCTATATTGACTCTTGTATGATAACAATGGTGTCTAGATGTAGAAATTTTCCCTTTCTTTGTTGTCATCCAAAAATCTTGCATGATGGCAACTAATAGTGGCACTACCATGTCTAACTCATGTTTATAACTTTATCCCTAACACCATAAAAAACTATATCATTGATAATACATGAATGAAATATAAATATGATACATATATTTCCATACTACATAACAAAGAGAAAACATGGAATTACCACAACATATATCAAAATTTAGTGTAGAAAATTGTGCACTCTTGAAGAAAGAGGCAATTTCACACTTAATTTGGACCTATTTTGGCACCCTTGCATTGATTCCCCTTTAAAATTACTATTTATAGGTCCCTATGACCCATTATTTTGGATCTTGATGCTCATTTCACTCAAAAATTATATAAAATCACATAAAGTCACTTAAATCCCCAAAAATCCTGAAAACCTACCTCAAAAATCTAAGGTGAGACTCATTCGCCACCTTGGGTGAATGAGTCCCCTTAGGTGGGACCCATTCATCAAGTGTGGCAAATGAGTCCCATTTGGGGTCTTTTTCAAATTTGAGTGCCATGAATTCATCAATTTAAATCATGTTTTTGGTAAATGCCAGCCTTTGAGATCTAAATAATAGTCAATTAGTTGATAATTCCTATAAAAACAAGCTTCTAAATCATTTTTCATATAATCTAAGCATAATTCAAGCACTTTGAGAAAGCATCAAGCATCACGAGTCTTCAAGCAATCTTTCACAAGAGCATTCTAATTCCAAAAGAAAGAAAATTTGAAGCTTTGGAGAAGCATTAAAGTATTTTGTAGGTCTTCAAGCTCACTTTATATCAAGATAAAACATTTTCAATGGTTGATCATGGATTCCTATAGTGAATCATGATGGATTCTAGGTTGAGGAGATGCAACTAGCCTTTAAGCCAATCCTTAAGACTTGTTTCCTAAGTGATTCCATCTTCCATTGTCACTTTACATTTAGCCTATGGAAGGTACAAGCATCATTAGAGTTCACTTTGGATGATTGGAGATCATCACAAGTGAGTTATTCATCTTTGCATTTCCATTGTTGCATCATATTCTTGCACATTAGAATAGGTTTGCATCATGTCTTAGATTTCCTAGTCTTTAACAGACTTAAGTCTAGGGGTTTTATACACATTCCATTATTTCAACCATGGTTTAATTACCAAACTAAGGGTTTGACCGAGGCAAACCCCCATTAGAAAATCCATTTGAATTGTGTTTTGAAGGTTTTTTTCACAGAATTAGACCTACAACTCAAATTGGAATGAAAGAGCAGGTGTTAGAGTGTAGATCATAATTTCTAGTTTTTAGAAAAGTGAAATGAGATTGATTCACCAAGATTGGTGAATGAGTCCCACTGTAGGTGTTTGTCAGATGTATTTGCAGACTCCGATACTCTTTTTTCTAAAATAGACTCTTGTACAAAAACTAGGATTTGGGATTGATTCACCTAGGTTGGTGAATGATTCCTAGTAGCATAAAAAGTCCATATTTATAGAATTTTAGAGCTATTTCTAGTCTCTTCAAGGTTTCCACATGCACACCATTTGTATTCTTGCTTTTCTATTATGTTTTATTTACATTTTTAGAGCATTTTTTAGGTCATTTAGAATTTTTTTTGTATACACATAAAAATGGTTTGGATAATCTAATTAATTAAATATGATTTATTTGATTAATTAGCCTTTAATTCTTCCACTATTAAATAAATAGAAATATTTATTTATATAGTTCATCTTCTAAGTTGTTCAATCTTTATTTTTTTATTTCATCTTAATTAAATAAACAAATTTCACTTTGTTTTATTTAATTGTTATTATTATTGTTTCTTCTATATTTATTTATTTATTATATCTTAATCACATCATTTTATCGTAATTAAATAAACAAGTTTGAATACATTGTTGTTTAATTATCATATCTCTTTTATATTTATTTAATAAAAAATTTCTATAGTTTGTTTTCTTAAATTAATTATTCTATTTTGCTAATTTGAATTGTATACACCTAAAAATGGTCACATCACAATAGTCTGGTAATTAATTAAATATTCCAAATATTTGATTAAATCTCTGAATTCAATCTACGTATAAATAAATCTAAATAATTTTTTTATATTGTTCATTCTTTCATCTCGATTAAATAAATAAGTTTATTTAATCACTTTTCTTATCCATTTCTTAATTAATTAAATAAACATTATGATTTATTTATATTAATTATCATATAATCTTAGCTTGAATATTTTATTCAAACAAAGATTAAATATTCTTCTCTTCTAAAATTCTTCTAAGTCCATTCACAATTAAATATTTCAAATATTTAATTAAATCTTCTATATTCCTAAAATAAAATATCAAACTCACATAAAATTAAATAAATTCATTTCTTCAATTTGGATTATCTTCAACAACCGTGAAACAAACTTGAAAACAAAAAATTAATTTCTTTGTTCCTGTGCAAAGTTGTTCCCATGGGTTGAAGACAAGCCTCCATTCTTCTCTCCAACCTCCCAACATCTTTCATCTTCCTCTCAACCTCTCCATCTCTCACCATTCAAAATTACCATACAATCTCACAACCATTGATCTTTTCTAGCCAATCTCTTGCATGTAAAAATCTATAAAAGGGATTGCCAGGTCTCTAAAAAATATAGAAGCTTTCATAAGGAAAACTATAGTCAGCTTTCCAGCATCCATAGGAAAACTATAGTCAATTAGCTTTCCAGCATCCATAGCCTTTAGAATCATAGCATAGCATAACTTAGCATATTAGCATTCCATATCATGGCCTATCATCCTCATATCATACTTTTAAATGCATCCATAATCCACAGCCCCTGTGCATAATCTATAGCACCTGTGCATATCCATATATCAACATTTCACTCCACCAGCATATAGGATAGAGAAGTACTCTCCCTTTGCATACTCGTTCTATAGGTTACCATTCTAAGAAGATTTGCTTACACAATCTGAGAGTAGCAACTTCAAGAGAAACACTAGAGATAGAGAACAATGGAATGACTCTAAAGAAGCTCTGTTTGATTCCATTTCAATTTATCTTGCTTTCTTTGGTTAATGTTGCATTGGTGTGTTTTTATTGTTTCATTTTGATACTAACTTTTCCCACACACATTTTTTGCACCCACTGTGGGGCATTTTCCCCAATTTTAACATCTTTTCATAGGTTTTTCTAACAGGTTACGACTAAAAGAGAATATTAGCGCATTAAACATGCTTCAACACAATTCACACCTAGTTTAGCACTCTTTAGCTCTGTTACAACACCCTTCATAGATTCCTCAGCGCCCTTCAGGGATTCCTCAGCAACCTTTAGGGATTCCTTAGCACCCTTCAAGGATTCCTCAGTTCCCTTTAGAGATTCCTCAGTGCCCTTAAGAGATTCCTTAGCACCCTTCAGAGATTCGTCAATGCCCTTCAAGGATTTGTTAGTGCCCTTCAGAGATTCCTCAGTGCCCTTCAGGGATTCCTCAGTGCCTTTCAGAGATTCCTCAGCACCCTTAAGAGATTCCTGAGCACCCTTTAGAGATTCCTTAGTGCCCTTTAGAGATTCCTCAGTGCCCTTGAGTGATTATGCAGCGCCCTTGACTAATCCTGCAACACCCTTGATTGATCCTGCAACACTCTTGATTCATCCTGCAGTGCCCATTAACTTTGTTTAGCGCCCTTGATGTCTATTTTAGCGCATTTACTTTCCTAAAGTCTGCAATTGTAATCTGTAACTTAAGTAAGGTTTGACTAGATCTGACATGACCACAGCTAGTAAAGGCTTTAAAAGAATGAAGCAATCCTAGGATAGTCACTTAATTGGAAATAATGAATCAATCCTAGGATAGTCACTTCATCTTTTATTATGGACTAAAAAGAACACCATGTCTTTGTGAAGCAAAATCTTCACTTATATTAGATCATTATGATTTGGGTTTTAAAAAGAACATTTGTTTGCTTTGTTTGTGGCAATAGGTCTATGCTTTCCCCTTAACTGGGTGATCAAAATACCAGACTTTCCTTTTCAATTTCATGCAAATTTACTATTTTAATTACAACCTTTTAGAAGGCCTACCATAGTGGGAAAAAGTACTCACCCTATGAGAATGACCTAAGTGGGAACAACTAAAGCCAAGTTTTCCAACCCACTTTAATCAAATGCGGATGGTTGATGAAAATCTCATTCAACGGTAGTGTGCATTGATAACCATCCCCAAAGCCTTTGTTCTAAAGTTTGGGAGGTCTCTCGAGGGAGTATATCATTTTCCACACCGAATGAAAACCCTTACTAAGAACTTAGTGTAGTGGCTAACTTGTCAGTTTTCGAACATCATAATAATCACAGTGCAGGGGAGGGAAGAATCTACCACCAAGACACTCACCATATAGCTGCCAAGGACCATTTGCTCGAGGGATCTAGTATCCACTTTTGTCACTATGAGTACGCGTCTAGAAAAGACAAAAACATGGGCACCCCTTTAGGGGTGACACGACTGTGTGAGTCGATGCAGTTCTAAGATGTGGGCTGTTGATTATTATGATGACCTACCTGAGTATTAAGAGTGAGTCTATTTGATCTATCTATCATGTATGAAACTTGTGAAAACAATTTTAGAAAAAACATTTTGATCATACACTTAATGTTTAGAATAGGACTTAACAACAACTATTCTACAACTTGTTTGATGTGTTTTCAATACATTAATTCAGTAAAGATCATCCAAAACTCACAATCAAATTGATTACTTTAAATGTTATGAGATTGGAAATCCACAACCTTTGTTAAGAAGTTCATTCTCAAATGAATCAAAAGCCAAAGAAACCACTTAGTTACAAGAAACTATTGAAGAAAAGACAATTCTTGTACCAAATTTGAAAGGTTTTACTTAACCATAGAATATTTATCCATTGATATCATGACTGTGTTAGAGGTTTCACTGATGATTATGCTATAGAACCATTATACTCACAAGCTTTCTTTCAAAGAAGAGCCCTTTCTTAGAGGCACAACCATAGTCAATGTATTCATTTTTATTATATTCCCCAACCTGCAATTGAATATTCTACTCATCCAAATCAATTCCTGCAATAGAGAACTCAATCATATTAGGAATTTATCACAAATCCATCCTTTTACAAAGCTACGATCAAACTTCATAATGTGCAAAACCATTCCTTTCTTGATCTTTTGCTTAAATTCCCACCAACAGGATTTTCATCCTTTCAATTAGGGGACAACACAAGCTAAAGACTAGAAATCTTTTAAAGTCATAGAATCTTCATTCTATCCTAACTTTCATATCCATCAAAATTGCACTATTTCACTCTTTTGATCAAAAGTTAGTAGAATTTGGAGCAAAGCTTATGCCTGTTGTCACGAGATCTCGAAAACACATAGAAAAATATGAAAGAGAAAGTACCACAAGAAAAATGGGTGATAATAGTGAGAAAGAAGAGAATACACTTCATATTGAAGAGTTAACAGAAGAAAAACTTCAAGAAGCAAAGCAAGATCCCCAATTCCATACTCTTATGGAAAGGATTTTAGAACGAAACAAAGAAAGATATTTTCTTTCATTAGCTAATCAAGGAGCTAAGTTACCTTCCAATTTTGATATAGAAAGGATTAAAGAGAATCCTAAAACTCCTAATGATTTTAGTGCCCTTACTCAATAGATAAAAGAATTACAAGGGAAAATAAAGGAAATGCAAGGGGGCACAACAAAGAAGTATATTTTGGATGACATATCTCCTTATCCATTTGATAGGAGTCTTCAAATGATCCCTTTTCCAAAACATAGTGAAATCCCTAAATTTGATAGGTACAATGGAAAAACTGACCCCATTGAACATGTGAGGGATTTCTGAAACATGAGTCTAGAATTCGCTTATGAAGATACCTACTTACTGCGATTGTTTCCACAAAGTTTGGGTGGACAATCCATGGAGTGGCTTTCCAAAATAACTCCCCCCATCAAAACCTTTGAGGATTTAATAAACCAATTTATATCACAATACACCTACAACATCCAACATCAGATAACCATGCTTGATCTTTGTAAAGTGAAACAAAAAGTACGAGAATCTTTCACTACGGTTTTACAAAGATGGAGAAGATTGTTTGCACGATATTCCCATCCTATTCCTAAAAAGGAAAATATGGATATCTTCATCAATAGCCTAGATCAAGAATTAAGCTACAGGCTTAATCTTCATTGTCCTCCTAACTTTGAAAAATTGATTGAAAACACAATCACCATTGAAGGGGCCTTGGTTAAAAGAGGAGTGATAAAACTTGATAATCCAAGTTCATCCAACCATATCAACAATGATAAAAAAAAGGTTTTGGAATAGAAATAAAAATGTTGTCAATGATGCTATAGTGGATGCAAACAATCTACAAACAAGATCATCTATCTTCAACCTATCAAGTGCTCCACAAAAAAACCAACAAGGAAACACCAACCAACAAGGAAACAACAAACAACAAGGACAAAAATCCAATCAAGAAAGCATGACCAATCAAAATACCAAGGATAATCATGGTAATTTCAATAATAATCTTGACAATACCCAAACATCAAATCCATCTAGACCTTCATTCTTTTCAAATCGACAAAAATTTACCACTTTGGGTCAATCTCTTGAGTCTGCTCTCAAGGAGCTTCTTGATAATAAGGTCATCACCTTACCACCACAAAGAGATTATGAGCCACGAGTCAAACCACCATCATGGAATGACTCATATTATTGCAATTATCATGAATGTAAAGGTCATAGAACAAATAATTGTCAATCCTTGCAAAATCTAGTACAAAATTTAATTGACAATGGCACCATCAAAATTGAAGGACATCATACCAACGATGATCATCAAGCATTCAAAGATCGTTTAGCAAACTATCAAAGGGGGGAAACATCAGATACCAAAGCAAAAGGAATAAATAATGTTGAAGACAACATAATCTGCCACATCTATGCAGATGATAAATGGGTTAATGTTATCAAAATCAAGGAAAAACAAGAATATCAATAGGTTAATGTGACTACGAGAGGACAAGAATTTTTTTTCTCTAAAAGGTAGTTCATTTAAGGCAGCTATTCCTTCTCCTAGTCATTATAATCTAGTTGATCAATTGAGAAAAACATCAGCTCAAATCGCCATCCTGAAACTTCTCAAAATATCCCCCGTACACAAGAATATTTTGGAAGAAGCTCTTGTAAACACAACCGTTGACACAAATCTGGATGTAGAAAAATTTCAAGCCATGGTGGAACAGTTGTCTTCCCCCACTTGTCTTTCATTCTCTAAAAAAGATGATTCCTCCATGACACATCCGCATAATTCATCGCTTTATCTTGAAGTCATGATCCATAAACACCGAATCAGACGTGTCTTGATAGGTAGAGGAGCCGGTTTAAACATTTGTACCTTAAAGCTTATACATTCCTTAGGAATATCAAAAAATTCCATTGATCCACGAAGGAAAATAACTATCAAGGCATACGATGATGAAGAAAGAGATTCTAAAGGACTAATAATGCTACCTATTAGAGTGGGACCTATTGTTGAAGATATATTTTGTCAGGTTCTAGATCGTGTCTTTCCTATAACATACTTTTGGGTTTTCCATGGATTCATGATATGCAAGTGGTACCATCAACGTACCATCAATGCCTAAAATTTCTATATGATGGACAATAAATAACTATACAAGCTGATTACAATAGCATACAAACTTGTTCAAATCTCCGAGCAACTCAAGATGCCTTTGTGCCACACAATAGGGAGGCTCTTACTGTTTCTTCTTCCAATCTACAAGGCCAACTACAAGAATTGACAAAGAATATTGACACTAACCTACATATTAAAGAAAAAGGAATAGGCGAATATTCGCTATTCCTTTCTAGCTTACCTCCTTCTCCAAGGTCACATGGTTAGCCAACCCTATCAAATCAAAAGATCACAACAGCCTCTACATCCCAAGCTTCTATGCCAATCACAAAGTTTGATGGGAAATTCATTAAAGTTAACACCACTGAGGAAGAAGCCAAAGATAGGGACATCCTAAGATGGTTATACAAAGGTGAAGATGAATCTCTCTTGCACATCAAGTTACCTACCAAACAATATGGCAAAGGGTATACTATCATGCAAAGAATGGGCTATGAAGGAAGTGGTCCTATAGGAAAAATAAAAGAATGAATCATTGTGCCAATTCAACCTATTTCAATACATCTGAATGATAAAATAGGACTTGGATATGGTAAAGATACAAAAGATTCAACTTCATAGCAAGCACAAAAAACTCATGAAGAAGAATCAATTTTAGTTAAACCCCATGAAGATGTCACTCTACAAAAATTTTATTGATCAGTTTTCCAATTGCAGAATAGTTTAGACACTGATTCCAATGAATACGAATGGGATGATGTATCTGATGATACATTCTTAACAAAGAAAAGGGTGGATGTCATACAAAAATTCACACCCACATTCTTACAAGGGGAGGTCTCAAGGCCTCCACTTGATTATGTTTTACAAAGCGATCATGACTCAAGTGAGGACGATTCAAATTTTAACAAGATTGATAATTGACAGGAGAATACCATCATAAACCTTGTCCATCATGAAAATGGCAACCATTTCATGACTTTGATAGCTCAAGACCTTACCCAACCTAATGATCCCATGCCTTTAGTTTATCTGAAACTTATTGATTGGGACAATGATGCACCTATCCATATCCCTACATTCCATGATGATGAGGATATTGTAAATTTCCTTTGTTCATCTAGTCAAGAAAACAATTGTTCCATCAAAGAATCTCATACTTGAGATTTTGATAGGGAGGTTGTCAAGTCTCTTAGCTGCAAAATAAATGAAATAAAAGATGGATCTATTGGTGACAAACAAAAAATGGAAGTGGTAGATCACAACAAGAGAAAAATAAAGAGGGAATCTGATGGTGAAAACCTTTTTGAGGCATTGAAGGATGAGAAGCTTGACACTCTTCCCAAACATTATCAAGAAAGATCTTCTATTTTGATTGAGCCCATAGAATCAATCAACATAAGTACAGGAGAGCAGCCAAAAATATTGCAGCTTGCAGCATCATTAACAGTGGAAGAAGTACTGAAATTCACAGAGTTCTTGAAGGAGAATCAAATCAACTTCGCTTGGTCATATGCCAATATGCCAAGGTTAGATCCTAATTTGATAATGCATCATCTATCTATAAACATAGGGGCAAAACATGTGAAGCAAAAATGCAAAAAAATGCATCCACATGTTGCATTATTGGTTAAAGAAGAGTTAAAGAAGCTTTTAGATTCTGGATTCATTCAGTCTATTGACTATGCAGAATGGATCTCTAATATTGTACCTGTTTCAAAGCTGGACTGAAGGATTAGAATATGTATAGATTTTAGAGATTTGAACAAAGCATGTCCTAAAGATGATTTCCCTCTGCCAAACATAGATATTATTATTGATTTAACGGCTGGCCATGTAATGTATTCACTAATGGATGGGTTTTTAGGATACAACTAGATCAAGATTGCACTAGAAGATCAAGATAAAACATCGTTCACATGCCCTTGGGGTACCTATTCCTAGAACGTAATGCCATTTGGGTTAAAGAATGTAGGAGCTACATATCAAAAAGCAATGACAACAATTTTTCATGATATGATGGATACATTCATGGAAGATTACGTCGATGATCTCCTTGAAAAATCCAACAAAAGAGAAGGACATTTAGAAATCTTGTCAAAGATCTTTGTCAGAATGGAGAAGTTCAATGTTTGACTCAATCCAAAGAAATGTGTCTTTGGCGTTAAATCTAGAAAACTCTTGGGACACATTGCTTTAGAAAAGGGCATAGAGGTTGATCCAAAAAAAGTACAAGCTATAATGGACATGCTGCTACCATGAAATATCAATCAACTCTGATCACTACAAGGACGCTTACAATCCATTAGGAGGTTTATAGTTCAACTGGCAGACAAAATCTTACCATTTATACATCTATTGCATAAAAATGTCCCATTCAGATGGGAGGAAAAGTGTGAAGTAGCATTCAATCAAATCAAATCAAATAATATCTCATAGATCCACTAGTCCTAATTCCACTAGTTCTAGGAAAGCCACTCATACTATATATTTCAGCAACTGAAGTATCTTTGGGAGCATTACTAGCACAGGAGGATTATATAGGCAAAGAAAGAGCCATATACTATATCAGCAAAACTTTAACAAGTCTTGAACTAAACTACACTTTCATTGAAAAAGCTTTCCTAGCAGTAGCATTTGCTTCTCAAAAGTTGCAACACTATATGTTGGCTCATATAGTTAAGCTAGTAACTAAAATTGATCCATTAAAATACCTCTTAAGCAAAGCTACTTTAACAGGAAGACTTGCAAAATGGGTAATGATCTTAAGTGAGTTTGACATTCACTATGTAGATCGAAGAGCTATAAAAGGACAGGTTATCATAGATCAGTTGGTCGAAGCACCTTTACAAGAAGAAAACCCAATGCACATTGAATTTCCTAATGCAGATGTCTTCACAAAAAAATTAAGAAATCATGGACATTGTACTTTGATGGATCCTACATGCAACAAGGCTTGGGGGCAGGGATTCTTTTTGTCACACCTAAAGAACATACCATTCCAAAATCATATTGGTTGATGTTTCCTTGCACAAATAACATGGCTGAATATGAAGCATTGTTCATAGGAATGAAGATAGCATTGGACTAGTAGATTATAGAGTCACAAGTCTATGGTGATTCAAAACTTGTCATTAATCAAATCAATGATGATTATCGGACTAAAGATAATAAGTTGCTACCTTACAAGAACATGATGGATGATTTTAAAAAGTATTTTGTGGCAATCAATTTTTCACAAATCCCAAGGTTTGATAATAAAGCTGCAGATGCAATGGCTACAATTGCTTCCTTGTTCCAATGATCAGAAAATCAAAAACAATACAAATTCTTGGTGCAACAATTGTTTTCTCCCACCTATGATAATCATGAGACCTAAGCAATATGCCATTTAACCGGTTCTGATTCACCTCTATATGGTAAGACTTATACCTATCTAAAAAATAACATCTTACCTTTGGATCTATCTTGAAACAAAAAAAAGGAATTCCATATGCCAATCGTCCTGGTATACATTGATCGCTAATATCCTTTACCGACGTGGTCTTGATGGTATGCTCCTTTGATGTCTTGAACGTGACAAATCTAAAAAAGCCTTACAAGAGGTTCATGGTGGTATTTTTGGAACTCATTCAAGTGGTTTAACCTTAGCCAAGAAACTTGTTAGAATGGGATATTATTGGCCTACCATGGAGAGAGAATATTTTACTTTTGTCAAAAAATGTTCTAAATGTCAGATCCATGGGAATCTTATTCATGCACCTACATAGGAACTACAACCTTTCACTTTGACATGGCCTTTTTCTCAGTGGGGACTAAATCTTTGTTGGTGTAATTAAATGTCTTGTACCTTGTCCTAGGTCATGATTACACCTTAGTTAAGTTTACTTAGGGACCACATATGAGGTTGTAGGAGATTTTCCACCTTTGGTGGACTTGACATGTCATTACCTCATCACTTCCACCTTTTTGGACACATCATGTGATATCTCTCCACCTTTTGTGGGTGATCCACCTTTTGTGGAGATTATCACATTATCCTTTTCCACTTTAGGTGGAGTGATAACTCTTCATTGTTGTCTCATGTCATAAGAGTATGACACTTGTCATAATCTTATGCCCTCCTATGTTCTCACCTTGGCTATATAACAAAGGGGTCAACTATGTAATTATTGTACCATTCTATTATCTCATATTATTGACATTGAATATAGTTTATTTTTGTCATATTCTATCTCTCTTTTGTGCTTTCTATTAGGCCTCTAGATCTTGGGTGGCTACCTTCATAGCCAATTCTTACATGGTATCAGAGCTTTTGGAGCCTTTAGTTAGTCTTTTGGAGAGATTCTTGGAGGGTTCCATTTTTGGCCTTGTATTGCAGGAGCATTTAGGAGCTTGTTGCATCAGATCTGAGCTCGCCATTGCATCTGGAGTGTCCGAGATAGTCAAATTTTCCTTTTGTTTTGTCTCAGTTGGACATCAGAGGCCAAATCTACAAAGGGTTGAAGATTGGAGGTGGTTACCAGATCCAGGAGCTAGCCACCACTTCGGAGCATTTTTAGCCAAAAAGGACACTGCCATTGCATTCAGAAGGGTCAAGAATCTATAAATCAACTGCCAATTTGTCCAAATTGGAGAAAGTTGTCCAACAAGGCAAAAAAAATTTACTGGGCATAATTTTTATTTAAAAAAAAAAAATCTATATTTTCTACAAATTTTTTTTCAAAAAATATCCAAAAAAAAATCAAATTTTATTTTCGCAGTTTTGTTTTATATTGTAAAAGTTTTTTAAAAAATAAAAAATAAAAATAATGGTACTCTAAGTACCTACGGACTTGCAGTCCATAGGTACCCACGTACCTGCCATGCATACTAGCCAACACCACGTGGCAGGAGGCCACTGGCTGGCAATTACCACCGGCGGCCAGGTTTCTTCGCACCAATAGTCGGTTGGTCAAAACTAGCAATGAATTCATCAAACGGCCAGTCTCCTCTAAAATCTGGCAATTAAAAAAAAAATGGCGGTGAAATTCAAAAATCTAATAGTCTTTTGGAAATCGGGAATATTCTGTTGAATATTTTGGCACCACTTTCTAGAAGATTCCAGCAGTTACGAAGAATATTCCGGCGGAGATTGACGGCAGTGGTGACGTTCATACAGCCATCAAATTTAAGCTAGAATCTCCTTGCGACTGGCATATGGCCATCAAATTTAATAGGATACTTTGCTGATGTCAGTATTGTGTCATTCATCTTTTTGAAAATTTGCATACCCCTCTCCATTGAGCTTTCTGATTTTGCAGTTCATCTTCAGAGGCTCATATCTTGGTCGATTTGAGGCCTTTTTTTGTGCAATTTTTTTTTATTTGGGCTAATTTTTCATGTACATCATAGTGGTGCAATTATTTTTTGATTTTGGTGCACGGATTTTCTAGAAAATTGAATTTGTCTCAAATATTGCTCGATTTTCACCATTTTTGCAACTTCTAGGGCTCCGTTCAGGCTCATACGTACTCCTTTTCAGGTGCCATTTTTTTTTAAAGTGCATGATTTTTTTTTAACTTCATAGTGGTGCTATTAGTTTTTAGTGATTGTGATAAAAAATTATACTTTCAACACTTGGTCATTTTTGGCCTATTTTGACATTTGTAAAGATAAGATCTCAGTTTGGTCTTTTCTATTAGTCATTTGAGTCTGTTGTAGCCTACTTAAGGCTGTTGTAAAACATTGAAAATCAGAAGCCCACTTTGCTTGGCTTGCAAGTGGCCATTGTACATGCACTAATTATAAAGTGCCAAATCATCTTTTTTTTGGGGGGGGTTCTTTGATTGAGTGAATTTGGGGGGGTGTCTTGAGTGATTGTGCCTCTCTCTCTATCTTGTTCTCTTTCATTTTGCTGCTATGGGTTCTCCTAAGTTTCATTTGTTAGCTCCACATAATTATGCTTCTTGGAAAATTGATGCATGGAGTAAGTTAATGGAAAAAGGATTAACTCATTATATTGATGGAACTATTGTTGCACCATCTAATCCTCAAGCTAATCCTATTGCTCATTTGGATTGGCTCACTAAAAATACTATGGCTTTTGGAACATTAAGAAAATATGTATCAAAAGATCTAATCTTTCAAATTGATAAGTGTAAAACAATTAAAGAAGCTTGGGACAAGTTTGGTCAATTGTATGGCCAAGTTGATGAGATTAGAGGTTATCAGCTTGACAATGATCTCATAATGTTAGATCCCAAAAATTTTGATACAATCCAAGACTATGTCACTAAGGAAAATGAGCTAAGAGCACAACTTAAGGATTGTGGCATTGATAAGAAGAATGCATAGTTGGTCTACAATTTGTTGGGAAAGCTTCCATCAGAATATGCAGCATTTGTTTCTAGCTTCCAAACCCATCGCTTGACAGTGGGTAGTTCTTTCACTATGCCTTCATTTGATGCATTCACATAAATGTTGATGTTAGAGCAAGCAAAGTTGATAAGCATGGGGATTCTCAAGTCTTCAAAGTCCAAGGCTTTGGTGGCTAATCAAGGGACTCAAGGAAAGGGTTCCAATAAGAAGCAGAAGCAATCTTCACCAAAACCACAAGGAGAGAACCAACAATCTACTCCTCCATAACAAAGCTCATCAACATCATCTTCTTCAAAGAAGTACAACTATTCAAACAAGAGGGAGCAACCAACATGTGCATATTGCAAAAAGTTTGGTCATGAGGAGCATCATTGTCATGTTAAGCAAATTGATGAGTTGAAACATATCCTTAAGAAGAACAACATCAACTTGCCAGCTGCATATCAAGAGGACTCATCTCCTTCCACTTCTGCTAAGGGAAAATGAACAACTCTCATGGCAACAACATCTAGCTCATCACCTTCTTCATCATCTCAACATAAGAAACATAAGGGGCAAGCATTTCTTGCTTTTGCAGATTCCAATTCAGATAGGTGGATCCTTGATTCGAGAGCTTCACATCATATGACTTCATCCAAGGATATGTACTCTTCATTTGATTCTTGTTCATCACCATCCATTTTGATGGCCAACAACACTTCTTTGGCAGTTTTTGGGAAGGGTTCTATTGATGTTGAAAGTGGAGCATTTAATGATGTTCTATGTGTGCCTACTTTGTCAAGGAACATCCTTTCCATCTATCAGATTACACATAGTGGTACAGGAAAGAGTGTAGAGTTCACACTAGATTTTATCATTGTTCAAGATTTGCATAGCAAGGCTTTTGTTGCAGTTGGGAAGGTTGATCATTGTTCTTGATTCTACATCTTCTCATATTTTGCTCCTATTGATGATTCAATTCACCCTAGTGTGGACACACTTGAGGAGATTGAGTATGGTTACTTGAATCTTGGAGTGCTCACTAGTCCTAAGGTTCTTGAACCTATTGTTGATACTCCATATCCAACATTGACTGATGTACCTGATGATACTTGTGTTCTGATAGTTTCAGTTCCTTGTGATTCCATGCAATAGTGTATACCTTGTCTTCCAACAACAGCTTCATGGGATGACTACTTGTCAGACATTGGCAACTTGTTTGTGGAATCCTACATTACAGATTTGGGAGACACATTTCATTACTTACATCTTCTCTTTGATGAAGGTGATTCTTCTTCAGTTGTTGCAAGGGAACACTCTGACCCTCCTCTACATGATTAGTCTTTCGAGGTTGATGTGATTGTGGATGGATATGTACAATAGTTGGAGGAGGTCACTTTCTCTCTTGAGGAGACATTGTCTTTGGAGTATGTTCTACCTTCATCCTTGCTAGATCTTGAGTTGTCTTTTTTAGCAAATGCGAGTGTTGTTGCATAGGGGTTCTCATAGGTTTCAAGAAGTGACTACACCATTGCAACTTCACATAGTTTGGGGAAGGCATCTTTCAGCATCAACATAGGGATATTTGAGCAGATTTCAAAGACTTCTTACACTTTGAGGGTTCTTCCTTCTTTACTTGTGGATTGGGGAGACTTCATTCATACACCTTTGGTATTGTTTCTTCCTAAGGGGAGGAACGTTGTTCAATAGTTTTGGAGCAGTTTCTTCATTCCTTCTCGAGCATCTTCCATTGGTGATCATTGTACATTGAGGGGGGGCTATCTTATCTCTCTTCTTCTCTTGTATGGGGGGACTTTTCCTCACATGGGGTTTTTTTTTTTTCTCATTCCATATTCATAGACTTTTTTATTTCATCTCTCTTTTGGGGGATAGTTTTTTCCCACTGGGTTTTTCTATCTTTACTCCACTTGTGAGAGATTGCATTGCATTTGTACATGGGTACCTAACATGGCCTAGTAGCCGGGACCCATCTTGCATTGTTTGCATTTGTGTACATTCTCCCTAAGTTGCACTTAAGGGGGGGTGTTGGTGTAATTAAATGTCTTGTACCTTGTCCTAGGTCATGATTACACCTTAGTTAAGTTTACTGAGGGACCACATAGGAGGTTGTAGGAGATTTTCCACCTTTGGTGGACTTGACATGTCATTACCTCATCACTTCCACCTTTTGTGGAGATTATCACATTATCCTTTTCCACTATAGATGGAGTGATAACTCTTCATTGTTGTCTCATGTCATAAGATTATGACACTTGTCATAATCTTATGCCCTCCTATGTTCTCACCTTTGCTATATAACCAAGGGGTCTCCTATGTAATTATTGTACCATTCTATTATCTCATATTATTGACATTGAATACAGTTTATTCTTATCATATTCTATCTTTCTCTTTTGTGCTTTCTATTAGGCCTCTAGATCTTGGGTGGCTACCTTCATAGCCAATTCTTACAATGTTGTTGGTAAAATTCATCCTTCATCATCAAATGGGCATAAATTTATCATCACGGCTACATAATATTTTACAAAATGGATCCAAGTTGTTCCTTTGATGACCATGACTGGTAAACAAATCTCTTCATTTATCCTGAATTACATCATCTACTGATATGGAATTCCTAATTCTATTATCATTGATAATGGGAGGCCTTTCAAGAATCAGGATGTTGACGAACTTTGTGAAAGATTTCACATTCAACACAGGTTCTCTACACCTTATTATCCACAAGGAAATGGTCAAGCAAAAGCTTAAAAAAAAACAATCTGTAAGATCTTGAAGAAGATAGTAAATGATGATGGTCATGATTGGCATGTCCAATTACATCTAGCTTTGTGGGCATATAGAACTAGCATTCACACACCAACCGGAGCTACCCCATATGCCTTGGTATATGGAGCAGAAGTGATCTTACCACTAGAGGTTGAAATACCTTCGCTTAGGGTCTCACTCAAAGGATTGATAAATGATAAAGACTACCGAGTATCTCATCTATAAGAGCTAGAACTGTTAGATGAAAGATGTCACCATACAACTGATCATTTGAAGGGTTATCAACAAGTTATGTCTCGTAGCTACAATCATAGAGTTAAACCATGGACATTTCAAGTGGGTGACTTAGTCTTGAGAGAAAATCCACGCAATTAGCAAGATAGATAAAAGAAAGGAAAATTTGAACCAAATTGGCTTGGTCCATTTGTTATCATTGTAGCATATGGTTCTGGAGCATATCGGTTATCTACATCAGAAGGGGACCTATTTAAAGAACCAATCAACAAAATTCATTTGAAGAATATCTATGTTTAAATCATCAAAACTTCAAAAAATCCAAAAAAATAGAAACAATCCTAAAAAAATCCAAAAAAATTAGAAAAAGTCCTAAAAAAATCCAAAAAATCAGAAAAGTCCTGAAAAAATCCACAAAAATCAGAAACAATCTTGAAAAAAATCCATAAAAATAAAAAAATACAAAAAAAATAAAAATAAAAAAAGTCTTGAAAAGTGCAATAAAAACAAGTGGTGAAAACCTGGCAAACAGGCACTACTTGTTATCAAAATGAGTTCCTCTATCTATTATATTATGTCTTGCATTCATTTTATGGCATCATCTATCCATATCTATCATTTGTACATATCTATCATATCCATATCATGCAACAAGAATCCTTGTGTTTCATCATGGCTTGATGAAATTTGTACATATTCATACTATTTAGGTTGTGTTTATACTAGGGGAAAAAACACAAACTCAGACAAGAGAGGGGAAATGAGCTTTTGGAACATCACAAATAGAAAAATGATGGTTTTCCAAAACACAACACACATCAAATCTACCACAACACCCAAAACGATCACTCAATGCCAAGGACAGTGAACAACATGGTCAAAACAACGTTAATCAAAATGAAAACATCAATGTTAATAACCAAGTTGGATGATCTTAATCTAAATAATGTTTGGAATACTTTAGGAAAATTTTGAATTGTTGGTTGATTTTCTATCATATCTCTAGAGCAATTCAATGATGTATTGAACTAGAAAAGCAATGAAGGAGTATGAATTTATTTGTCTATTGTTTGTGAGTGAATCATTAGTACTATGCAAATTGGTCGCGAGAAATGCTCTACTATGTATCATTGATGATATTTCAGGATTTGTATAGGAAGCAGGTTAACTCTTGTCTATTTATGCAAGTGATACTCAGGTCATCTCGGTTCAATTATACCTAGATGCTTGTATTATCTTGCTATATCAAAATTCATGAAAGCAATACTTAGGTCATCACTGGTGCTAACATACCCTTTGATGCTTGTATTAACTTTCAACATTTCAATGCTTTATGATGACACAAAAAGCACAAATAAGCTCTCAGAATGGCAATATTGTATAGATACCCTGTATGGTTAGTATAAATTACATTCATTTTAGAATTTGCATTTTGCATTTATAGATTTTTCCAAAAGCTGGCAAAATATCAAATGTTTCATATCTTTCCAATAAAATGACTAAGTACATTATGACATTCAAAAAAACATCATTTAATACATTTTTCATACATATTTGCATCAGAAAATCATAAAAACAAGGCATACATCATAATCAAAAAGAACATTTCATGGGCATTCATAAATTGTACCATCTATCATTTCACATTCATATTCGTATTCATTCATCAATAGATTAAAATCATATCATAACATTGCACTTTCATAAATCATATCATAAGCATCATGCATATAGAAAATAGACACATTTATCACATAAGGAATCATCGTTGCATATCATATATCTCAAAAATGAATATAAAAATGTACAAAAGATGTCAACTATGCATGACATAACATCATCAAAAATGGGATCATATCAGTGTGTATACAAATGTCTCAATAGAGTATCAATAGAACATCATGCACAATGCACTATGAAGTGCTATCCTCTGATGGTACTGGTCTAGGACCTGCCCCACCTACACCTGATGGACCTACTCCACCTACCCCTGATGATCCTCCTAGAGGTAATGGCTATGATACACCCCTGCTGATAGCCTAAGAGTGACTATGTGTAGATCGAGACTGTGAATAACTCATTCTATGCTTGGGTGGCACTGCATCATGATACCTGGTCCTATAGAACTCTGCCTCTTGGGTGGCCCTGGTCACCTCTCTCATCATATCACCAATTGAGGTACCTACTGCTAATCTTTGCAGACTGTCAGCTAGGGCCATGACCTGCTCACCCTACTGTCTAGTTGTATCTCTCTCAGCCGTAACTGTAGTCAGCTATCCCTATAGCTATGTAACCAAGGCCTGTGCCTGTGATAGCTAACCATGTAAGCTCTGCACTCTACTCTGCAAGGGAGATATCTAACTCGGCCCCATTGGATCTACTAAAGATGATGGATCTAAATGTCTCGTCCGTAGTCCACCTCTGCTACCACCTATACCACCACCTCCTCCACCACTATCACCCCCACTCTCCTCATTGCTGCTATCTCCATCCCCATATGATTCATGATCATCATCCTCCTTAAAGTCATCACTCTCTGAAGCCTCCTCTCATTGTCAACTATGTCTACCTCTATGTGGTCTCTTCTCTGCAACTAGAGTGGTAGGCTCATTAGGATCAAATAATCATGGTGCAGGATGCTCCAACACATACTGACCATACTTTGGAGTCATCCCCCTGTGAAGAATATCTGCTTTGTACTCCCACATCTATACTCCCAAGCCGGTGAACTCTACCACTCCTACATCATAAGAAATCTGTGGACCCCACACTATAATCTCCTGCTGTAGATGTGCATAAATAGCTAAACCCTGCTGCATACCTTGAGGCCGACCATATTGTCACCACACTCGACTAGGTAGAAACCTCTCAATAATCCCAAGAGTATGACCAATTAGATATCTAGTAGTAAAGATAGAGGGCATCTCCCTAGCATCCTTTGGCCATGCCTCACAATCTAGATAGGGCTGCTAGCATACTATCTCGAGATCATCTAGAAGATGCTTCCAATGATCCAATTTTCCCAACCGTGGCTGAGCAATGACATCAGTATATTTAAATATGTACGGTTGACTAGTAGGTCATCATCCATGAGTCAATGGATGCATAATAGAAAAGTTCTCCCATGCCCATATCTTTAATAGTGAACAACCAACAACAAAACTCCAGCCTGCAGCATGCACAATATGATGTAGCTCATCATATAAATGTGCAAGAATGCATGATCCCCAAGCATATCATGTACCATACATCACCATACTCTCAAGTACATGACCCCATCCAACTACAAAACCCTTGGACCTATGGTCGGGGCACAAAACACCTCCAATGAAGCCTACAAGTACATAGGGTAAAGGCGCATATGAATTCATCATCTCTGCCCATGAGATATAATATCCTGCAATCTAATCATCTCTGAATATCCACCTCAAAGCATCAGTACCTCCCACCTCTCGGCCGTCAAATCTTACTATCTCACCCATCACTGGAATCCTCAAAATGCAATATACATCCTCTAGGGTAATGGTAATCTCTCCTGGTGACAAATGAAAGGTGTTTGTATCACTGTGCCACCTCTCCGCAAGTGCTGTCAATAAGGCTTTGTTGAGACACACCTTAGGCATCTCAAGTAACGAGGTCAGTCTGCATGCCTCGATCACATCTCTATCTGCTTGTCCAAGCTAAGGAATCAATCTCCATGTCTTCAGGAATTTCTCCCGTAACTGTAAGATGCCCAATCTCTCCTATTGAATAGGAAGAATCATCATGTCAAAGCAACATCAATATCAAATCATCATGACAAATCAATCAAATATGAATATCACAATCCTGTTTGTTTTTAACAACTTTAGAAACAAACTTATCACACTATTTTGTTTTTCATCATCATGGAAAGAAAATTTATCAAAATCCTATTTGTTTTTAACAAAATTAGAAACAAACTTATCACACTATTTTGCTTTTCATCATCATGGAAAGAAAATTTATCAAAATCTAGTTTGTTTTTAACAACTTTAGAAACAAACTTATCAATCATACTATTTGTTTTTCATCATGGAAAGCAGATTTATCAAAATTTTGTTAAATGTTTTTAACAACTTTTGAAGCAAACTTATCAAACTATTTTTTTTTCATCATCATAGAGAACAAATTTATCACAATCATGTTTGTTTTTAACAACCTTAGAAGCAAACCTATCAACACCTATTTGTTTTTAACAACTTTAAAAAAAAAATTATCAGCTACTCTTTGTTTTCCAACAACCTTGGGAACAAATTAATCACACAAAACAACATCATTTAATGGGTGCTACAGGAAACATAATGGGTGCTATAAAAAGACTGAAGGGCAGTAAAAGAATGCATAAAGGTACAAAAAGGTTTGAAAATGTGCCCTAAATAGAAAATTTTCAAATAATAAAAGTCTAACGGGGTACATACCGCAGGACCATAATGCATCGGCTATTGATATCATCGGATGCACTCAAAACAGTGCTAGTGGATAGGAAGTGCCATCTTTCTCACTCCAAAGCTCAAAAAATTTCAATTTTTACTAGGTTAAAATGGGAAAATGACATGGAAAATGACATTTTTAACCTATTTAATGGCAAAATTGGGGCATTTTATCACATTTTATCATGTAGTAGGGGCAATTCAAATCATCAATTTTTCATATCACATCTTTCCAAGTCAATTTATTCACATCATCATTTTCGAATGATGAATCAACATCTTAAAAATCTTAAAAATCATAAAAATAAAAAAAATTCAAAAAATTCAAAAAAATTCACACAAATCAAAATCTTATCGATTCATCGTCCGAGGGGGCATATACCTATCAACATTCGACAATTAGCATCTGAGGCAAATTTTTGGGGAAAATTTTAAAATTCTTTGAAGCAACGCGTAAAACACATCACTTCAAAGAGGGGAAAAATGTATACACCTAAAAATGGTCACATCACAATAGTCTAGTAATTAATTAAATATTCCAAATATTTGATTAAATCACTTAATTCAATCTATGTATAAATAAATATAAATAATTTATTTATATTGTTCATTCTTTCATCTCGATTAAATAACTAAGTTTATTTAATCACTTTTCTTATCCATTTCTTAATTAATTAAATAAACATTATGATTTATTTATATTAATTATCATATAATCTTAGCTTGAATATTTTATTCAAATAAAGATTAAATATTCTTCTCTTGTAAAATTCTTCTAAGTCCATTCACAATTAAATATTTCAAATATTTAATTAAATATTCTATAGTCCTAAAATCAAATATCAAACTCACATAAAATTAAATAAATTCATTTATTTAATTTGGATTATCTTCAACAACCGTGAAACAAACTTTAAAACAAAAAATTAATTTCTCTATTCATGTGCAAAGTTGTTCCAGTGGGCTGAAGACAAGCCTCCATTCTTCTCTCCAACCTCCCAACATCTTCCATCTTCCTCTCAACCTCTACATCTCTCACCATTCAAAATTACCATACAATCTCACAACCATTGATCTCTGAAAAACATAGAAGCTTTTATACAAGAAAACTATAGTCAATTAGCTTTCCAACATCCATAGCCTTTAGAATCATAGCATAGCATACCTTAGCATATTATCATTCCATATCATGGCCTATCATCCTCATATCATACTTTTAAATGAATCCATAATCCACAGCCCCTGTGCATATTCTACAGCCCCTGCGCATATCCATATATCAACATTTCACTCCACCAGCATATAGGATAGAGAAGTACTCTCCTTTTGCATACTTGTTCTATAGGTTTCCATTCTAAGAAGCTTTGCTCACACAATCTAAGAGTAGCAACTTCAAGAGAATCACTGGAGATAGAGAACAATGGAACGACTCTAAAGAAGCTTAGTTTGATTTCATTTCAATTTATCTTGCTTTCTTTAGTTCAATGTTGCATTGGTGTGTTTTTATTGTTTCATTTTGATACTAACATTCCCCACACACATGAATAAATCAAAACATTCAAATAAAGGGTATGTGCAAGATCATAATGGAAAAAACAGGCCCTTAAGTGGCAAAAAAATTAGAAAAATTAGAGTTAGGCAACTTGACATAAAAATTCGAATAAGTTATCTATATTATTTCAAAAATATGTAAGAATAGAATCTGTAGAAAATTGAATGTAGTTTGTAAACTACTAGGTTTGTTTAAAGAAAAAAGAAATCTATTTTGGTGAAAATTTGAAATTTCAATGCAGTAGTACTTAAATTTTAGGAAAAAAATTAGAATTAGGTTTCTGTCTGATCACCCTAACCACAATAAAATGATAATATTTTTTTATAATATTTTAGATATAAGTAGAGGACTCATGTCCCAATGTGATGCATATTTTTTTGTTATTTTTTTCTAAGTAAACAATTAATTATCAATTTTTTATTACAACTTTTAAAACCTATAAAAAACTTGTATATCTGATCACCTCAACTTGGTCTAAACTTCATGAAATTCAATTTTTCTTTTTTTAATCCTATAGTATTTGAAGCATAGAATGTGATGCATGTTTTGGATTCAAAAAATGTGATACCATTTGAAAGATATAGATTTTTTTCAATTAGTCCATCAATCATGACTTTAGTCATAATTTGAATAAAAAATGAATAATAATTACTTATTAAATTCAAAGTAAAGCATAATTTATATTGGTGGAAAGTTAAGAATATTCTTTAAAAAACCTTTTCATTTCATCAATTTTGGGTAAAAAAAAGTTGTTAGCCACATACATACCCATCATGATCCTGCACATACCCTAAAGGCAATTTCCTCTATTCACTCACCAATAAAATTAGATATTTCATATCTAATTATTTCAACTGGCATTCACGGGAAAGTTGTGAAGATAAATTGGAGACAAAATTATAGGCAATCCTCTTCAATCTCTTTCCTTTGATTCTTCCTATCCTCTATCAAGATGTTTTTATAGGGAGGAGCAATTCCCATGATCGGCTCAAGCTTCTTCATCTCTCACCATTCAATCCTCCAGATCAAATCTAGACCTTTTCTTGGCTACCCTTTGTAAATATACTATTGTAAATCTATAAATATAACCTTTTGAAGTAGGAAAAGGATCCCAAATTTTTGCAATCTTACTCTACAGAAATAGCAATTAACCAATCAAGCATTTTACCAATAGCAATATCATTTAGCAATAGTAATCATGGAATTTAAGAATCAATATCATGGCATTCCATTTAGATTCATCATAGTTTATTGTAGCTTCCTTTATCAATATTCGTGTCAGTTTAGATTATAGTAGCTTCATTATATCATTTAGATATCAACATACAACATTAGCATCATAATCATAATCATCCCATTCTCTAGATTGGCATTTTAATAGTCACAGTGCTTACGAAATCTGAGAGCCCTCAGTGTTTTAATAAATCTTTGGAGATAGGGAAGAATGAGATAGTTTCAAGAGTTTTACTATACTTTAATTAGTTTAATTGTTGATTCTCTTGATATAATGTTTCATTAAGAAGTGTTTTTAGTTATTTTACTCATTACATATTCCACACTTACATTTTGGCACCCATTGTGGGGAAAAACCCCATGTTTTAACATTTTTTTTTTGAAAAGTGTTTATACAAGATTTTAGAGTGTTTCTTTAAGCGCGACCAAAATGTTTTGTAGCCCATCCATCAAAAAATTTAGCACTTCTGAAAATTGTTTTAGCGAATCCATCAAAAACTATAGCACTTCTGAAGACTATGTTAGCGCATTGACCAAAAGTTCCCAAGACGGTTGACAATACCATGTTCAACTCTATTTTAGCACATCTGATAAATTCTATAGCACATTTGAAAAATTCTACCATGCATTCAATTGATCCTGTAGCACATCTGATCAATTAAATGGTGCATCTAACCTCTATTCTAGTGCTTTTGTAATCTGGCAGATTTTTTGTCTCGATCTGATGTGACCATGAATAGTGATTTCATTAATTCTTTTGGATTAAGATGAACCAATCCTAGGGTAGTCATTTGGATTAAAATACACCAATCCTAGGGTAGTCATCGTACATTTGATAGCTTGGTTAAACTTAACTTCATATCTTTTGTGAATAAATATCTTCATGTATAATAGCAAACTATCATTTGGGCTTTAAAATTGAACATTTTTTTACTGTGATTGTGCGATGATAGGCCTATGATCTCCCCTTAACTAGGTGATCAAAATGCCAAACTCATCTTTTGATTTCATCCACTTTATGCTTTGTTAAATCCTTTAGAAGGCCTGCCATAGTGGGAAAAAGTACTCACCCTACAGGAATGACCTAAGTGGGAACAACCAAAGCTAGGTTTTCCAACCCACTATAAAACAAAAGTGAATTTGGGGAAACCCACATTCAGTAGAACTATGCAAGATAACCATCCCCAAAATGTTTGTTCTAAATATTGGGAGGTCTCCTAAGGGAGTTTATCATTTTTTGCTCCGAACGAATACCCTATCTACAAACTTTAAGTTAGTATCCAACTTGTCAGTTTCCAAACATTGTAATACTCACGGTGCAAGGGGAGGGAAGAATCTCCCCCCAAGACACTCACCATATAATTTCCAAGGACTGTTTTCTCAAGGGATCAAGAGATCTAACTTTGAGTATGCACCTAGAAAATACAAAACCATGGATGCCTTTAGGAGGTGACATGACTATGTCATTCGACGAAATTTTAAGATGTGGGATGTTGAGTATTATGATGACCTTTTTGACCTAAAGAGTGAGTCTACTTTAAGTTTATTCTTTGTCAAAATACCAGTGAAAATCAAGAAGGATCATGTTTTATTCTTGAACATACACTTATTTTTTTAGATCCTAGAACTTAAAAACAATTGTTTTACAATTGCTTGTTGTGTTTTTAAATCATTAATTCAGATAAAGATCATCTAGAAATACACAAAGAGTTAGACAAATCAAACTATGAAATTTATGATTAGGGATTGGAAATCCACAACATTTGTCAAGAAATCCCTTGCAAAAAGAGTCAAGAAACCAAAGAGGCAACTTAGATACAATTTTTTTTTAGAAAGAAGGCAGTTTTTATATCAAAGTAGGACAATATTGATTTAACATAGAACTTTCATCCATAGGTTTCATGACTTTTCTAGGGGATATACTGATGATTTTTCTTTAGAACCTTTATATTCACAAGATTATTTCCAATGAAGAGCTCTTTCACATAAACATAATCATAGTCAAACAATTCATCAATCTTTCATCCCACAACCAGCAATAAAGTATTCCAACAGGCCAAATCAATTCTTACAATAGAGGAAACACTTGGAAACATTAGGATTTTCATCAAAATTTGAGATTTACCAACAAAAATATCCTATCAAAATAGCCCAAATTCAGAAAATTACACCCAAAAGTCAGTCCCTTTAATGAGAAAAACTAGACAAAATTGAGAAGTCCCAAAATAGTGCATCTACCAGATACTTTAGCGCATACACCCTATCTTTTAGCGCATTTTCTATTCAAATAGCACATTCATAGTCTATTTTAGTGCATCTGACAAATCTTATAGCTCATCTATAGCCTGTTACTAAAACTCATCAGTGTCAGAAATTACTAGATATTTTGGCACATCTATGGTCTATTTTAGCGCATATACCCCATCTGACAGTGCATTTACCATATCTTTTAGTGCATCCATAGTCTATTTTAGAACTTCTTCCCTCTGTAATACCACATCCATAGAACAAAAAAAAATAACAGAGAGCTATTAGAGACCTCTGTCAGACTATGGACATCAAAAACTCAGGTTTTTATCAGACAAAAATATTTTCACCATCTAGACAGTGTCTTAAACATGAAACAAATAGGATCTTACAAGTCAAAGCTCTTTCAAGTTAAACTTAGATCTTGAAACTATAAATTTTCCAACTATCAAACATAAATCTTTGTTATTAGGTTAAGTTTCATCATCTATAGGATTTTTTAACTTGGTCTCATCTATAGAATATATCATTCTATTTAACTTTGTTAAAATCCATTGACATTCATCCAAACACAAAATATCAAAGTTTAGTGAGAAAAACAAGCACTTGTATGCCAATTTTGACAAGGTTACAAAGAAAAAAACTTAGGGAAAAGGAAATTGAAACACCAAATTTCATGGATGAAGAAAATCCCTTTCACAGATACCACCAAAATGATACAAATGAAATAAGCCAAGAAGATATCGAAACTATATGACAAGATCCGAATTTCAACAAATTCATGGAAACAGTTTTGGAAGAAGATATGGAAAAATACCTTTTGATGCTAGCTAAACTAGGTGCAAAACTCCCAAAATATTTTGACAACATTAATCAATTAAAAGAAACACATAAAGAAGTTGAAACCGAACCACACAACACACAAAACTCAAATCAAGTGGTTTCCCTAACACATCAAATATAAAACTTGCAACAACAACTCCAAGATATGCAAAAAGGAACCACAAAGAGGTATTCATTATAGGACATTTGTCCTTATCCTTTTGATCCAAGTGTGGACATGATACCATTTCCTAGACATTGTGAATTCCCCAAATATGACAAGTACAATGCCAAAATAGATCCAATTGATCATGTGAGAGAATTTAGAACCATGAGTATAGAATTTGAACAGGAAGATACTTATCTAATGAGGTTATTTCCAAGGAGATTAGGAGGTCAATGTATGGAATGGTTTTCTAAACTGCAACCAAGAATTTGATCTTTTGAAGAACTAGTCAACAGGTTTATCTCACAATTTTCCTTCAATATTCAACATGAGGTAACAATAAAAGACCTTTACAACATGAAGCAAAAGAAAGGTGAAACATTCCTCTCATTTCTACAACAATGGTGAAGGTTTTTTTCTAGATATCCTTGTTCTATACTTGAAGAAGAAAAGATGGAACTATTCATTGACAACCTAACTGATGACATGAGCTATAGGCTTGAACTACAATGTCTACCTACATTTGAGAAATTGATTTAAAATGGGCTCAAGATCAAAGAAGCCTTAGTCAAAAGATGAGTGATAAAACATTGTAATGAAGGATCAAACAAAAAAATTCTTCAAATCACTATGGCAACAATGACAAACCTAAGTTTTGGAAAAAGAATAGAAATAATGGAAACAATGATGCTACGAATGACACAAAATTAAAAACTAGTATTTAATTTGACAACAACTACTACAAAGAACAATCAAAACAATGACTAAAACATCAATCCGAATTTCAGTAAAAACAAATCCAAATAATGGAGAATCTAAACCACAGTCATATCCAAGACCATCAAATTGATGAAGATTCACACAACTGGGACAAACACTAGAATCAACAATGAGAGAGCTTATTGCAAATGAACTTATCACCTTACCCAAAGCAAGGAAATGGGAACCAAAAGTCAAACCATCTTGGTGGAATGATGTTGACTACTGTAACTTTCATAAAAAAGGACATAAGACAAATGATTGTATGCACTTGAAACATCTAGTACTATAAGATTTGATTGACAACAAGAAAATGTTTGTAGAAGGGCCTCAAATAAACAATAATCATGGTGCATTTAAAAATCCTTTACCAAATCATGAAAAAGGAGAATTTTCTTCTACAAATAGTAAAGGTAAAAATGTAAACTACATTTATGACAACACTATTCATTGTAACTCTGTAGTTGAGAATAATGATGTTGTTAACAATCAAACTGATAATGTGGAAACCAATGACATCATACCCATAAATCTAATCAAAAACATGGATATATCCAACAATCAAATAAATGCCATAATAATCAAGGAAAACCAAAGTTATCAGCCAATCAACGTGACAACAAGGGGGCAATCCAAGGTAATATTGAAAGGAGTTTCATCTAAAACCATTGCTACCCCTTCAAATCAATACAAAATTGTCAATGAACTATAGAAAATATTAGCACAAATATCAATTTTAGAACTCCTTAAAATCTCACCATCTCATAAGGAGGTTTTGGAACTAGCTCTTGTGGCCACAACAATACCCAATAATCTAGATGTTTATCAATTATAGGCTATGGTGGGACACTTAACCATGCCTCATTGTCTATCATTTTCAAAACAAGATGATGTGTCACTTACTCATCCACACAACGTCGCTCTTCATATTAAAGTCTTAATACAAAAACAATGAGAAAAACGTGTCTTAATAGATGGTGGAGCTAGTTTAAACATTTGCACTTTAAAATTGATTCATGCACTAGGTTATTCTAATAATGTCATTGATGCCAGAAGGAAGATCACAATAAAAGCCTATGATTAAGAAGAGAGATCCTCCAAGGGATTGATCGCGGTGCCTATTCAAGTGGGACCAATTGTGAAGAATATTGTTTTCCAAGTATTGGAAGAAGAGCTCACTTATAACATATTCTTGGGATGTCTATGGATTCATGAAATGCAAGTAGTACCTTCAAATTATCATCAGTGTTTAAAGTTTTTGGTCAATGGACAAAAAGTCACTATTGCAGCTAATTACAATAGTCCTCAACCTTGTAACACACTTAAAACAACTCAAGACACTTTGGTGCCCCAGAATATAGAAGCAAACACTTCTAGTTCATCCAATGGTGAAAAGCAACTAAATTTTATATCCAAATGGGTTGAGAAAAAGAACTAGTCAAAGGAAACAAGTGTTGCTGACTCCACTTCATCAAACAATGAAGATCCATTGAATACTCTATCACAAAAATTCAAAGACAAGATCCAGTTAAAATACAAGGGCTTGGGAGAGTATTCCATTGAGCAATCTTTGTGTTTTTCACAATTGCTACCATCTCCAAGGAAATATGGACAACCATCAACAATAACAAAAAAATCATCACAACCTACCATGGTTCTAGATGAAAGGTTTGTAAAAGAAGGTACTCTAGAAGATGAATTATAAGACAAGGCCATCCTCAATTGGCTCTACAAAGACAAAGAAGCATCAATATCAACAAATATCAACATAAAGACAGATCAATATGGAAAAGGAAAGGCTATCCTAGAGAAAATGGGATATGAAGGACAAGGAACTATTGGAAAAAGGAAGGAAGGTATTCTAGAACCCATTCAACCTCTCACACTTCAGTCAAAAGAAAAAATAGGAATAGGTTATACAAGGGAAACAAAATAAGAAAACACTCATAGAGTTGTAGAAAGAATCCTTCAAATGTGAGATAGTTCTAAGATAGATTCTAATGAGTATGAGTGAGATTATTTATCAGAAAAATCATGCAAGGACATACAAATTGATGTCATAAAAGAGTATGCACCTACACATGAGGAGGGACAAAGCTTAGGAACTAGACCCCTTGTATTTGGATCACAAAATATCGATGGCTCAAGTGAGGATGGATAGATATCAAGTGAGATAGATGACTTGGAGGTGAATACTATAATAGACCTTCACATTACCACTAAATTTTTTATAACATTTCTATCAGAACCTTTCCTACCATTGACCTTAACTAACCTGATGACTTCTTACCATTAATACATCCTGAACTTATCAACTAGGAACCAACTGAACCTATCAATATTCCTATCTTTGAGAATGATGATGCTATCGTAAATTTCCTTTGTTGTGACAAACCTATCACAAGTACTAATCATAAATCTCATAACATCACTCTAGGTCAAAAGGGTGTCAAATCTTTCAGTTGCAAAATTGAAAATAGGAATAATAGATCTAATGGTGAAAACCATTCAATGGCAGCATTAGATCTTAAAAAATTAAAAATAAAGAATGTATCTGATGGTGAAAACCTCTATGAGGCACTGAAGGATGAAATATTTGACACCCTTCTAGAACATTATCATGAAATATCATCAGTGTTGGTGGAACCTACACAATCTATCAATATTGGCACAACAGAAAAGAAAAAACTCTACATCTAGTTGCATCTATGACAGAACAAGAAAATCAAAAATTTGTCAAGTTCTTTGAAGACAAAATCATTAACTTTTCTTGGTCATACTCTAATATGCCAGGTTTAGATCTAGATCTTCTAATGCATCATTTATCTCTACCATCTAGGGTAAAACCTATGAAACAAAAACTAAGGAAAATGCATTTGCATATCACCTTGATGGTAAATCTTGAGCTGAAATTTTTTTTAGATGCATGATTCATCGGTTCTATAGATTATGCTAATTGGATCTCTAATATTGTACCTATATCTAAACTAGATAATAGTATTAGAAAATGCATAGATTTCAGAGATCTAAATAATGCATGTCCAAAAGATGATTTCCCTTTTCCAAACATTGACATTATTGTGGACTTAACAACAGGACATGCCATGTTGTCACTTATGGATGGCCTCTCAGGGTATAACCAAATCAAGATAGCACTCGAAGATCACAAAAAGATAATTTTCACATTTCCATGGGGCACATTCTGTTGGAATGTCATGCCCTTTGGGTTGAAAATTGTAGGTGCAATATATCAACGTGCAATGACCACTATTTTTCATGAAATGATGCATACTTTTATGGAAGATTACATGGATGATATATTAGTAAAATCATATACTAGAGAAGGGCATCTGGAGATTCTAGGAAAAATCTTTACAAGGCTAGAAAAGTTCAATGTTAGATTAAATCCTAAGAAGTGTGTGTTTAGGGTTACATCAGCAAAGCTCCTAAGATACATAGTGTTAGAAAAGGATATCGAAGTGGATCCTACTAAAGTCAAGGAAATAATGGAGATGTCACCACCAAAGAATATCAGTCAACTAAGATCTCTACAAGGAAGGCTACAATCAATCAGGAGATTTATCTCCCAATTAGTAGACAAAAGTCATCCTTTTAATCATTTGCTACATAAGATTGTCTCTTTCAAATGGGATGAAGATTGTGAAAGAACTTTCAATCAAATAAAGCAATATCTAATGTCACCTCCCATATTGATGCCACCTATCGAAGAGAGACCATTGTTACTATACATTGCAACAACAACCATTTCTTTAGGAGCTCTATTGGCACAAGAAGATCCTAAGGAAAGGGAACAAGCTATTTATTATATCAGTAGGAATTTGAATGGTTATGAAATAAATTACACCTTCATCGAGAAAGAATGTTTGGTAGTGGTATTTTCTACCCAACAGTTGAGGCATTACATGTTGAGCCACACGTTTAAGCTCATTGCAAAGATTGATCTGTTAAAATACTTACTCAACAAGGCTGCTCTAACAGGGAGACTATCCAAATGGGCCATGCTCTTGAGTGAATTAGACATCCAGTATGTGGATAGGAGAGACATCAAGGGTCAGGTGATTGCTGATTAGTTGGTAGAGGCTCCATTACCAGATGATCATCCAATGAACATTGAGTTTCCTGATGCAAACATTCTTACTGTGACAACACAACAATGGAGGCTTTATTTTTATGGGTCATACACACATGGGTCTGGTGTAGGGATTTTGTTTGTTAAACCTCAAGGATACATCATCCCAAGGTCCTCTAGACTCATGTTTCCATGGAAATATAATGTAGCTAAGTATGAGGCATTAATCATTGGCATCAAAGTGGCAGTTGAATGGAATATCACAGAGCTACAAGTATATGGAGATTCACAACTAGTCATCTATCAAGTGAATGATGAATATCAGATGAAAGATGAGAAGTTGATGTTGTATAAAAAGATGATAGATGATCTCAAAAATAACTTTGTGGATATCAAGTCTGAACATATTCCAAGGGAAGAAAATAAAGTTTGAGATGCTATGGTGACAATTTCTTCCCTCTTGCAGTTTCTAGAAAAATAAGGTCGTTATGAGTTTATGGTGGAACAAGTGTCTAACCCTACTTATAATGATCTTGATTCTCAAACAATATGCCAATTAGTTGACATTGAATCCTCCATTTATGGAAAGACTGATGCTTACCTAAAACACAATATCCTTCCTCCTGATCTTTCTAGAAACTAGAAACACAACTTCATTTTCCAATTTGCACAACATACCTTAATCATTGGCATACTTTACCATCGAGGTCTAGATGGTACTCTTCTTTGGTGTCTAGAACACAATGATTCTAAGACAAATTACAGGAGGTTCATGAAGGTATTTGTGGAACTCAGTCAAGTGGACTAACCTTAGCAAAGAAACTCCTCTTTTTGGGGTATTATTGGCCCAACATGGAGAAGGAGTCCTTTTAGTTTGTTAAGAATTGCCAGAAATGTCAGATCCATGGTAACTTAATCCATACGCCAGCACAAGAATTGCACCCATTCACATCCACATGGCCTTTTTGTCAATGGGGACTAGACCTGGTAGGAAAGATTAATCCATCTTTATCCAATGGAAATAATTTTATAATCACAGCAAAAAATTACTTCACAAAATGGATATAAGCAGTTCCCTTAATAGAAATCACTGGGAAAGAGATCTCTTCCTTCATACTAAATTACCTCATATGTAGGTATGGAATTCCTTAGTCCATTGTCACAGACAATGGTCGACCTTTCAAGAATCAAGATTTTCAGGAACTATGTGAGAGGTTTCATATCCAACATCATTTTTCAGCACCATACTATCCTCAAGGAAATGGCCAGGTAGAGGCCTCAAATAAAACTATTTTGAAAATTCTAAAGAAGACTCTCAATGATGTTGGATGTGATTGGAACATTCAGTTAAATCCTACTCATTGGGCATATAGAACCAACATCAAAACACGTATAGGAGCTACACCATATGCCTTGGTATATGGATCAGAGGCTGTTCTACCCATTGAGGTTGAAATTCCATCACTTTGTGTATCACTGAAGGGTATCATTCTAGATGAGGATTACAGAGTCTCTAGAATTCAAGAGCTGGAACTATTGGATGAATGTCACCAACAAGTTGTGAACCATTTAACAACATATCAACAGAGGATGTCCAAAAGCTACAATCATAGGGTAAAGCCTAGAGTCTTTTAGATTGGTCACTTGATCCTAAAGGAAAACCCTAGAAATCAACAAGACAGAGAAAAGAAAGGGAAGTTTGAACCTAACTAGCTAGGTTCCTTTGTAATCATATCAGTCTACGGATCTAGAGCCTATCAGCTATCTACACTTGAAGGGGATTTCTTTGATGAACCTATCAACAGTATCCATCTTAGGAAATTCAATACCTAAAATCATCTAGTGCACAGTCAAAAAGGTCACCTTGATGAAAACTTGGCAAACAGGCATCTTGGTGGTAGAAAAGTACAAAAAATTAAAAAAAAAGAGAAAATTACAAAAAATTAAAAAAAAAGACGAAAATACAAATATCATAAAGTTTGAAAAAGTGCAATAAAAATAAGTAGTGAAAACTTGGAAGTAGGTGCTACTTGTGATTTAAACCATCTTTTCTATCTATTGGATGCATGACTTGGTTGTTCACTTTTGCCATCATTTTCCACCTAACATCTGAAAGATGAACATCATGTACATATCCTGGAAAAATGGCCATGTCACACCCTATCTTGGAGGAAAAAATATTGAACTCACTGGGGGCAATAAACTTGAGCATAAACAAATGGAAAATCAATATTACGACAACATAGCAAACACAATGATCATTGGGAAACTCAACATGGAACATACATTAAAAATCAAATCACTTCAAAAAATCAACCATCCATGTCAAGACAACTAAAATCAAACCAAATTAGAACAACTAAAAATTGATGATCTAATCTAAATAATGATTGAAATACTTTAAGAAGAGGTTAAATTGTTGTACTTTTATCATTGTTATCATTTCTTTGCAGCAACTTGATGATGTATTGAACTAGAAAATCTAGGAAGAAGAATGATATTTTATTTGTCTATTGTTTGTGAATTATCACGAGACGTGCTCTACAAATTATCACTAATGACATTCCAATTCACATAATAAAATTATTGATTCTTGTTTGTTTATGCAAAAAATGCTTAGGTCATCTCTGTTTAATTATACCTATATGCTTGTGTTAACTTGCAATATCAAAAATCATGAAAGTAGTACTTAGGTCATCATGGTCTAAATTATACGATCGATGCTTGTACTCACTTTCAACATTTGAAAAGATCCATGATGATAAAAATCACACTAAATGGATTGTTAAGATGCCAATGCTTACATATAGATTTACATGGTAAATTAGATTGCATTCAGGATAGTCTTACATCTATAGTGTATTTTGTTACAAAATCTGGTAGAGGATTCAAAAACAATGTTATCTTTTCTCATTAATGGATTGAGTATACTTGAAATTAATAAAAATATCATCATTATCATGTAGCTACATAGTCATTTCCATTGCATACATTAGAAACATTATTATATCATTTCATCATTCAAAAATTTGATCATAAATTTGGAATTAATCATGTCATTTCTTCATTTATGCATCACATCATAAAATTGCATAAGAAAACTATCAAAAACAAATCCTCATGTATTTACATTTTCATTCATTTATCATATCATAATATCATACATTTGACATACCATTATATTCATCATTCATTCATCCATCTATTACATCATGTATTTGTAGTTAAAATATATCACAAGAGTAAAGTACACATATCCCATTTACATCATATGTCATATATCATTAAAACATCATATAGGTACATTATCATATAATTTAGAATTGCACATCATCATACATCTATTTCATCCATATAAATAACTTCATACATCAGGCATACATAGATCATGATTATAAATTGCATCCATACATCATCATTATACACATCATAGATAGAACATCATAAATCATAAGCATAACACCATGATTGTAAATTGCATCCATAACATCATAATATAAGGATCATCACATTGCATATAGAACATAGAAAATAAATGCATGCATCATAGAATCATATAGATCTGAAAATCATAATGTCAAGTATACAATGATGTCTAAAATAAAAAATAGATATATCATCAAAAATGACTATAATCAAAGTGTATGTCACATATCAAAAATATAACAGAGGGTACAATCATGAAACTATGTGTTGTTGGCTCTAGATGGTGTAGGCATCTTGGGACCAGTCCCTCCACCACCAGATGTACCAGGATCTCTCGAGTCTCCCAGGAGGGGTTGTGTCACACCTCTACTCACGATCCTTGATTGGGACCTTCCAAATCGAGACTACGCATAACTCACTCTTTGCTCTGAATGAATGACATCATAGAATTTACCTCTATAGTACTCTACCTCTCGACCAACATAGACAACCTCTCACATATAATCCGCTACAGTGGTACTATCTGCCAATCTCTACAATATCTCAACTATAGCCTGAGCCTCCTCTATAGCTCATCTAGCAGCATCCCTCTTGGTTGTCAATGATGTAATTTGTGTCTGGGCCATAGCCAACTGAGCCTATACCTAAGCTAGAGCCTGTGCATGTGACTGGGCTTGTGCCTGCATTTGAGCCTATGTCTGCATCAATACACCCTAAGCTTGAACCAGCTAAACCTATAAGGTCTACACCTGCACCTACAGGCTCACAATCTACATTTGTTCTAAAGCAGCTACCACTACTTGCCTCTTATGAGGAATTGTATACTCCTACACATCTATGGCTAGACCCGACCCACCTGCACCATCTCCACCACCACCTCCTCCATCATCTCCACTATCATATCCCTCCTCCTCTCCACTACTCTCATCCCCACTTCCCTCCTCATCCCCACTACCCTCGACATCACCACTACCCTCGACATCCTCCACCTCCTCATCACAAACCTCCTCTCTCCTCTATCAACAACTGTGTGCAAAAACAACCTCCTCCTCAACAAGTACTGGAGCAGGCTCATTAGCAATGATAATCCATGGAAAAGGATGTAATGTCAGATACTTTGCATAATTTGTTGTAATAGGTGGCTTGACAATATCAGGATGGATCTACCAAACTAGAGGTTGTAGAGCCTGGTACTCCTGAATAGCGGCATCATATGAAAGACCAGGCCCCCACTCTATAGAATCTAACTGATGACAAGCATAATGAGAAACACCTTGGGGCATACCCTAAACTAAACCATACTAATTGAGAACTCGTTTAAACAAAAATCTCTCTAAAACTCAACGAGTCTGAACAATCAAAATCATCGACTGATAGAGATAAGGAAACTAAATTTCATCATCATCCTAGTGCTCAAAATCTAAATAGGGGTGCCATGTCACAACCTCTATATCATCCAATTCTGTCCTCAAATACTCTAACTTACCCAGTCTGGACTAAGTAAGATGACATGTGTATTTGTGCACATATAGCCTCATGGTCAGTCTTTGTCTAACTGGCTCTTGATGCATAATAGTAATATGCTCCCATGCCCACACCTATAGTAGAGTAACTCCTAATGACAAAATATGACCTCCAAGGTATACAACCGAATGCAAATCATGATAAAGATGCACAAGCATACACATGCCCCAAGCATATCTTGTACCATGCACAATCATGCTCTCTAACACACTGCCCCAACCAATAGAACACCCCTTTGACATGTGATTAGGACAAAGGAACCCTCCAATGAAACCCACAAGAACTATAGGAAGGGTGGCACAAGCATGCATCATCTTACATCATTTAATCCAATATCCAAAAATAGAATCATCCTAAAATACACTACAGAGAGTGTCAGTCCCGCCCTTCTCTGAAGAATCATAAACTACAACCTCTCCAACAATAGGGATCTGGGAAATCTACCAAACATCCTCAAGGGTGACTGTCATCTCACTGGTAGGAAGGTGGAAGGTATTATGCTTTTTATGCCACCTCTTGGCTAAGGCTATCAAGAGACCATGATTAATCCTAATTTGGGGTATGAATAAAAAAGAAGGCAATCCACATCATAAAATAACTACCATCTTAGGCTGCGCTAGCTATGGTATCAAATCAAATGTCTAGGGAAACCGCTCTTGAATCTAAAGGTTCGTTAAAGCCTCCTATCATCATTAAATATTCAAAGTTAGTACTCTTTGTCAAATCATCAAACACCAATTATCCTATCAAATCTAATCAGATCTTGGTGAGAATTTTTATTAAATATCATGAGCAAATATCATCAAACATCATTGAACCTTACCTATCATGAGGTGAATTAATCAAATCAACCTCTCTTATCATGAGGTATATCAAACAAACTATAATTATTCCTCGCCTATCATGAGGATAATTATCATCAATTGAACATTAGACCTCTCATGAGTTTAAACATCATCTACTTGATTAAAATCATCAATCATATCAAATTAATGGCTAACACAATCGAAATCAACAAAATCAACGATAAATTTGACAAACTACATCATTCTAACTTGGATGAACTACAATAGTATTTCTAGGTTCCACAATATTAGAAGTGTTATTAAAACACCTCAAAGCACTAAAATAGGAACTCAAAGCACTAATTTATCATATGCACAATTTCAGGAAGCAAAAACGCTATTTCAAAACATCAAAGCGCCATTTTAGTGAATGTGCTATTCTAGGAGGTCAAAGCACTAATCTATTGGGTCAAAGTGTTGAAATATTCAAAGTGCTAAAACAGAAATCAAAAGCACTAAAATATCTATCCTAGGCACTAAAACTTTGAAAGTGCTAAATTAACCTATCAAAGTGCTACAATATCTACCCTAAGCACTACTTCATTAAAAGCGTTGAAACAAACCAAGAAAGAACTACATCGGGCCTTAAAAGCTCTAAAAGAAATAAAAAATTTATAAATAAAAAAAAGGCATGAAAAATAAGAAAACAAGCAAAACAAGGAGGTTCACGGGTACGTACTGGAGGTTTGTGTTGAGAATATGAGTCTTGAACTCACTTGTAGAAACCCTCACACTGTCACCAAGCAACAAAGTTTCTTAAGTGTTTTTTTTATGCTTTTACCTCCATACCGCTAGGTGATTGAGAGAGAGTAGTGGTAGCATGGTTACCACCATACAATGGGACCCTCTTAGCTGTTGAGTGGTAGTGCGGTGGATACCACCATACCATGGGTTTCTTTACACTGGGGTGCAATAACATGGTTACTACCATAACGAGCTCACTAGTCATGTAGTGGTAGTGCGGTGTATACTGCCATACCATGAAAGCCTATTGACTGTCCAACAGTAGAGCAGTTACTGACATACCTTAGGATCCCTCAACTTGTTTGAAGGTAACGTGGTTATCGCCACTGCACTGGAGCGTATTGAATGCATAGCAGTAGCATGGTGTAATGTGAAGAACACGGACTTGGTAGACTGTTGAGGTCTAAACCATTAACTCAAGGATGTTGCTTGCTTGGAAGGAGGCCATTTGAATGCCTGGGAAGTTTGACAGTTGTTCAATAGAGGAAGTTGAACTGAATTGATTGTACAGAGAACAAGTGATTCATGGTTGTTGCTATACATTGTAATATATTATAACTATGAAGGGTTAAAGACTTTGATGGTTGGATGATCAAATGATCTGTTAGTGAATTTGAATGTGTTTTTTTTTAGAGCATTGTAAAAGTGTTGTTCTGTATGGGGTTGATTAGGGAAATGTTGTTGCTGTAATATTGTCATCTAAAAGGAGACCTTGTAACTTGTATGTAATTTGATTACTATAATACAAGTGATTTTCTTTGGTGTGGTGGGTTTTTCTCCCATAAGGGTTTATCCACGTAGATTAGGTGTCAATTGTGTTTGATTTTATTTCTCTATTTTCTTATTTCTTTCATGTGCATCTTAATGAATTGTAATTGTAAAATTTAAAGTCATATCTGCATTCTTCTCTGAGTTTTGACATTAGGAAATCTTGTTCCACATCCATAGTTTTTCCTTACAAGTGGTATTAGAGCCTGTCTAGTTGTGTTATCCTTGTGGGTAGGGTGGTTTTTTTTTGTCAATTATGTTTAGTGAGAGTCTTGTAGAAGTCTAGTAATTTAAATTATAGATTAAGATGGAAAGTACATCAGGAAAGATTGAAATTGAGAAATTAAATGGTAGCAATTTTGAGTTGTGGAAACTTAAAATGGAAGACCTGTTCATGGATCGTGATCTTTGGCTTACTGTGTCTAGAATGAAAACTTATGGCATGAAGTAAGAAGATTGGGACCTCACAGACATAAAAGAAAAAGGGTTGATAAGACTCTTTGGCAGATTATGTTCTCCTAAATGTTCATGAAGAGAAGACTGCATCTTCTTTGTGGAAGAAGCTTGGAGATATTTATTAGGGTAAGTCCTTGGTGAATAAGTTGTTCTTAAGGAAGATGTTATAGTATTTGAAGATGGAGGAAGGGGAATCTATGGCTGATCATTTGAATACATTTAACATGATTGCTCAATTAACATCTATGAGTGTGAAAATTGATGATGAATATCATTGTATGCTTTTGTTATGTTCTTTGCCTAATTCTTGGGATCATTTAGTGATGGTGATTGGGAGCATGACAACCACTTTCAAGAGGGAAGATGTGGTTGCTTCTTTGTTGTCTGAATAAATGAGAAGGAAATCTTCTGACATGGCAAAGGAGGCTCTTGTTGTTCAAGGAAGATCGAAAGAAAAAGGAAAGAACAAGAAGTTCAAATCAAAATCAGAAGGGAGATCAAAGTCTCCTAGTAAGAAGTCCAAGGTGAAGTGCTGGAATTGTGGGCAACCTGGTCATGTTCGAAAGGATTGCAAAGAGGAGAAAAATAAGAACTCTTCTGACAATGATTCTTCTCAGAGCGATGCAGATGCCTTCATTGTAGCCTTGGTAACTTAGGCATCAAATGATGTCTGGCTGATTGATTTTGTAGAATCTTTCCACATGACATCTCATAGAGACTGGTTTACTAAGTATGAAAAATATGATGGTGGAAAGGTGTACTTGGCAAGTGATTATTCTTTGGAAATTGTTGGTCATGGAAGAGTTAGAATTTAGTTTCCTGATGGAAGAATTAAGGGAATTGATGGCAAAATGCATATACCAGGTCTGGCTAAGAATTTACTTTATGTAAGTAAGCTAAATGATGTTGGAGTGCAAGTCTCATTCTATAGTAATGGCTATAAAATGACTAGAGGATCAATGGTGTTGGCTAGGGGTGCCCAAATTGGTACTTTGTATAAGTTGGATGCACTTGCTATTCAATGTAATAGTGTCTATGCAAAGTCACAAAAGGTTGTTCATGCAAAGGAGACTGATGTCCCAATAGGGGCTAATTATTTAGAAGTTAAACTTCCTATAGAGAAGACTACGCTCTGGCATCAAAGGCTAGGTCAGATTTGTGAGAAAGGCTTAAAAGCTTTGAAATGGTTGAGGGGCTTGATGATTGTAATCTGGAATTTGAATTTTTTTAACATTGTATATATGGAAAAAATCATCATGTTTCTTTTTACTCTAGTCCTCATAAATCTTTTGGTGTTTTGGATTATATTCATTTTGATGTTTTTGGTCTAGTAAATGTTCCTTCATTGTCAAATTCAAAATATTAGGTATCGTTTATTGATGATTATTCGAGAAGGGCAGTTGTATATTTTCTAAAAGGTAAATCAGAAGTGTTTAGTCAGTTTAAAGAGTTCAAGAACTTGGTTGAAAATTAGACAGGAAAGAAAATTAAATGCTTGAGGAAAGATAATGGTGGTGAATTTTGTTCTACAGAATTTGAAAGGTATTGCAAAGACCATGGAATTAAGAGGCATAAAACAACACCTTACACTCCATAGCAAAATGAAGTTGCTGAAAGGTTGAATAGGATGTTGATGGAGAAGGCAAGAAGTATGTTGAGCAATGCTAGTCTGGAGTAGAAGTTCTGGACGGAGGTTGTGGCTACAACATGTTACTTGGTAAATTGATCTCCTTCTTTGGCACTTGTTGATAAAACACCCATGGAAGCTTGGTCTAGTGAGAAGCCCTCTCTAAGACATATTCATGTCTTTGGCTGTGAAGCATATGTTTATGTTCCAAATGTGAAGAGATCTAAATTGGATAACAAAGTTGTTAAGTGTATCTTCATTGGCTACGACATTGGTGTGAAAGGATACAAGCTTTGGAATCCTATGACTGAAAATGTTGTATATAGTAGAAGCATAATCTTTTGAGAGTTAAAACCTTCTTCAGTGGAATTGCAATCAGAGATGAAAGACAATAAAGAGGAAAATGATGTTGAAATACCTCTAACTCCTAAAAAAGAGGAATAGCACATTGATAGTGTACCTAAAATTGAGGAGAGTTCTAGCAGCTATGAGACTTTTGAAGAAGAACCACAACCTCAACCTCAGCCTATGAGGAGGTCTACACGTGGGAAGAAGCAACCTGATAGGTATGGATTCTCTATGTTGGATTCTAGTTGTGCCTATGCTCTAATTACTAATACTGATAAGCCTAGGACTATAAAAGAGGTAGTTGAAATGACTGATTCAAATTCCTGGTTAGAAGCCATGAATGAAGAAATGGTTTCATTAAAGAAGAATGACACTTGGGATTTGGTTCCATTGCCTAAAGGTAGAAAGCTTGTGGGTTGTAAATAGGTTTTTAAAAAGAAAATTGGTCTGAATGGTAGCATTGAAAGGTATAAAGTGAGCTTGGTTGCAAAGGGTTATTCCTAGGTAGAGGGAATTGATTATGGGGAAATCTTTTCTTCGGTAGAAAAGCTGACATCTATCAGATTTCTTTTGTCACTTGCAGCAACTTATGACTTGGAGATAGAGAAGATGTATGTGAAGACATCATTTCTTCATGTTGATCTTGAAGAAGAAATCTATATGTCCCAGCTAGAGCACTTTGTGGAAAAAGGTAAAGAAAATTTGGTTTGCAAGTTGAAAAAATCTATGTATGGTTTAAAACAGTTGCCTAGAATGTGCTACCATAAAATTGACATGTTTGTTTTGTCACTAGGTTTTATAAGATCAAAATTAGATCATTGTGTGTACTTCAAGATTGAAAATGATCAGATTCTTGTTATTTCTCTCTATGTCAATGATATTTTGTTCATAGGAAATAGTAAGTTTATGATTTCTGATCTAAAATATCAGTTGCTTGTAAAGTTTGAAATGAAGGATATTTTTGTAGCTAGGTATATTTTGGGGATGGAAATAACCAAGTACAGAAAGAGTAGAAAACTTTGGCTCAGCCAAAGTAAGTATATTAACATTGTTTTGGAGATATTTTGTATGACTGATTGCAAGTAGCTAGTTGTCCCAGTTTTGCAGGGAACAAAGCTATCTATTGAAGATTGTCCAAAATCTCCTACTGAGATGGACATGATTAGAGTGCCTTATGCTAGTGCAGTTGGTAGTTTAATGTATGGAATGGTCTGTACAAGGCCATACATTTCCCAAGCAGTGGGAGTTCTGAGTCGGTTTATGGCTAATCCAGGAAAGACACATTGGGATGTTGTGAAAATAAATTTTAGATATCTGAAGGGCACTTTAGAATATGCTTTATGTTACCATGGTAATTAGGTTGAATCATAGAGGACTCTTAGCATTCATGGGTATGTGGATTCTGATTGGGAAGGGGACATTCACAGTAGAAGATCGACTAGTGGATATTGTTTCATGATGAATGGTGGTGCACTTAGTTGGATGAGCAAGCGGTAGGCTGTAGTCACTTTATCTACTACAAAGGCTAAGTACATGGCAGAAACTCATGCCTGTAAGAAAGCTATTTGGCTTAGAAGATTGTGTTATGATATTGGTTTTGATGTAGGGAAGATTATTGTTTGTTGTGATAGTTAGAGTGCCATTTTTCTGACAAAAAATCTTACTTTCCATGCTAGGACAAAACATATTGATGTGCAGTACCATTTTGTACGAGATATGGTGGAGGATGGAAAGGTCTGTTTGGAAAAGGTGAATACTCTGAAGAATGTTGATGATGCTTTGACAAAGCTAGTGAGAATGGATAAGTTTAGATGGTGCACGAATTTAATGGGCCTTGGGGTCTAGAACGTTCAATGACTTCAGGTATTAAAAAGGGTTCAGTGAGTTCTTTGTGAAGTGGGAGATTGTTGAGAATATGTGTCTCAAACTCATTGGAAGAAATCTTGACACTATCACCAATCAACAAAGTTTCTTAAGTTTTATGTTTATGCTTTTACCTACATACCACTAGGTTATTGAGACAGAGTAGCTGTAGCACAGTTACCACCATACAATGGGACCCTCTTAGTTGTTGAGTGGTAGTGCAGTGGATACCGCCATACCGTGAGTGTCTTTACATTGGGGTGCAATATTGCGGTTACTACAATACTATAGGAGCTCGCTCGTCGTGTAGCGGTAGTGCGGTGTATACTGCCATATTGCAGAAGCCTATCGACTATTCGGCGATAGAGCAGTTACTACCATACCTCAATATCCCTCAATCTATCTAAAGGTAACATGATTATCGCCACCTTGTGGGAGCCTATTGACTGCACAACAATAGTGTGGTGTAATGTGAAGAGAATAGACTTGGTAGACTAGGCTGAGGTGTAAGCCGTTAACTAGAGGATGTTGCTGACTTGGAAGGAGGCCATTTGAATGCCTGGGAAGTTCAACAGTTGTTCAATAGAGGAAGTTGAAATGAATTGATTGTATAGAGAACAAGTGATTCATGGTTGTTGCTATACATTGTAACGTATTATAACTATGAAGGGTTAGCGAGTTTGATGTTTGGATGATCAAATGATCTATTAGTGAATTTAATTGTCTGTTGTTTTTGAGAGCATTGTAAAAGTGTTGTTATGTACAAGGTTGATCGAGGAAATGTTGTTGCTATAATATTGTCATCTGAAAGGAGAGTCGGTAACTTGTATGTAATTTGATTACTGTAATACAAGTTATTTTCTCTGGTGTGGTGTGTTTTTCTCCTGTAAGGGTTTTCCCACGTAAATCTGGTGTCAATTGTGTTTGATTTTATTCCTCTATTCTGTTATTTCTTTCATATGCATCTTAATGAACTGTAATTGTGAAATTTAAAGTCATATATGCATTCTTCTCTAAGTTTTGACATTAGGAGAGCTTGTTCTGCATCCGTAGTCTTTCCTTTACAGTCTGTAGGTAGTCAGGTGGTTGTGTCATCACATGCACTTGAATCGGTAAGTATGGTAAGGGATTGACATCTTGCTCCAAAGTTGCTCTCACTCCAAATCTTTAAACTCCAAATGCACAAATGAATTCTAAATCACCCTTTTTAACCTTTTATAGGGTAATAAAAGGTATTTTGGAGGGATTCATTTAATTTATTTATTGGAGGATTAATTCAAGGCTCATCACAGGGGCATCTTTCAAACTATTTTTTGGGAGATAAATTATTTCATCATCATATCTTTATCAAATAATCATAAATCATCATAAAATTATGAAAATATTGAAAATTTCAAAAAATCCAAAAAAAAAATAAAATATCAATTTACCTCCTGAGGGGCATATATCCATCATCACTTGAAAATCAATGTCTGGGGCATTCTAAAAAAATTCATCAATACTAGCAGCAACAACAAAATTTTCTTTGAAGAAATGTGTAAACACATTGCTTCAAAGAGGGGAAAATTGTATACACCTAAAAATAGTTTGGATAATCTAATTAATTAAATATGATTTATTTGATTAATTAACCTTTAATTCTTCCACTATTAAATAAATAGAAATATTTATTTATATAGTTCATCTTCTAAATTCTTCAATCTTTATTCTTTTATTTAGTCTTAATTAAATAAACGAATTTCACTTTGTTTTATTTAATTGTTATCATTATTATTTCTTCTATATTTATTTATTTATTCTATCTTAACCCAATCAATTTATCTTAATTAAATAAACAAGTTTAAATAATTTGTTGTTTAATTATCATATCTCTTCTATATTTATTTAATAAACAAATTTCTATAGTTTTTTTAATTAAATTAATTATTCTCTTTTGCTAATTTGAATAAATCAAAACATTCAAATAAAGGCAATTTCCTCTATTCACTCACCAATAAAATTAGATATTTCATATCTAATTAATTCAACTGGCATTCATAGGAAAGCTATGAAGACAAATTAGAGACAAACTTACTGGAAATCCTCTCCAATCTCCTTCCTCTGATTCTTCCTATTCTTTGGCAAGATGTTTTTCTTGGGAGGAAAAAATCCCCATGATCAACTCAAGCTTCTTCATCTCTCACCATTCAATCCTCCAGATCAAATCCAGACCTTTGCTTGGATGTACTTTGGAAATATTTTTTCATAAGTCTATAAATACAACCTTCTAAAGTAGGAAAAGGATCCCAACTTTTTGCAATCTTACTCTTTAGAAATAGAAATTAAGCAATCAAGCATCATAGCAATAGCAATATCATTTAGCAATAATAATCATGGCATTTTAGAATCAATATCATGGCATCCCATTTAGATTCATCATAGTTTATTGCAACTTCCTTTATCAAGTGTCATTTTAGTTTAGATTACAGTAGCTTCATTATATCATTTAGATATCAACATATAGCATTAGCATCATAATCATAATCATCCCATTCTCTAGATTGGCATTTTAACAGTCACAGTGCTTACCAAATCTGAGAGCCTTGGGTGATTTAATAAATCTTTGGAGATAGGGAACAATGAGACACTTTCAAGAGTTTTCCTATACTGTAATTAGTTTAATTGTTGATTCTTTTGATATAATGTTTCATTAAGAAGTGTTTTTAGTTATTTTATTCATTACTTATTCCACACTTAGAGTTTGCATAGCACATTGTGTTTTCAAACATTTTCTTTTCCAAGTTTATACTTGGTGGTGAACCCCTCATTACACATCATTTAAACCCTAGAACCTTCCCTTTGTTATATTTCAATCTCCTATGCATTGAAATCTCAAGGGTCTATTCTTGAGTGAAAGGTTGAAAAATTGATCATTCTCCTTTTAGGTCCAAAACCCTAGAAGCAAAAAAAAACACCATATTTTTCACCATTTCACAAAAAAGATCAACATAACCACATCACACCTCAATAATTGGTGGAAACTAAATAATAATAATAAAATTAAAAAATAACACTTGACAATGAAATATAATTTCTTCCAGAGTGGCCTTTTTTCTACTCTATAAATTCTAGGAAAGAGGCATTCTCACTACATAGTTGTATTCCTTTGTATTGGATATATGAAAATCGAATAGTTTACCATAATGAATAGCATAAAGGGATGGAGATCTTGTGTAGTGGTGTGTATGAGGTGGGTGTTTCTTGTAGCAGGTTAGGAAGAAATAAAAGTACTGAGTAGGAGTGGGTTTCCAACTGGATTTATATTCCGTACAACCTCAACCTCATATCAATATGAAGGAGTTGTTCAGGAAGGAGGAAGAGGCTCGAGTATTTGGGATACATTCTCCCATGTCCAAGGTTAAAATTTTCTTTCATATACATCTATTTATCCGCATCTTCCATTTCTATATGGGTATGTGTAGGATCATCATGGAAAAAGAAGGCCCTTAAGTGGCAAAAAAATTAGAAAAATCAAAGTTACGTAACTTGACGTAAAAATTTGAATAAGTTATCTATATTATTTCAAAAATATGTAAGAATAGAATATGAAGAAAATTGAATATATTTTCTAAACTACTAGGTTTATTTGTTTTTTAAATCTATTTGGTGAAAATTTGAAATTTCAATGCAGTAGTACTTAAAATTCAAGGAAAAAATAAGTAGATGTTTGTCTGACCACCCTAATGATCGTAAAATGATAATAATTTTTATAATATTTTAGATATAATCAGAGGATTCATGCCTCGGTGTGATGCATATTTTTTCATAATTTTTTTGCAAGTAAATAATTAATTATTAATTTTTTATTATGACTTTTAAAAAATATAAAAAATCGTATGTATGACCACCTTAACTTGATCAAAACTTCATGAAATTCATTTTTTTTTAATCCTATAGTATGTGAAGCATAGAATGTGACACATGTTTTGGATTCAAAAAATGTGATACTGTTTGAAAGCTATAGATGTTTTTCAATCAACCTATCAATAAGGACTTTAGTCGTAATTCAAATAGAAAATGAATAATAATTATTTATTAAATTCAAAGTAAAGCATATTTTAAATTGGTGGAAAGCTGAGAATCTCCTTTAAAAACCCTTTTTATTTCATCAATTTTGGGTAAAAAAAAAAGTCATCAGCCACATACCCTACACATACCCATCATAGCACCACTTTTTGGCCCATCATGATCTTGCACATACCCATATATGAAACCATATATTTAGGTAGCAACTGGAATTAGTGTATCTATTTTATTTAGCGAATTATGTGTAGGGAACATCACCAATGGGAGTAATGGAGATGTTGTTGTGGACCAATACCATCGCTATAAGGTGTGTATTCTAATCATATAATCCATGAACCAATTTTTTTTGTGATTTGCAGTGATAGTCTAATTTAAAGGAAGATGTGAAACTAATCAAGGACGTGGGTATATAGGTTTTCTATTTCTTGGTCATGAATATTACCATGTGAGAGAGACTGTTTTTTTCTTTCAAAATAGATAGGGTTCAGAAGTCCCTTTCTTTATAAGATGTCTTTTTTGGGAGACAAATGGCATGGTCAAAGGTGGAGTTGGCAAAGTTGGAGTGGCCTAGTACAACAACCTTATCAATGAACTCTAAAAATATGGTAAAATAAATCTATCTATTGTTTTCTATTAGGAATTATTGTGATACCATTCAAGCTATAACCAACTCTTATTTGCAGGTATCAAGCCTTTCATGAAACTGTTCCATTGGGACCTTCCACAAGCTTTGGAGGATAGTTATGGAGGATTTCTTAGTGAGAATATTGTGTATTTAATAGTAAATCTTCTAAATAATTAAATCCTTTCTGTGTCTATGTCAGTCGATTTCATTGATTACCCATTTTCTATGTATGTATGATATATATCTAGGAAAGATTTTGAAGCTTACAATAAAGTCTTCTTTGAATAGTTTGGTGATTGAGTGAAGCATTGGATTACCTTAAACAAAATTTCTAACTACACTACCTCAAGATATGACATTGTCACATTAGAACCCAGATGCATGACAAATCCCACAACAAAGCCATACATTGTGGCACATAATCTTCTTCTTTCTCATGCAGCTAATATGTGTGTATACAAGAACAAGTATCAGGTAACCCATATACACTTTTTCTTATTCTTTCCCATTCTACAGACAACCATCAATAGCCAATGTGTGATTATTTTATGTAGGCAGTGCAGAAGGGATCGATTGGTGTTACATTAGTATGCCACTAGATGCTTCCCTATTCAAACTCACCCTCTCACTGGAAGGCCACCCAAAGGGCCATAGATTTTTATGTTTGGTTGGTAAGCATATTTTGAAAACAGTTTGCTAATGTCTATTTTAAATGTTCATTCATATGAAATTGACTAGCAATACAAATCTATAGGTTTATGGATCCAATTGCAAAAGGGAAGTACCCTTCAACAATGAGAAATCTTGTTCAAAAATGTTTGCCCAAATTAACTACCAATCAATCTACTATGGTAAAAGTCTCATATGATTTTTTGGGCCTAAATTATTACACAAGCTTATATGCCCTTGCTATTTCAGAGCTACCTAATCCCATCAACATGAGCTATACATTAGACTCTCGAGCTAATCTAACAGGTACACACATTTGGATTTTTCCCTTATTTTTAAACTTTAGCACACCACCTAATTGAGTATAACCTATGCACATGTGTTGCTCTTCAGTTGAAATGTTTGGTGGCCAAAGTTCAATTTTTCATTCTGGATAATAGACAGGATTGAGCCAGCTTCATGTTGATCCACATGGAATAAGAGATTTTTTTATCTACGTAAAACATATATATGTAAATCCACTAATTTTCATCACAGAAAATGGTAAAAACTTTTATGATTGAATGTATGAAGTATTATAATGATTTGGTTTAACAAAAGAAATATTTAATGATGCTATCTATTTTCATCCTATAGTTCCTAAATATAGTCTAGAGTCTCAAGGAAGTGTCAAATAAGATCTACAACAATAAAAATGATTGCTCTTGTTTGTAATTCAAGTTATAAATATTAGTTTTCCAAAGTTCAATTTTATAACAAATATTTTTTTAATTTATTAACTTGTAAAATAAAAAAAATTAAGGTATGCCAAATTTACAGGTGTTGATGAGAAAAATGACTAGAGCTTATCATTGACACAAGTTACTAATGATACTTAGTGAATTGACTATTATTTAAAGCATTTATCATTTGTTCAACAAGAAATTTAAGGTAAAAGTTAATAAATTTGTATTTGTCACTCATTCAACAAAGTAAAGCTTCACAAATTTATAGCTTTTTTTTTCAATACAATATGCTAAAATAATGTGATGGATTGAATTGCAGAAGTGGATCCAATATACAAGGCTATTTTGCATGGTCTTTTTTAGAAAAATTTTAATGGGAAAGTGGCTATACAATTCAATTTGGTCTTCATTACATAGATTTTCAGAATAATTTAAAGTGATATCCAAAAGTATCAGCCTATTGGTTTAGTAAATTCTTGGGAGTAAAGAAATGATCAATTTTCTATGTGGTAGATGAATAATTGATGGGATTATTATATTACCTATATAGATTAGTATAGTATAGTATAGTATAGTGTAGTATAGTATAGTACTAAATAAATAAACATTATAATTTTTTCTTGCATCAAAATTTTTAGTGGTTAGTTTGTAGGTTAGTTGTGTGATGTTTTCCATAAGGATTTATTTGGTTTTGAAAGTTTGTATTGGAAAATAATGCATCATATGAAAATTCAATCGATGTAAAATCTATCTTGATGAGAAATAATATCATAGATAATTATGTTAATATAATTCAAATTATTGGCTTTTTTGTGTTTTTTATCATGCCAATTTTAGCAATAAAAACATAACTTGATCTTACAAATATAATTTATTCTTATGGACATGTTATAGAACAAAGGATAATATTTTACGTAACTTTGTTGACTCATCCATAATTTTTTTTAATTTTTTTTTTTTGATAAAATTGAAGATATATTTAATATAAAGTAGATAGATACAATGAACAAGCCTAGAGACAATGTCATGGAGCAAAAAAAATAGAGAAAATTTTAATATTTTGATAGATCCCTATTCAAAATGATTACAAATAATTACACCAACTAGTGGATCCAATATACAAGGTTAATTTGCATGGTCTCTGTTAGAAAACTTCGAATGGGAAAGTGGCTATAAAGTTTGATATGGTCTTCATTACATAGATTTTAAGAATAATTCAAACCAATATCCAAAAGCATAAGCCTATTGGTTTAGAAAATTCTTTAGTAAAGAAATAATGAATTTTCTATGTGGTAGATGAATAATTGTTGGAATTATTATATTACCTCAATAGATTAGTATAAATAAAAATAATAAATATTTCTTTCGACAAATGTTTTAGTGGTTAATTTTTAGGTTAGTTGTGAAATGTTTCCCCTAAGTAGTTATTTGGTTTTGAAAGTTTGTATGGGAAAACAATTCATCATATGAAAATGTAATCAATGTAAAATCTATCTTGATGAGAAATAATATCATAGATCATTGTGTTAATAGTATTAACAATTATTGGTTGTTTTTTTTTATCATGCCAATTTTAGCAATAAAAACATAATTTGACCTAAAAATATAATTTATTATTATGTGCACCAGGTTATAGAAAAAAGGAAAATATTTTAGGTACCTTTGTTCTCTCATTCATAGTTCTTCTATTTTTTATTTTTTTGATAAAACTGAACATTATATATTTAATATAAAGTAGATAGATACAAGCAACATGCCTAGAGAGAATATCTTGAAGCAAAAATAAAAGAGAAAAATTCATAATATTTCGATAGAGCCCCAATCAAAAAATTTACAAATAATTACACCAACTAGTGGATCCAATATATAGGGTTACTTTGCATGGTCTTTGTTAGACAACTTTGAATGGGCATGTGGCTATACAGTTCGATTTGGTCTTCATTACAAAGATTTTAAGAATAATTTGAAGAGATATCCAAAAGAATTAGTGTATTAGTTTAGTAAATTCTTGGAGTAAAGAAATGATAATTTTTTTGTGGTAGATGAATAATTTTTGGGATTATTATATCACCTCTAAAGATTAGTATAGTATAGTGCTAAATAAATTAAAATTATAAATCTTTCTCACATCAAATGTTTTAGTGGTTAGTTTGTAGGTTAGTTGTGTGATATTTCCCCTAAAGAGTTATTTGGTTTTGAAAGTTTGAATGGTTAAAAAATACATCATATGAAAATGAAATGAATGCAAAATCTTTCTTGATGATAAATAATATCATAGATCATTGTGTTAATTGTATTAACAATTATTGGTTGTTTTGGGTTTTTTGTCATGCCAATTTTAGCAATAAAAAATAACTTGATTCTACAAATATAATTTATTCTTATGGACATGTTATATAAAAAAGGACAATATTTTAGGTACCTTTGTTGTCTCATTCATAATTCCTTCATTTTTTATTTTTTTTATAAAATTGAAGATTATAAATTTAATATAAAGTAGATAGATACAAGGAACATGCCTAGAGAGAATGTATTAGAGCAAAAAAAATAGAGAAAAATCATAATATTTTGATAGATCCCAAATAAAAACAATTAAAATTAATTACAACAACTAGTGGCACACTATAGCATAAAGAAAAAATATATATAAGTTGCATGGTGCAAAAGAAGAAGAATGTTAAGCATTCAGATGAAAGGAGGAAGCGAATCACAGTTGGAGTTTTTTTTTATTTGGAAATAGTAGGAGAAACATGAAAGGGAGATTTGGGATGGTGATTGACTAAGAATATTATAGTTTTGAGTGTTATCTCAACCTTCTCCACTAGTTGGGGGCCAATTTTTGCTTAGTGAGAGTGGAGGGAGCTATTGATTGTGATAGAGCAAGTGTTGTGGAGGCCATTCTAGATGGTGTTGTAAACATGCTTCATCACAAGGGATAGTTGAATTTCCTTGAGACTAAACAACCCTTCAAAAAGTGCATGACCATTAAAGAGGTCATAATTTCACATAGGAAAGTTGAGTGATTCCTAAAAAATTAGACTCTTGAAAACTATTAAAGGTAAGTTTTTTAACAATATCAGTATCTTATACTAAATAAATTGCATTTGAATGAAAATATGAAATAGATTAAATAGGTAATCACCTAATTAATTGATTAATAAGTCTCATATTATTTTATTCACTTAAATTAAACTTATGAGCTTTTTTCTCTATTTTTAGGTCATGTTGTTTTATAGCATGTGATAAGGACACTTGTCATGGTCTAACTTAATGTTAACCTAGTATTTCTTTTTCTTTTTTTCTTTTATAAGCATTCATTATTGTAAATTTTAATCAATTTTAATTCAAATTAATCAATATAAAAGCCATCATATTATTTATATCAATTTTTTTTCAAGGTTTCATAGCACAATTATGTTTTTTCTCTCCATGTGATAAATTTTTTGGTTGTAGGTGATTTTTGGGAGTTGCGGTGTTCACTATCAACAACATAGTATCAAAGCACAAAATTTGTTACTTTCTATCCATTTTTTGAGAGATCTATCCTTAAAGAAAAATTGGCTCACCTTGAAGCAAAACAAGTATAATCATTGTGTTCAAAATGACCAAAATTACTAAGATCATCTATTAATTCATCAAAATAATAGTAGGGGAAATTTGAGGTGAAGTTTTTTTAGAGGCACAAGATCTGAGGATTTTTTTTTTGAATCCATACAATGATAATTTTTTTGGTACATATTTGTACTCGCCTTTTGCCATTAATCGCAAGTCAAGGTATGAAAAAATGGTCCAATAAATTAAAATTTTTGGAAAATTTTAATTTGCAATGTATGAATTATAATTGTTTAAAAATTTATGCATTTGATGGCATCCTTTTGGAAATACCATTAGGGATAAACTCAGAAAACAATCAACAATGATTATCATTATAAATTTTTTGTCATTGTTTTTCTTTTATTGGTCAAAAAGGTTTGATTTTGGTGTAAGGGTTTTTTACCCTAATCATATCAATGAGCAAGGGAATTCTTTTTGAGAACCCCATATTTTAAAATGGATAATGTTTCCTCCCATTGGTGACACCTCCCATCTATACCACCACTTTGGCTGCTTTGACATTGGTATTAATATCCTAACTCATTACAAATCTCTACCTTAGACCCTCCATCAGTAAACAAGTTGGTCATCACCATTTTATCGCCTAATCGACACCTTATCATTTCCTATCTATAATTAGGTCACCACTAGAGAAAGTGGCACTAAATTTTGGTTTCCTTGCTCCCACCATCGCATCTCCAATTGACCACCAAACCCCCTCAAAATTTCTTAATAAGTTTTTTTTGTGCCATAACTTGGGCATATAGAGTCGGATATTTTTTTTCAAATGAGATCGTTAGAGAATTGGTTTCACATACTTTCTACTAGTGTAGGTCTCATCATCAGATTTTTTTTGTGGTACAATTAATTGCTTGTCAAAGTTTACATCATCCTTTTTGGCTTCCAATCTCACAACATTTTATCTTGTATCCATGATTTTTGTGATTCGTATTGTGTTGGAATGGTATTTTAAGCTCTTTTGTGAGGCCTCACCCTTATTTGAGCATTGAAACATTGCTTTCATATTTTTTTTTATAGTGGAGATCATCTAATAAAATATTAGGATTATCATATTAAGTTGTGTAACCTTGGTGCTTATACCACGCGACATGGTTGCAATTAGTGTGTGTGTGTTATCTATGAATTATTTTTATACTATCAGTTACTACTTAACTATGTATGAAGATGTACATATGAAATGATGTTATATGCATGGGAATTGGCACAATATCACACTTATTGTTGTAGGCTAGGGTGGACGTTCCTTTAAGGATAGGGATAAAGCATTTTGGATTTGTGAACGTGTATTGTATATAAGGTACTATGTCAATATTTCAACATTTACAGTAAAATGTTTAATAATGATAATATTAGTAATATTCTTAATATGTAACTTTACACTATCTATAATTAAAGTATGACATTAACATGGTTATTTGAGAGCGATATTTGCAATAATATAATTATTAATTGAAATCAATTAAGCCTCACCATTTGTTGAGAATTGTAACATTGCTTTCATATTTTTTATAGTGGAGATCATCTAATAAAATATTAGCATTATCATATTAAGTTGTGTAACCTTGGTGCTTATACCACACGACATGGTTGCAATTAGTGTGTTTGTTATCTATGAATTCCTTTTATACTGTCAGTTACTATTGAACTATGTATGTAGAGGTACATATTAAATGATGTTATATGCATGGGAATTGGCATAATATCACACTGTTGTAGGATAGGGTGGATGTTCATTTAAGGATAGGGATAATGCATTTTGGATTTATGAACGTGTATTGAATATAAGGTACTATGTCAATATTTCAACATCTACAATAAAATGTTTAATAATGATAATATTAGTAATATTCTTAATATGTAACTTTACACTATATATAATTAAATTATGACATTAACGTGGTTATTTGAGAGGGATATTTGCAATAATAGAATTATTAATTGATATTAATAATAGTATTATTAATTGATATTAACATAGGTGTTATTAATATGGGCATTAATATTTGTGTTAATAATTATATCAAATAATATTACCAATAACATAATTAACTTTAATATTAGAGGATTAATGTTAATAGAAATAATGGATAGTAGCATAGCAATAATAAAGGTGATGTTAATGATCCTAATAGTGTTATAATTTGATAGGTGATTTAACATTAATAATATAAGTGAATATGGCAATCATGTTGGAAAATATATATTAACACAAATTATTATTATCACTTGTATATTTAACTATAACAACATAACTAATAATGTCACTATTTTTATTTAATATTAGAAAGCATAAATAGTTAATTTCAAGCTGGAAAATAATATTAGTATTATGTTTGATAGTAATTATATTTGCAATGATAATTAGGGTTATCTAGAAATATTGAGATCAATGAGTTGAAGTAAATATAGTAAAATAATATTTATTAATATTTACACTTTCATTTGATTATATATTATTCAATTATGTATGGTAATTTCATTAGCCAATTTCATGAAGTTAAGATCGAAGCATGCAAGACATATGAATTAATGGATGAATTTGATGAATTACTAGTGGTGAAGAGTTTATTCCTAATAGAAGGTTCCAATGTGTGTATTAGGTAAATTCCTATAAGAGAAAACACAATCAAGAATATGTATTCGATTTATTATAGATAAATGTCAAAACTTTACAATATTAATTTAGTCTAATTACAAAGATATAAATAAATTTTCTATGTATACATGTAACTGATCTCATGTTGAATCTGAGCTCATGAATCAAATGTTAAAATTGAAGTATCAATAAATAGAGTTAAAAAAATACTAGATGGAATTTCAATGAAGTGGTATATTTAGGGTCAAAGAGGGAGGCCATGCTAGTAATTAAGGTGTGGCATCTCAAATCTAATGTAAATCAATTTTTTGCAAAAGAAAAGATATGGCACCAAGATCAAAGTCATGAAGGAAATCCATCAAAGTTAAAATAAATAAATAAATTAATTTGAGGTTTAAGCATTGTAAGGATAAAATTCCCTAAAGAAGAATTTAGAGGTGTGAGTTCCCACACCATGGTTGGCCTCCTATAAAAAAAATTAAAAAAACAATAAAAAATCTCTCCCCGCCATCATTGCCTTCCCCCCACAAAATTTTAAGAGTTGTTCATGCAAGTTGAAGTAGGTGAAGGAGAACCATGTGTTACTATTGGGCAAGGTTCCTCAGGGACATGTGATCTCCTGGACTGCAATCCCACTAACCTCCATTAATGGATTTCCCTTGAAAGGCATCTCTCCCCTAGAATATGTTAGGTTGTCATACTCATGGTGAGTCATAGACAGGTTGTATGGGAGGAGTATATGGAATGGGTATTTATTGTGAAGGGGAAAAGGAGAATGGTATGGGATGGTTAATATCCATTTCCCCTTGATTTATCAAACATTTTTATGCAGCAGTTCCTCCGGGAAGACTTGATAGTGATTATTTATGTGATATGGATTCTCAAAGGAGGGTCTGGGGCACTAGGAATCCTCATCCCTTTTGTGTGATCCTTGTGTTATGAGTCAAGTGAGTTCTTTTCTTTTCATTGGTGTGTTGGTTATGTCATTTTATTTATGCAAATGAAAAACCAAGTGTAAGAAAATAACAGCTAAAGAGAAAGATTAAAAGATTGCTTAAGCATTATGTGCATGGTATGTTGATGGCATGAGGTGTCAAATGACTTCTTGTCAAGTTTGATTGAGGTACTTTTGATATCCAGTGTTGTTTGACTAATTTGAGTTATGTTAGTAATAGCATAATTAATGTATAATTAAACCATTTTAAGGTGTATGATATATGTAATTGTCAGCATGTTGGGTCTTGATCACTTCATCTTCAATATGGTGCATATGATAACCTATGCATGATTTGATGTTACTCTTATTTGAAAAGAAATGGTGTTTGTAGTTACTCATATAGTTATGTAATACTAGTGGGTCATGTGGTGTTACTCATACTTCTTGCTAAGGTTAGGCACTATACCCTCCTTATCAACTTCTAGGAGAAAGTTTAGTCTTAGGGGGGAGGATGTGAGGCCTCACCCTTTGTTGAGAATTGTAGCATTGCTTTCATTATTTTTTTTATAGTGGAGATCATCTAATAAAATCTTAGGGTTATCATATTAAGTTGTGTAACCTTGGTGCTTATACTACGCGACATGGTTGCAATTAGTGTGTGTGTTATCTATGAATTCTTTTATGAAATGATGTTATTTGCATGGGAATTGGCACAATATCACACTTAATATTGTAGGCTAGGGTGGATGTTCATTTAAGGATAGGGATAATGCATTTTGGATTTGTGAACATGTATTGCATATAAGGTACTATGTCAATATTTCAACATCTACAGTAAAATGTTTAATAATGATAATATTAGTAATATTCTTAATATGTAACTTTACACTATCTATAATTAGAATATGACATTAACATGGTTAATTGAGAGGGATATTCACAATAATAGAATTATTAATTGATATTAATAATAGTACTATTAATTGATATTAACATAGGTATTATTAATATGGGTATTAATATTTGTGTTAATAATGATATAAAATAATATTACCAATAACATTGTTAACTTTAATATTAGAAGATTAATGTTAATATAAATAATGGACAGTAGCATAGCAATAATGAAATTGATGTTAAAGATCCTAATAGTGTTATAATTTGATAGGTGATTTAACATTAATAATATAAGTGAATATGGGAAATAATTTTGGAATATATATATTAACACAAATTATTATTATCACTTGTATATTTAACTATAACAACATAAATAATTTCACTATTTTTATTTAATATTAGAAAGCATCAACATCACTAATTACAGAAGATATCCACTATGGGAAACCCTTGCTCTTTACAATATGATGATAAAAAATAGCCTAAGCCTTCTTCTAACCTTTAGCCTAAAATTTAGGTGCCTCATGAGAAGCTAGATAGTATAGCACAAAAGTTACTTGAATCTATTGGCTCTGAGCTTTTTGATGAAATAATAGATGAAATAATGAATGAAGGTGAGGATTCAAGAGCAAAATTAGACTAGTCCATTTTTAACTCCAATGAGTTTTGTGTTGAAGAAAAGCAGGACAAGGGATTGGACATAGAAGCTGGTTTTGATTATTTAGAGGAGTTTTCTTTAGCTCAAACACCTATTTCTTAGGGGGTAGTTAGAAAAGAACCTACCAAAAGAGGAAGGAAATTGAAAGAAGAAAAATTAAAAGAGGAGATAGAAGTAGGAATGAAAACGACTTTGGATGGAAATATTTTAGTCAGTAAATGGCCAAGGAGAGCTTGTTGCTCTCCTCAGGTGCAATGAAAATTATATCTTGGAATGTTAGGGGCATTAATGCCTCTGAAAAAAGGGCCCATATCAAGTGTCAAATTGATGCTAGTGTGGCAGATGTTTTCTTAATTCAAGAATCTGAGCTATCCAAGGAAATTTTTGAATCATTAATTTTGAAATGGAACAAATGGAAAGCGGTTGCAGTTCCTACACAAGGAGCCTCAAGGGGTCTAATATCATTATGGAATCCAAAGACAGTCACAGTGGATGTTTTAAATTCAAACAACAACTAATAGCTTTTGGATGTTCATAATTTTGACCTACACTTTAAGCTTATTAGTGTTTATGGCCCAACAACTACTTTGGAAAAAAAGTGAGTTTGGGACACATTGACAACCCTCATTCAAAGTCTGGGAAATCAAAAAGTTATTGTTGCAGGGAATTTTAATGCAATTGTTTATTTAAATGAAAAGAAATGAGGAATTTTTCTGCCTCAAAAAATAATTGCATATTTTGGGTGCTTCATATTTGAAAATGCATTGAGAGATACTTCCCAAGAAATGGAATTTTACTTGGACAAATTTTAGGAGAGACTTCTATCAGATTGTAGTAAGATTAGATAGTTTCCTTTTCTCTCAAGATTGGGTCTATTCATCATAGACTTTGGTTTCTTAAATCCTCCCATATACTGGCTCTGATCATTATGCCATATTGTTATCCATAGCAAAACCATCAAGAGTCTCAACTCATAAACCACCTTTCAAATGTCTGACCACCTTAACTTGGTCAAAACTTCATGAAATTTAATTTTTCTTTTTTTAATCCTATAGTAAGTGAAGCATAGAATGTGACATATGTTTTGGATTCAAAAAATGTGAAACTGTTTGAAATCTATAAATTATTTTCAATCAGTCTATCAAACAAGACTTTAGTCATAATTTAAATAGAAAATGAATAATAATTACTTATTAAATTCAAAGTAGAGCATGATTTATATTGGTGGAAATTTGAGAATCTCCTTTAAAAACCATTTCGATTTCATCAATTTTGAGTAAGAAAAAAGTGATCAGCCACATACCCATCATATTGCCACTTTTTGGCCCATCATGATCCTCCCTCTCATCCCAAAGATTATATCCGAAGAACAAGGAGGTTTTGTCCCAGGAAGAGAAATGACATAAGGCACTCTAGTGGCCCACAAAATTATTCACTCTATCAAATCTCATATGTTGTCATCATTTATTATAAAATTGGATATGATGAAGGCCTACAATAAAGTGTACTGGGAGTTCTTGGTCAAGGTTCTTGATAAATTTGGTCAAGGGGCTCATTTTTTAGTCTTAATTAATGGTTCACCTTGTGGTTTCTTCAAGGCAACACAGGGTGTTCATCAAGGTGACCCATTTTCACCATTTCTCTTCATAATTATGGTTGAGGCTCTAAGTAGGGCTATTAAAGATAAACATTCCAAGGGTTATGGAAAGGTGTCCTTATTCCACAAACAAATATTTCAGTCACTCACAATTTGTTTGTAGATTATACATTATTATATGGTAAGGCATCCATGATAGAGGCCACACAGATAAAGGAGCTTTTCGATAATTATTCTTTGGTTTCAGGCCAAAGAATTAATGTGCAAAAATATAAAACATATGTATTCAACACAAAGGTAGCCATTAAAAGGAAAATTATCAGAATTTTGGGCTTTCAAGAAGCGGTTCTTCCCTGTAAATATTTAGCCATACCATTTTTCATGGGAGCCAATAAACCAGCCTACTAGATGTAAATCATTAAGCAAATAAAGCAACGAATTAGTGCTTGGAAAGCTAGATGGCTCTCTTTTTTAGGTTGAATCCTCCTTATAAAATTTTTCCTTTCTACAATACCCAATTATTTTAGCTTAGCTCTGAGGGCTCCTAACATAGTAGTGGATCAAATACAGTAAATCATAAGAGGTTTTCTTTGGAGAGGTAATATGGATGACTCCAAAAAAGTTCCTTTAATATCCTTAAATAGTATGGTAGTAAAAAATTTAAAAGGAGAAGTAGGTTTGCATGATTTATCAAAACATATTCAAGCTTTTTGGGGTCAAGCTCATCTAGTAAATGTACACCAAATTAGACTCAAAATGGTGTTCCTTGATGAAAGAAAAATTTCTTGATAGTAGGGATCCCAAGAGAATATGTATAGTCTCAAGCCCTCCCCAAGGATCAGCTATGTGGAACTTCATGTTATCATGTAGAAAGTTGATCACTTCATATATCTCATGGGAGGTCAACAAGGGGGATGAGGTAAACTTCTGGAGTGATTCATGGAATGGTCATCCACCCTTGGGAAATTGTTAGGAGTTTTCAGAAATACCAGTGCTCTTAGAGTTATGGGGAATAAAATTAATAGACTATGCTAAGTCAACAGAGTCTCCTTTGGGAAGAGTAGTGTGGAAAGATTTCTCAATATAACAAATTTCAAAAAATCAACAAGACCTACTCACACAGATCATGAATAATAGAGTAGTATTTTTGTGAGGAAAAGTTAATAAGATAATTTGGGCTCCATCCAAAACATGATCTTATTCAATCAAATAAGGATATAAGGCAATTCTTGGTAGGGATGACACCTCCCAATCTCAGAGAGCATTCTCCTTGTGCTAGAATAGTGTAGTGCTACCAAAGGCAGGTAGTTTTGCATGGCTAGTAATGTGAAAACGAGCACTAACAAGTGAAAGAATAGAAAAATTGGGGATTACAAATCCTTTTAGGTGTATCTTATGTAATCAATCATTGGAGGATCATGATCATTTATTTTTGCAATGCTCTTTTTCTCAATCTTGTTGGTTATTTGTACTGGAAAAGTTGAATTTCTTCTCCCCATTACCAAATTAAATTTGTGATCTATTCTTTGCATGGGCAGTGTTATATAATTTTTTTTTTTTGCATGCATTTGGAGAGTCATACCAACATTGGTAGTGTGGGCTATCTGGTGGGAGATAAATAAACAAATATTTAGAAAGTGTTAAACTACTATTCAGAACATTCAAGCCTTGTTACAAAAATCAATTTTTGAAGTACTAAACTCTTGGGTGCAACAACATAGGGATGTAGGATCAATATTCTCATCCTAGGATAATGACATTTTGAAGAAATAGAAATATATAGCATTGCCATTCAAAGGTAGTATGCAACAACCCCTTATTACGAAGGTAGAAAGGAGTATAATTAAATGGTCTCCACCAATGGAAGGATATTACAAATTAAATTTCAATGGTGCTTCTAGAGGTAATCCTGGCATTTTTGGAGCAAGAATTTGTATCTGCAACTAGAAAGGAGATGTTAAGGTAGCACATGCAATTTCCCTTCCTACAGGATCTAATAATATGGCAGAATCCCTTGCACTCCTGTAAGGATTAATACTAGCAAAACATCTTCAGATTAAATAAATTCATATAGAGGGAGATTCTTTGATTATAATAAATGCTTGCAAGCAAAAGTATTGCTATACTTGGTCTATAAGATATGTTATGCAAATTGCATGGAACTTATTAGAAGAATTTGAAGATTATCATATATCAAATGTATATAGAGAGGGTAATACCCTTGCTAACTATTTAGTAAATATCGGTTGGGATGGGCTTGAACTATACATTTTAGATAATACACAGGCACTAGAGAATTTCCCACATTTGAAGGAAATTATAGCGAGAGAAAGTTCCCTCTAACTTCTTTAGTGAAGGAATAGAGCAAGCCCTTTTATAGATTTTTGAGGTTGGCAGCTTCAATATATTTCATTTCCATGAAGGGTTGAGTCCACATAAGTTTATTTTTAGCCATCGTGGGCAAGACTTCGCTGCCACCATGGGAAAGACTTTGCTGACTCAAGTATGAGCTAGTATTAAGACACATGAAATAAGGGAGCATCATCTAATGATGCTAGTTTATCACATGGCTATTAGTGTAACCTCCAAAGGATAGCCAGTAATCATTGGATGATGTTGGTGATAGCTCAAAAATTCTACCTAGGTCACATTATAACAATCTTTATCTTTTCCTAATCTTTTCTATGTCATGCAGGTACTTTACAATGATGCCTTGAAGTGTGAATGTCAGATTAATGTCTATCAGCCCTTGTGTTTGCATGAACCAACATTTAAATGAAAGGAAAGGATTCATTGTTTGAGTACCTAGTAGTTTTATTAATCATGGAAAACTTTAAGCCATTTGCTAATAAATAGGTTTTCAAACCTCATTTTCCTCATTAAATTAGTAGAAGTAGACGGTCGAAGGATAAGAACATTGTCTACATATTTCAGTAAGCTAAAATCCATCACTAAGGAGGTAGAGAAATGGAATTTAGGCCATGGAACCTCAAGGTATCTTTACTAGTAAACCCTTGGGAAAATCCAATTGAGGAGTACGTGACTCAGGATGCTCTCAAGTAGATGTTTAAGGTGGATACGCCAAAGTGGAGGATTGCATCCAAATTGTTTTGGGTAATGATGTCACAAGTCCTCGAGCCCATCACATCATTTTCCCCTCATAGGTGATATCTATTTTCCTTTCGAATGCCCTGGATTTAATTCAATCCTTATCTAAACTAGAGGGGCTTGCTAGAAAATTTATGAATTTTTAGTATCTTCTAGATAATGCCATTTTGAAAGCAGTGCAACAATAAAGAATTTTCAAAGGGGATGGATATATAGGCGGATTATTCCCAAGAGAGTATGTGCAGTGTTGCCAGGGTTTCGAAGAAATTTTTGATGCCATTAAAGTGGATCTTTAGTACAACAATGACAACACTCTTATTTGTGCTCTGAGGAGATACCTTCGGTTTGTTTGCCCCATTCTGGAGATTGAAATCAAGGAGAAATATTATGCTCTATCATTTTTGCGAGCATATGTTCCTCATCCACCCACTAATGGTATCCATTTGGACCTATGACTTAGGGTTAATTCCCCAGCCTGTGGTCAAGTTCATGCACAAGTGGCTCAAGTTGGTCACCATTCCAATAGAGGTCAGATGGGTCCAAATAGTGAAAATGTAGCACTCATTCAATGTACCCAGCTTCCAAATGCATCTAATGGAGGGAGGAGGTTGTTCAAAAGAGGTTTGCAACTGATTGAAGGGTTTGAAATGCAAGATGAAAACTCAGATATAGGTGGAGATTCAATGAAATAGTAATTTAGTTTTATGTGATTTTTCAAAATTTGGGATGCTTTGGACTAAAACATATGATATATGTTTTTGTAAGGGATTATTAAAGGGTAGTAATATGGATCTATTTTTTGGAAGGGATTATATGAAGGCTGGCTAGTATAGGTTTTTTAGAAGTAATATGTTGAATTTTGTATTATCAACAAGACTAGCATGATTATAGTTTATGAACTCTACAAATACCTAAGCTTTTATATATAATATAAATATTCAGGCTTGCATTTCGCCTAAAAGAAAAACATCGCTAATTTGAAGCTAGAAAATAATATTAGTATTATGTTTGATAGTAACTATATTTCCAATGACAATTAGGGTTATTTAGCAATATTGAGATCAATGAGTTGAATTAAATCTAGTAAAATAATTTTTAGTAATATTTACACTTTCATTTGATTATATAATATTCAATTGTGTATAGTAATTCCATTGGCCAATTTCATGAAGTTAAGATTGAAGCATGCAAAACATATGAATGAATGGATGAATTTGATGAATTACTAGTCGTAAAGATTTTATTCCTAATTGAAGGTTCCAATGTGTGTATTAGGTAAATTCCTATAAGAGAAACACAATCAAGAATATGTATTTGATTTATTATAGATAAATGTCAAAACTTTACAATATTAATTCAATATAATTACAAAGATATAAATAAAATTTCTATGTATACATAACTTATCTCATGTTGAATTTGAACTCATGAATCAAATCTTAAATTTGAAGTATCAACAAATAGAGTTAAAATAATACTAGGTGGAATTTCAATGAAATAATATATTTAGGGTCAGAGAGGGAGGCCATGCTAGTAATTAAGGTGTGGCATCTCAAATCTAAAGGAAATCAATTTTTTGCAAAAGAAAATATATGGTACTAGCGGAGTCAGGAAGGACATCCATGAAAGTCTGAATAAATAAATAAGGTAGATCGTGGTGAGGGGAGAGAAGCCTTTCTGTGGAAAGCCATTAATGGAGGTTGGTGGGATTGCACTCTAGGAGATCACACATCTCTAAGGAACCTTGTCCAATAGTAACACATGGTTCTCCTTCACTGACTTCAACTTGCATGAACAACTCTTAAAATTTTGTGGGGGGAGGGCGATGACACTGAGGAGAGATTTTTTTTTGTTTGGTTAATTTTTTTTACAAGAGGCCAACCATGGTGTGGGAAATCATACCGTTAAATTCTTCTTTAGGTAATATTATCATTACAATGCTTAAAACCTCAAATTAATTTATTCCAAATTTCCAGCTACTTTTAGTAGAATTGAACTTGTATTTGAGCTCTGCTATAATTAATCAGTTGGTCAATTATGATACATGATTTGTTGATGTGATATAATTTTAATAAAATTTACATGTATTTTGCATCTCAAATTTCCTCCAGCAAATAATTACTATGCTGGGGAAGCTTCAAGTTTTATTCATTCTAAACTGATGCCTAGTGGGGTAGGGCAAAGTTTTTTTCCATGTATGAAAGGTGACAAAATTGGGGTTTATCATTCTCTGGTAGGAGCAATGAAACCATTTCTAGCCATAGACCCTGTTCTTATATACTTTGATGAGATAATTATTAGCATGCACTAGGGGTGGGCTCATTAAGCTTCTTTAATGGGCCAAATTTTGAACTCACATGATATGGAAATGCCAGTAGTAGGAAATATGAAACTATAGCGAATTGTAGTGAATGTTTGAGAACAATTGTTATACATTCCCACTTAAAATTATTGGAGTCAAATATTGGATTGTGTATGTATGGACATGACTAGACATTACTTTTTTTTTCATTGCAACAAAAAAATTCCCTTTAGATCATGTATACTGATAAAAGGAAGTAAATATAAATGTAGCCTACTTACAATATTAAGGCATCTAGTTTCTTGGTTGTTTTATTAATAGATAAATCCATAGCTTCAATAATCATATCAATGGATTATATGGTGAAATTACAAATAACTAACCAAATTCAATGGCCATTTAAGTAGAGAAAACTCTCTTTCTGGTTATGCCGAGGTAAAACTATTGATTTTTGGTTTTAAGTTTTGAGACTTGAGGCTAAAATGCAATCCTCTGCTCATAAGCCCCATTTGAAACATAGCCTTGGAAAAAATATTTAGCATGGTAGATACATTGGTTGCCTCACCTAAAGTCATCTAAGTGACTTGGGAATGACACTGGGTAGTAGGAGTCACCCAATTCCTCCAAGAAAGAGAGTGTGTGTAGGGAAGATAGATTCTACTACAATTAGGTATCATAGCCTAGGTTGGTATGCTAGAAACTCTGGAGAATTATATCAGTCTTAGTTGTGGTGCATGTTGTATTAGATAAAAGATATTTGAACTTAAGATAAAGGAATGTTGGACATGTAGGAGGAGTTACCTGTTGCCCAATTTTCACCCACATGCTCAATCAGGTAGGATAATCATGTGACAGATCTTCGAGAGGCCAAATGGAGCATTCGCACAAGGGAAAAAGTCATGAATCTAATGCTAGGTTATAGGAAACTCATTCTGGAAGCCTGCCTTGTTGGGGTTTGGCATGAAAATTCTCTAAGGAGAAATTGGCAAGACCCCAGGAATGTCACGGTGATTGGAATTCACCTTTAGGTTCCTATCGGCGAGACATCAATCATCATCCTGACGAAAAAAGGTTATGCATATCGGTGAAGGATAAGACCTTCGCCATAAATTCTTAGTGACTTCATGCAGTCTGAGTGAATGGAAGCGGCATTAGCAAAGCAGGCGAGCTTTGTTGTAGGGTCTTGCCAAAGTCAAGTGGTATTTCCGAATCTAAAGGCTCTTCAGCATAGGAGATTAGGTTCGCTATGATGTATCAATGAACTGAGGGGGTCTTGGCAATAAAAAGGATCTTCAGTGTAAAAAAAGGTCACTATAAAGTCTTAGCGATCTAGGTATGTCTTCCTGACTGAAGAGGAGCTCGCTGAGATATCTCGGTGACAAGCACGAGTCTCAGCAAAGGATATATCCTTTGGCAATATGTCTTGCTGAAGGATGAAGGTCACACCAGAGATAAAAGGAGGCCTCACCAAGAGTTGAAGCCTTCGCAGTGATGTCCCGATGAACAAGAATTTCTTGCTGAAGGCTAGGGGTCTTGCCCAAGGAAAGTCAAGTCGGCATGACATATCGACAATTGGAAAGGGTTACGCCAACAGTGTTTCACCGGGGAGTTCTCGGCATAAAGCTTCCTCTTCGGTGAGATGTCTTCCCAAAAAGATGGGGTCTTGCCGATAATAAGATGGGCTCACCCAAAGATTTAAGGTTTGGCAACAGGTCTTATCAAAAAAGTAGTGTCTTGCTGACAAGAATAAAAGAGTTTTCCAAGACGTCTGGTCAATAGGGACATGTTTTAGTAAGACGAGGAAGGTTTTTCTTTGGCATACGGATGTGCTATCGATAAGAAGTCTCCCCAACTTTGTGGTCTCACCAAAAAGCAATGTCATCATCAGGAGGAGGAGGGACCATCAGTATAACATCTTGCCAAAAGGATGATGTCTCGGTGAGAAGAGAAGCCTTCACAATGAAGTCCCAACAACAATTAAATTCTCACCGAAAGCCAGTGGTCCTGCGAATGCAGTAATATCGATGTAAGGTCTAGCTGATGGAGTGGAGTCTTGGTGAATGGGAAAGGATCTACGGTGTAACTCGAGAGGCAAAAGAAAGTCTACAAGATGTCTCGACGAATCAAGGTGGTCTCAGTGACAGAAACAGGCATCGGTATGACTGGTGGACTGCACCATGATTTCTTCCCAACTTACCATGGTCTTGTCAAAGGAAATGAAGTGAGCTTGGGTAGAAAAAGAGTTCAATGTGAGTCTTGGTGACAAACGCTAGTCTGGCCAAAAAGAAAAAGTTTGGGGAATCCGTAATGTGTTTGGAAAAGAGTTTGTCCAACAGGCCAAAGTTTCGGCGGCAACCAAGGAGGGCTCGGCGGGAGGTCTCTTCGACAATAGGAGGTCACATCGACATCCCTGGTGCCTTTGGTGTAACATGAGAAGCTCACTAAGAGGTCTCCCCAACCCAGGATGGTCTCACTGACTTTGAGCCTAGCGATAGATAATGAGGCTTCAATAAGATGTCTCACTGACGCATAAATGTCTTACCAAATGGGATCTTGGAGCCTGAGTCAAAAGAAAATCAAGGAGGTCTCAGTGAAAGGAAAATGAGCTTGCCGAAAGGAAAAGCATTCAACGTATGGTCCTAGCGACCAAGTATGTGACTCATAGAAAGAAATGCAAGGCTCAGGGTGACCTACGGAGCTCGTTGAAAGGTCTCATCGACCCGGTATCTCTTTCCACTATCCAGTGTGCTCACTATGACAAGAAGGGTTTGCTTAGATGTCTCACCAAATGTATGATCTCTCACAGTCAATGATGGAATCTCCCTATAAATTAGCATTAGTATAACTCAGTGGTGCTCGTTATGACTTCTCCCCCATGTTGTTTGAATTTCCAATGTTTCAGTGATATCAACTTGACTCCTAGGTTCACCAAGACTCTCGTCAACTATTACGCATTAAGCCAATAGTTTTAGAAGACATAATTGCATTGGTGAGACACTTCCAGTGTCTCGTCGAGATGTGATTCTTTTCAAAAGAGTTTTGACTGCCTACAAAGCATGTGTGGAATATGCTTGACCAACTAGGAAGAGCTGAGGAAATCCACGGCAGTCTGATTCGAATGAAGAATGTCAATAGAATGTGAATTGACATGGATCTGTTATGAGCTCAGGAGCATTCAAAGCATTCAACCAAAGAGTTTCAAACAAGACACGATGCCAGGATCAAAATGAATGTGGTAGCTATGAAATATCTGAAGAAGGCTTCTCCAGGTATGACTCTTCACCATCATGGACATGCAGGGTTCTGCATTAAATTTAGTAAAAAATATCTGAGGAGAGGTCTTTTCTGGGGATTGATATTTTGTAAACCCTAAGGGGTCGACATAGTTTGATATATAAGGCATTTTTTTCCTTTTCGTAAATAGTTCAGATTATACACTCTGAAGAGTTAATGATTTTTGTCAATCCTTTTCTTGACTAAATGTATGTTTTGTAACTCAACTAAAATTTGGAATGAAAAATAGAGTTCACCTTGAAAATAAGTACTAATGCTCTTACCACTCTCATTTTTGTATGTTATCTTATGTATGTATTTCTTTAACAGTGTTTTTTCTAAATCTGTATTCATACCACAAAGTTGTGAAGTTTGTTTCTTCCTTCTTGAGATATGTATGTAGATCAAACCTATCAAGAGTGATGGATAAGTATAATGAGGTTATGTTGAGTAAGTAAAACAGCTGCAATATAGTTTCCTTAGTGTGGTTGCATCTTGTTTTCATTTCCTAATTTCTTATCAACTCAGTGTATCACCATAGGAATAGTTCAGTATAGTTTCATTTTGTATGAACTTCTACCTTTACCTCACAAAGATTAATAGTTTAGGTGATACCCAAAGGAATTTGGCCTTCTCCGAAGGTTCATTTCAACTATAGGTGACCCATAGCCTTGGAGTGATCCAATGTTTCACTAGAAAGCTCAGTTTTACAACTTTGCATAGGGTGCATTTCTAGGTGACAACAATTTCTGGCACACTCAGGGGGACCAATTATTAGTTTGAACTACTAATTTAGTATGCAACCAATGGATTCCAAACTTTCTAGAAGTCATTTGGCATACTTGGCAACTCCACAAAGATGAACTCCAGAAATCAACACCTTCTACAGTTTATGAAAAGAGTTCAAACAAGAAGCAGCTTAGGCCCTTTTGAATATTTGCAGTTGTCACCACCAAGAAGACAAGGCAGAGTAGAGGAAAGGCAAGGAACAATAATTATCTATTCTAGAAGAACTCAATCCACTGCTCCATCTGTGGGATCACACATTGTTGTCTCATCCTTGGCTTCATCTAGAGTACCAACAAATCCACCTCATATACCTCCAATGGCCGCTCCAAGGAATCAACCCTTTGTTGCTTTTAATTGAGGAAGCCCCTTGAATCTGGCACAACACAATGACATTCTAATGGCAGCCTTGAAGAGTTTGCCAACTTTCATAGGAGAAGACCAAACTACTCCCATTGAACATATGAGAGATGTGGCTTCGTTATGTAGAGTCCATCACATAACCCAAGAAGATGTTGCAGTGAGATTACTAGCTGCTTCACTGAAAGGAAGAGTGGTGCAGTGGTATAGGATCCTACCAGTTAGTTCAATTGCAACATGGGATGAATTTGGAGACAAGTTGCATAAGCAATTTCAAGACAATTCTGACAACTTATCTCTATTGGAACAATTGACTACAATTAAGAGGGCTCCACAAGAGCAGATGAATGACTTCAACTTCAGATTCCAAATAACTTGGGATAGAATCCCTGCAATGGTGAGGCCACCTCCAGAATACACATTTTTATACTTTTTGAGGGCTCTAAACAATGATATAGCTGTCATGATACAGTCAATGGGAGGAGTGTCTTTACCAGATGCCTTTGAAATAGCTATGAGAGCTAAAAACAACTTAATACAAGCTAGTAAGCTTGCTACCAGGCTACCAATGCCTATATTTCTAGAAATTCATGCAAACATTCCTTTGCAAATACCTCCTTTCACACCTCTACTAGCTATACAAACGCTGCTAGCTGTTGTTCCAGCCATTGATAGCCAAGAAAGTGTTGTTTTGGGCTCATCACAGGAGTTACAAGAGATCAAAATTATTTTATATACTTTTGGTAACAAGTTGGTGAACTTGGAAAAACAACAAACCTATTCTATGCCTTATCAATAGCAGAATTAGGTCTCAAGTCAGCCTTTTCAAGGTCAACAACAGCAATTCCAAGGGAATAGACATCAATATCAAGGCAATTATCAAGGCACAAGACAAAATGTCACCACAAGACCTTTTCAGGCCTATAATCTAGCTCCAATTAGTGTTGTCAAAGAGCTTGTTCCTGTTCAAAACAATTTGGTCACTAATTATGAATGGTGTTATCCATGTAATCAGCCACATAATCAAGCTACATTCTCTAATGGAGTCATCAATCAAGCTCTTATGGTGCAAAATGCTATAGGTTTGCAAGATTTTCCTAAGGAGGGGTATCTACAACAACATGATCAACCTGGAGATGATTCAACGCTCCTAAATTGGCAAAGAGAAGAATTATGTGGAGTGAACTAGGATGACACATCTGTTGCTGCTAATACTAGAGCCAAGAAGAGGTCTTTCAAGATTGAACAAGCAACAAATAAGGATAAAGGACCTACTGGTCCATCAAATCAGCAAGTACCATGCACTTTGTAGCAAGGTCACAACACTAATAAGGAGCAATCTTTACGTACTACATTCACAAGTCAAGTTCAACCTGACCACGCTATTGTGAAGATGCAACCAAAGGTAAACATATCTGCACCTTTCAACATTGTTGAAAGTATGAAAAAAAAATGTTTCAATTTTGATGTGGATTCTTTAGCAATCCCTAGTCAATTCAATTTGTTACAGTTAGCCTTATCAAATCTAGTTAATTTGAATCCTCCAAATGAAGTCTCTTTAGGCCAAAAAAATTTAGTTTTAACCAATACACTTTTGGACACTACCCCATAGCAAAGTGATGGTGTCAAGCCCCCTCCTTTCTATGTTTCCTTAATAGTAGGGAATAAATTAGTTCACAATTACATGGTTGATAGCAGGGCCAGCAGTTCCATAATGCCAAAAAAGATTATAGACCAGCTAGGTTTACAATACCAGCCATTGGAAAAGAGAGTACTTCAATTGGATGGGACAGTAGTAAACACTATAGGTGTCATTAAAAATCCGAATCTCACACTACATGCTTGTCCCAACTTTTCAATCCTATAGGATGTGTTTGTCATAGATTTGCCACCATTTTTTGCTTTATGTCTATCTAAAGACTTCACAGCTAAAATTGGTCCCATATGCTTTTTAGGACTAGGTATGGTACTCAGGTAACCATAACTTCTAATTCCCTTGCCAAAGATCACATCAAACCTTATGTGCCATTTGCTATAAATGTTAACTCTATTATTTTAGAGGATAATGAACTTGCTGCAGCATAAGAGTTACAAACTGAGGGTGTACCTAAGGTGCTCCTAAATCAATGGGCAGTTGAGAACGTGGTTGATAATCCAAATGAGCTTATTCAGGATGTTGGTCTGTGCAATTATATATTGCATGAAGCTGGGATAGAAATGCGAAATATTGAGAGAAGTGCAGAAAGTCAATTTGAGCAATAGAATGAATTATGGGAGATGTATTTTGACGGTTCAAGAAGCAAAAATGGTGCTAGAGGAGGTACAATGCTTGTATCTCCACAAGGTGATAAGCATTATGCTGCTTTCCATTTTGATTTTGCATGCTCCAACAACACTGCTGAGTATGAGGGTCTTGTTCAAGGTCTTGAGTGGGCAAGGAAGAGAGGAATAACTCGCTTGAAAGTGCATGGAGACAACGAGTTAATTGTTAATAAGATAAGAGGCCTAAATGTTGCTAAAAATGACACACTAAAGTCTTATAGGAACAAAGTGTGGAACATGCTTGAGGAATTTGATTCCTTTAATTTAGTATCTATTCCAAGGAATCAAAATAGGCATGCTGATAGGCTTGCAGCCATTGGGCCACAATTTGATATTCCCGGTGACATTAGAAAAGAGAAAGTACAACAGTATGTGAAGGTTGTGGTTAGACCATCAATTCTTAATAACAACATTCACTGGCAAGTTTTTGATAGTGATGAACATATTCTTTCCTTTTTTCTTGAAGAAGATCAGTTCTCCATGGTGATTTAAGCAAAACTCAAGCAACAGTATGACGATCAAGTCATACATCTGAGGATAAATAAGTTTCCCAAATGCCTTGTTACCTTAGAGTCAATTTTCAGTGCTGATGATTAGCTTAAAAAGGGTAAAGCTGGTTTGCAAATCAAACAAGAGCATTATGAAGAACTGGAGATTTTCAAAGGTAAACTCCTTAAGATAGGTAAAATTTGTTCACATGAAGATAAACAAGCTTTTATTGCTTTATGCCAAGAATTTTATGATCTCTTTGCTTGGGAATACTCAGATTTGAAAGGGTTTGATCCCCATATTGCTCAGCACACAATTGAGTTAGAAACTGATGCTAAGCTAGTAAGATAGAAACAAAGGCCCTTGAATCCTAAACTTGAGCCCCTAATGATTAAAGAGCTGACTAAACTAGTTGAGGGGGGTATTGTCTTTCCTATCAAACACACTTCATGGGTTTCTAACCTTGTACCGGTTAGAAAGAAAAGTGGCGAAATAAGACTTTGTGTAGACTTTAGGGATCTTAACCGAGCATCTTTGAAAGACCATTACCCGTTGCCCTCCATGGAATGAATCTTGCAAGAGGTTGTTGGTTCTGAAAGATTTTCCTTATTAGATGGTTTTTCAAGGTATAATCAGGTTTTGGTTAAAGAAGAAGATCAGTTCAAAACTTCTTTTACAACTAAATGGGGCACCATGGCATACAAAAGGATTCCTTTTAGTTTATCCAATGCTGGTGCCACATTTCAGAGGGCCATGGACATGGCATTTCAAAGTTTGATCAACAAGATTATGTTTATTTATTTAGATGACATTATAGTATATTCTAAGAATTTTGATGAAAATGTGTCACATCTTAGGCAAGTTTTTGAAAGCTGCAGAGAGTTTGGTATCTCTCTCAATCCAAAAAAGAGTATCTTTGTTGTTCATGAAGGGAAATTATTAGGACACATAGTGTCAAAGCAAGGAATTACTATTGATCCTAAGAGAATCAAAGCCATACTTCAGTTGCCACTACTTAATCATAAGAAGGGTCTACAGAGCTTTCAGGGATAGATCAACTTTCTAAGAAGATTCATCCCTGATGTTGCAAACTTGTTACAACCTTTAACAACTATGTTAAAGAAAAATGCAGTCTTTAGTTGGACAAAAGATGCCAAGAATAGTTTTGAAAAGGTCAAGGAGGCCTTAGTAGCAACTCCTACACTGGTAAATCCCAAATTTTCTAAAGATTTTTATATGTATGCTTATAGTAGCACAAGTAACATTTCTACAATATTGGTTTAGAAAATGAAGAGAATTTAGAACAACCAATAGCCTTCTTTAGTCAAGGTTTGGTTGATTATGAACAAAAGTACTCCTTTGTAGAGAGGCATGTTCTTGCTGTGATCAGAAGCCTGAAGAAATTCAAGCCTTTGATCTCTCATAATAAGATTCATATTTTGGTGGCACACTCAAGTGTGAAGGAGTTTCTGCTGAATAAAGATCTGAATGAAAAAAGAGCAGGATGGGTCACCAAGGTCATGGAGTATGATGTAGATATTAAGATCACCAAACTGGTTAGAGGTAAAGGTCTCTATGAACAACTTGCTACTGGGTCAAGTAGTGAAAGTGAACTAGAAAAGGATGTCATGTTTACCAATACAAATGAGTTTCATAATGCTCAAGATGATGTGCCTATGGGGGTAACTAATTGGGTTCAATATATAACCCAATTTTTACAAACTGGAAAGTGTCCACTAGGTTTGAATAGAGCCAAAAGGAGATACTTCAGACTACAATCCATACCATATATGTTGATGGGAAATATTCTTTTCAAAAAAGATTTGAATGGTGTCCTATTAAGATGCATTCACAGTGATCAAATTGAAAAAGTACTTCACGAGTTTCATGATGGAACTATAGGAGGTCACTTTGCCCCAAGAACTATTGCCTGGAAAATCATGAGAGCTAGTTACTACTGGCCCAGCTTGTTCAAAGATGAATATTCATGGTCAAGAAAGTGTATCAAATGTTCTCTAGTTTTAGGAAAGGAAAAACTGCCTGCTATTCCTCTACATCCAATTCAAGTGGAGCAACCCTTCATGAGATGGGGCATTTATTTCATTGGACCAATAAATCCACCTTCTAGTACTAGTTAGAAGTGGGTGCTCATAGCTACAGACTATTTCACAAGGTGGACAAAAGCAATAGCTTTGAAAGAAGCAAAAGAGTCTTTAGTTTTGATCTTCTATGAGGATATAGTCACTAGATTTGGAGTTCCTAAATCCATCATATCTGATAATTATCTTGCATTCATGGGTCTAAGAGTAACTGATTGGGCCATTAAACATGGTATTCATTTGAATAAATCCTCAAATTATTACCCTTAGGGTAATGGTTTGGCTAAAAGCACAAATAAGAATCTTATCAGGATCATTAAAAGAACCATAGAGGATAATCAAAGGACCTGGCACATCAGTTTAACAAATGCACTTAGGGCAGACAAAGTGACCCCTAAGAGGTCTATTGGAAATTCACCATATATGTTGGTCTAAGGCAAAGAGGCAAGATTTCCCCTATCTATGGAGCTTCCAGCTCTAGACATTGTTCACCAATTGGAGATGCTTGAGGGACATGACCTAATGTTTATAAGGAATGTGGAACTAATGGAGCTCGAAGAGTCAAGGGATAGAGCAATGAAAGATTTGGAGTATCATCAGCTCCAAACAAAAAGAACATTTGACAAAAAGGCTACAACAAAATATTTTAAGGAGGGAGACCTCGTGCTCAAATGGGATGTTCTGAAGAACAGGCCAGGCCATCATGCCAAGTTCAAAAGTATGTGGATTGGTCCATTTATTATCACAAGCTGCAAGGAGCACAATGCATATTGACTGGCCACAACAAAAGGTGAAGTGCTTCCTATCCCAGTTAATGGGATACACCTCAAGCCCTATTTCCGAGTTTGACAAGTCCATCTATTATACATATTAGTTTAGGCTTTATGTTTTCCATAAGTGTTGTTTTAGCACAGTAAATATTTTTCTTTTGAGTTTCCCCTGTCTTACTATTTTGGAAACCTGTTGTGTCCTATGGATCTCATGCGAATTGTGGCCATGTGCAAAAATGATGTTCTGGGTTTCCTAATGACTCCATGCCCAATGGATAGGCCTAGACTACTGGTCTTCATGTTTAGCAAGCAAAAATTTAGCTGAGGTTGCTAGAAATCTTGCCCAATTTTCACCCACAGGCTCAATCAGGCAAGATAATCATGTGATAGATCTTTGAGAGGCCAAATGGAGCATTCACACAAGGGAGAAAGTCATGAATCTGATACTAGGTTATAGGAAACTTAGTCTAGAAGCCTACCTTATTGGGGTTTGGCATGAAAATTCTCTAAGGAGAAATCGCCAAGACCCTAGGAATGTCATGGTGATTGGAATTCACCTGCAGGTTCCTATCAGTGAGACATCGATCATCATCCTGGTGAAAGAAGGTTATGCATATTAGTGAAGGAGAAATCCTTTTCCATAAAGTCTCAGTGACTTCATGCAGTCTCGGTGAATAGAAGTGGCATCGGCAAAGTAGGTGAGCTTCACTGTAGGGTCTCACTGAAGTCAACTAATGTCACCAACTCTAAAGCCTCTCAGCGTAGGAGATTAGGTTTTCTATGATGTCTCAATGAATGGAGGGGGTCTTGGCGACAAAAAGGATCATCGGTGTAACAAAAGGTCGCTATAAAGTCTTGGTGACCTAGGTATGTCTTGTCGACTAAAGAGGAGTTCACTGAGATATCTCGGTGACAAGCACAGGTCTCGGCAAAGGATATATCCTTTAGCAATATGTCTTTCCAAAGTATAAAGGTCATACCGAAGATAAAAGAAGGCCTTTCCAAGAGTTGAATCCATCACAGTGATGTCCTGGCGATCAAGAATGTCTTGCCAAAGGTTGGGGGTCTTGCCCAAGGAAAGTCAAGTTGGCATGACATCTCGGAAATTGGCAGGGGTTACGCCGACAGTGCTTCACCAGGGAGTTCTCGGCATAAAGCTTCCTCTTCGGCGAGATGTCTTCCCGAAAAGATAGGGTCTTGCCGATAATAAGATAGGCTCACCCAAAGATTTAAGGTTCGGTGAGAGGTCTTACCAATATAGCAGTGTCTTGCCAAAAGGAAGAAAAGAGTTTGCCAGTAGGTCTAGCCGATAGGGGCATGTTTTAGCAACACGAGGAAGGTTTTTCTTCACCATAGGGAGGTGCTACCAATAAGAAGTATCCCCAACTTTGTGGTCTCACCGAAAAGCAATGTCATCGTCAGGAGGAGCAGGGACCATCGGTATAACATCTTGCCGAAAGGATGATGTCTCGATGAGAGGAGAAGCCTTTGCAATGAAGTCTCGACAATGATTAAAGTCTCACCGAAAGCCAGTGGTCCCGCCAATGCACTCATATCTATGTAAGGTCTAGCCGATAGAGTGGAGTCTTGGCAAATGGGGAAGGATCTTCAATGTAACTTGAGAGGCAAAAGGAAGTCTACGCCATGACCAGTGGACTATGCCATGATTTCTTCCCAACTTACCATGGTCTTGCCAAAGGAAATGAAGTGAGCTTGGGCAGAAAAAGAGTTTGGCGTGAGTCTTGGTGACAAACCCCAATCTGGCTAAAAAGAAAAAGTTTAGGAAAACCGTAGTGTGTTCGGCAAAGGGTATGTCCATTAGGCCAAAGTTTCAGCGACAATCAAGGAGGGCTCGGCGGGAGGTCTCTTCAACAATAGGAGGTCACATCGACATGCCTGGCACCTTTGGTGTAACACGAGAATCTTTTTAAGAGGTCTCCTCGACCTGGGATGGTCTCACTGACTCTGATCCTAGCGATAGATAATGAGGCTTCAGTAAGATGTCTCACTGATGCATAAATGTTTTACCAAATGGGATCTTGGAGCTCGAGTCAAAAGAAAATCAAGGAGGTCTCAGTGATAGGAAAAGGAGCTTTCTGAAAGGCAAAGAGTTTGGTGTATGGTCCTACAGACCAAGTATGTGACTCATAGAAAGAAATGTGAGGCTCAGGGTAACCTACGGAGCTCCCTGAAAGGTCTCATCAACCCGATATCTCTTGCCGCCATCTAGTGTGCTCACCACGACAAGAAGCGTTCGCTTAGATGTCTCCCTGAATGTATGATCTCTCGCCGAGAGTGATGGAATTACCCTATAAAGTGACATCGGTATAACTTAGTGGTGCTTGCTATGACTTCTCCCCGATGCCATTTGACTTGCTGATGTTTTGGTGATATCAACATGACTCCTAGGTTTTCCAAGACTCTTATTGATTGTCGTGCATTGAGCCAATATTTTTAGAGGACATAATCGCATCGGTGAGACACTTTTAGTGTCTCACCGAGATGTGATTCTTTTCAAAAAAGTTTTGACCACCTACAGAGCCTACATGGAATACGCTTGACCAACCAGAAAGAGCTAAGGTGGGCCATGGTAGTCTGATCAGAATGAAGAATGTCAATAGAATGTGAATTGACATAGATCTATTCTAAGCTTAGGAGTATTCAAAGCATTCAGCCGAAGTGGTTCGAACAGGACATGATGCCAAGATTAGAATGAATGCGGTAGCTTGGAAATATCTGAAGAAGGCTTCTCTGGGGATGACTCTTCACCGTCATGGACACGTAGGGTTCTGCATTAAATTCAATTAAAAAGAACTGAGGAGAGGTCTTTTCCGGGAATTGATATTTTGTAAACCCTAAGGGGCCGACACAGTTTGATATATAAGGCATTTTTTTCCTTTTTGTAAATATTTCGGATTATACACTCTGAAGAGTTAGTGATTTTTGTCAATCCTTTCTTGACTAAATGTATTTTATGTAACTCAACTAAAATTTGGAATGCAAAATAGAGTTCACCTTGAAAATAAGTACTAATGCTCTTATCACTCTCATTTTTGTATGTTAGCTTATGTATGTATTTCTTTAACAGTGTTTTTTCTAAATTTGTATTCACACCACAAAGTTGTGAAGTTCGTTTCTTTCTTCTTGAGATATGTATGTAGATCAAACCTGTCAAGAGCGATGCATAAGTCTAATGAGGTTAAGTTGAGTAAGTAAAATAGCTACAGTCTAGTTTCCTCAATGTGGTTGAATCTTGTTTTCATTTCTTGATTTCTTATCAACTCGGTGTATCACCATAGGAATATTTCAGTATAGTTTCATTTTGTATGAACTTCTTCTACCTTTACCTCACAAAGATCAATAATTTAGGTGATACCCAAAGGAAGTTGGCCTTCTCTAGAGGTTCATTTCAACTATAGGTGACCCACAGCCTTGGAGTGATCCAATGTTTCACTAGAAAGCTCAGTTTTTCAACTTTGCATAGGGTGCATTTCTAGGTGACAACATTAACTACATGTACTTATGAAAACTATGTGAAATGCGAATTTAGTTATAGAGATGCATGTCTATTGTGATTATGTTTGGATATGTGGTGTATTCCCTAGTGTCGACCACTCCTAAGGGAGAAGGGCCTGCTAGTGTAATTAGGGGTTGAGTGGGCAAGAGAAGACCAAGGTGAGCTATGGTGTGCAGAATGTGGGCATGAAATCTTTCAATTTGTTTATGCACTTATTTAGAATATATGTCAAGAATTTTTTAGCCAAATTTTTTCATAATTTGGTCAATTACTTAGATGTCTTGACACTTAATTTTTTTTTCCTATGAGATGACTATATTTGATACCTCTCAAGTGGCTTAATATTTTGTCTAATCTTTATGGACTCATACCCACACCAAGGAGTATATTAGCTTGGGGTAATATTTTTTAGCATGTTGTAGGTTTAATTTATTCTATTATTGATAATGAAACTATTAGTTTTGTGTCAAAAATTGGTTGTCCCCACACACTTTTTACTAGAATTTGGAAGATCCATGGAGACCCTCATATATCTCCATTCCTATAGCATCATGCTACAGATTTTCACATTCCCCTTAATCATGTAGATTTCATACCCATTTAATGATGATACTTTAGAGGAGCTGGAGTATATCATAGGTCTTGCATGTTTTGATAGTTTAGAGGCTTTTCTCCTTATTCCAACCCTTTATATTGAGACCCAATCTCAATCTTCTTTTTTTTTTTATTAAACTAGTATTTCCACATCTATGGAACCTATTGATTATGTGTAGTAGAGCATTCATCCTCTTTTACACATAGCTACTTTGGATTCATATTTTGTAGATATATCATCCTTGTTTGTGGAGTCTTATATTGTAGATTTGGAGCATTATTTTGAGGGCATTCATCTTATCTTTCATGATAGCCACATAATAATTGTTACCCCATCATCATTGTCTTAAGAGCTCATTCTACATCAATATTCACATGATTTTGGATTGATAACATCTCATTCTGACATATGTGAATTTCAATAGCTTTTAGAGGAACACATCATTTAGATCTAGATGCTCTATTCATCGATGTTATTGGAATGACTTATCCACTCACCAGTGGATCTATTTCTTCCCACGGGAGAATTTCTTTTGTAGACATTACATTGTGTTATATATTCAACCTTTCACTATTGACACATGAGCTACATCTTTGTGGGGGGTATTTATATCCTTATTTTCTCTATCATATTGTGGGGACGTTTATTATACTATGTGCTAAAAATAGTCCTTGGGGCTATATCAAGTCAATATTTTTTCTTCCTTTCACTAATGCATTTATTTCATTTTCTCTTTTGGAAAGAAGTTTTTCCCATGTGGTTTTCTCCTTTTCTCTAATTATGAGATATTCATTTGTATGTACATGGGTTCCTCATCAATCCATCTAGCTAAGAACCATTCATACATCCATTTTTGTATTCATCATTAGGTTTTTAGCTTCTCCATAAGTTGTACTTAAGGGGTGGTGATAGAGTAAATAGGTAATCATCTAATAATTGATTAATCATTGATCAATTGTTAGGTCATATTTTACTTTATTCACTTGAGATAAACTTAGGACTATTTTTTTCTACTTTTAGGTTATGTTTGTTGGAACACAAAAATCTATTGAGAGTGGGGGTGAATCAATAGATCTTAAAAATTAGCCCTTAAAACCTTTTGTGCATACTAACTTCTTAAGCCTTTAATCAATAGTGCATATTAATTCCTTTTAGAACTTTATGCATATTTACTAAACTAACAAAAAGATAAACATGCACACACACAAATTCCCATAACACATGATGTACATGGAAAACCCAAGATGGAAGAAAAAAATGATGAAAAAGAATGCTTGAGTCTACTGCTCAAATCTAGTGTCACAAATAAGTCTTTTGTTATGATATTTTAGGGCACCAACTCAAGGAAGAACCAATTCCCTAATTTAGGAGCACCAACTCAGTTACCTAATGGTACCAACCAATCAAATTTACATAAAAATATATAAAAAATGATTCATATATGCATAAAATTGGTTCTACATAACCTATAATGCATCAATACACTCAATACATAATTTTTGCAACACACTTCTCTTTCTCTTCTCACACTCCTATTTTTGCACTCATTCTCTTCCTCTCCTCTACACTTAGAACATTCACTATTCTACCTTGATGTATTGCACCTCTTCACCTTTGTCATAACCCAATTTTATTGCATATTTATTATAATATGGTAAATTTAATTATTGAAGAAATTCAAAATATTAAATGGAAATTTTGGAATTTTTGAAAATTGAATGAAAGAAGTTGACTGATGTTAACTTTGTGAACTTTTGGAAATTATCTTATATGATATTGAATTCTATTGATAAAGTTACAAGTGTAAGTGTGTGCAGGTGCAGGGTGACAGGTTGAAGTAGGATTAGTTTGCTAGATCGAATAATAATCCAGTTGGAATCTAGGTGCACACACCACAAATGGCATGATGATTTGCATTTGAACTATTTTTCATATATAGAATGCAATTTCATGACTTGAATTGTTTCAATGATTGAAAATGAATGGCTTGTAGATTAAATTTTCAACTCAAACTTTGTATTTTGAAGAAAACAAAAGTAAGTATTGCAGAGAATGATTAAAAAGGATAAGAGATTTCATTATGTGAAAAATTATTGAAAATAAATTCTTTTAGTTTATGTATATATGGAAGCTTGAGATGAGATTAAAAGTTCCTTTCTTAATTTAAATAATAGCATATGGAACTTAAAAGCTCTTCCAAATAATTTTTTTTCACAAGAATGTATATATACATGTATGTAAATAAATATGAATACATACATATATATAATTTGAAAACATGGTAAATATGAATGAAAACATATAAATACATATATATACATATATATGTACACATTTAAATTCATATCGAATTCAATTTTGATAACTGATATATTCTAAATTGGATAGTTTGAAATCAATGAGAAATCACCAAGGCATCCTAGGAAGGATGTGGATTGTCACAAGTTTAATGACAATATTCGACCAAGTAGTGGCTGGTGGAAAGCAATAATGCCAACACTTGGAAACATGCAAAAGATAGTGTTGTTTCCATTTTGAAGGATATTGAGGTGAAAAAGTAAAGAGAGAAGAAGAAATTGGAGGTTTGAAGGAAAAAAGTAGGACTTGAGACAGGGGAAAAATCCAAAGGAAACATCACAAAAGCTTGAATAGGAGGTAAATTGATTTCCTTTGGTATTAGACTTATTATTTATATTATTGAATCATGCTTGAAGTATTTTCTTCATTTTAATTAAGTGTTTTCATAGCATAGGAAAATGTGAGTCATTGATCTATGTTTAAATCATCCTTGGGCTGAATGTATTAAGTTTTTTCAATCACCTTGTGTAGGTCGCATGGCCTACAACCTGCTTAGTAAGGAAAAAATAAAAGTTTAGAGCCTTCATAGTTGTTTGTAGAGCTAAGCCAAGGCTTGATAGCCTTAAATAACTCAACCATCCTCTCTATTTTGCACAAGGATGCTTAGCCTTATGAAGGCTATCAAAATTAATTCTAATTGACTATGTTGTTTGTAAACATTTCTCTTTGAAAGGGTCGAACAACGATCCTGTGGGAGGGCATGAATTCCCTATATTTTTTATTTCATTTATATATTTACTAATGTTTGTTATCGAATGGGTTGATAAAAGAAAAGTGCCATTATCAAATTCCTTTAGAGATTTTCATATGTATGTATATTGTTATTTTGTGTGAATTTTACCTCATTGAATAGGAATGATGGAATGAATCTAAGTTTGAGATTCACCAAGCCTTTATTGGGTTGATCTAGAAGATTGGTGGGCTGATTCCTGAATGTGTAAATGGTACAGACATAAGTCTGCATGCATGGTATAAACTAGTATGCCCATAAGGGAAATTTTGAGTATAACTTTTAATGATAAGAAAGAAAGCACCCGACCTATGAGATTGGTCAAATCAAGAGAAACTTAAGATCATTTTGTTGTAGCTTGAATAGGCATGAGTATTGTTTAGAACCCGAAACTCTATTTCATTCTCTTGATCAAAATACTTTCTCAAGTTCTTCATTGACATATATTTCATACTTAGTTTCTTTTTATATTAAAATTGTTCAAGAACTAAATATTAGGCTTTTTATTTTCATGTGTGAAATTAGGCTATTTTATTTGTTATAAAAATATTTTGGCTTGCATGGAAATTGACAAATGGGAAGCTATAGATAATATTTATTACTGGCAAAACAACATTGTTTATTTTTAGTTCATTATGGAAAACTTGTTCTATTTTAAAATAGTGAAAAATTAGATGAAATATTTTCATTTAACTTCTAAACAACTTGAAATAGAAATAAGTAATTGTAAATAGTGAGTGCTCTATTGGAAAACAACATTTTTCTATCATTAAATGTAACTGTTTAGTCTGAAATAGTATTGTGATGATGTAAATAGTGAATAATATTTTGTAAATGATAATGTTTTGTTGTTAAGTTATCTTTGTACCTGAAAAAAACTTTCTCATTAAACTATTTAGTTGGAACAACTTTGAATCTATTTGTAAACAGTGAATGTTCATAAATAAACAACTAGTCTTATAACTGTTTAGTAGGAAACAATAGAAGTGTTCCATTTAAATAGTGAATTTTCATATGTAAACAACTTGTCTTATAACTATTTAGTACCTGAAACAATACTTTTTCTATTTAAATGATGAATGTTCATATGTAAATAATAGTGTTAGAGTGTCACAGTTGTTTGAATGCAATAACAATATGTGTGAAACAGTTAACATAGACTTGTTCTAATTCTTTATTTTTCATAAAAGAAACATCAAATGGAATACTATTTTATTATTGCAATCCATTTTAATAATTTATTTTAGAATGTATGCAAAAATTCTAAAACTTAAGTAGGCACATATATGTGTATGCACATATACATCATCTATGTACATACACATACTTGTGGCATACCTTCTTTTGTTCTTTGTTCATTTTTAAATGGAAAATGTTTATTGATGAAAAGTATATAATAGTCATAAGAAATATATGACTAATTGTTGAATTAATTTACTAAATCACAAATTTGATTTTTTCTTAGAGATTAAATTAGTAATTTGACTCTTCTTTTGAAGGCATATGTGAAAGAATATTCTAATACTTGAATGAAACAATGATACCTTATTTGAGTAGAGCACCTCAGTGTAGATGTTGCTAGAGGGTAGATAACTGTTATGAGATGTTGTATAGTAGAAAGTTACCTTTTGTGATAGGTGTTGAAATGGAGTTTAGAGAGTATAGGTTTGCTTTACTAGAACCTATTGTTTGTTGTTGTTGCAACACATTTATTATGCTTGGCCAAACAATATAGTTCATTTGTATGTATGTACTCTATGATATCATTCTCTTCCATTCCTAGTATAGATTTTGCACTATGTTTTCTAACTTGTAGATATAAATTTCATTTTGATGTATGGGCACACACTAGATTCCACCTTTTAGATTTTTATCTTGCTAAAAATTTTGTTTAGGGTCGGGCATTCTTCAAGTCAAAATAATTCTGGGGAAGCATAAGCTTCATGGTTGGGTGGTAAAACACTTCAACCATGTTCTCATCCACCATTGGAGGTGACCGTCAAAGAAGAACCTTAGTTTTTCACAAGACTATTTCACTCTAAGATGTAACATGATGTAATTCATTCATGTATTTGATGTAAAGTGTACAATGTAATGAATTTGTGGCCTTAGGAGCCAATTCAAGATTGATATTATAATTTGACTTTTGAAGTGAATATATGAATTGTTAACTCATTTTAAATGGAGATGTGTAGCTGTGATTGACTTTAGCCACTAGTTATGTCTTTTTAATTTTGAATATATTCATGTGTCAAATACAATAATGTTAATTAAATAATAATTTAGGATGGGTTAATACATTTGGTATCAGAGCTTAGGGTTCAAATCTAGGCCTTTGATCCTACTATAGTTGACCCTTGACCCAAAATTTGGTTGTCCTAAGAATTAACCAAACCCATATTGAATGTAGGAATGGGAAGGTCAAAGGACGGATGAAGGAAAATGAAAACTATTAGAACCTCATGTTAGAATGATGTAAAAGAAGGAAATTCCAAGACAAAGGTTCAATTTGAAATTCCCAATGATGAAACTCTAGCTTAGGCTCTTACACAAGTGAAGCTAGAGAGAGGCTTGAAGATTGAGGAGAAGCAAACACCTAAGATAAAAAAGCTTTCCACAATCTAGGACTAGCCTCTAGGGTGTGGAGCCAATGCACCCTTGTTGACAAAAGAGGAAGAGGAGAGCATGCGTGCTCAACCATCCTCTTTTGTAAAGTTTGATGTAAATTTAGATGAGGACCTAGAGGAATGTTCTCTTTTTTATTCTAATAAATCAAAATGATGTAACAAGAAGCCTATTATAAATAAGGTTCTATTGACTCACCTTTAACATAAATAAAATTAGATAGTATTTTTTTGGTGTGTTCAATGAGGGACTCTAAAATGTGTGTGTTATGCATGAATGTGTATTTCTTCTAGAATGAGGGATGTATGCATATGATAAAATATGTGATGTAGCATAAGAATGTTTATTGATAGAATTTTTTTTGAGATGCAATAAACGTGAATGTGTTGTAGGATAAGTGTTGGATGACATGGTGACCACCAGGCAAGATGGGGGTGGTAGTGATTCTGATAACAGACTTAAGAAGAGGTTGGAGCATAGAGATTTTGAATCAATAAGAGTCTTGAATAGATCATATAGAGAAAGAATTATGAGTGGTATGCAAGGGCTGAGACTACAGGAATACAAAAGGAAATCAAGGAGATGGTGGTCCAGAGGTAGGTCCATGAGGATGAATTGAGGAAGAGCTTGGGAAAGATCTCAAAATAGTAGCACTGACAAATTTTGATGGTAAGGCTATTAGAGTAGGAGCTAAGGCTTGGATTATAGAGATGGAAAAATACTTTAGGCTTCGTAACCTTTTTGAACAGACTAAGGCGACATGGGCTACGTATCAGCTCCTAGGTGAAGTGACAACTTGGTGGGATAATGAGAAGTTAGAATAAAATCTTCAGCCTATTGAGATCACTTGGGAACTCATACTCCTAGGTTTTAGGAAGATATGGTCATAGCTTTTCTTTGATAAGAAAGTAACAAAATTTTAGAACTTAGCATAGGGAAATATGAATGTGATTTAGTATTAGGAAAAGTTCACCAACTTGTTGAAGTACGTTCCTTAGTATCAGGGAGATGAATGGTTTTGTATTAAAAAATTTATAATGGGACTCAAAAATCACATAGGAGCTGAATTGGATATGCATGAACCTCAAACCATGAATGAAGTCTCCCGAAAAGCCACCAAACAAGAATAAAAACTTTAGTAGCTATCTAATCTTTGCGGCAGCTCAAATTCTAAGTTGCAGTACAAGAAAAGTAGATTTCATAAAGGAGACAAGAGCCATTAGATCCATAATATCAAGAGGGGAAGTGAGTCACAGGAGAAGGGTGAAGATGATAATGGTGGAAAGAAAAAGAAAGAAAAAAAGGCAAGGGTATAGATGAACATAAGTAGAAGGGATTCAAAGAGGACAAGCCAGGAGGTCGCAAAGGGCCTCGAGATGGGTGTTATATTTGTGGAGGTGATCATTATGCCTTGAATTTTCCTCAGTAGTAAAATTCATGGAAGGAAGCTACCAATAGACTTAGCATCACCATATCCACGTTGCAGTGGACAACAGGTAGGCAGAGTATCAGGCTTCACCAATTCAACTAATGGGTAAGATCTATGGCCAAATGGTCTCTATCTTAATTGATATTAGAGATACTAAATGCTTTATAGATCCTAGAATAATATCCAAGATACCCATTAAACCTGGATACATGGAAAATTCATGGATTGTCTAGTATGGTAATCGAGCAGAGCAAAGGGTAGATACATGTCTCTTTTGTAGTGCATTAGAGCTTCCAACCTTTCAAACTTAGGTCAACTTGTATGTGGCACATTTAGCCTCATATGATGTAATTTTGGGAATAAATTGGTTAATTGATCATATGGCTATAGTGAACTGTGAGGACAAGGTGGTCAACTACCTAGATGAATATGGAAATGTGGTTGAGGTTTGTGGAATGTAGAGACCCTTAAAGCTTAGACAAATTTATGTGATGCAACTCAAGAAGGATCATTGAAAGGGATGTGAAATTTATGTGGTGCATGTCAGTAATCCTAATAGCAAGGAACCATATTTAGATGACTATCCTATTCTCAAGGAGTTCCAAGTTGTATTCCTTGATGAACTTGCAAAGTTGTCTCCAAAGTGAGAATCTGATTTTTCTATCAACATAGTTCTAAGAGCCGAGCCTCAATCCAAGGCACCATATCCAATGACCACCATAGATCTCTATGAGTTGAAGGCCCAGTTAATGGAACTGCTAGATAAAGGACTTATAAGACCCAATGTGTCTCCTTGGGGAGTGTTGGTTATTTTTGTGAAAGAGAAGGATGGAACTTTGCATCTTTGTATATATTATCAAATGTGAACAAGGTGACCATCAAGAACCAGTATCCACTCTTGAGGATTGATGAACTATTTTATCAAATGAAGGAAACTATGGTATTCTCCAAAATTGATCTCAGGTCAGGGTACCATAAATTGAGAATTAAGGAAGAAGAAATTGTGAAGACTGCATTTAGAACTCGATATGGACATTACAAGTTCACAGTGGTACCTTTTTATTTAACTAATGCACCATCAACCTTCATAAACCTCATGAATATTGTATTCAAAGACTACTTGGATGACTTTGTTCTGATTTTCATTGACGACATTCTAGTCTACTTAAAGATTGTTGAAGAGCATGGTAGAAATTTGAGGATAGTTTTTCAGCAATTGAGAGAAAGGAAAATCTTTGGGAAGCTATCCAAGTGTTCATTATATTATGATAGAGCACACTATTTAGTCCATATCATTTTAGCTAAAGGAGTTTCTGTAAACCTTGAGAAGATAAAGGAAATCATGGAATGGCCAATGCCTTAGAATGTGTCAAAATTCCATAGCTTCATGGGCCTCATAGAATACTATAGGAAGTTTTTGCAAGGTTTCTCAAAAATTGCATCTCTTATTACCTCACTCTAAAGGAAGGGAACACGGTTTGAGTGGATAGAGAAATGAAAGCAGGAATTCTAACTCCTAAAGGAGAGGCTTACGACAACACTAGTGCTGACTATCCCTGATCCTAATTGGAGATTCACAGTAATGACATATGCATTAGGAGAGGGATTGGGAGTAGTATTAATGCAAGATGGACAAGTGGTAGCATATGAATCAAGGAAACTCAAGCACCATGAAGTGAACTACATGCCTCATGATTTGGAATTGGGAGCCATAGTTCATTCCTTATAGATGTGGAGGCATTATCTTCTGGGAAAGTCATATGAACTCAAGATAGACCAATTGGAATTGAGATACATATTTACCCAACCAAACCTTAATGTGTGTCAGAGAAGGTGATTAGAATTCCTTAGTGAGTATGACTTTGGAATTGAATATGTAAAAGGGAAAGAGAACAAAATGGTTGATGCTCTTAGTAGATAAAGACATATGGCATCCATGATCTCAGCAAGGCCTAACTTGAGACAACATATGATTCAGAATCTAGTAGGGGATGAGGACTATGAGAGAGTGAAGAGTGCCCTAGTAATAAATCCTTCAGATCATTGGTTTGATGGGTATGAGATTGAACGAGATGGTATTTTGAGATATCAAAGAAGGATGTATATTCCTGACTCTAGAGAGCTAAGGAAGTTGGTTTTAGAAGAAGTTCATAATGCACATTATTAAGGACACTCTGGAGTATCCAAGATGATCATGGAGTTGAGCACTCTATATTTTTGGCCTAAACTCAAGAAGGATATAGTGGAGTACGTAGCCGAATGCTTAGAGTTCCAGTGATTCAAGGTTGAGCATGCACATCTAATCGGGTTATTGTATCCTCATGACATACCTGATTATAAATGGAAGGTGATCAGTATGGATTTTGTATAGGGGTTGTTATTGAGCAAGTACACGCATGATCTTATCTTGGTCATGATTGATAAGTTGACTAAGGTTTCACACTTCATTCTAGGAAACCTTAAGGATGGATCGTTGACCCTGGACAAGAAGTTTATCTAGGAGATCTTTTGCTTACATGGAGTGCCAAAGACTATCATTTCTGATAGGGACACACAAATGACCTCAAGGTTTTGGATGACCTTGAATGCTCCATTAGGGACCAAATGGAACTTCAGCTCATCTTATCATCCTCAGACTAACTGGAAGACAAAGATGGTGAATTGGGTAGTTGAAGACCTCTGAATGTAGTGTATGGACCAGCTGTATAGGTGGGAAGAATATTTTCCTTTGGTAGAGTTTTCTTACAACTCTCACCATACATCCTTAGGCATGGCACCATTTGAATTCTTGTATGGTTGAATTTGTCATACCCCCATCAGTTGGGATAAATTGGAGGATAAGATCATAGTAGGACCTAAAATGCTTAAAGAAATGGAAGAACAAATGAGGTTCATTAAGAGAAGATTGAAGGAGGTGGAAGACCAACAAAAGACTTATGCTGAAAAGAATCAAACTCCTAGATAGTTCACAACTGGTGATAAATCTTTCTTGAGAGTTAAACCTCACAAAAGTTCTATTGCTTTCGGAAAGTCTTCCTAGTTGGCCCCAAGATATGTGGGACGGTTTGAAGTCTTGGAAGTGATTAACCTAGTTTCTTATAGTCTAGCTCTACCACCTGCTCTAGCTCAACTTCATAATGTTTTCATGTTTCCTTTCTTAAGCCATATCATCCTGATGTGACTCATGTGCTTTATTGGCAATCCTTGTAGGTACAGGATCCAAGAGTGGTGCTAGTGAAGGCCGTTAGAATCCTGGATAGATGCAATGTTAAGTTACAAAGCAAAGAAATTGCTCAGTTTAATTTCAAATGGGACTAGTACTTAGAGGAAAGTGCTACTTGGGAAGATGTAGAATGAATAGAACACTCATTTCCATATTTGCTTTCTTGAGAAACAAAATTCAATAGTTTTGGTTGAAATCTTTTGGATTGAGATACGATGATATTCCATGCTTTAAATTTTGATGTGATGTTGAAATAGATATATATATATATATATTGATGTGATGTTGAAATAGACATGTATGTTCAAATGTGATATGATTTATTTTTTTCACTTACTAGACATTGGGATGATGTCTCTTCCAAGAGGGGAAGAATGTCATAACCCAATTTTATTGCATATTTACTATAATATGGTAAATTGAATTATTGAAGAAATTAAATAAATATTAAATGGAAATCTTGGAATTTTCAAAAATTGAGTGAAAGAAGTTGACTGATGTTGACTTTGCAAACTTTTGGAAATTATATTATATGATATCAAGAATTGAATGTTACTAATAAAGTTGCAAGTGCAATTGTGTGCAACTATAGGGTGACAAGTTGAAGGATGAGAACATGGTTAAAGTAGGATTGTTTAGCCAGATCGAATGGTAGCCTATTGGAATCTAGGTGCACACACCAAAGATGGCATGATGATTTGCATTTGAACTATTTTGCATATACAGAAGAATGTAATTTCATGACTTGAATTGTTTTAGTGATTGAAAATGAATGGCTTGTAGATTAAATTGTCAACTCAAACTCTATGTTTTGAAGAAAATGAAATTATTGTAGAGAATGATTAAAAAGGATAAGAGAATTCATTATATGAAAAATTAGTGAAAATAAATTCTTTTAGTTTATGCATATGGAAGCTCGAGATGAGAATAAAAGTTCCTTTATTAATTTAAATAATAACATATGGAACTTAAAAGCTCTTCCCAACAACAAATTTTCACAAGAATGTATATATATATACATATATGTAAATAAATGTGAATACATACATACAAACATACATACATACATACATACATATATATATATATTTTCAAAACATGGTAGATATAAATGGAAAAATATAAATACATATGTGTGTGTGTGTGTATTACACACAAACACACACACATATATATATCTACAAACATATACATATATACATAAACATATTTAAATTCATATCGAGTTCAAATTTGATAACTGATATATTCCAAATTGGATAGTTTGGAATCAATGAGAAATCAACAAGGCATCCCACGAAGGACATGGACTACCATAGGTTTAATGACAATATTCGACCAAGTAGCATGATCACCATCAAGTAATAATGCCAATGCCCAGAGACATGCAAAAGATAGTGTTGTTTCCATTTTGAAGGATATCTAGGTGAAAAAGCAAAGAGAGGAGAAGAAATTGGGGGTTTGAAGGAAAAAATAAGGACTCGAGACAGAGGAAAACTTTGAGGGAAACATCACAAAAGCTTGAATTGGAGGTAAATTGATTTCCTTTGATAATCGACTTGTTATGATTGCCATTATTGAATCATGCTTGAAGTATTTTTTTCATTTTAATTGAGTGTTTTCATAGCACAGTAAAATTTGAGTCATCATTTTGTGTTTAAATCAGCCTTGGGGCCAATGTATTAGGATTTTTCAACCACCTTGTGGAGGTTACATGGCCTACGACATGCTTAATATGGAAAACATAAAATTTTAGAGCCTTCATGACTATTTGTAGAGCTAGGCTGAGGCTCGACAACCTTAAATAGCTTGGCAATCCTCTCTATTTTTCATGATGATTCTTAGCCTTATGTAGGCTATCGAAATTCATTCTAATTGAGTGTGTTGTTTGTAAATATTTCTCTTTGAAAAGGGTTGAATAATGATCTTGTGGGAGGGAATGAATTCCCTATATTTTGTATTTCATTTGTATATTTACTAATGCTTGTTATCAAATGGGTCGATAATAGGAAAGAGACTTTAACGAATTCCTTTAGTTATTTTCATATGTGTGTATATTGTTATTTTGTGTGAATCCAACCTAACTCGATAGGAACGATGGAATAAATCTAAGTTTGAGATTCACCAAGGCTTGTTTCGGTCAATCTAGAAGATTGACGGGCTAATTCCTGAATGTGTAAATGGTACAAACATAAGTCTACATGATGATTATTACTACATGCATGGAATAAACCAATATTCCCATAAGGAAAATTTTGAATATAAATTTTGATGCTAAGAATGAAAGAACCTAACCTATGAGATTGGTCAAATCAATAGCAACTTAAGATCATTTTGTTCTAGCCTAAATAGGCATGAGTATTGTTTAGAACCTGAAACTTTTATGACATTCTCTTTATTGAAATATTTGCTCAAGTTCTTCATTGACATACATGTCATACTTAGTTTATTTTTATAGTAAAATTTCTCATCAAATCTTTAGCTATGAAAGTGTTCAAGATCTGAATATTAGGATTTTTTTTTCATGTGTGAAATTGGGCTATTTGATTTGTTAGAAAAATATTTTTTCTTGCATGAAGATTGACAAATCAGAAGTTGTAGATAATATTTGTTACTGGAAAAACAACATTTTTTATTTTCAATTCATTGTGGAAAACCCGTTTTGTGTTAAAACAGTGAACAATTAGATGAAATGTTTCCATTTAGCTTCTAAATAGCTTGAAACAATAGCAAGTGATTGCAAATAGTGTGTGTTCTATTCGAAAATGACATTTTTCTTTCATTAAATGTAACTGTTTAGTGTGAAATAGTATTGTAATGATTTAAACAGTGAATAATCTTTTGTAAATGACACTTTTTTGTTGTTAAGTTATCTTAGTAGCTTAAAACAATCTTTCTCATTAAACTATTTAGTTGGAATAGCCTTGAACAATTGTAAACAGTGAATGTTCATAAATAAATGGCTTCTCTTATAAATTTTTAGTAGGAAATAGTACTTCTTTTGTTTAAATAGTGAATGTTCATATGTAAATAGTACTTATTTTTTTTAAAAGATGAATGTTCATATGTTAAAAAAAATGTTTAGAGTATCACAGTTGTGAGAATGCAATAACAGTAAGTGTGAAACTGTTAACATAGACCTGTTCTAATTCTTTATTTTTGACAAAAGAAACATCAAATGAAATACTATTTTATTATTGTAATTTGATTTAATGATTTATATTAGAATGTACGCAAAAATCCTAAACCTTAAGTAGGCACACATATGTGTATGCACATAGACTTTGTCTATGCACATACACATACTTGTGACATACCTTCTTTTGTTCTTAGTTCATTTTTAAATGAAATATACTTATTGATGAAAAGTATATAATAGTCATAAGAATGATATGATTGATTGTTGAATTACTCTACTAAATCATAAATTTGATTTCTATTTAGAGAGTAAATTACTAATGTGATTATTTTTTTGAAAACATATGTGAAAGAATATTCTAATACTTGACCGAAACAGTAATACCTTATTTGACTAGAGCACCTTAGGCTAGATGCTACTAGAGGGTAGATGGTTGTTATGAGATGCCGTATAGTGGAAAGTTTCCTTCAGGGATAGGCACCAAAATGGAGTTCAAATCGTATAGGTTTTCTTTACCATAACCTATTGTTTGTTTTTGTTGCAACACATTTATTATGCTTGGCCTAGAAATATAGTTCATTTGGATGTATGAAATCTATGATATCACTCTCTGTCATTCCTAGCATAGATCTTGCACTTTCTTTTCTAACTTGTAGATAGAAATTGCATTTTGATGTATGGGAATGCACCAGATTCCACCTTGTAGATTATTCTCTTACTAAAATTTCCATGTAGGGTTAGGCATTCTTCAAGTCAGAAGAATTATGGGGAAGCATAAGCTTCACGGTTGGGCAGTAAAGTGCTTCAAGCATGTTTTCATCCACCAATGAAGGTGAGCATCAAAGAATAACCTTAGTTATTCACAAGAATATATTTTATTCTAAGATGTAGCATGATGTAATTCATTCATGTATTTGATGTAAAGTGTACAATGTAATGACTTTGTGGCCTTAGGAGCAAAGTCAAACTTGATATTATAAATTGAATTTTAAAGTGAATATATGAATCATTGACTCATTTTAAATGGAAATGTGTAGATATGATTGACTTTAGCCATTAGTTATGTTTTTTTATTTTGGAATATATTCGTGTGTCAAATACAATAATGTTAATTAAGTAATAATTTAGGATCTAGGTTATTACAACCTTGAATTCAAACTCCTAGAAGATATTTTGTATTACTATCTACGACACATGTCCACTCTCTATTTTGCTTCACTTACTATCTTCACACTGAACTCTTGTAGATACAACACTTTCAATTATTTTAATGTATCCTATTTTCTTGACTCCAATGATCCACAATCCTTTTCTTCATATGTGTACCACCATCCAGATCATCTCAAACCTTCTGTTTGGGTTTCATTCACCTACTAACATCTCCAACAAGCTACGAGTGCATCAAGCCTCACACATTCAATTCTATCAATGAGAACTTTCTAAGAAGAGCAACCCTAGAATCAGATATTTAATAAATTTAAATTATTATTCACTTTGATTTTGAATTTCATTGACATGACAATTTGTGCCATTGACTTGTGAGTCAAATCACCACAAATATCAGTCATAGGTGTAGTTAAATGAATTAAATTCATTCAATGTGTCATTCTCTGGCCAAAACCCTCATTCACACTATCGCAACCATTGTAGATCTTAAAGTTTGAATCTTGGCTATCGATCTTCTCTTTTGCACATGGGCCCACACAAACCATTTCTCATCCATGTCATCGACACACAACTCACAACATCGATGTGAGTTGGTATATCAAGCAATCACTAATTACAACTTGTCTGCACATGTCATCTTCCAATCACCATCACCTTCCTATTGCCATCGAGGTCAACATTAATCTTCATTTACCATGTTGAAGGGACACCAAAACAAGTCTCTCTAATATAGTATTGTCTCCTCAATGAAGTTCTATTAGAATTTCAAAGAGACTAACTATCTTGTTATGTCAATCTTCATATGTCTCCCCAATGAAGAGCCTTTGTGATATCACCTAATCAATAATTTTCCATCATTTATCATCCACCTCATTTGCACACAATTCACAACAACGATGTGAATTGGTATGCTGAACAATCATCATTTTCCTTCTATCTACACACATCATCATCCACTAAATTTGCTTCTTCCTTTGTCGGCTCCCACAAGATACATTGCAAGCACTATCTCATCAACCTCATTCAATCTGCACCATTCCCTATTGTCCCTCAAGACTTATCCCGAACCCACAAAAAACATGAGCAAGTGGGCACCATCTGATCTCCAAGGATTGATCTTGACCATTGATCAAGTTGTCATAACCATGTCGAAGGGACACTAAAACTACTCACTTTGATATTATGTTGTCTCTTCGATATGGGTTAACTCCACCTGTACACACATCATCTCCTTTATCACCTTTCACTTAACCTTGTCCTACCATCTTCATCAACAATCATCATTACCATAAATTAATCTCCACCATTCCTAACTTCCCTAAGGGATTTAGCTGGGACCCACCACAGACTCAATAGGCTAGCAGAGATGTTCTTCAATCTCCAAGGATTGGTCTCCATCATTGATTGGCCTAACATCATCATGTCAAAGAGACTTCAAATATTCTCTCTTTGAAATATCATTGTCACTTCGATGTATCATTGTCTCTCTTTCTTTATCACTTCATTGAAGGGACTCTAAAGTGACTCCTGCTGACATGTTGACATCTCTTTGATAAGAACACACAAAAAAATATTTCATTTGTTACTTAGGAAATATTACAATAGCTAAATATTTGTTGGGCCAATAATAGCTAGGTGAAGGGGTCGGTTCCCCACATGATATAATAGGATTATGTTATGACTTAAGTGACCTATAACCTCTAACAAGTAGTCGACGTTAAAATAGAAAATTTGTTAAGGTTCCATGACTACAACAACCTTAGGGTTCATTTGCAAACCCTAGCTTTGATTGAGAGGAAACATAATTCATTCTTGGGTGCACTATTCATCCTCTATACTTGCTCTTCACATTTCTCAAAAGCTCTTAGAAAACCCATGTCAAATATGCATATTGATTTGACCTCAAAAAACTAGCACACCACACTATCATCATGAGCATTTCATCATTAACATCATGCTTCTTTCAAACATTCTACTCTTCAAGACATTGATCCTATGGTCTTCATGACATCCAAGCACACCACTGAACTACCTTTCTGCATCACTGACACCCTTTTTCATCATTCCAACAATCTACCCCTTAGGATCAATTACATCTCTCCCTATCTCTCCTTTGGAATCAATGACACTTTTTATTAATTCCAACATCCTCACTTACAGGATCAGTTCCATCTCTCCTCTGATCCCTCTTTCATCATGCCAACAATCTCCCTTGCATGATTTTACCTTTTGACATCAATGAAAAAAATATGCCAACAATCTCACCCTTTTTCATTGATGGCAACACTAAATTCTCAACTAGTATCCAATGGTATGATACAAATGGTAGATAATCATCTGAGCTCACATATCCTTTGCTCATCTTTATGAGCAATGCATACTTTTCTCCCATGCTCAATTTCTTGAGCATTTGCACAACTTTCTCCCCCTTTGACATCAATGGCAAAGGGTCACACTCCTGAACATCTTGTCTTAGGTCACCATGCTGCTACAACCTTCATTCTCCTTAGCAATGGAAAAAGGGAATTTTTCTCTCCCTTTGACTGATACCAATGATACCAATTTATGCTCTCATACTATTTTTTTCTCTCAACCTTTTTACTGCAATGAAAAAACCATATGCTCCAAGTGCTTTAGTTGATTTCTAACAATCAGGTCCAATACCAATTGTATATGTTCAAATTAATGATTTGTACCAATTGATATTCTAGACTACACTGTATCAAGTATAACATTGATACCAATAGCAACCCCCCGTTAGAACTTGGTCCATTTTATTTACTCCATACTTGAGCATGTACCAACTAAACCATTTTGAACCAATTCACAATGGTCAAACACAACTTGGAACCACTCTATACCAATTATATCAAAATACATTTTGAGTGTATTTACAAAAAATCCCCCCTCAGAAATATATTCTCTTCTTTTATAGACAAAGAGCATTTCTTTTAATAAAGCACTTACACAACTTCTCTCCCACAGTTGTAAAATTTCATCCCTTTGATAAGAATTTCAAAGAGAAAGAATGTAACCATCAATTTTGCAACCATCAAGTTGTTACAAATTTATAAAACCAAACATATCAGACTTGATCTACATTTCACTTCCAGGGATGAATAAGATACCAATTAAGCTCCCCCTGGACTCATGCCCTACCACTAATATATTCTTCCCTTTGACAAGAATCTCAAAGAGCAAGAATGTAACCATCAAGTTATTAGAAATTTATAAAATGAAACATATCAGAATTTCCCCAAGTGGAAATTTTCCACCATGAGAAAATAGCTTCAAGATAGAGAAAAATAATAGAGGTTATTGTAGAGGGTCCCAACATGATCTCATAGGATTATATGAGAAGTTTCTAAGTATCATGGGATTTGAGTAACAACATGCTAAATTTTGTAGCCATTTTGCACTTTGGACTCTTAAGGGATCGATCCGATTGAACATAGCTTGAAGAAATTCTACATGTTTGGGTGAAAAATAGGACCATGCCTAGTGTAAACATACCTATTTTCGCACATTGGAATAGACTGTTTGGTCACACGAGTTGCAAAACAAAAGTGGTACCACTTTGCAACTTTCAACTACTTGCACTTGACAACTTTTTCCCAAAGTGAAAATTTTCCACCATGGGAAAATGCTTCTGAGATAGCAAAAACTGAGAGATATTATTATAGAGGGGCCCAACACAATCTTATAAGATTAGAGGAGAAGTTTCTAAGCATCATAGTATCCGAGTAACAACATCCTGAAGTTTGCAACCATTTTGCACTTTGGACTCTTAAGGGATTGATCCAGTTGAAGGTAGTTTAGAGCAATTCTACATGTTTGGTCACATGAGTTGCATAACAAAAGTTGCACCACTTTGCAACTTTCAACTACTTGCTTTTTACAACTTTTTCCCCAAGTGAAAATTCACGACCATGGGAAAATTACTCTGAGATCATAATGAAAACCAAGGGAGGCTATTGTAGAGAGACCCAACGCAATCCCATTAGATCATACATGGAGTTTCTAAGTGTCATGGTATCCAACTAACATCATATTGAAGTTTGCATCCATTTTTCACTTTGGACTCTAAAGAGATCTATCTGGTTGAATGTACCTCAAAGTTATTCCACATGTTTGTCTATGAAAGATGACCATTCCTAGTGTAAACATACCTATTCAGATGCATTGGAATAGTGTTTTTGGTCACATGAGTTGCAGAACAAAAGTTGCACCACTTTGAAACTTTCAACTACTTGCATTTGACAACTTTTTCTCCAAGAGAAAATTTACCACCACAGGAAAATGCCTTCAAGATAGAAAAAACTAAGAGAGGTTATTGTAGAGGGGCCCAATGCAATCCCATAGGATTAGATGGTATCTGATTAAAACAACATGCTAAAGTTTGTAGCTATTTTACACTTTGGACTTTTAAGGGATCAATCCGATTCAACATAGCTCAAAGTGATTCTACATATTTGGGTGCAAAAGAGGACCATGCATAGTGTAAAAATACCTATTCAGACACATTGAAATAGTTTTTTTGGTCACATGAGTTGCAGAATGAAAGTTGCACCTCTTTGCAACTTTCAACTACTTGCATTTGACAACTTTTTCTCTAAGTGAAAATTCACCACCATCGAAAAAATTCTCTGAGATAGAAAAAACTGAGAGAGGTTATTGTAGAGGGGCCCAACATTATTTCATAGGTTTAGATGAGAATTTTCTAAGCATCACTGTATTTGAGTAACAACGTGCTAAATTTTGTAGCCATTTTGCAGATTGGACTCTTAAGGGATTGATCTGGTTGAACGTAGCTCCAACTGATTCCACATGTTTGGGTGTGAAAGAGGACCATGCCTAGCATAAACATACATATTTAGATGTGCTAGAATAGTCTATTTGGTCACATGAGTTTCATAACGAAAGTTGCACCACTTTGCAACTTTCAACTACTTGCATTTGATAACTTTTTCCCCAAGTGAAAATTTGCTACCACAAGAAAATGCCTCTAAGATAGTGAAAACTGAGAGAGGTTATTCTAGAGGGGTCTGACACAATCCCATAGGATTAGAAGAGAATTTTCTAATCATCATAGTATCCAAGTAAAAGCATGGTGAAGTTTGTAGCCATTTTGCGCTTAGACTCTTAAGGGATCGATCTGGTTGAACGTAGCTCAGAGAAATTTCGCATATTTGGGTGTGAAAGAGGACCATTCCTAGCATAAAAATACCTATTCAAATGCATTGGAATAGTTCACTTGGTCACACAAGTTGCAGAACAAAAGTTGCACCACTTTGCAACTTTCAACTACCTACATTTGACAACTATTTCCCCAAGTGAAAATTCACCACCAGGGGAAAATGCCTCTAAGATAGTGAAATACGAGAGAGGTTATTGTAGAGGGGTCCAACTTGGTCCAAGAGGTTTAGAAGAGAATTTTCTAAGAATCACAGTATCCGAGTAACAACATGCTAAAGTTTGTAGCTGTTTTGTACTTTGAACTCTTAAGGTGTCAATCTAGTTGAATGTAGCTCAGAATGATTCTGTGCGTTTGTGTGCAAAAGAGGACCATGCCTAGCATAAAAATACCTATTCGGACTCGTTAGAATAGTCTGTTTGGTCACACAAGTTGCAAAATGAAAGTTGCACCACTTTGCAAGTTTCAACTACTGGCATTTGATAACTTTTTCTCCAAGTGAAAATTTGCCACCACGAGAAAATTCCTCTGAGATAGTGAAAACCTTGAGAGGTTATTGTAGAGGGGCCCAATGTAATCCCATATGATTATATGAGAAGTTTCCAAGCATCATGGTATCTGAGTAACCTCATGCTAAAATTTGCAGCCATTTTACACTTTAGACTCTTAAGGGATTGATCTGGTTGAACATAGCTTGGAGCTATTCTATGTGTTTGGGTGTAAAAGAGGACCATACCTAGCATAAAAATATCCATTCAAATGTATTGAAATAATCTGTTTGGTCACATGAGTTGCAGAATGAAGTAGCACCACTTTACAACTTTCAACTACTTACATTTGACAACTTTTTCCCCAAATGAAAATTCACCACCACAGGGAAATACCTCCAAGATAATGAAAACCAATAGAGGTTATTGTAGAGTGTCCCAACATGATCCCATAGGACCATACAAGAAGATTCTAAGCATCACGATATCCAAGTAACATCATGTCGAATTTTACAGTAATTTTGCACTTTGGACTCTTTAAGGGATCAATCTTGTTGAACGTAGCTCAGAAAAATTCCTCATGTTGAGGTTTAAAAGAGGACCATGCCTAGTGTAAACATACCTATTTGGATGCATTGGATTAGTTCATTTTGTCACACAAGTTGCAGAACAAAAGTTGCACCACTTTGCAACTTTCAACAACTTGCATTTGACAACCTTTTCCCCGAGTGAAAATTTACCAAGATGGGAAAATACCTCTGAGATAGCAGAAACCGAGAGAGGTTATTGTAGAGGGGCCCAACACAATCCCATAGGATTAGATGAGAATTTTCTAATCATCATGGTATCCAAGTAACACCATGCTGAAGTTTGCAACATTTTTGCACTTTGGACTCTTAAGGGATCGATCTGGTTGAATGTAGTTCAGAGTGATTCCATGTGTTTGGTGCGAGGACCATGCCTAGTGTAAACATACCTATTTAGACACATTGTAATAGTTTTTTTTGGTCACATGAGGTGCAAAATGAATGTGTGCACTTTGCAACTTCCAACTACTTGCATTTGATAACTTTTTCCCCAAGTGAAAATTCGCCACCACGGGAAAATGCCTTCGAGATAGCGAAAATCGAGAGAGGTTATTGTAGAGAGGCCCAACATGATCCCATAGGATCAAATGAAAATTTTCTAATATTCATGGTATCTAATTAATAGCATGCTAAATTTTGTAGCCATTTACACTTTGGACTCTTAAGGGATCGATTTTTTTCAACGTAACTTAGAGAAATTCCATGTGTTTGGGTGTAAAAGAGGACTATGTCTAGTGTAAAAATACCTATTTAGACATGTTGGAATAGTTCATTTGATCACGAGTTGCAGAACAAAAGTTGCACCACATTGCAACTTTCAACTATGTGCATTTGACAACTTTTTCTCCAAGTGAAAATGCCTCTGAGATAGCTAAAACCAAGAGAGGTTATTGTAGAGGGGCCCAACACAATCCCATAAGATCAGATGAGAAGTTTCTAAGTGTCATGGTATCTGAGTAACAACATGTTGAAGTTTGTAGCCATTTTTCACTTTGGACTCTTGAGGGATCGATCTGATTGAACGTTGCTTAGCAAAATTCAACGTGTTTGGGTGTGAAAAAGGACCATGCCTAGTGTAAAAATACTTATTTGGATGCATTGGAATAGTTTGTTTGGTCACACAAGTTGCAGAATGAAATTTGAACCACTTTGCAACTTTCAACTACTTGCATTTGACAACTTTTTCCCCAAGTGAGAATTCACCACCACAGGAAAATGCCTCAAAGATAGTGAAAACAGAGAGAGGTTATTATATAGGGGCCCAACACAATCCCATAGGATCAAATGAGAAGTTTCTAAGCATCACGGTATCTGAGTAACATGTTGAAGATTGTAGCCATTTTGCACTTTGGACTCTTAAGGGATCGATCTAGTTGAATGTATCTAAGAGCGATTCTGCATGTTTGGGTGTGAAAGAGGACCATTCCTAGCATAGAAATACCTATTTGGATTCTTTGAAATAGTATGTTTGGTCACACAAGTTGCAGAATGAAAGTTGCACCACTTTGCAACTTTTCACTACTTGCATTTGATACTTTTTCCATCAAGTGAAAATTGGAAACTACAAGAAAACCACTCCAAGATAACAAAAACTAAGAGAGGTTATTGTAGAGGGGTGTAACATGATCTCATAGGCTCAGATGGAGATTTCATAAGCACCATGATTTTTGAGTAATACCCTATCAAAGATTGCTACCCTTTTGCACTTTGGACCCTTAATGGATCGAGCCAGTTGAAGGTAGCTCATAGTGATTATGTATGTTTGGGTGTAAAAGAGGACCATTCCTAGCATAAATGTACCATTCCTAGTGTAAATGTACCATGTACTTAGAAGATCAATAAAATTTATTGTTTCCTTGTAATTTTTTATATTTTTACCAGAAATATGATGTTTCCTTGAGTTATATGGTTCTGTATAGGGTGATTGTGCTCTCTTTCAGATGGAGTTTGGTGGGAAGTAGACTTAAATCCATTTTAGTTTTGGTTTGGTTGGATTTCAAGTGATTTTATGAATTTTACAAGTGAATTACAGATGGTCAGTCTGTATACTTTATTTTAAGGGTTTTAAGTGCATTAAAATGTCATATTAAGCCTTCCACCCACTATATGCTTTTTTAACCCAATGTAAAGGCTTAGTCAGGGTTATAAAAAATGTGTGCAAAGTTTTTTGTGCAATGGAGGAAAATAGAGGAGTTTTAGGTGATGCCCTAGATGTCAAATGGTGCATTTTTTAGTGGAAAATGGTGGTTTAGTGCTAGGGATTGAAGAAATATTTTGTGTAGACCTTTTCGAAGGTGTTTAAGGCTTTGGTTGGCTGTGGGAAGGTTTGGAGTATGTATTTTTAATAAACCCTTTCCGAACTTGTGAAAGAAGAGGATTTTGGGGTTTGTTATGTCAGAGGGTTTATCACGCCATAAAAGTGGAGGAATTGGTGATTTGGTAGACTAGTTAATGCTACCCAATGGTGGTTTGCATGTGATAGGACAAACAAATGAGGGTTGCTTTGTTAATTTGACCTAATTGGCCTTGTGGATAGTGTAGTTTTCTTGTTTTATGAAAGCTTATCCAAAATATTCTTATGAGGGTTTGATGAAAATCACCATCAGAAACATGGAACCAACCAAACCATCTACCACTCACTGAGTTTCAACTTGTTTCATTAAGGAAAAAAGACCACCACTCATCCATTTTGGATTCAAACCTATTACCGGACCTTGTAACACTTTTGAACAATCGTATTTTGTCATAAACAAATAAGTAACTCACCTTTATGACACTGATCTATCATATCCTTTGAATCTCGCAGACCAAACACCATTTTACACATAGAGTTAACCTTGCTCAAATCAAAAAATTCGACAAGTTTTCTTTCTAAACCTTATCCAAACATAGAGACATCTTTAACAACATCAATACTTAAGATATTTTCCAAACATAAACAACCATTCTTTTCACTGTTTTATCAGATTCACTATTTTTAGCAATCAAACCACCATATATCTAGTAGGTCACCAAACCCCTAAAACAGGTGATTCTTTTTCAATCTCTTTGTGTTTCCAAAGACCCAATACATATTTAGAAACCAATTTTGATCTACTAATACAAAACAAAAGCTTTGAAGAGATTATTTGATAAATTTTCTAAGAACAATAAACTGTCCGCTTGAAAGTGCCTCAAATTAGGTCAATTTTGTGAAGCAACTAGATCAAAAAATCAACTCCAAACCATAAAATAACCTTAGGTAGCAATGTATCAAGTCTCGAAACCTTCAAATCTTCCACTTTTATAGTTTAATGGTTTCAATATAGCATCAAACAATAAAACCCTCTTCAAATGCCCTTATAGGATCAAGAAAACCGAGGTTTATTAAAAACACATATTCAAATTGAAAAACACCTAATTGCAATCCATTCCACCAACCTACTTAACCCTACATTAATGGAACTACAATATTATCACTTAATGGAGTCTCAAAACCCTTATTGAGTGTTACAAACTAGTTATGATAAAATTGTTCTTATTTCCTCAAATATGTAGAATGTGGGCCTTGAGATCATGGGTATATTGAGTTTTTTACCATTTATAGAGCAAGCCCAAATGTGCTCACATTATAACGTGATCACATTATTTCTTGCTAAAAATATTCATATCTCTACTTCTTCAAAACAAACTGGCATTATGAGAAAATTTTTTTTTTAATAGATTTATTTTCTCTCTTTGTCTATACCCTATATATCCTAATTCTCTCTCTCCCCTCTACCCTCTACCCTTAACCCTTATACCCTCCTCTCTACCCTCTATCTCTCTCCCACTCCCTCTCTCTCTCTCTCAACTCCCTCTCTCTTACTCACTCACTCCTATCTCTCTCCCCTCTACCCTCTACCATTCACCCGTATACCCTCTATCATCTACCCTTTATCTCTCTCCTCCCACCCTTCCTCTCTCTCCCTCTCCTCCTCTCCTCTCCCTCTCTCAACTCCCTCTCTCTCACTCACTCCCATCTTCTATCTCCCCCCCTCTACCCTCTACCCTTAACCATTATACCCTCACCCCTTAAACCCTAATTCTATCTCTCTCCACTCTACCCTCTACCCTTAACCAATATACCCTTTATCCTCTACCCTCTATCTCTCTCCCACTCGCTCCCTCTCTCTCTCTTGTCTCTCCCTCCTACCCTCTCTCCACTCTACCCTTAACCCTTATAACCTCAACCCTTAAACCCTAATTCTATCTCTCTTCCCTCTACGCTCTACCCTTATCCCTTATACCCTTTATCCTTTACCCTCTATCTCTCTCCCACTCCCTCCCTCTCCCTTAACCCTTAAACCCTCTACCCTATAAATTAAACCTAAACCCTCAATTCTCAACCCTAAACCCTTAATCCCTCAACCCTCATTCCTTAAACCCTAAACCCTCAACCCCTATACGCTCTACCCTTTACATTGGACCCTCAATCCTAATCCTCCAACCCTATAGCCTCAATCCTCTAGCCTCAACCTTAAACCCTCAACTCTTAAACCCTCTACCCTCTACCCTCTACCCTATAAACCCTTAAGCACTCAACCCTAAACCCTAAACCCTCAACCCTCAAACCCTAGACCCTTAAACCCTCTACCCTATACCCTCAACCCTAATCCCTTAAACCCTTAAACCCACTTAGTAAACTCTCTACCCTAATCCATCAACCCTCTTGAACCTTAATCCCTCAACCCCTAAACTATAATCCCTCAACCCCTATACCCTCTACCCTATGCATTGGACCCTCAACCCTATTTACCCAACCCTATACCCTCAATTCTCTACCCTCTACCTCAAACCATCAACCCTTAAATCCTTTATCCTCTACCCTCTACCCTATAAACCATTAAACACTCAACCCTAAACCCTAAACCATCATCCCTGAAACCCTAAACCCTTAAACCATCTACCATCTACCCTCAATCCTCTACCCTCTACCCTCAACCCTAATCCATCAACTCTTAAACCCTTAAACCCACTTAATAAAATCTCTACCCTAATCCCTCAACAATCTTGACCCGTCTTCCCTTCTAGTGCTTAAACCCTAATCCCTCAACCCCTATACCCTCTACCCTATACATTGGACCCTCAACCCTAATCACCCAACCCTATAACCTTAATCCTGTACCCTCAACCTTAAACCCTCAACCCTTAAACCCTCTAAACTCTACCATCTACCCTATAAAACCTTAAACACTCAACCCTAAACCCTAAACCCTCAACCCTTAAACCCTAAACCCTTAAACCCTCTATCCTCTTCCCTCAATTCTCTACCCTCTACCCTCAAACCTAATCCCTCAACCCTTAAACTCTAATCCCTCAACCCCTATACCCTCTACCCTATACATTGGACCCTCAACCATAATCCCCCAACCCTATAGCCTTAATCCTAAATCCTTGACCTTAAACTCTCAACCCTTAAACCCTCTACCCTCTACCATTAACCATATAAACACTTAAACACTCAACCCTAAACCCTCAAACCCTAAACCTTTAAACTCTAAACACTTAAACCCTCTACCCTCTACCATCAATCCTCTATCCTCTACCCTCAACCCTAATCCCTCAACCCTTAAACCTTTAAAATACACTTAGTAAACTCTCCACCCTAATCCCTCAACCCTATTGACCCTTAATCCCTCAAACCTTAAACCCTAATCCCTCAAGCCGTATACCCTCTACCATATACATTGGACCCTCAACCCTAATCACCTAACCTTATACCCTCAATCCTTTACCCTCAATCTTAAACCCTCAACCCTAAACCCTTAAAACCTCTACCCTCTACCCTCTACCCTATACATTAAACACCCAACCCTCAATTCTTAACCCTCAACCATTAATCCCTCAATCCTCAACCCTTAAACCCTAAACCATCAACCACAATACCCTCTACCCTATATATTGGACTCTTAACCCCAATATTTCAACCATATGTACCCTCAACCCTAATCCCTCAACTCTATACCCTCAACCCAATACCCTAATCCTTCAACCATATGTACCCTCTAGCCTCTAGCCTCAACCCTCAACCTTAAACCCTCAACCTTCAACCCTTAAACCCTCTACCCTCTAACCTCTACCCTCTACCATATACATTAAACACCCAACCCTCAATTCTTAACCCTAAACCCTTAATCCCTCAATCCTCAACCCTCAAACCCTAAACGCTCAACCCTGATACCCTCTACCCTATATTGTATACCCTTAATCCTCTACCCTCATCCTTAAACCCTCAACCCTCAATCCTCGACCCTTAAACCCTAAACCCTTAAACCCTCTATCCTCTACCCTTTACCCTATACATTAAACCCTCAACCCTCAATGCTCAACCCTCAACCCTTAATCCCTCAACCCTCAATACTTAAACCCTAAATCTCAACCCCTATACCCTCTACCCTTTACATTGGACCGTTAACCTAATCCTTCAACCATATACCCTCAAACATATACCCTAAACCCTCTACCCTAAACCCTAAACCCTTCAACCCTAAAATCTTAAACCTTCTACTTTATACCCTCAACCCAATACCCTCTACCATAGAACCTAATACCTCAACCCTCAACCCTTAAACCCTAATACCCTAGAAACCATCAACCCTATAGGTCATCCACCCTAATCCATCAACGCTATACCCTTAACCCCTATCACTTTCTCTCTATCTATACATCTCACCTCTCCCTCCCTCCCTCTCTCCTAGCCTCTCTAATTGTCTCTATCTATGATCTCCCTCTTTCTATGTACCTCTCATTCAATCAATCCCTACCACCCTCTCTTGCTCCCTCTATCTATCTCTCTATCTCCCTCCCACTCTCTCCCACTCCCTCTCTCTCCCTCTCTCTCATGTCTCTCCCTCCCAATCTCCCTCTCTCTCAAGTATCTCCCTCTAGAAACCTACCTAGGTAACTCTCTCTCTCTCTCTCTATCTATCCCTCCCACCCTACCTAGATAAGTCCCTCTTACTCCACCCCCTCTTTCTCTCCCTCTATTAGGCCACTCCCTCCCACGCCCTCTCCCTCTCTCAGGGCTCTCACTCACAATCCATCTGTCCCACTCCCTCTCTCTTGCACTCCCTCTCACTACCTATCTCTCAAGTCTCTCCCTCTCACCCCCTTCACACTCTCAAGTCTCTCCATTTGGCATCCTACCTACATAACTCTCTCTTTCTCTCCATCTCTTTCTCTCCCCCCTCTCTCTCTCCCTCCCTCTATCCTCCCTCTCACTCCAACCCCTTCTCTCCCACTCCCTCTCTCTTGAACTCTCACTTGCACCCCCTCTCCCTCTCTCTCTCTCTCTCTCTCTCTCCCTCTCTCCCTCTCCCTCCCCCTCCCTCTACCCCTCCCACCCTACCTGGACAAATCTATATATCTCTCTCCTAAAATTCTCCCTCTCTCTAAAGAAAATCATAAATACATACATACAAGCATACATGTAGATGTGTAGATACAATCTTACATACATATAGGCATACATACAATACACATGCATTGATACATACATGCATACATACATACATACATACATACATACATACATACATACATACATACATACATGACATACAAGCATACATGTACATACAAACATAGAAATATATAAACATACATTCAATAGGGTAGCATTTAACATAAAGCAAGACATAATGCAGGTGCATTATACCATGCTCGCGTTAAAATATGTGCATGTTATATCATTCTTTTGTAATCCCCAAGCCTTGGGATTGGTATTTACCTTGGAATACCAACCCAAATGCTTGGAGGGTATTCCCAATGACCAAATATGTGTTTTTGCAAATTCTACAATATTTCACATAATCGAGTTTTGTGCTCACCATCAGGATTGCATGTGGTTCAATATCAAACAAATTGAACTTCTAGGTAATGTTAGGTTCTCTCTTAGCTATCCAACGATGTATTTTTTTTCACTTTCTAACAATGTTAAGCCTTTCAACCATAATTTATTTTGTTTGTATGTCTCTTTTTGGTAAAAGGTAGTGTTTGGTGTTTTTCTTGTTATAAATTAACTGTTCATCAAAATTTCAAATAAATTACATTTTTAGAAACTAGACTCCATTCTACAATTTTATTTTATTTTTAAAAAATCAATTATTTTCCAAAATTCGTAGGGGTAGCAAGACCAAATTTCTATTTTTTAGGAACTTTCCACTCAAAAAATTAGTAAAAAAACAAATATTCATTAAAAAGTTATCAAAAAAATCATGCATAAAGTACATACTCTTAGCTAACTTCTGACTATAGTGATTTTGAAAATACTAAAAAAAATTTCACGGTACTAGGGTCGTACAAGAGTTGCTATGTTATGTTTTTCTGACAAAAACATCACCGATTTTTGTATGTACTCATTTGAACCCTTTAATCTCAACCATTTTCAAAATAAATTAGTGGTTTAGAAAGTAGACTCAGAGCACTTCAATTCTTATTATTGTTCCATCTCAAAATTTTGAATGTAACTATCCTCAATTTCACATCCAAGGTCAGTATTTCCTAATTTCAGAAAAAAAGTGGCCACTTAAGTCCCATTTTTTGGAACCATCTTTGTGCACTTACCCAACTCATTCATTTAGTTTAACAATGTAAGTCAAATGAAATTATCATTAACAATTTCATTCATAATTTGCAAGGAAACTACACAAGAAAACATATATTTTAGATCTAATTTTTTAATTACTAATGTTACTATAAAACCATTTAAGATGATTACATCATGACTCATACACTAAAATTGTTCCTAGTATATTCATCAATCTATCTATTTATATTTATGCTCCTTTCTAAGCTTAGCCTTTTCACCTAGACCCTACAAAGACAAAAAAATTGAACCACCTCCTCCTCGTAATCAACCTTGAAATCCCCTTTATAGAACAAGGGAGCAACAAGCATCTAGTTGAATTATGATTACATTTCACATTTGATTTCAAAATTAATCTCACCTTCATTCGAGAGATTCCCTAGACAATTATATGCAATCATTGACATAGCAGGGGAAAGAAAAAGAATAAATTCTTCATGAGTTGTCGATGAAGAGTAACCAAATCACCACAAGGTACCATTAGTCATTGTTGGAGCATCCACGTCGAGAAAAAAAGTCTTCATTATACCAACTAGAAGATTTCCACATAAGCATGGAAGAGTAAAAGACAAAAACCACATACATGTTGAAGAGAACAATATAGATACAGTGGCAATGGTGTCATCGAAAACAAAAACAAGGAGGAGACACTACTTTGCATCATCGGCATCAAAGTATGCTTGACCACTCCTTGTCCATGATGCAACTAGAGGAACCATCACTACATCCTTATCAGAATCATCATACGACACTAGAGACAGAAGGTAATGGTTGTATACCAAGTCACTGTCACCTCCACCATCTGAAGGGCTATCAAATAGCATGATGGGAGAATTATGTTTTCCTAGGTAGACCTTGTGACTCTTATTTCTTTTCTTGGTCTTCCTTTGAGGCTTAGCTGGCTCCTTGCCCTTAAACTTGAACAATTCTTCTAAAATGGTCTTTCTTCTTAAGTTGTAGGTACTCTCGACAATAGTTTTCTTACCTTGACCACATGCCTTCTTTTTACCCTTTGGAGTAATAGAAGTCCCAGGGACTTATTGCTTAGCCTCAAACCTATCCTCGTGACACTCAAACACACTGATTCAGCTAGACCTCCTAGTTGGTTGAATTGACTCATCTGACTTACCCATTTTGCAAAACATGGGGTAGAAGCTATACCAAATCTAAATTGAGTGAAGATTAACCAAATTTAATTTTCAACTTAAAATTGCAAGAAAGAACACCCACAAACTGAGAAAATTTCAACAAGCCCCAAAAATATAAAACTCCTAGACAAACTAGAACATGAATTAAACATAGCTCATACAAAGAACCAAATCACTCAAGATAAAAAAATCAATGTCTCTACCACTGAAAACTCAACACTCACGCACTCTTTCAATGACTAACACTTCACATTGTCTACAAACTAAAAATAGTGAGATCAAACGACAGACAATCTGCATTAAATAGACAATTTGGAACATGCATTAATTAATGATTGAAGAAATCCTCATGTGAGCGAGTTGATAACTTAGCATCTTAGCTTTGAATCTAGACCATTGATCTTTGAGGATTTAAAATTTCATCAATGGCAACCTAGAACATCGTTTCTGGCCTTTTACAGCTTGTTCCTAAAAACTGGTGATACTACCTCAAAATTTTCCATGTCTTCCTTTAATCTTCATTTTTCACTTGTGATCTGATGATTACCATGCATCACTAGCTCCATCTATTCCCTTTCATTTATATCAAAAATGTACACATAGTGGACATTTGAAGAGAATATTCCCTAAACCTTCCATCACATGTCGCGGATTCACCCCACCTCTCCAAGGTACAATCAGTGATGAGAGAGTCGACATGATGAAATTTAGAACATTAGATCACTGTTAATTTGGAAATATCTTCCTCACATCGCGTGTCATTGATTTATATTTCAAAATCTAGACAATATCAATGACATCTTGAAACCAACAATGAAACCATATTATGCCACGTGCATTTGCATGAAAATATAAGGCACTAGAGACATCTCTCACAAGAACACTTTAGATCAGTGAAAGAAAACCTTGAAAAAAACATTTCATCGCTCATCACTAATTTTAAAAAACAATTGCACAACCATCCACGATGAGCGATGGAACAAAAATCAAAGAGCCCTAAGGTGATCGCTTATTGCTCATTTGAAATTCAAAACTCAGAGAAAATCCATGATGAGGATGAGGGAAAAAATCCATTGCACATCACTAATTCTCATCATGAAATTCATGAGAAATTAGCAATATGAAAGAAGATAGTGATAATAATAGTAACCCACAAATCATGCATCACTAATGTGAAACTTAAAACACACAACCTATACGCGATGTGCGAAACAAGAGAAATGATGCCCATCGCTAGTCACTGATGCACACTAGTTTTCAAAAAGCCATCCACGATGATCAAAACCAAAGAAAACCTACTCATCACTCACCACCCATTTGAATTTATATTTCAAAAGTCATTTGCGATGAATGATAAAGGGAAACAGTGGTCGGGACTTAGGTGAAAACAATTTAGCATATGCCCAAAAGTTTTTTAAAAAAGGAGACCATCTAGGATGATGTATAAAAGGCCTCAAGGACTTAGAACATAATATTTTCAAAGGATGTAAAGTCCAAATAAGCTCAATCGATAAAACTTACAAAATATAAGAATGTTAGACCTAGGGTGAGGGACCATTACTTTATGAGCAATATTGACTTGAGATGTTTTAAGACAACCAAAAATAGGAAAGAGAAGGTTAATAATGAATTAGAGCCTTAGCAAGGGCCAATCCCTAAGGGTTTCTTGGGTGAGATTTTGATAGAAAAATCCCTAGGAAATATGAATGAACAAAACCCAAAGTTTAGACACTTGAAACTGACTAAAATTGGCAAAGTCAAGAATGGAATCACAAATTCTTTTAGGGTTCCCTCGGTGGCTCCAGTTGGGGACATTTGTTTGTCAGTGAACAGAGTGACACTCCAAAATTTCAAGTGAAGCAAACCAAGCACAGAGGTCCAAAACAATAAGGACCAGTCAAGAAAACCAAATTGAAGTGAACAACATATGTATAGTATTTACACAAATTACATGGCCATACCAAGAGATCCAAAAAATTTCATTCTCGAAGCCACTTATGATTTGCAAGCTTCCAACTTTCACTTTGCAACTTTATCAGGCTTCAACATTACTTGGTGGCCTCAGGCTTCCCAACCTTAAAACTGGTGCTTACCTCTTTCAAAAACCCTATTTTCCACTATGTGCACCATGCTAAGGTTAAAAACACTATCATGAATTTCCCATGAGTTAATCATGTTGCCATCGCAATCAACCATTATGGACATGTGTCTAAACTTACATTTATTTCTTTCATTCATGTTCATTTGTGAACTGTAACCAATCATTAATTGGAATACATGATCAGTGTAACATTCTATCTAACTTAGTTTATAATCATATTTCACCAAATGTTCATCCAACTGAATAGGGAAAATAAAACATTCATAATCCACTTGATCATTATCATTATACAAACTGATATAAAATTCATTTTTCTCATTAAATTTGAAACCCTCATACACATTCCTTCTAGGGCTCCCATTCAAGGACATATGACCCAACTCTATGCAATGATATTGCAATTTCACATCTAGAATTTCAGGGTCACTATCATCTAGCTTATATCCCACATTAAGCATACATGCACTTTGTGTGACAAAAAAAAAAGTTCATACAAAGGCTTATGTTCAAATTGGTGCTCATATTCACTAGAGCAGTATAAACTAGTTATGCTACCATATTCTTCATCCCTTGGGAAACTAATTCAGTAGTGTCCATTGTACTTTTACTCTAGGTATTAAAAAATACTCTTTTTTTAGAATCATCAACACACTCCCATCCTCCTTTCAAAACATTGCTCAAATTGAAATAAAATGTCTCAAAAGATCAGTCTAGTAACTCAAGATTAATGTGATCAATAGTGAGATATTCAAGCGCACCATCAGTTGATAGGTTTTCTTGCTCACTTATGGAGGATTTCCTACAACTTAAATATTTATCATTTTTAGCCAAACAATTCTCCTTAACACATTCGTTGTTGAAAACTATCATGTCCATTTCTATCATGAAACTTGTACATTCCATTTTTGTTGTATATAAGTATTTAGAAATAGGACCTTGTTGACTAGCACCACCCATCCCATCACTTTTAACATAAACCTCAGGCTCAAGACCCTAAATACAGAATCTCTTATCAAGAAATTTATTGTCTACTATGTTTCCATGGCATTCCAATTTAGATATAGTTGGATTGCATTTCAAGAATACATCGCATGCTACATGTTCATCCAATGGTGAAGGCACAACCTCATGAGTACTGGTACAACTAAACTCTTCAAGCATGAAGGATGCCTTTAGGTCAATCTCACAAAAAATATTCATATTTCTTAAGAGAACAATCAATATTTTCACATTCATTATCCTAGTCACCCACCCTCAAAGGTATATCAACAGTACTTGCAAGTATGAAAATATCATCATATACATTGCTAGATAAATATTCTTCTTCTAAAACTTCTTTGTCCATTTCATGAATAAACCTTTGATTAAAAATAATAGGAGGAGCATGTATGTCATCTTGGGACATCTATTTTTGCATAAATACACATTTATCCTCCTTAGTCATCCTGATCCAACCAATTATTTGATCAAAATCTTGGGGTTTTAATTCCTTAGGAAAATTACTAAGCATTGGCTCATAAATATCACAAAATAGTTCAATACAAATTGATTCTTCAGGTCATAACATTTTAGGGATATTCAACAAGGAATCCAAGAACCTTTCTAGCAACTCACAGGGTAGTTCCTCTTCATGTCTCTTCATACTAGATAGTTTGAACAATACATGATCATTATCACTCAAATTTTTTTGTAGCTCACCTTGCATCCGTTCATGATAAATATGTTATGATATTGAACTAGATATGGTATTGAGATCATCATTACTCTGATCATCCTTTTCATCCTTATCTATGCCATTTATATGACGTGTATCAAGACAACAAACACTTGTAGCCATATAACCCCTCATTATTGAATATTTCATAATATTCTCAATATCCATAGCAATGTGACAGGATTGATGTAATGTTTTGGGTTCCTTATCCCTTATCAAATGCACCTAGATATACAATTAAACACTTTGCATCACTAGGCCTTAGGTGTTCAGGGATACCTCTTACTCTTGTATGAATCTCAAGTTAAAAGCAGGAACCAGCTCATGATCTATCTAAAAGTCACCCATCAAATCTATGAATGCACTTAGGTGTTTAGAAGCTGACTCATCACTTTGCCCTATAAATTTAGGAAAATGTTTCCTAATATCATTATGAATCTTATTAGGAAAACCTTGAATACCATTAAAAATTAATCGCTTATATCTCTCAATAGAGAACTTCTTTTGATGGCATGATAAGGGTTGTTCCACAAGGAGATACAGGGGAGTGATACATTTCTCTTGTACCCTTATTCAATCTTTAAAAATCAACTTCATAGTCGATAATATACTACCTCATTCCTTAATTTTAATAACAATTTTAAAGCTCAAACATATCCATGCTTTAAAAAATTTCTAAGAGGCATAGTTCAGGAGTAAGCATACTTCTTCAACCTAGCTTAGCTATTACAAATTTCACCCTAGGAGTATGTAAAACAATTACTATTCCCTTTATTTGTGCTTAATTCACATAATAGGGAAACAAAATTTTCACCAAACCTTTTCAATATGGTTTTCTCATAAATTTATTTCTTCTTGAAAGCCAAAATGAAAAATACCTAAAAAATACTACAACCATTCCTGAATTGTGCTTCTGACTAGAAAACCTTGTAGATCTAGAGTTTTCTTCATGTTTTCCTCAAGTTCTTATGTATAGAGTCACCACCTCCTTTATAGATGAATAAACTTCCACAATATGAAGTTTCTTTCACCAATAAATTTCACTTCAAACCTCCTTAATCAATAGATTCATACATAGGTTCATTGCACTTTCTTATTTGGTTTCAATCAACTTTTCATTCCATTTTATTGGAATCTCTCAAAACAATTTACACTGGTACAAAGAGCTTTCAAATTCGCCACCCACTTCTAGCGATAATTTCTACCAATATTCATGAAATTGTTACAAATATTGATAGCATGTGCAAATTTTGATAGGACACATAGTAAACTCCTTCACTATCCTAGAGGATTGACTCATTGACACAAAGCCAAGTTGGGTAATATAATTTTCTAGCAAATACTTTGAATCTTTACAGCAGAATGATCTTCTAGCAGATTTTTCTCAAATCTTCCCCAATAGAGTCACCATTTATGTTGGTTATTTTTTATGAACCAAACTTGATCTCATCCCTCACCTATGAATCTTCTAGAATTTAATTATTAGTAAGGGTGAGGATTGGCCAAGACACAAGTAAGGATTTTAAGGACCTTACTTCTTCACTTTAGGTTATGTGAGACTCAAGAGGGTGATCCTTAAACATGCTTATGTGATATTCATTTTAACAAGAGCATTTCTATACACAAATGAATTCATTCAAAGTGAAAATGGGAAACATTCATCAAAGGTTTGGCTAACCTTTTTAATAAACTATTGTTCATTGCAAGGAATAAAGTAACACTTCAAGTTAGGAAATTATAATTGAATTTTTTTATGATTTTATCCTCATTTTAAACCTCTCGATAGGTGCATTACTAACTCAACTATCTCTTAGATAAGCTAATGAAGGGACCAATTCCTTTTCCATGGGATAATGGAGTCACATTTGCAATTGATCAGTAATACCCTAACAATTCAACTTAGTAATTTGTGGATTATTGGAATACTACTTTATAGCATTCAATTCACTGAATCTAAAACATATCTTCTTACCAAATCCTATATTCTTTCCTCATAGACCCATGACCTTACTTTAGAACTAAATAAACCCTTTGAATTGAAGCATAAATAAACTCATTCAATCATTTTAAACAATGGAAGACAAATAAAATTATCATTAACAATTTCACTCATAATTTGCAAGGAAATTACATAGGAGAACATATATTTTAGAAAGTTCTGATATTTTGATTACTAATGATATTGTAAAACCATTTGAGATCAATACATCATGACTCATACCATAAAATTGTTATCATCCTAAAGAGACAAAAAACTTGAACCACCTCCTCCTCGTAATCAACCTTGAAATCCCCTTTATAGAATAGGGGAGCAACAAGTATCTAGCTAAATTACAATTACATTTCACATTTCATTTCAAAATGGATTTAACCTTCATTCAAGAGATTCCCCCATATGGTTATATACAATCATTAACATATTAGGGGAAAGAAAAAGACAAAATCCCTCATGAGTTATCGATAGAGAGTAACCAAATCACCACAGGATACTATTAGTCATTGTTGGAGCATCCACATTGAGCAAAAAAGTCTTCATTATACCAGCTAGAAGATTTCCATGTAAGCATGTAACAGTAAAAGACAAAAATCACAAACATGCTGAAGAGAACAATCTTGATGTAGTGGCAATGGTGTCATAAAAAAAAATGAGGAGATGCTATTTTAAGTCGTCAGCATCAAAGTATGCTCGACCACTCCTTGTTGGTGATGCAATGGGTGGAAGCATCACTACATCCTTGTTAGAATCATGATACGACACTAGAGAGAGAAGGTAATGGTCATATCCTGAGTCAGATTCACCTCCACCATCTGAAGGGATATTAGAGAGCACAATGGGAGAATTGTGTTTTCCAAGGCAGGCCTTGTGACTCTTGTTTATTTTCTTGGTCTTTCTTTTAGGCTCAACTGGCTCCTTGCCATTAAACTTGACCAATTCTTCTAAAATTTTCTTGCTTCTTAAGTTATAGGTACTCTCGACAATAGTTTTCTTCCTTTGACCACATGCCTTATTTTTACCCTTTGGAGCAACAGAAGTCCCAAGGACTTCTTACTCGGCCTTAGACCTATCCTCATGAAACTTAGACACACTAAGTCATCTAGACCTCCTAGTTGGTTGAATTGACTTGCCTAGCTTACCCATTTTGAAAAACATAGGGTAGAAGCTATACCAAATCTACATTGAGTGAAGACTAACCAACTTTAAGTCCTACATTAAAATTTTAGGAAAGCACACCCACAAGCCCAAACAATTTCAACAAGCTCTAGAAATATAAAACTCCCAAAAAAACTAGAGCATGAATTAAATAGAGATCATATGAAGAACCAACTCACCTAGAATAAAAACATTGATCCCTTTGTAACTAAAAAACTCAACACTCACACACTCCTTTAATGACCAACACTTCACATTTTCTGCAAACTCAAAATGGTGAGATCAAATGGCAGGAAATCTACATTAAATAGACAATTTGGAGCATGCAATAATTAATGATTGAAGAAATCCTTGCACAAGCGAGTTGATAACTTAGTAGCTCAACTTTGAATCTAGACCGCCAATCTTTGGGGATTTAAAACTTCATCAATGGAAACCTAGAACACTGTTTCTAGCCTTTTACAACTTATCCCAAAAAATGGCAATGCCACCTCAAAAGTTGCCACATCTTCGCTTAATCTTCATTAGTCACTTGCGATCTGAAAATTAACATGCATCACTAGCTCCATCCATGCCCTTTCATTTATATCGACAAAGTACATAGAGTAAGCATTTGAAGAGAATATTCCCTAAAACCTTCCATCGCATGTCATAGAATTGCCCCACCTCTCCGGGTTCAATCAGCGATGAGAGCATTGGCACGATGAAATTCAAACCATTCAATCACTATTCATTTTGGAAATCTATTCCTCACATCACATGTCACTGATTCATATTTTAAAATATAGACCATAGTAATGACATTTTGAAACTAGTGATGAAACCATATTATGCCATGTGCATCTGCATGAAAATATAGGGCACCAAAGATGTCACTCACGAGAACACTTCATATCAGTGAAAGAAAACCTTGAGCAAAGCATTTCATTGCTCATCGCCAATTTGAACAAAAAAATCACAAATCCATCAGTGATGAGCGATGGAACAAAAATCAAAGAGCCTTGACGTCATCACTCATTGCTCATTTGAAACTCGAAACTCAAATAAAATTCATGATGACCAATAAGAGAAGATACGACAAGCACTAGGGTCCATCACACATCGCTAATTCTCATCATGGAATTTAGGAGTAATTAGCGATATGAAAGAAGCTAGTGATAATAACAATAGCCCACAAATCATGCATTGCTAATGTGAAACTTAAAACCCACAACCTATCTGTGATGTGTGAAACGAGAGAAATGTTGCCCATCACTAGACACTGATGCTAGTTATTTTTTAAAAATCCATCTGCGATGAAAAAAACCAATGAAAAGATGTTCATCATTCATCACCCATTTGAATTTACATTTCAAGATTCATCTGCGATGAGCGATAAAGGGAAATAGTGGTTAGGACTTAGGTGAAAATAATTTAGCACATCCCCACAAGTTATTTTAAGATGGGGACCATCTAGGATGGCATATAAAAGGCCTCAAGGACTTAGAACATAATATTTCCAAAGGATGTAATGGAAAAATAATGTCAATCGATAAATCTTACAAAATATAAGAATTTTGGACCTAGGGTGAGGGACCGGTTACTCCATGAGCATTAATGACTCAAGATGTTTCAAAATGACTAGAAATAGGCAGCAAAAGTTCAGTAATGAATTAGAGCCTTAACAAGGGCCATGCCCTAAGGGTTTATTTCGTGAGATTTTGACAGTAAAATCCCCAAGCATATGAATGAACAAAACCCCAAGTCTAGCCACTTGAAACTGACTGAAATTGGAAAAGTCAAGAATGGAATCACAAATTTTTTAGGGGTCCCATCACTACCTTAGGAAGGTATCATTAATTTTGCATGGGCCTATTCATATATGCTTGGGATAGATCTAGCATTGATTTTACATCACCTTGATGTTTGTCTTGATGCTAAGCCAATGAAACAAAAACTCTAAAAAAGGCATCCACAAGCTGCTCTTCTCATCAAAGTAGAATTGGAAAAATTTCTAGCAGTTGGGTTTATAAGACCTATTGATTATTCAAATTGGATTTCCAACATTGACTCTGTGGCTAAAAAAGTTGGGGGCATTCCCATCTACATCAATTTTAGATAACTTAATAAGGCATGCCCTAAAGATGATTTTCCACTACCAAACATTGATATGCTTGTTGATTGGATAGCAAGCCATGCTATGTTATCTCTTATGGATGATTTTTTTGGCTATAATCAAATCAAAATTTCCCCCAAAGATCAACATAAAAAAAAAAATCACTACACCCTGGGCAAATTTTTGCTATAACATCATGCCTTTTGGTCTCAAAAATATGGAGGCAATGTATCAACATGCAATAACCATCATCTTCCATGATTTGATCCACCTTATAATGGAAGACTATGTTGATGACCCATTGGAAAAATACAAAACTTGAGAAGACCATCCACAAATCCTAAAGAAATTTTTTGACAAGTTAGAGCAGTATTAGCTAAGGTTAAATCCCCAAAAATGTGTTTTTGAAGTCACATCAAGGAAGTTGTTGGGTTTCATTGTGTGTAGGAGGGGTATAGAAGTTGACTCATCTAAGGTCAAAGTGATTATAGAAATCCCCCCACCTAAAAATCTAAAGCAACTAAGAAGTCTACAAGGCAAGTTGTAATCAAACTGACACTTCATAGCTCAACTTGCGGACAAGTGTTAGCCTTTCACACATATTTTGTGCAAAGATATTTTCTTCATGTGGAACTCAGAGTTTCAGCAAGGATTCAATAAAATCAAGGAATATCTTACCAACCCTCCTATTTTGATGCTCCCCATATCAGGAAAACTTTTGTTGCTTTATATTTCTACTACAATAGTTGCACTAGGGGAACTTCTGGCTCAATATGATATCAGTGGGAAGGAAAAGGCAATCTATTACATCAACCACACATTGGTGGGGTATGAACTTAATTATACTCCTATGGAATAAGCATGATCCTTACAATTTTTTTCAATTCTCAAAAAATCTACCATTAAAATGCTTAGCCATTCAATTAAGTTGATTTGTATGGTGGATCCCCTCAAGTACCTATTGTCCAAGACATTATTAATAGGTTGTATGGCTAAATGGGTTATGTTACTTAGTGAGTTTGACATTGCGTATATAGATCACAAGGAAATCAAGGGACAAATCATCACAAATCAATTAGTTGAAGCCCCTCTAGTGGATGTGTACCCTTTAGTGGTAGAACTTTTAAATGAATCAATGTTCATGGTTTCAGAAGCAAATGCATGGACACTTTATTTTGATGAATCCTACACATAGAATGGGGTAGGTGATGGCATTCTTTTTGTCACTCCTCAAGGTGATTATATCCCCAAATCATTCAAATTGGTCTTCCCATGCACGAATCATATTTCTAACTATGAAGCTTTAATCACAAGTCTCTGAATTGCCATCTAATGGAACAGTACATGTCTTTGTGTCTATGGGGACTCACAATTAATAATCAAACAAGTTACTGATGAGTACCAAACAAAGGAAAAAAAAGCTTCTTCCTTATAAACACATCCTCAAGGTGATTATATCCCCAAATCATTCAGATTGGTCTTCCCATGCACGAATCATATTGCTGAGTATGAAGCTTTAATCATATGTCTCTGAATTGCCATCTAATGGAACATTACCTATCTCCATGTCTATGGGGACTCACAATTAATAATCAAACAAGTTAATGATGAGTACCAAACAAAGGACAACAAAATTCTTCCTTATAAACACATGGTGGATGAATTTAAGTGGCATTTCAATCATATCCAATTTGAACAAGTTCCTAGACTGCAAAACAAGGCTATGGATGTAATGGCTACTATTGGTTCCCTTATAGACATGCCTAAAGATTGTACAAATTTTGAGTTCCTATTTGAAAAATTATTAGTTCCTCCATATGACATCCCAAACACAGAGATGGTGTGTGAAATTGTAGGTCCCCAATCTCTATGGTATCATGACATTTAAACCTTCCTTCATGATAATATCCTTCTACCCAAGATTAACCACAATCAAAGAAAATCATTCATACGTTATGCATCCCGCTACACCCTTCTAAGAGACACCCTTTATTGTAGAGGGTGTGATGGTAATCTTCTTCGATGTTTGAATGAGCTGAAATCTAAAATAGTGTTAGATGAAGTGCACAGTGGTGTTTGTGGGGCACATACTAATGGAATGACCCTAGAAAAGAAGCTTCTTTAGAATAGATACTATTGGCTCATCATGGAACATGACACATGTGAATTTTTCAAAAACTGTGTACCTTGTTAGCAAAACAAAGATTTGATCAATGCTCCAACAAAGGACCTACAACCAATTACAACACTGTGGACCTTTTCGCAGTGGGGTCTTGACTTAATTGGAAAGATATACCCACCATCCTCTAATGGACACACCTTCATTATCACTACCATAGTATACTTCACCAAATGGGTGGAAGCAATTCCACTCTCCCTTATCATTGATACTTAGATATCCAAATTCATCTCATACCATAGTATTTGTGGATATGGTATTCCCTCCACCATCATCATTGATAATGGAAAAATTTCAAATACCAGCATGTCCAACAACTCTATGAAACATTCCATATCCAACATCATTGGTCGACACCCTATTACCCTCAAGGAAATGGTCAAGTTGAAGCCACCAACAAAAAACTAATCAAAATTCTGAAGAAAGATTTCAATAACATTGGTTGAGATTAGCATCTCCATCTAAATCCCACCTTTTAGGCCTACTGTACAATCATTCACACCCCCACCAGTGCCACACCATACTCGCTCGTATATGGGTCCAATGTCATCTTTCTAGCTAAAGTTGAGCTCCCCTCACTATGTATCTCTTTTAAGAACCTAATAAATGATGAGTATCATGTGGCCTATCTCAGTCAACACGATCTTCTGGATGATAAGTGTCTCAATGCCTATGACCACTTGCAACCTTACCAACATCAACTAAAAAGAAGCTACCAAAATAAATTCCAACCCCACTAGTTCTAGATTGGTGACCTTGTCCTTTTAAAAAATCAACATACTCAACAAGATCAAGAGAAGAAAGGGAATTTTGAATTCAATTGGTTGGGTCCATATAACATCACAACTAAGTATAGTTCTAGAGGATATCTACTTTCCACACTTGAGGGTGAACCTCTAGAAGAACCCATCAACATTGTGCATTTGAAGTGGTTTTAGACCTAAGTCAGCTAGGTAACCCCACCTAGAAAATACCAAAAAAAGTAAAAAAATACAAAAAAGGATAAATGTCAGAAAATAAAAAAAGGATGTCAATAGTAAAGAGAAATAAATTGTCCTATGGTGAAAACCACCCTTGGTGGCATCATGGATAAGTACATTTGGTGAAGACCTAGAAACAAGCACCATTCATAGAGGGCTTAATCATTATCTACCTAGTATCTCATTTTCCTATATGCTTATGTATCTACCCAATCCAATCAACTCACTCTATATACACATCATATCCATCCTATCACTTATCCCATGTATATTTTGATTGAGCATTAGACGATTTAGATTCACTATTCCACATCTTGAGCTTCTTTCACTTGTTGGTGGTGAACCTCTCTAAGTCTTCTTAGGTATCCTAATATTCTATCCTTATGCCAGTTGGTATTTAGTTGGTTATCATCACTTGTATATAATGTCTTGTTGATCTTGTGTCCTCATCTAGGATCCATCCTCATGCCCTTTATCATTAGGTCCCATCTTTCATCCTTCATCTATCAAGTTGATTCTTTTTGTCAAACTATATTTCCTTCATCCTTTATGTAGGAAATGCCATCTTTGATGATCCCCCAAGGTGTTTTTCAGTCCATTTGTTTTCATTGTCCTCTTTCCACTTATTTAATGTCACTTAGTGGTCCATCTTTTTATCGAATTATGATGCCTCTACACTTTCACATAGTCAAGGCCATCTTTGATGAGCTCCTAAGGATTAGGTATGTCATTTAGGGTGTGTCTGTTTCTTTGTTGTGTCACTAGGAGTGTCCTTATCTTGCTAGAATTAACCAACAAAATTCACTAGCTCTCAAAAATCTTGGTCTATTCCATTTATCCTATGTCAACTTGATCCCATGATCTCTTCCATCCATCTTTGGTCATAGCAAGATATATTTTTCCTCATATCAGTCAGTGTCAATTCGTCCACCTATCATTCCTATGGAAAAGGATATTTGAGATTTGTTGAGATTTCTTGGTGCTTTTGAATTTTTTTATCTTTAAAGCTTCCTACAATGCCTATTTGAGGTCACCACGATCCATCATATCATGGTGCACTTTGACTACTAGAAATAGGGGCATCTCTTGATTTTTTGTGATCATGTCTTCCTAGTTATCCTACATAGTACCCACCAAAGACCATTATGATATTGTATTATGTTGGGGAAACCTCTTGTGCTTGTGGTTTTCTATCATCAGCTTGACCAAAGCCCCTATGAATTTGGGATGTTGGACTAACCTATTTCTTTTCTATGTCAGTCCTATGTGTGCAATGCTAATTTTCCTTGGTTCCTTATACCCTAGCACTTGGTATCCTACACTATATCAAAATTGAATGCTCCTAAATATGATAGCATATAATTGCATTTCATTTTATTCATCATCCTATTGTGTTCTTTCCTATCCCTCCACCTAGCCTATAGTCATGATTGTTGGTTGTGAAAATGGTTTTTTCCCCCCTATTCTTCCTATTAGGTTACTTTAGTTTTGGTAGATGCACTACATTATCTATTTCATCAATCATTTCATTAGGTTTCATTATCCATTGCATTACCCATTACACTACCCATTTCCATTTATCATTCTATTATTTTTCATTATCCATCTCATTAATCATTTCATTAGATTACATTACTCATTTCATTATCCATTTCATTAACCATTTTCATTTATAATTCCATTAGGTTTTCATTATCCATCTCATTAATTATTCATTAGATTACATTACTCATTTCATTATCCATTTCATTAATCATTTCATTAGATTGCATTACTTATTTCATTTTCCATTTCATGAATCATTTCATTCGGTTGGATTAATCATTCCACTATTCATTGCCATTATCAATTCAGTTGTTTACAATAAAATAGATTTGTTATTTTAAGCAGCTTAATTCATATCATCTTGCATTATCATTTCCATTTTCAATTAATTTTTTTATAATAATATAGATATGTTACTCTAAGCATTTAATTCATTTCATCTTGCATTGTCATTTCCATTATCAATTAAGTTGTTTAGGATAATATAGATCTTTTATTCTAAGCATCTTAATTCATTTAATCTTGCATTTCCATTTCCATTATCAATTATGTTGTTTAGGATAATATAGATTTGTTATTATAAATAGCTTAATTCATTTACATTTTCATATCTCATCATCATTCCTAACATTAGGAACATTACATACATCTCCATTATGAACATTATATGTTCATTACATATCGTGATTAATCTAAATGACATCCACATAATAAATATAGATCAAATCACATATCACATGCCACATCATATGCCATCGTATGTTGCATCACATAGTGTTAGTGCTACATCATACATCATCATCATAAATATAATGCATCACAAACGTGTTAGTCGTATATGTCATAATCATCGTGCATACATATAACATCCCATCCTGCATCACAAATGTGTTAGTTACATATGCCACAACCATCACGCATACATATAACATCCCATACTATATCACAAACATGTTAGTCACATATGTCATAACCATCACACATACATATAACATCCCATCCTGCATCATAAACATGTTATTCACATATGTCATAAAAGTCTTACATGCATACACATCATATCCAATATCATAACCATCATGTCACCTCCATAATACATCCATCTGGGATAAATAAAACCATATACATAACACATAGAGCGTAATCATAATCAACCATATCATATCATCAAAAAAAGATTGTATCATAATGTTTGTCCATAGTCCATGACATAATAAAGAAACAAAACTTGCCTAATGTTCATCCATAGTCCATGACATAATAATGGGTCTAGTGTCCATCATAGTCCATGACATAATATAAGTACAAGTTCCATGCATGTCCATGAAATAATACAAGAATATATGTACAAAAGAATGTCATATGAATGGATGAGTGCAAAGAATCATTGAATCAATTTGAATTTGTACATCAACTCTCCATTTATATACGTTTTCGCTTGTATCTCTGTCAAAATTGAGGCACCTGTATCTATCCCTACACCCCTACCCCTACCAACCACTTATGGCTACATCTAATCATTGTGCTGACTTGGGCACTCTCCAACCTCCTCCTGATGGTGTCTCCTTGTAACCACTAGATCCCTCTAAATGTGAGGGTCTCGATCATGACAACCCTACCCTCTTGCCAAAAACCTGTGCATAGGGAGCTACCCTCTGTGTAGGATCAGGCATGACTGTGTAGTATGCCCCCATCTAGTAATCTACCTCCCAAGTATAATCATATTATCGAGATGATGACACTTGTGTCACATCCCTCTCCCTTTGGTCTTTATCTCACTCTTACAATAGCCTACTCCTCTCTAGCTCGCAGGAATCTTGTACTAGTCTCATGCTAGCTAGTTGTCCCTTCATTTGTTGTGCTCACCCCTCCATCTCCTAGGCCAATGCAATGACTACATCTCACTCCCTCTAGAGGACTTGGAATACTGGTTGGGCTATGTTGACCACATGTTGGACTATATCCCTCTACTACTGCATATCCTCCAAAATTCCTTGCAGCTACCCTACCTCCCTCCTCAAACCATCCACCTCCACCTCTTCTACATAGTCTTTTCTCATCTGGATTCCCCTCAACCTATCCACCTCTACCTTCAATCTCTCCCTATCATCCTCAGACTATTTCAACCTCTTCTATAAGATTCCAATCTATTCTTATGCCCCTACTAGTCTAACAGTCATATCATCCTTTCGGGGGGCTTGGTATATCACTAGGGCCCTGTCTCTTATCACCTCTTGCTGCCCCTCTCTCAAATCCATCTCCACCTCCTCAATCTCCTCCTCCTCCTCGATAATGAATCCCCTCTGTTGCACTATCCTCTACTACATGCATCTCAATTGTCTCTCCTCCTCATCCTCCTCCTCACCTCTTGCCTTGGGCACCTGTACTAGTAACTGTACCCTTTGTGCTACTACTGTCACTCTCTCTAGCACCCTCTATCTCCACCAGGCTTCATATCTCTTCATCACCCCTACATAATCAAACCCTCCTTTCCATGCCCATACTCCCTCCTCTATTTTATCCCATGTTTATCTCACCTGTGCAAGTCGTACACTCTGCCCCCACCCCCTCTCCTAACTAATTCGCCAATATCTCTCCTTTGACATTGGAATATCCTACCAAACACCAAACTGTCAAGTGACACAATCTAGCTTGTACATCTAAATAATGTATGAATCTCTATTGACCAACTAGCATTGTGTGAACATGAACCCTCTATATAATCATTCCTCTACTCTCCATGACCAAAAATAACAATCCACATATGGTCGCTAGATAATCGGATCCACTGTCAACTCATCAAAAGCACAATGCCAGTAGGTAATTCTCCAAACCTTGGCATAATGCAACTTGCCCCCATACTCACATAACATCGGTAGACCCTCTACCCCCTCCTCTGCTACACCTGCAATAGTGTCACATGTGTGATGTTGGTCACTCCCTTGTAACAAACAACAAGCATGTCTCTATATAACTAGGTGAGTACATAGGGACCCATGCATAAACACCCATCTACCTCTCCATGATATGCTAGAAAACCTCAATCAACTTGAGGCTAAAGAAATGCCTACTCTTTCAAGGGAGGAGGATCCCACCAATCAACCTACATAGGAATAAAGGAAATGGTGGCTCCGCCCTGATACATACATCTATATCTATGTCCTTCCCCTGGTAGGGGAGGTCTGCTATCCTAAACACAACCTGTAGACTCAGCTATACTAGTAACCTCACCAGCCCGCTCACCAAATGTCCTTTCATGGGAAATCCGGGGATCCTCCAGACATCCTCCAAGGTCATTATCATCTTCCCCATGGAGAGGAGGATTGCACATGTCTTTGAGCTCCATCACTTGATCAACACAGTCAATAATGGTCAGTGTGCTCAAATCGTAGGGTACATTTCCATGTGAAGTATCCCTACCAATTCAAGGGTCTCATAGTCTACCAAGGTAAATCCCTCTATTGTTAGGGTGGTTGAACACCACTTCCTAGTTCATAGGCTATCTTTCCTCTACATCCATGAAAGTCACATGTCATCTTTTCTTCTTACCTTAGTATTTTTCTTCCTAACCCCCATTTGGAATATTCACCCCTATATGGAGTGTTCTTGATCGCCTATTCTCCCTTGGCATGCATTCGCCTCTTTAGGAGGTGGATTCACCCTTGTGTCCCTACCTGACAGATTCACCTCTCTTGAGGCATATTTTCCCCTAACTTCTTGGGTGATTTTGCATTCACCCCTTTACCTCATGGGAAAATCTCGCAACTTCCCTTTTCCCTCCTAGGTGATTTCACAATTGCCCTTATCCCTCATGGGTGATTTCACAATAGCTCTTCTTCCCTACGGTTGATTTCGTTATTGGCCTTCCCCTAATGGGTGATTTTGCATTCACCCTTTTCCTTTCACATTTTCCCATTCCCCTGTGGGATGATTTCACAATCACCCCTTTCCTCGTGCACCTATCCCTATAGATGTGTAATCATCCCTTCCCTCCCGCAAAGTCACCCATGCTCTATAGAGGTGATTCCACCAACTCCAATAGGTGAATCTATCTCTTCATGGGAAAATTATTCAAGCCCTAATCTAACCCCTCCATATAAAAACACAATAAACACATGCAAAATAAAATCATGAAGCTCAGTTTTGAAGGCGTACCATAGTGACCTCTACATAGTAATCACGTACAAGGTCCCTTCAATGCATGATTTTTCCCTCATCTACCATGTAACTCTCAATCACTCTCTAATCGACCGGTCACATGTATGTACAAAATTCAAAAGGTAAAAAATATATTTTCCAATTTACTATTTATATTTACCTTTTGACCATGTTTAGCCTTGCCCTTTTGACATCTTTTTAACATTTTTCTTCATCTAGCCACCATTTTCACCCTGTTTGTCCATTTTCCTCTGTTCAAAAGCCATTTTTCATTATTTTCCATCATCGTCCTCATGGTACCTCCTTTTCTTCCTATTGAGATGTTGTCCAGGGCCCTTTTTTCCCTATCCACCCTCTTGAGGGTCATCATTCTCTATGTTTCCTTCTTTCCCCTCTCCAGCATTTTCACTGCCATACTGGAGCATCCTACAGTCTTTTTCTTCCACCAAGTCGCCTACACTTTATTTTTCTTTGAAACGCCATTATTTAAATGACATTTCGAAGAGGTAAAAAATGTAAGCATCTAAATTTTGCCACTCCCATAGGGCCAAATTTATCCTTTTATTCTTCTAACATGTTCGCATATCCATATTAATTAAATAATTCATTATTTGGTTAATAATTATCTTATTCCTAACAATCCCTAAATTTTTTAATTATTTAATTAAATACTTTATCCCTTTCCTCTCTAAATTAAATAAACAAACCATTTATTTAATTTAGTCTCAAGAAATAAATTAATTTTTAATTCATTTCTCTCTCTAGATGTCACATCCCCCATAACCTTCTTCTAATCCTAAATAACTTTCCTAATCCTATCATTAGGAGGTTCATACCCCTAATATTTGAAATAGTGTCACATCTTCCATAAAATCCCACTTGCCTCTAATCCCATCATTAGTTTTCTTAATCACTTGCATAATCAATAAACATGATTAATTAATCCTAACCTAAGCCTCTTGCCATTAATGGCATGGGTACCCAAGTCAACCTTCTTAATTGCCTTCTTCTTTTGGAGAAACAATCCCCATCCCCCAAGGAATTTTTAATTCCTTTTTTATTTCCCCAACATTCCCATGTGGAATTTTTAATTCCACCTATCCCCAAAGACATCCTATGTGGAATTCTTAATTCCACTATATTCTTCCTACAAATTGGGATGAATTAAAGGGGTGAACCTTTGGTGAAATGGTGGAGCTTCTTACCTATAGAGTCAACAACCAAGGTTCAAATCTCACGGGATCACTCTCTACCACGTCAATAATGGAGTTTTTTTTTTACCCTTGTATTAAGGGGAGGCTTCTTGGTGAACTGGTGGGGCTTCTTTCCTATAGCTCCAACAATCAAGGCCCAAACCTTAATATTAAATATTCTAGGATAGTGGGCCTAGCTTGATTGGCTAAAGAATCTTGTTGTAGGAAAGAAGTCACAAGGTCTAGTCTCCCCACCATCCTCATGGTACTAGAGGATGTGTCGCACCAGCATCACCAGTCACATGATTTTTTTTTACTAGGCACTCTATAGTTTATAGGGGGACATATACCTGACTGATTCCTACAACTTCTTAAAAAAAAAGAAAAAAACTTGGGAGAAATTAAAAGGTAATTTTTAACTCACTTTCCACATCCCCATGTCCTTACAAGGGGAATATTAAATTTCCCTTGTTCTTCCCAATGTACTTTTCCAAAAATCTAGAAGGATTTGACTTGTCAGATCCTTCCATCATTTGAGGAAGGATGAGAAAAGTAAATCATTTTCCTCTCCCAAAGGTACTTGAAAGTACCTCCAATTTTAGCCACCTCATCCCCACATCACCATTCCCTTTCAACCTAGGCCTCCACATGTCTTCACCATATGAGTTGAGATGCCTCAAGGTGTTTCAACCATTGATCTCCAAACCTAGGGTTAATCCTAGCCTTACATTTCCTTTTCTCTAAAATGACTAAGACCTAGTTAATTTTCACTCATTCACAACACTTATCACTTATGCAATCTTGAGCTCTCACACACTTGTTATCATACCTCCATTATTGCTACAATTTTATTTTCCATAGTGCATGCCAATATATATTCTTGGCTTCCATTTCATTCCTCATATCATTCTCATCATTTGAAGCTATGTCCTCATATCATTTTCATATCAAAGTGTTAAAAGATGTAGGAAAACTGAGAGGGGGGGTGAATCAGTTGTCACAAAATTCAAACTTAAAACTCTAACACATGAAAATTCCACAACCACACTATTTGTTATTAATTATGAGCATGAAAAATAGATAACATAAATTAAATTATCACAATAAACACTAGATTTTTATATGGAAAACCCAAGGAGGAAAAAACCACAGTGAAGACTAACTCCAAGGTCTCACTAACTTGGAAAGGGCACACTATCATGATACAAAAGCTCACTTCTTATAGAAAGGACTCACTTTCCAATAGGGAGGCTCACTGCTTACAAAAAGATTCACAAAAACAAAATTGGCCTTTACAACAAAAAAAAACTAAGAATAATGCACCTAACAAGTGTTGATACAGTTTTGGTAATGCTCAATAGACTAACTTAACACACTTCATCATTTTTTGCTCACTCTACATTTACTACTCCTTTATTGTTTGCATACACACACACACCTATCTCTCTCTAATACAAAACTATCCAACATATACATATATATACATGTTCCTTTCTGCAAGCATTAATTAGGTCGGCCTAATTAGATGCACATCATATTTACCAAAAATACTAACTATTAGCTCCAATCATTCACAAAATATTTCCAAAAAATAGCTCAACCATCCAACAATCTACATCATGCTGACATAGACCTAAGATAGGTCACACATATATCTGCATAGCAAATTTAATTCACTGTATCACAATTAACCCAAGAAGTTGGCCAAGAATAGACTTCTCAACAAAAAGACAACCAACAAAATAATGCCACCACTTCGTACAAGCACTAGAGCTCGTAATATTCTAAACATGCATTCCTTCAATAACCATGAACAACTTCCCACAACCATAGATAGTAACTATCAACTACAGAGGAATGCAAACAAGAATACTAGAGAGTGCAACTCCAATACCGGTTTAGATGCCAGACAAAAATACCAAATCAGGCACTGAATTAGACTTGTAATCACAACATGGTGACATGAATGATAACACAAAACTATAGAGATAATCATTCTTCTTCATTTTTCCAACAATCTCCCCCTTTGTCATTGATGGCAACATGTGCTCAAAAAATTCAAAAACTCTCCAATATCCCCCCAATCACTCCAATCTCTTCCCCTTTGGCATCAATGGAAAAGGACGGAAAAATAGAGAATGTAAACATGGTGACATCAAAATTGGCATAAAGGATTCCAATTCTTAAAAAAGCTTCCAACCATCCAAAAAACTTTAAACAACAATTTAATTAACTTCAATTTGTTAAGATTCATTTTCCTCTTCCTTTTCTTCTTCACCAACAAAAACAAAAATAGCATAAATCATTTAGGATTAAAGTAAAAATAACACTCTTCACCTAAACCATCTTCTTGTACCTTTCCTTGAGAATTGGACACAACTTCTTCCAATCAAATGTAGCTGAATCCATTCTTGTGCAAACACTTTCCAATAGGCTCAAAAAAGTAAAAGAAGATGACCAATATGAACACTATTTTTCACACTCTTTTGCATTAGTAAGTATTCTGGAAAGATGGTCTAACTGGACCTCAACAACCTCTTTAAGAGTCCAAAATGTTTTCACCACATCATCTCTTTGTCTTTGTACAAAAATTAATTTAGCTTTCAATTCAACAACTCTCAACGTCTGTTTCCCTTCTTTGTCTTCAAAGATCTCAAAGTTCTTCCCAATGTTGTTCACTTTAGATTCAATTGCTTCAATTCAACTTTTGAAATTATCTATCGTAGCAAGCCACGAAAGAAAATACTTATAATATCTGATATTTCCTTAATGCATTTCTTCGTTTCCACGATAAGTTCATATAGTCTCTACTTAGCTTTAATACATCTCTTTTCAACCAAGGCTTCAAACTTATGTCCTTCTAGACCTTCAAGAAACATTCTTTCTTCAACAATATCAACTAAATTTTCTAGTAGTGAGTTAGAGACAATTGATACATCAATACCTTTTCAAAGTAGATAATCTACCAGAGCATCATATATTTTTAGTCTATCAATAGGAGAGGCTACATTCCATATCTCACCAATCTTCATCTTTCCTTTAATCAACAAGGTCTTGATGTCATCTAGATCAGAAGATTCAGATCTAGGTAGAGATTCCTTTTCCTTCTCTTCCAAAAAGATAATGATATCTTCAATTACAACTTTTCTTTTCTTCAATTCCAGAGGGGAATCACCAACAACATATTCCAATTCTATTTTACCAGAGGATAAACCCACCTCAAACTAACTCGGTGTTGACATACCAGAGCATATAGTTGTTTTTAAGGATATGAAATATCATTTTCACACACTTACATTATTTTCCAATGACTCTAGGTATCTATAGAATTATTTCCCAATAGGATCCCACACAACATTATCCTTTCCTGGTAGGGAACTCAAGAAGTAAAAGATCAAGCACACAAGAAGAGAACTAAAATGAAAGGGATAACCCTCAACCACTGACATTCAAAAAAATTCAGAAAAATTCTCAAGTAATAGAGCACACAAATCAAATTGCATGTTCTCTTTAACCATCATATGTGCAATATAAACAACAATAGCTGATGTCAAACCTTCATGATTTCTAAAATAGATTTTGTAAAAGACACCATATGCAACATACCTTATGGCCAAATCTTTGATATTTTTATCAAAAGGGCTTGAGGGTCTTTAATAATGCTAGTCAATTTCTCCACATCTTTGTACTTCTCAGTTTTCTTTCCAGGAGGATCCCCAATACTACATAAGCCAATAATTTCCTCAATCGCTTCCTTCATAATTAAGTAGGGTTTTTGCAATACAATACTACCATTCTTGAAATGATTCAACAAGAACAAAATAAATTCTTTATCAGAAAACCATGAAAATTCTCCGCACACATCCATACCTAGGGTTTTTATGTTTTGTAATTTGTTTTCCTTCACCCCTAGTTCCATTTATTTCATCTTTTTATGATCAAACTCTTTGAATTCAAATCCTTTTAGCTTTAGAGGGATGATGCCACTTGATCCTTTATCCATTACCATGCGTTCTTGAGTCATTACTCCAAATCTCTTCATTTTTCTTCTTCCCCTTTTACAAACTAAGAAAAAAAATTCTAGATTACTTGTGACAATTTCTTTGAATTCCCTGCAGAATTGTTTCAAGCTCACTTCAAGATGGCTCCAAGGAACCTTTCAAGTTCTTCAAATTCTCAATTAATCGAGAAGACTCACAAACTTCAACTTATACACCATTGATTTTACCCTAAAATGTGTTAAATGTGGTAGACATAAAAAAGATGCTAAAGCATTCTTCTCACTAAAAGAAACCCTAATTCATTCTGCAAATCATCATGATAACATGTTTTCTTCTAGTTCTTTTTTGAAAACCTCAAATTCTTCATTCTTCACATTTCATCCTCGTGCTAGCCTCTGACATGCCATATATCTAGGGGGTTTTAATAATTTTTTGATAATACTCCCCTGAAGACCATACTAGGTCTAGTTCCCAGAGGAATCATTTGTACTAGATGAGGGCACAAACATGTTAGTAGCTTTAGGTTTTTCTTCTTCTTTCTTCTTCCATATCTTATCCATCTCTTGCTTCATTTCTTCTTTGTCAATCTTCTTTACTAGATCATTCTTCTCTACCAGAGCAGACTTCTTTCCTTTCATACTTTTGCAAACCTTTGAAATATGTCCTAGTTTATTGAAATTATAATAGATGACATTTTTTTGATTACTCTGACCTCCATTACCTCTTGTTTTACATTGATTTGCTTTATGTCCAAATTTGTTATAGGTATAGCAGTAGCCATTAAATGATTCATTCATTCTGCCTTCATTAAATCTTGTCCTCATTACCCGACTTATCATTCTCACCTGAGATATGCATTTAGTAGCTTTATGTTCAATCTTCTTACATTCAAAACATTGTCCAGTGAAGGGACCAAAAAATTGATTCTAATTCTTCTTGCTCCTGCATTTTGTTGCCCTGTGACCATAATTATTATAGGAAAAAAATATCATTGAAATCTGAGGGATACCTTTGTGCATTAGGCTATCTCACAGGAAGTCTCCTTGAAAAATTTCTTGAATTTATCTTATGCTTCCCTTGGCCTTGAGTCATTTGATTGTCCTTAGAACTTTTACCAACATCATTTCCCAAACCATCTTTGTCTTTACTTGATTTTTGTCCAGCAAGCAATTCTCCAAGCTTATCTGAGCTTGATTTGAAATTATTCTCACAATTTTTTTCATTTTCTAGTTCAATCCTCAAGTTTAATACCTCCTATTCAAGTTTAGAGAATTCATTAGTTTTCTTCTGTACCATTATATTTAGACATTCTTTAATTCTCTTCTTCTCTTCTACTGTCACTTTCAGTCCAATTATCTCTTGTTTCAGCTGCTCACTCACTTCTCTATGTCTTTCCTTGAATTTCTTCAATTGTTCTTTTAAGTTTTGGACACATTTATTTGCTTCATCAAGATTCTCCTTCAGATCTATGTTTTCATTTTCAACTTTTTCAAGATCCTTAAGTGCAGCTCAGAGTTCTTTATCATCCATTTGATCAACCATCAAGATCGTCCTCAAATGGTTAAGTTCTTCACCAAGGAACCAATTATTTGATACCAATTGTTAAAAGATGCATGACAAATGAGAGGAGGCAGTGAATTAGTTGTCACAAAATTCAAACTTAAAACTCCAACACATAACAATTCCACAACCACACTATCTATTATCAAGTATGAGCATGAAACATATATAATAGAAAGTAAATTATTAGAATAAACACCATATTTTTACATGGAAAACCCAAGGAGGGAAAAACCATGGTGAGGATTAACTCACAATGTAAAGTAGTTTCAAACTAAATATAAAAGGCTCACTGTCAAGGGCTTACTGCCCTGAAAAGGACTCACTGTCCTAATACAAAATCTCACTACTTACAAAAAGGACTCACTATCCAACAAGGAGGCTCACTTCCTATAAAAATATTCTCAAAAAAAATTGTACTTTACAGCCAAAATGAACTGAGAATAATGCACCTAACAAGTGTTGATACAGTTCTAGTGATGCTCAATCGACTAACTTAAGACACTTCATCATTTTTGCTCACTCTACATTTACTACTTCTTTATTGTTTGCATACACACACACCTATCTCTCTCTCATAAAAAATTATCCAACATATACATATATATACCTTTTCCTTTCAACAAGGATCAATTAGGTCAACCGAATTAGATGCACATCATATTTACCAGAAATACTAACGGTCAACTACAATCATTCACAAAATATTTCCAAAAAATAGCTCAACCATCCAACATGCTACACAATGTTGGCATAGACCTAAGATAGGTCACACATATATCTGCATAGCAAAATTAATTCACCGTATCACAATTAACCCAAGAAGTTGGCCAGGAATAGACTTCTTAGTAGAAATACAACCAAAAAAATAATGCCACTACACCATACGAGCACTAGAGCACATAATATTCTGAACATTCATGCCTTAAATAACCATGAATAATTTCCCAAAACTATAGATAGTAAGTGTCAACTGTGGAGGAATGCAGACAAGAATACCAGAGAGTGCAACTCGAATACCGGTTTAGATACCAAACCAAAATACCAGACCAAGCACTGACTTAGACTTGCAATCACAACATGGTGACATCAATGACAACACAAAACTATAGAGATAATAATTCTTCTTCATTTTTCCAACAAAAAGGAGCACACAAATCTTCATCAAATGGCCAACCAAAGGATCAATTCAAGCAAGGTAAACATATTGTCTTTTGTTCTCTTATTTTGTTTGAATTCAAGTAGACTAATCTTGAGTGTTTGTTTGTGTTTTAGTACCTTTTTCATTTCAATTTCATTTGCATAGTTAGATAGGGAAAAATCACCTACACGCAGTAGGAAAATTCATTCTGCCAAAATATATGATCATCCCCTATTTAGAGGCAAGATTATGATTTATAAAGAGATGTCTACAAAGAATGAACAACTCTAAACTCAAAAATTTGAAAATAATGCACAAGAACATGATGTGCAAAAAGTGATGGTGTCAATGGTTGGTGGGTGTACCATTAATTCTCAATGGTTGGGGAAATGGTGTAAAATGGGAGTGCTCTATTGCACTTCTAGGGTTTGGACCTAAAAGGTGAGATGATTTTGAACCTTTCACTCAAGAAAAAACCCTTGAGATTTCAATGCAAAGGAGATTTAAATATTGCAAAGGGACTATTATAGGGATTGAATGATGTATAATGAGGGGTTCACCACCAAGTGTAAACTTGGAAAAGACAATGAAAAGAAAAACACAATGTGATATGCAAACAAATGGTAAATGACCTAAAAAGATGAACAAACTGTAATGAAAATCTATGAAATTGAAAGTATGCACCTGGAAAATTGAAGAAGGTAGAATGGAGGTCTGGATCACTAGAAAATCTAGTGTTAAAGTTGACTAGGACTCATACGCCAGGCTAGGAGAATTAGTCTAGTTTCTAGGAAAATGCACTAGAGCAGGTTTCAACCAAAAGGGTATCCAAATATGTAAAAATATTTTTCAGGCTTGAACAATGGGACTCATTCACCAATAGTGGTGAATTAGTCCACTTCTAATTTTCTAGAAATTCTAAAGTGGATTCTATGCCTCTCAATCTGCTCTACTCTTTTTGAATGGTTTCTGGATCCAAAACTACAAAATACCACCTATAGGTCTTCTCCAAGCTTCTCCAAGCCTTGATGACAACTTTGACAACTTTTAGGGACTTGAAAACTCTTCTCTAACTTTTCTTCTTGGAAAATCTACAACCTAGCTCTGCAAATCACACACAAGAAGAGGGAAAAATGTTGTGGGGGCTAGTGAATAGGGGTTTTCCTTGGTCAAACCCCTTGTTGGTAAGTAAAACTTGAAATATAATGAAATATGAAAAGAGAACGATGAGTGCACAAATAGAAATGTTGCAACTCATCAAACCCTAGCAATAAGGTGTTTCAAACATGTAAGTAATGGCTCCAATGGATGTAGACTTAGAATGTTGCTTGATGTTAATAGATATTTGAATGAAGCATTTTCTTGAAACATAAACCCTATATCACAAACATTGGCATTATGATTGATGCTTGAAAGCTGCTCTTGAATGCTTGATAATCTACCCTTGAAATGCCTTAAATGCTCTTGTGAACTCTCTTGAATTCTAGGTGACAATATGAGTGAAAGAACCTTGTATTTATACTTGATTATGCAAGAATTCCCAAAATTACAATAATAAAAGCTGACATCAAATCTAGGAGAATAAAATCCCATTGGGAATTTGATTTAAATTTGAATTTTGGTCACATGAAACTCATTCACCCGAGGTGGTGAATGAGTCCCATTACACATTATGTATGGGACCAAAAATGAAAAGTGTTTAGAAGTGTGTAAAACCTGCATCGGGGCCAAAAAGACCTAGGTGGGACTCATTCGCCCAAGGTGATGAATGAATCTCAGACACTAAATATAGGCCAGACAAGCTAGGAACACCTAAATTATGATTTGTTACTAATTGGTGTTGGGATTATCCTTGAAAAGATGTAATAAATGAGGCATTTGCAAAATAGGGCCAATTAAACCATAAGAAATCCAAATTATTAATGACAAGCCTAAAGGAATGTGAAGGTGTGTTACAACACTTTACAATGCTCCAAATAAGGCAAGATTAATATTAATTATGATTAAATTTATGTTTATTATAGTTAGTTAATTGATAAAACCCTAGAAAAGTGTAAAAGTGTGTTACAACACTTCACAACACTTTTGCATGGCATCATTAAATTCCATTATTTCACAAGGGCCCAAGACCTAATGTGAATGTGTTATCCACATTACAACACTAAATCAAGGCAAAATTAATCCAAAATCTACAAGGAGGACCCAAACAAGTGCGAAATTTTTTAAAGGACCCTTTTTTGGACACTACATTTAGCCCCCACTTTAGTGACAAGATGAAATTGCTTCAAACTCACACTAAAGTATAAAAACACACACCAAGAGGGGTTACAATGAACCAAAGCTAGCAAGATGAGATGACAACAGGGTATGTGCAGGATCATGGTGCGCCAAAAAGTGGCAATATTTGTAGGGTATGTGGCTGACAACTTTTTTTTCACCAAAAATTAATGAAACGAAAAGGGTTTTAAGAGGAGATTCTCAGCTTTCCAAAAATATAAATTATGATTTAATTTGAATTTAATAAATAATTATTATTCATTTTCTATTAGAATTATGACTAAAGTCCTGATCGATAGGCTAATTGAAAACATCTAAAACTTTCAAAATCATATTTTTGAATCCAAAACATGCATCACATTCTATGCTTCACATAGTATAGGATTAAAAAAAGAAAAATTAAATTTCATGAAGTTTTGACCAAGTTAAGGTGGTCGACAACGAAGTTTTTATATTTTATAAAAGTTGTAATAAAAATTCATAATTAATTATTTACTGGAAAAAAATTACAAAAAAATATGCATCACATCCGGACATGAGTCCTCTACTTATATATAAAATCTTACAAAAACATATTATCATTTTATTATGGTTAGGGTGGTCAGACAGACACCTACTTCTTCTTTTTTCCCTAAAATTTAAGTACTACTACATTGAAATTTCAAATTTTCACCAAATATATTTTATTTATTTTTAAATAAACCTAGTATTTTAGAAACTACATTCAATTTTCTACAAATTCTATTCTTACATATTTTTTAAATAATATAGATAACTTATTCATATATTTATGTCAAGTTTCCTAACATTGATTTTTCTGAATTTTTTGCCACTTAAGGGCCTATTTTTTGCACGATGATCCTACACATACCCAACAATCAAGAGAGGTGATCAAGCCCCTAGGACAAAGATCCCATGGAAAACCAACCTAAGCACAAAGGAGCACACATAAAAATGATATAAAGAACAACGACAAGGCCAATCATACATTGCCAAAGATGAAAAAGAGAAAAAAAGTAAGAAAAATGAATCAAGCTTTGACCATTTTTCCATCCTGATGTGGGCCAGATCTAGGCTGTTTGTCTGGTAAAATACATACTCACTTTGAGGAAATGGAACTCCTAGTTGTCTACCAAGTGAGAAGTCCTAAAAGGTGAGAAACATACACTCATGGATGGTATGCACTCACACACACACAAGTGGCTATGGGGAAAGTCATGCCTTGGATTGGGCTTCTCACTCAACCATACCAAAGTTATACCTCCTAATAACTTTAATAAGGTACCACACAAAAACAATTTTTCAAGCTTCATGAGACAAGCAAGACTTTGTATGCTTGGATCTCATGAACAAATAGGATGGCTCCATAGGAATGCAAGTTGTATTATGCAAGGTGGCTATATAACAACAAATGAAAAATGCAAAGACTGTTCAAAGGATTCTTGCTTAGTTAATGCAAGGTCTTTAACTTAGGGAACATTGTGCCTAATTTCTCCAAGAGAGGACCAATCAATGAATAGAAAATTCACAACTTAGTGGATACAATGTGTCACATCAAGACACTAAGAGGAATATAATGTGCTAAGAGAGATCACACTCCTAAAGGACATTAAGGCCAATGTCATCCACAAAGTGACAAACACATCATATGAAGTAAGAAGGATGCACTAACAACCAAAAAAAATGAAAAAAATGCAAAAGAATAATGCCAATGTATGCCCACAATTTAAAGGATTTGCTAAACACTATATTGTGAGAAATTAATTTAGAGTAGCAAATGAAAAATGGAAACAAAAAATAAGACATGAGAACCAATTTGGAAAGACCTATGCAAAATCATATGTTTCGAAGTAAATATGCGTCATGCAAGAGAAAAATAAAACAGAGAGGTTGCCCAAAATGAAGACACCAAACACATAAGGGATCTATGGATTTGGGGTCAGTATGTTCTTTGTTGTAATAATTTTTAGAGAGTTCAAAATATTCATCATCCCCGAAATACAAATAGAACTGAAAAAATGACACAAAGAGAGTGAAAACAAAGAAAAAGCATCTTGGGTCAACATGGAAGAGACATAGGGTGTCTCGACACCTTGTGTCATCCCTAAAAGGAAAACACAAGACAAATGAAAAGAAAAGAAAAAAGACAAAGGAAAAGATTTTGGGTCAAAATGAAGGAGACATGAATGTCTTGATGTCTTGCATCATCCCCAAAAGGAAAACACAAGAAAAAGAAAAAGATGAAAAGTGAAAAAGATGCACGACATATAGAAGAATGAAGGTAAAACTAGAAGAATGTCACAAAGAGAGAGAACATACAAAAAAAATCATGGCGGATCACATTAGCAACCTGCAATCACACAAAAAAAAGAAAAAGAAAATGCAAAAGGCTAGTAAGGAAAATGCAAGTCAACCTATGAATAAGTCATTTTCCTCCCAATCTCAGTCTATATAAGCAAAAGGTGAATGAAAAACCTAAGGGAAAATGACAAATGCATTACTAGGACAAGGCTATCGACTTCTTTCCCCCACTGAGTGTAAGACAAGAATGAGCTAAGGTAGGTGATGGGAAAGGTCATGTAATAGTGAGAGAAGAATATTCTACAACTATTACATAACAAGGAGTGAAACAATATTAAGCTAGGAAATCACATGATGGCAATCATTGACATCAAAGTGAAAAAAAATCAATACTAACTGGAATGCACGACATTCATTGGTACTGTGTTTAAGAACTCGATGATATGCACAATGTGGGACTTTTTCATCTTTAGGATATATAACTAGTCAATTCATAGGTGGTAAGGTTATCAGTTCTTTGTTCAAAAGAAATTGTAGTTTCCTTTCACTTTCAGGTGGTGGGTGAGGAGAATTTAGTTTTTCTAACTTGTACTTAGGCCTCTTGTATTTGCTAGATTCACCCTTTTCATTAGTTGAATGTGGAGGAGGAGGACCTAAGGTGATCCTAGCATCTTTGTCATTGTTATGAGTAATTGATTGTTCTTTTGGAAGGAGGATACTTAGATCGGGAGGAGAATCAAAGATCATTGTACCATCATCTCAAAGCCTTAGATATTCTCTAGGAGGCTTGTTTTTATGAGAGGGATCTTGATATCCTAACCCCTATTAGCTCTCAAAAATGTAGGTTTGAACCATGAAAGGTTGCCAAGCTTTCATGACATTTTAGCGTAACAAACAAGGTCAAAAGATATAGACCTTCTACTCTTTAGGTGCTGCTAGACCTAGGCGGGTGTACCTAAATGAATTGGGTAGACTTGACTTATGGTCTTCTTTCTTGCAGATATTTGTCCACAAAGGCAGATGGAAGTGGACAAATGAAATCAAATTTGGTATAAATTGTATACTGATACTCAAAACTAAATCCTAATATTCTCAGTTAACAGATGTAAAGAAAATGAATGAATCTAAATGGTGAAATGCAGACACTAGTGCCTTATTGGGTATGCAGAGTCAAATTAAATCTAGATGAACAACTTTCTTCCTGGAAGAAACTCAAATTTTTTGGCATATGTTTTGTTTATAACTTGTATAAACATGCAAGACTGTAAATACTAAGTTATTCTTTAATAATCCAGATGAATTTCCCTGATTACTATGATCAACCAAAAGGATTTAATCTATTCTTGAAAGAACCAATCAATTAACCACACATATATAACAAATGTGCTCTGATAAATTGAATATAAACTTGTTATACCAATTTAAACAACCAGAAAGCATCAATCTTGGAGACAACTTAGTAATACTTTCGATAAATTCAATAGACAATTGACACCATAAATGAGTTGCAACATCAATTGATTCATATTAAAATATGCATTTTGAAATCATACATCATAGTCTCTATTTTGAAAATTTTATTCCACTGAATCCATTTCTAACCTACCTACTATCTAATCTGATCTATTCCCTCTAATTCACAATCGGGAATGAATATTTATACATTTGTATTTGAATAGACATGTCGCTTCACATTCCAAACATCGGCCAACATTATTCAGGTTTTTGTTAATCATCCCAGAGACATTTTCCAAGACATTCTGTAGCTACGCTGAAGGCAAATGTATTGCTCAAATAATCCTGCATCCCCTTGTGTTTTTCCATGACCACTGTTGTCGGAGAGACGTCCCACATATGATACTCCATCTTACCAAGATGTGCTCTTTAGTGTATTTTCCAGTCGCTAAGACAATTTTTGATCAGGAAGAGGTTTCATAGAACAAGTGTCTGATGAAAATACCCCATGATACACTCGGGTCACTAAGACATATGGGCTTTCTTACCGATGCATCAATACTTCAGCATGACATTCAGATCAGTAAGACTGCAAGACATCACTCTGATAGCTATGAGTCTTACCGAGGTATTCCCCCTTGTTGGCAGTCAGCAAGACAATAAGATTTCGCAAGGACCTCACCCAAATGTATTAACTCTTGCCGATGTATCTCCACATGTGCCAGTGAGACAAAAAGCGTTTGGTGAAACAACATACCGAGGACAAAACTCCTGCCGATACAATGTTCAATGTGCTAATCACTGAGACACAATGAGTTTTCTATGATCTTATTCCGATGATGATATCTTTTGCCAATAGGAATTGCTTAGTCGCTAAAACAATGAAAATATCCTGCCGATAGGTTCCTGTAGATGAATTTCTGATTGTTGTGACATTAAAGACGTCTTGCCAATAGGCAACATAGACGTATATCAGCAAAAAATGTAATATGGATTAGGAAGACCCTGATTTCTTCATGTTGATATAGAATATAATGGTGATACTTAGACCTAAATGGATTTTATGGGACAAATATGGGAAAAATATGGGTAGAATGTTATGACAAGAGGCCTTGTGCATATGGTGATGATTATTTTCAAAACTCAGGTGGATGAAAAAATTATGAAATTATTCAAAATTTTATAGTTCTAATAGTGGCTCCATCCAGGGATGAATGATTGTGAGATCTTTGGGTGAGCAGACCAAACATAGAATGATGAATCAGTGAGCAAAATGGAAATGGACATGAATGGAAATAGAGATGAAGAAAACCTTAAAACTACTATGCATGGAAAATAATTTTAAGAGGATTATTAAGAGTTGTCCATGCACTAGAAACCTTTAATCCTCTATGGTTTAACTTCATCAGTTTTGAACTATTACGGTCTGAAGCTCAAACCATAAATGATGGTTCAAGACCACCCAAAAGAAAGGCACATACTTTCACCTATCAAACACCTATTTTTTCTTTGAGTTCATCAAATTCTTCTTGAAGAAATTCATGCAACCTTCCCTACCACTATTATTGAAAGTTCTTAGAGGATCATCATGCTCAGCTTGGCCCAAATTCCCTTCACCATTATGCAGTTCAAAATCTTCATCATCATGAGACAAAGCTCTATTATCTTTGACATACAAAGTACATGCATATTCAATGAAAAATTCCTCATTATCTTTCTCAATGTTATGTATTATGAAACACTCTCCCATTCGTATTGAAAATTCACCATAAAAGTGCTCTTCTTGAGAATTTTTTTTTTTGTCATATCAACATTGTTTGAGACAAACAAATCTGAAACCTTTTGCACTTCTTCCACATCATCATTTGGAAACGACATTGGATTATGACTCATATATTTAGTATCATGCACATACGAACCAATCAATGCTAGACTTCTATCATCCTTGGTATGAAATAAATATCTTCTCCACATGAGTTAGGAATTTCAAAATCACATACCTCATCTTGAATGGACACATATTTTTTATCAACTTCAAAGGTTTCTCCATCATTTTGAGAAATGCACTAGGAGTCATAAGAATCATTACACAAAGAACTTTCACTGCCAAAACAAATGTAGGCTAGACACAGGACTTTAGAATCACCTTCATGTACACATCTTTGATATTCAAGAGTTAGCAAATCTAAAATTTGCTCACTGCTGAGTGAACAAGTTTCATCTTCCATATCTTCTATTATTTCTCCCTCTTCTTGATCTCGACAAGAGCTAGAAGTATCTCCTTGTTGTACATTAGAATTTACATGATTTCCCTCAAACTCTTCCTCATTGTTACATGATACACAATCCCCTTCCACTTCATTTTCTAATTCATCAACATGGAAATTTTTGAGATCATTATAGTTATTCCCTTCATATGTTGATGTACTCTCCTCCTCATTTGAGCACGTTTCATCTTCATCATGGAGTGGATTCAGAAAGAAATCATTTTTTAGCACACCTTGGCTAGATTTCATTTGAGATTCTTCTATTATTTGATTATATAATAGATTTGAAGAAAAATTAGAACTATTTTCAAGTGTGCAATCTTCTTGTTCATCAATCACGCTCTCATGTTTATGAGCTGCATCTAAAGGGTTTATTTTTTCACTGTCAAATAGATCCACATTTTCCATTGCTTCTTCCTCTTGATTGCCACAAGAATTGCAAGAATCACCTTGCTGTAAATCAGAATCCATAGCTTCATCTTCATAATCTGAATATTCATTGGATCCCTCAAAACATACACTGCTTTCCCTGTCACAATCTATTATGCAAGAGAGATCTATTGTATCTTCATCTTCCTCATGCAAGCTATCATATGAATCATATTGACTTGCACATACATCTCATCTTCTATTGGCTGCATTCTTTGATCAATTTCTCTATACTCATCAGAAATACAACCATTGTCTTCATACATTTTCTTATCTACAATATCAGCCCATTCATCTAGTTGATCAAGAGAAACTGGTATCCATGATTCAGACCAATAAATTGGGTTTGGCTCATACACTTTCATGAGCTGTTGAATGATCTTAGACATACTAGGTGGGAATTTAATAGGTATTTTCTTGCAAATATCTGTCATTCTGTAGAGAAAAGAGCGCCCAGATTCTCCTCTATATCTCCTTATGTCAAGAAAGGCATCTAAAAGATTTTTGAAATATTCATCATCTCTAGATTGTTGGCTCTGATATGTACTTTGTTGTAGATTCTAACTGATATCTCCAAGTGGACTAGAATTGTGCTACACTTGACATTGATCACATTGACAATCTTGATAACTCACCAATCTTTGTCCAGGAGGGACTGGATAAGCATTTACTTGCTTTGATGGTTGTGATGAATAAATGTTCTGTTGTGCATGAAGTGCATCACCTCCATTGTAGAAATTTCCAATTGTATCATGAGGCACTTGAGGGGCCCAATGCCTTCCTACATTTGTGTATTCATCCTTATTACAAAATTCTCCTAATTATAACGGTTGCTAGTCCAATTGTATCTTTTTCTTTTTCAATTCTTCAATTCCTCTTATCAACTACTACTTCTCAAAATATTCTTTTGTTCCATACACAAATTCCATTCTTCATCAAGTTTTTTCCAGAGTCGCCACCTACTTTTCCGAAAATAGGAAAATGATTATTTTTTATCTTCTCCCTAGCAGAATCACTTTTTCTAAAACTTTTCAAATTATAAATCTTTCTTCAATGACTCTATATGATGGTATTCAACTAGATATTCTAATGTTTGTCCCTAGCGGAGTCACCAATTTGTTAGCTCTCAAAAATGCAAGTTTGAACCATGAAAGGTTGCTAAGCTTTCATGACGTTTTAGAGTAACATACAAGGTCAAAAGATTTAGACCTTCTACTCTTCAAGTGCTACTAGACCTAGGCGGGTGTACCTATATGAATTGGGCAGACTTGACTTATGGTCTTCTTTCTTGCAAAAATTTTTCCATGAGGGCAGATGGAAGTGGACAAATGAAATCAAATTTGGTATAAATTGTATACCGATACTCAAAAGTAAATCCTAATATGCTTAGTTAATAGATGTAAATAAAATGAATGAATCTAAATGGTGAAATGCAAAGACTAGTGCCTTATTGGGTATGCAGAGTCAAATGAAATCTAGATGAGCAACTTTCTTCCTGGAAGAAACTCAAATTTTTTGGCATATGTTTTGTTTATAACTTGTATAAACATGTGAGACTGTGACTACTAAGTTATTCTTTAATAATCTAGATGAATTTCCCTGATTACTGTGATCAACCAAAAGGATTTAATCTCTTCTTGAAAGAACCAATCAATTAAACACACAGATACAACAAATGTGCTCTGATAAATTGAATATAAACTTGTTATACCAATTTAAACAACCAAAAAGCATCAATCTTAGAGACAACATAGTAATACTTTTGATAAATTCAATAGACAATTGACACCATAAATGAGCTGCAACACTAACTGATTCATATTAAAATCTTTATTTTGAAATCATACATCATAGTCTCTGTTTTGAAAATTTTATTCTACTGAATCCATTTCTGACCTACCTACTATCTAATCTGATCTGTTCCCACTAATTCACAATCGAGAATGAATATTTATACATTTGTATTTGAACAAACATGTCGCTTCACATTCCAAACATCAGCCAACATTATTCAGGTTTTTGTTAATCATCCCAGAGACATTCGCGAAGACATTCCATAGCTCTGCCAAAGGAAAATGTATCACTGAAATCATCCCACATCCCCTTGTGTTTTGTCGTGACCACTGTTGTCAGGGAGACGTCCCACAGATGATAATTTGTCTTACTAAAATGTGCTCTTTAGTGTATTTTCCAGTCGCTAAGACAATTCTAGGTCAGGAAGAGGTTTCGTAGAACAACATGTGTCTGATCGAAATACCCCATGATATAGTCGAGTCACTGAGACATATGGGCTTTCTTACCAATGCATTAATACTTCAGCATGACATTCAGATCGACGAGACTGCAAGACATCACTCTGATAGCTATGAGTCTTACCGAGGTACTCCTCCTTGTTGGCAATCAGCAAGACAATAAGATTTCGCTAGGACCTCACCTAGATGTATTAACTCTTGCTGATGTATCTCCACATGTGCCGGTTGGTGAAACAACATACCAAGGACAAAACTCCTGCCAATAGAATGTTCAATGTGCTAATTGCTGAGACACAATGAGTTTGCTATGATCTTATTCTGATGATGATATCTTTTGCTGATAGGAATTCCTCAGTCACCAAAACAATGAAAATATCCTACCAATAGGTGCCTGTAGATGAATTTCTGATCGTTGTGACATTAAATACATCTTTTCGATAGGCAACACAGACATATATCAGCAGAAAATGTAAAATGGATTGGGAAGACCCTGATTTCTTCATGCCGATATAGAATATAATATGGATACTCAGACCTAGATGGATTTTATGGGACAAATATGGGAAAAATATGGGTAGAATGTTATGACGAGAGGCCTTGTGCATATGGTGATGATTATTTTGGAAAATCAGTGGGATGAGAAACTTGTGAAATTATTCATAATTTTATAGTTCTAACAACCCCTTTGTGTTTTCATCTATTGGTCTTTGTTCTGAGAGTTGATGAATTTCATGTTAACTTGTTGTGTCACATCCTTGTTTTCTCAAGATTGTGAAACATTTTCCATATTTTTGTTCAAGGTTGATGGGAGTGGGGTATGTGCAAGATCATGATGGGCCAAAAAGTGGCAATATGATGGGCATTTGTAGGGTATGTGGCTGGCGACTTTTTTTTACCCAAAATTGATGAAATGAAAAGGGTTTTTAAAGAAAATTCTCAGTTTTCCACTAATATAAATTATGCTTTACTTAGAATTTAATAAATAATTATTATTCTTTTTCTATTTTCATTACGAATAAAGTCTTAATTGATAGGTTGATTGAAAATCATTTATAGCTTTCAAATGGTATCACATTTTTGGAATCCAAAACATGCATCACATTCTATGCTTCGCATACTATAGGATTAAAAAAATAAAAATTGAATATCATGAAGTTTTGACTAAGTGAAGGCGGTCAGACATATGATTTTTTATATTTTTCAAAATTTGTAATAAAAAAATCATAATTAATTATTTACGTGGAAAAAAATTACAAAAAAATATGCATCACATCCAGACATGAGTCCTCTACTTATGTATAAAATCTTATTAAAAAATATTATCATTTTATTGTGGTTAGGGTGATTAGACAGACACCTACTTCTTATTTTATCCCTAAAATTTAAGTACTACTACATTGAAATTTTAAATTTTCACCAAATAGATTTTTTTTTTAAAAACCTAGTAGTTTAGAAACTAAATTCAGTTTGTTATAGATTCTATTCTTACATATTTTTGAAATAATATAGATAACTTATTCAATTTTTTATGTCAAGTTGTCTAACTCTGATTTTTCTAAATTTTTTGCCACTTAAGGGCCTATTTTTCCCATGTTGATCCTGCACATAACCAGTGTTTGTTACTTTTTCTATCATAAAATGTGATGCAGGAGCATCTAGTGGTGTAAGGGCAATCTTGCATCACCCAAAAATAGTTAAATTTCAAGTTTCTCATTTTTTAGATGTTTTACATTTTTTGATACCCTTTTTATCATAATGAAATTCCCAATTTACGGTTTTTTTTTTTGGTTTCTGGGTTGAAAGATATTGTAGTTTTAGTTTTCTAGATTTGCATCTGAAAATCTTCTGAGTTAGATTTGAGGCACTTAGAACTCCTGGATTGGCCCCAGAACTTGCCAAAATTGGTATAGAAAATTTTTAGCGTGTTATTGACTTCGAGACCTTTCCAACGGTTCAAACGGTTCACGAATCGGAGTCTTGGATCAAAAGTTATGGCCCCGAAAAGTTGGCGCACTTTCTAGAAGATACAATTGCAAATGCTCTTTTGAAATTTAAACTTCATGTTGTAAATTTTTGGCGCCAAACTGCCTAAACTCAATTTGAATGTTGTTTTTTCTCCAAACTTATGAGAAGCTCTATTTATGGGCGGGTTTCTAATTTTTGGGTAACTTTTTGGGGACAAGCTTGCATATTGCGAAAGGGTTATTATGTAACTTTATGTAGCTTGCATGTGTTGTATATCTTAGGGGTTTGAGATCCTCTGCATGTAAGAAGCTCCATTTTCTGAATAATAAAATTATTCTCTTGTTTGTGGGTTATTTTCTATGTCTCAGACTGTGCCCTCATCAAGTGGTATCAGAGCATTTTTCTTGAGCATGTGGACAAATGCCGATCGTGAGGCAGTTCACACCAGGACCGTGGTTGTGGGTCGAGGTCAAGAAAGATGCCTCCAAGAGTGATTCCTGGTAGGTGTGGTGGTGCCAGAGGTGGTCGAGGTGGTAGAAATGCTAGTGGAAGAGATGCACTGACAGCCCTCCAGAGACAGATTGATGCATTACAAGAGTAGTTGAGAAGACGGTTAAAACTGATGGAGGAAAGTGAGGATGAAGGAGAGGAAGAAGGTTCAGATGTAGAAGAGGAAGAAGAAGCAATTGATCAAGACCAAATGTAGCTAATAAGGGCCATTCTAAAGATTGGGAAAAGACCCAAAGCAGAAGTCCCTAGTTATTCCGGAAGTCTGAACCCAGAAGAGTTGATCGACTGGATCAATGAGCTAGAAGAATATTTGAGTATGAGGAAATAGAGGACCCAGATCAGGTTAAGTTTTTGAAAATGAAGCTGAAGGGCCATGCCAGTATTTGGTGGAAAGAGGTCTAGTTGGAAAGAAATTTAAAAGGAAAATGAAATATCACCAGATGGGATCGCATGGTAGAGAAAGAAGCAGTTCATACCAATGGACTACGAGTTAGATCTGTTGAAGAAATTACAAGGGTTGAAGCAGTGAAGCAGATCTGTGAAAGAATATACTGAAGATTTTCACAAGATAATCATCAAAATGGGTCACATAGAGGCCAATAAGGAGAAGGTAGCCCAATATCTTAATGGGTTACGACCAAGCATTCAGGAGGAGTTAAGCCTAGTCAGAATGACCAGCATTGAGGATGGAGCTAGCTTGCCAAATAAGACAGCTCATAGAATGACTCCAGCAGAAAATGAGGAGTTGAACAGACAATTTCAAGAGTTGTTGAGAAAGGGTTTGGTACAAGAGAGTTTGAGTCCATGTGCAGTACATGTAGTATTAGCACCAAAGAAGGATGGGGAGTGGAGGATGTGTACAGATTCCCAAGCCATAAATAAGGTAACAATCAAGTACAAATTTCCCCTACCAAGGATGGATGGCTTGATGGACTATTTGAATGGAGCTCAGTACTTCATAAAAATTGATCTGAAGAGTGGATATCACCAGATCCAGATTCAAGAGGGAGATGAATGGAAGACTGCCTTCAAGACCAAAGAGGGCGTGTACGAGTGGTTAGTCATGCCTTTTGGGCTAACCAATGCACCGAGCGCATTCATGCAGCTCATGAATGAGGTACTAAAATAATTTCTAGGAAGTTTTTTTATTGTGTATTTAGATGATATTTTTATTTTCAGTAAGACATTGGATGAGCATCTGATGCATATTCGGAGAGCCTTTGAGAAGATAAGAGAAGAGAAACTGTTGATTAATTTTGAAGAAGTGCAGTTTTGTGAAGAGGGAGTTAGTGTACTTGGGGTTTGTTGTCTCAGTAGAAGGTTTCAAAATGGACCCAAAGAAGGTGAAGGCTATTTTGGAATGTCCTACCCCAAGAACCACTACCGAGGTGAGATCTTTCCATGGTTTGGCTAGTTTTTATAGAAAGTTCATTAGAAACTTTAGTAGTATTTGTGGACCCCTCACTGAAACAATGAGAGGGGATAGAAAAGAATTCAAGTGGAGCATGGGAGCAACAAAAAGTTTTGAATAGTTGAAGCAGAAGGTGATAGAGCAACTTGTTCTAGCCCTCTTAGATTTCAACAAGGTGTTTCAGGTGGATTGTGATGTCAGTGGTTGTGCCATTGGAGCAGTGTTGAGCCAAGAAGGTAAGCCCATTGCCTATTTGAGTGAAAAGTTAAATGATGCCAAGAGAAAGTATTTTGTAAATGATCAGGAATTTTATGCAATAGTTCAAGCATTAAAGAAATGGAGACACTATTTGTTGCTAAAGGAATTTGTTCTATATATTGATCATCAGGCCTTGCAGTACCTAAATAGTTAGAGAAAGTTAAATGAGAGGCATATGAAATGGGTAGAGTTTTTGCAGAGTTATACCTTTGTTTTGAAACATAGGAGTGGGAAGTCAAATAGGGTTGCAGATGCCTTAAGTAGGAGGCATACATTGATGACAAAGTTATAGATTAAAATGGTTGGGTTCAATGAACTCAAGACACTATATGCAGAAGATCTTGATTTTGCAGAGGCTTGGAAAGCTTGCAAGGAACCTGTTACAGCACGGACAGGACAAGGTGGTTGTATTTCATAATCTAGGATGGTATGTTATTTAAGGGAAGTCAATTGTGTATCCCGAGGAGTTCCATGAGGGAGAACTTGATAAAGGAGAAGCATAGTGGAGGAATGGCAGGACATTTTGGTCGAGATAAGACCATTGCCATTATCAGTGAGCATTATTATTGGCCTCAGTTGTCACAGGATGTAAAGAAGTTTGTACAAAGTTGCAGGGTATGTCAGATGGCTAGAGGAGTGAGCCAAAATACAGGCTTATATCAACCCTTACCTGTACCCAAGAGGCCATGGGAGGATATAAGTATGGACTTTGTTCATGGTTTTCCAAGGACACAATGAGGGAATGATTCAGTCTTTGTGGTGGTTGATAGGTTTTCGAAGATGGCACATTTCATTCCATGTCACAAGACCCATGATGCAGTCCATATTGCTGACTTATTCTTCAAAGAGGTGGTGAGGCTACATGGTCTGCCAAAGAGTATTGTTTCAGATCATGACACCAAATTTGTGGGGTACTTTTGGAGGACCTTGTGGAAGAAGTTGAAGATAGAGTTGAAGTTTAGTTCTGCACACCATCCACAAACAAATGGGTAGACAGAGGTTGTTAACAGGAGTCTGGGTAACCTACTGAGATGTTTGGTAGGAGATAAACCTAAGGGATGGGACTTGATTTTACCCCAGGTAGAATTTTCTTACAATAATTCTATCAACAGAAGCACTGGTAGATCACCATTCCAGATTGTGTATGGAGGTAGCCCCAGAATAACTCCAGAATTGAGGAAGATGGACCAAGAGAAAAAAATAAGTGCTAAAGCTGAATATTTTGCAGAACACATCAAGGATATACATGAGAAGGTAAGAGAACATATTAACAAGATGAATATGCAGTATAAGGCTAAGGCAAATCAGAAGAGGAGGTATAAGGAGTTTCAGATTGGTGATGAAGTGATGGTCCACTTGAGGAAAGAAAGGTTTCCAGTGGGAACATATTACAAATTGAAGATGAAGAAGTTCGGTCCCTATAAAATTTTGAAGAAGCATAATTCAAGGAATGCATATGAGGTAGAGTTGCCTGATGGAATCAACATTTCCTCTGTGTTCAACATTTCAGATTTGAGAGAGTACCATGAAGGTGGAATGGAGGAAGCACTAGCAATAGGGTAGTATGGAATTCTAGCACCTACTTCAGAAAGGGAGGAGATTGAAGCAATCTTGGATAGTCATGTGGGAAGGAGTATCAAAAATAGGCAATATGAAGAATATCTAGTGAAATGTAGAGGAAGGCTTGTGAAAGATTCATCCTAGCTATCTAAGGTAGTGGTTGACCAGTTGGGTTTTCCTCAACCATCTGAGACGTGATGGAGTCACTTCTCAAATTACCCTGGGTGTCTGATGCAGGAGCATCTAGTGGTGTAAGGGCAATCTTGCATCACCCAAAAATAGTTAAATTTCAAGTTTCTTAGTTTTTAGATGTTTTTACATTTTTGGATACCCTTTTTGTCATAATGAAATTCCTAATTTATGGTTTTTATTTTTGGTTCTTGGGTTGAAAGATATTATAGTTTTAGTTTCTCAGATTTGAACCAGAAAATCTTCTGAGTTAGATTTGAGGCACTTAGAGCTCCCGTATTGGCCCCAAAACTTTTTGAAATTGGCATAGCAAATTTCAAGCGCGTTATTGACTTCAAGACATTTCCAATGGTTCAAACGGTTTGCAAATCGGAGTCTCGGATCAAAAGTTATGGCCCCAGGAAGTTAGCACACTTTTTATAAGATACAATTACAAATGCTCTTTTGAAATTTAAACTTCATGTTGTAAATTTTTGGCACCAAACCACCTAAATGCAATTTGAATGTTATTTTTGCTCCAAACTTATGAGGAGCTCTATTTATGGGCAGGTTTCTAATTTTTGAGTAACTTTTTGGGGACAACCTCGCATATTGCGAAAGGGTTATTATGTAGCTTTTTGTATCTTGCATGTGTTGTAGAACTTGGGGGTTTGAGATCCTTTGCATGTAAGAAGCTCCATTTTCTAAATAATAAAATTATTCTCTTGTTTGTGGGTTTTTTTTGTGTCTTGGGTTGTGCCCTCATCAAAATAGTAGAGTGGTCATTTTTCTAGAGGAACTAGGTTCACCTATTATAGGGAACTTAGATTCAACTTTTTATTTCAGGATGTAAGTAACCAAACATCTCAAGAGGTGGTATGGTAGGATGATTTATTAAATGGCTAATGTAACTTTGACAAAAACTTTTAACCACATTCAATATTGAGATGGAACAACAATATGATACTGTAAGCCTAATCCACCATTATTGTAAACAACTTTAATATAATCACAATGATAAAAGCTTCAATCAAATCAAACAAATTGGGAAGGTTTGCATGGATTACTGTAGAAAATATTTGAAAGCCCTACTAAAAGTAAATAACCTTTATTTGGATTGGACAATAATAAAAACAGTCAATATAATTGACTCCCTTTCCACCTCCCAGTCAATAAATCTTGTCAGAGACATATATTTCGATATCAAAGAAAATCATCAAAAATATGCATTGAAGGTATTTGGCGTAATATCATAGAAAAGAATATATGCCCAACAAAGACTGCATCTACTATCTGCAATAATGTGAAGAAATAACTTTGATGTGTAAGTTGAAGATTGGTGCCCATACTTTTCTATAGTCAAACAATGATTTATAACAGTGCATTACTTGACATGTTCAACTATCAAATCCAGAACGATTTTCTTTGGGAGACAAGATTTTGTCCTTGAAATCACTTCAGAGGCATTCCTGCTCAAACTTGCAAACACAAATTTTAATATCACGCTGCTTAAATCCATTCCTATTTCTCATGAACTGTCAATAAACTGATATTAAGAGATTTTGTAAAATACATGTGACCAATGAAGTGCTGAGAGTTCTAAATAAAGTTAGAAAGCTTCACCGATCTAGCCTTAGCGATATTTTGAAGTAGACATATGTTGAAGCACCTTCTTTCTCAAGCATAAAGTTCTACAATATCTCCTTCCGAATGAGCAAGGGTTGGAATATCAAACTGTTGTCGCATTCAAATGTAATACAATGATTTTGGGGCCACCTTCTATGCGCCTGGGATATTGGGAGAGGCCTTCAAGAATTATGTGAGAACTCATAATTAGTGGATGCTGAAGAGATTTCACAAATACTCAAGCAAGTGGGGCTGGTAGGCATAAGTCGAGCTCTAGCCTTCATGGAGGATGAAGAATTCCCTTTGTAGGTGTGGCTTCCATGGATTTTCACTCAACAAATTTTTATGTTTGTGTAGGTTTGAGTAGCTCTCTTGTACAGTTGATTAAATATGATGTTACTATTCTGTAGAATCCTATGTTAACTGCCTATCGAATGGAAAATCATTAGATTTATGAGTAAGCACAAGAAGATAAAGCTAAATAATCTATTTGAATTCTTCTATCTTACCAAACTCTGACTTATCATTGAGTGTGCGTGAATATCAAAGAGGTATATGTTTGGATTTTCATTTCAAGATCAAACAAAATGACTAAAAGGAAATGCTTTAAATTATAATGAATAAAATAGATCCAAAAGCACAAATATTTAGAATCAAAGCAACCACTATTTGAAAGGAAATGAATTATGAGTGCATGATTTGATGGATTGTCTTAGTTCTTGATTATCAAGATAGCCATAGTCATGCCATTATAGAATAATTTTTAGTTCAACAGGTATAATGCAGCCAACTAGTGCAATATCCATCTTAGTCCATATTGATATTGACTACTTAAATCTACACTAAGTAAAATTCAAACATTCAACAGTCATTTGTGGGTTCAGCCCTCCTTCTAGCGCCATACTATGAGCACCGTAAACCTGCAAATGGCCCCTAAACTTCAACATTCATTGAAATGGGTTAGTTCATACCAAATGAAAACTTATTAGTACTCCTATGAAATATTTAACCATGCTAAAATATGCAATCTAAATAGAACAAAGATAATTAAATGTATGCATATAAAAACATAATCAAAAATTTATTTCATATTGGATTGGTGCTATTGTGGAAAATAACCCTTTCCCAACCCTTGATAATGCAAATGATGATGATGGACAAAATCAGTTCTCAAATGAAGAGAGTGACTTTACATAAGCTTTGTAGATGATTTTATGGAAAATAAGCTTTTCATTTATAGAATATTTTGATGAGAGAAATAGCCAAATGGATGAATGTGGGACAAAGATTTAGCCAATGAGAAGAGGCCACTTGTCAACTTGCGATAGGCTTGAGGATGAGCACATTTTGGTCAATGTACCAAAGAGAGGGAGATTCAAATTTGAATTTGAGAGTAAATGTTGAGTTTGACCTTTGCAAAGGGGCATGTAAGAGCCATGTAAGAGCTCATAAATTCTTTGTTGGATGTACATGTCCACTTGTTTTTTAATTCAAACTTGAGGGAATATTCCTCAAAGATGCCATGTTGATGGAAAATGCTGATTTTAATAAATCAATAAAGTGCAAGTGGGAAAAGCTAGAGGATGTGATATGCATTAGATTAGATTTAATCAGGATTAGATTAGCTTAGGTGATGATTAGATGCTTTGACCCCTTTGACTTGAATATTTGGATTTATTTAAATAAAAAAGGGATGAAAGGTGATTTCATATTTAATTAAATAAAAGGCTTGATTTATTTAATTAAAAGGAGGGTGATGTTAGGATCAAGTTGATTTATTTAATATAAGTTGATGACTTTAGGAGATTGATAAATAAACTTGATTTATTTGCTGAATGGATGAATATGACCTAATCGAATGCATTATGCCAATTTTGTGAGTCTACATATTGATTATTATGGATGCTCAATTAGAATTAATAAAATTTAAGCATTTTGAATTATTGTTCCTGTATGAAAAAATTAAATGTTATTAGGAGGATTCAATGATGATGAAATTATGTGACTATTGTAATGATGAATTGATTTTCTAATGTGATTCAATTGTGATGGAAATTGTATGATGTGAATATATATGTTTTAGTTGCTTTAACTATATGATTTTATTAGATATATTAATGTGTGAAATTGAGTGTGCAAGTACAAATTCCATGGCCAATGGAGTCTTCAAGGAACCCTATGTGATAAACCCTATGAATGTCGACTATAGTCCATGGGGACTATAATCTTATTGTGATGTAAAATTTGTAAAGTGGTTTGAGACTTGAATGTTATTTTTATTATATAGTTTTATTTTAAGTATTTAAGTTGCATTTAATTTATAAAATTTTAATTGGAGGTATTTGAGATTTTTACTTTTATTTTCTTTATTGACTCAAAAGAGGTTAAAAAAAGTTATTTTATGGTTTTTTTTGTTTGTTTAAACCCCTAGAGTGTTAATCTAAGGGTTAGACACTTAATTCAAGATATATCCTGAACTAAAATCAAGATATGACATTTCAAAAAGGCCTAGCTTTAAGGGTGACGAATTTGGATTTGAAATGGGTGGTAAATAGATCAATTCTAACAAGATCTTCATTTATCTTCAGTGCTTTAAAGCAAGAGTGGTTTTGGAAACAATTTTTTTTGGAGAACTTCTATTTATCTCTTTCTTTTTTGATTGTTGAAGGGTTGGTTGGTTTTCTTTTGTAAAAATTGGTGCTTTTTTTTTTGGTTCTGGTTTTTGGAGGAGGTTGTTTTGGGTGGAAATAGAATCTAAAGGAAAATCTTGGGTGCTTCCACAATTTTCTTCCTGGAAAGTGTAAGAGGTTGGTTTCAATTCCTCTTTGTTTTTTTTTGTTGAATCTATTATTTTTTGATAAGATTGAGTATTCATAAATGAAATATTATTGTGTTCTTTTGTGTTGTTTCTTTATTGTATTGGGTTGTATGGGGATGGATCTCTCAATTTTTGAGAGCTTCCCAAGTATGGGGTTGAAAGAGGATGAACCTCCAATGGGGAAAACTCCAACCTTTGAGAAGATGGAGATTTTGGGTATCAGTACCCACATTATTGGAGTATGGGGTTTTTGGGTATGAGTACCCATGTTATTTTGTGGAGTTGGATGGATGGAGAAGTGGAGAGAAGTTGTGATATTGTACAAATATTTATATAAATATACATGTTTCCCCACTGGGTAGTGATATCTCCTAAGTCTCCCCCTTTCTTGAATCTTTGAGAAGATTCAATGTGAATATGAATCCTTGGGTTTTGGGTGTTATTGCATTCATTTGTGTGTTTGATGATTGTGCATGTTTGAGAATGTGTGTAACCCGGTTCCTTTAATGGCCTCCAAGCTCAGGGGTGACTAGTTTTCCAGTCTAAGGTTGGGTGGTGAGCACCCCATTGGCTTCAGAAGAAAATTGTGTCATGTGTAGGTTATATGGAATTGAAGGGAGCTTACAGTTTAAAGGAACATGCAAGTTGAGATTATGTTTCCATCGTAATTAACATTGGAGGGGCCTTTCCTTTACGTAACCTATCCTATTTGGTGGATTGTAAAAGCTTTGTTGTGCTGTTGTAAATGTATTATGTGATATTTTTTGTAAAAGAATGACTGAAAAAGAGATATTCACCCATTTTACTTTGGATATGTAATTTCTATTTTAAATTCATTTATGTAAAACAATGAAAAGGTATCCTACATGCTTGTAAAGGAAATGATCTTATTTTATTTTATTTCTCTAGTTTAGTTCTGTGTATAAAATTTGTTCGACTTACCATCATCTTCTATGAATGATAAAGAATCATTGCTTTGTTCTTGGAAGGGAAAGAGTATACATTGTCATGTCTGAATCTCTATTTTGATATGGAGTATTATTAAATATTTTTTGACCTGCAACAAAGAAAATCATATATATGAAAATGGATAGATATAGTACATCTGTATGCTTGGTTTTTAGTCAGGAATTAATGTTTGATATTAGAATTTGCATAGAGAAGAAATTATAGCCATACTCTCAATAATTTACCTTCTATTTTATGAATGTACTACCTGATGTCTTTAGGTCTGTGTATTATGTTTTTATGGCTAAATCAGTTAATAAACATTGAAACAAATAAATTTCTTTATTATGCAGACCTTCCATATTTAAATTTATAGCCATAAATCATGAGGATAGTTTTATCTAGAATGGATGAAATTCCAAACTAAAAATAGAAATCTACTAAATTTAATTAAAAAAAAATCCATCAATAGTAACCTATTCTTTTGATCGTAAAAAGAAAGAAAGAGAGATTATGTTAAAATTTGTTGAACCCAAAAGGAATATATATAAATGTCGTTTGCTAGGTTATGAGCTTCAACCAAGGCTGCTCCATTCATGGGCACCGTTTGTTTTTACTCAGCTGGTAACTAGACAATGAATAAGGACACACAGGAGAAAAAAAGAATTGCATCGGACTCCATTTTAGATCTCCACACAGACAAAATTTCTCCTCCTCCCAAGCTGAATTCCTTAACCCTCAAGCCATTGTTGTGCGCCACCCTGTATAGAAAAATAATGAACACAAGAAAAAACAAACGGCTACCATAAAAAGAACGGAGATCAAACGAATAAGGAAACAATGTGGGGTTTATCCTTCTGAAATTATTCTATGAAATTCCTATTGGAGGCGCTTAAGGAGGAGTGAGATGGGGAAAGATCTTAAATTTATTAAGCTTTAGCTTTTAAAAAAAATACATGCGTGGCTTTACTAAAAACTTAACTTACTTTTCATTCCATCATAATCTTCAGCAAATAAAAGCTTTTTAGTTGGGAAGCTTTATGGTTTAAACTAAGGAAATTTTAAAAAAGGGCATGTGATGTGTTTATTTTATAAAAGTCTAATATAAAAGCTACTTTTTAATTTAAAAGTAATTTAAAATTTGTTTCTTAAGACTAGATAAGTATAATTCTACTTAAGAATTAATTATTTCTACATAGATGTATTTTAAGACTAATTTATTTACTTATGGTTCTCTTTTGCTATTGATTATATTTATGTAATGATAAATTAGTTGTCTTCAAGATTAACTTAATAAATAAAATATTTATTATTTATATATATTGAGAATAAATAATTTAAATAAAGATAAAAATAGTTAAATATAAATACGTATGTAAATAAAAATAAATAAAGAGTTTATTATTGTGTTAATTAGTAAAAGATTTATGGTTTTCATTTATTGGAAATAGATATTAACAATGAAATGATGATAATTAAACTTTTGTATGCAATAATGTGTTGATAAATAGTAGTGTTTATATGTTATTATTAAAAAAAAAATTGTTAGTTGTGCTTTTGTCCCATGTAGGTTTGGGTGTAAGTTTTGGGCATTTGGGCATTACATTTGGTATCAAAGCTAGGTTTTCAAACACCGAGAGCTTTGGGTTTATGCGTACATTATGTTAATAGTACATATTGGCATTATCATGTAGTATGGCACTTAAGAGAGGAGCAGGTTGCAGACACAGTCATGGACATGGTAAAGGACGTGGAGCATAGGGAGAGAGATCTGCAACACCACTAATAGTAATAGAGGTTCCTGAGGTACCACAGAATGAGCCACAACCAAACTTCAATTCATAGATCCTCCATGCATTAAAGGATTTCATTGGCGTGATACATGTTAGATTGCCAGATGCAAGGAGGGTCCCCATCATGAGCAAACATAGGATTCTACTAAAGCACATAGATCGGAGTGTAGAGAGTATAGAAGGAGTTCCCCTCATGTTCCTAATGAGTAGTATGATGATGGAGAGAGAGGTTCGGTTCACATGGATCCTCCACCTTATGTACCTCGACCAGAGGTACGAGTTGAGGCTAGAGCAACTCATGATGCAGGTGATGAGATTAGGGACTTATTACATTTGTGTACTCCAAAATTTGAAGGAACCATAGATGGTGTTGAGGCCGAAGCTTGGCTTCTTAGTCTTGAGAGATGTTTTGCGTTGCATACATATGCGAGCAATCTCCGAGCACGTTTTGCTATACATTTACTTGGAGACACAACATCTACATGGTGGCATTAGGAGGAGCGCAAGCATCACTTTACTATGGACACCATTACATGGGAGACTTTCCTTGAGTGTTTCAAAGCACGATACTTGTCTGAGCACTTTGTACAGTGTCACATTGATGAGTTTCATGATATTCAACAAAGGGGATGGATAATAGCACAGCATAAGAGCCAGTTCCTAGAGCTATTACATTATGTAGACTATCTTCATGATGAGAAGTTTCTTGTCAATCGATTTATCCGGGGTCTGAATGCTAGCATATCAGGACCTGTACGTATGGCCGATCCAAAGAACCTTTGAGTTGTTGTGGAAAAGGAACTTATTGTAGAGGAGATTTAGGGAAAAGCCTGTGATGCACAAGAGCGGTATCAAAATTGCAATCTAGTTACATAGGTACAAGGCTTCTGCCAACCTCCTCTTCCTTCTAAGGAAGGATCTGGACCCCGTACAGGATCATCTAGGCCTCCCTAGTAGCAACAATTTTGTCAGAGGACTAGGCCTCAACAGGGATTTAAGGGTGGACAATCTAGACCATCGTGATCACAGGGTCCCCATAGGGATCAACATCTGTAGGCACAAGGTGGTACTCCAGTAGGTTCTCGACAGTTTTTCCATGGTGGACATAGTGGATCTACTAGGTTTGGTGGACAACAATTCAACAGGACATAGTCATCTCAGGGTCAAAACAAAGATGCTTGCTTTCTGTGTAGTGAATTAGGACAGTTAGCCAAGGAGTTTCCTCAGGGTTTTATAGTTGGATGGCATCGAGCAGCAGGATCTGAGTAGATAGTGGGGGATGTAGGGAAGTTTCATAGAGTTTATACAATAGTCAAGAACCGCCAAGCTGACCATTAGGCCACGATGATTGAGGCCCAAGGTATGATAGGAAATACTCATGTATCTATTTTATTTGATTTTGGGGCATCAGATTCTTTTATAGCCCCTTCTATAGTGGAACATGGTAGGCTAGTGGCATCTAGGCAAGACGATAGATGGGAAGTTGAGTAAGCCTTAGGGACCAAGGTGTCTATAGATTTTGTAGTTAGAGCTTGTCCACTACGAGTTGGAGATATGACCACTTTAGTTTACCTTCATATTACCCCTTTGGGTTCCCATGGATTAGTTTTGGGTATGGACTAGCTCGAGGCACACCAAGCTAAGTTGGATTGTCGTTGAAAGATGATTGAGTGTGTAGATGATTAGGGTAATGCAATGGTGATTTCAAGGGTACAGAGACCCATTTCCCTTTGCACTATATCCGCTATGTAGTTGAAGCGATGTATATGAAAGGGATGTCAGATGTTTGCCATCACTATTAGTGATTTGGATGAATAGAAGACATAGACTTCATTAGATGACCATCCAATTCTTGGGGAGTTTTCATATGTTTTTCCTTCTAAGTTACCAGGTATGCCACCATAGCGATAGATTGAATCTCATATAGATTTAATACCAGGAGCTCAATTGATATTGAGGGCACCTTACATAATGACTACACATGAGCTAAGTGAACTCAGGATTCAATTGGAGGAGTTTCTAGAGAAGGGCCATATTCATCCAAGTGTTTCACCTTGGGGCACTCCTATCATCTTCGTGAAGAAGAAGGATGGATCACTTCATCTCTGTATAGATTATAGACAGTTGAGCAAGGTGACGATCAAGAATCATTACCAACTTTCGAGGATGGATGATTTTTTTGATCAGTTGCAGGGAGTGAGAGTGTTCTCAAAATTTGACCTTAAGTCCATTTATCATCAGTTGTGGATTTTATAAGCAAATATTCATAAGACCACCTTCAGGACTAGGTATGGACACTATGAGTTCACAGTGCTACCATTCAAACTGGCGAATGCTCCTGCAGTGTTCATGAGCCTCATGAACGAAGTGTTCCATACTTTCCTAGATCATTTCGTGGTAATATTTGTAGATGAAATTTTGATATACTCATGGTCTAAGGAGGAGTGTGACGAGCACTTCTGACAGGTTCTTCAGTGTTTGAGGGAGCATCAATTATATGGTAACTTGTCAAAGTGTACATTCTTTTGCTTAGAGATTCATTATCTTGGTCATATTATAACTGGTGATGGTATCTCAGTAGATCCATTGAAGATCAGGGCTATTATGGAGTGGCCAGAACCCACTTCAGTGACAGAGGTTAGGAGTTTTATGGGCATTATAGTTCAGTTGGACAAATTCAATTTTATCCATTGTATTCTAGTTGTTCAACCTGGCTTTGGTAATTGTATTTCTTTAGATGAATGCAACCTTATTCCATAGAATGGTTCAATTCTTGTAGAAGTATTGGATTTGGTCTTTATACAACATGTGTATCATCATTTGAGGGCGCGCTATATAATAGGTTTCGCTGTTATAAACAGTAGTGCATGTAGAGTATTAGAATATGGGTATGTGCAGGATCATCATGGAAAAAAGAGGCCCTTAAGTGGCAAAAAAATTAGAAAAATCAGAGTTAGGCAACTTGATGTAAAAATTTGAATAATTTATCTATATTATTTCAAAAATATATAAGAATATAATTTGTAGTAAATTGAATGTAGTTTCTAAACTACTAGGTTTTTTTTTTTAAATCTATTTGGTGAAAATTTGAAATTTCAATGCAATAGTACTTAAATTTTAGGAAAAAATAAGAAGTGGGTGTCTTCTGACCACCCTAACAATAATAAAATGATAATATTTTTTATAAGATTTTAGATATAAGTAGAGGATTCATGTCCCAATGTCATGGATATTCTTTTGTAATTTTTTTCTAAGTAAATAATTAATTATGATTTTTTTATTACAATTTTAAAAAATTTAAAAACTCATATGTCTGACCACCTTAACTTGGTCAAGACTTCATGAAATTCAATTTTTTTTTTTTAATCCTATAGTGTGTGAACAATAGAATGTGACACATGTTTTGGATTCAAAAAATATGATACTGTTTGAAAACTATAGATTTTTTTCAATCAACCTATCAATCAAGACTTTAGTCATAATTCGAATACAAAATGAATAATAATTACTTATTAAATTCAAAGTAAAAGATAATTTATATTGGTGGAAATATGAGAATCTCCTTTAAAAACCCTTTTTGTTTCATCAATTTTGGGTAAAAAAAAAGTCGTCAGCCACATACCCATCATATTGCCACTTTTTGGCCAATCATGATCCTGCACATACCCATATATATATATGTGTGTGTGTGTGTGTTTGTGTGTATAGTTATATGTGTGTTTCAATCTAAATTCCAATCTGCTGTTAAAAGATAACATCAGAGTATTATAAGTTAACAGATTTAATACTTTTAATTGGCAGCAGTATATTTTGAATTAAATATATTTATATAATTATTTATATATATGAGTATATATATATTATGTTTTAACTAAAGGATAAATTGATGTGTATAAATGTGTATTTTAATATCTATAGGGTTAGTTTAATTAAATGATTTCAATATGGATGTGTAAGTAAAATGTAGTTGATGTTTTAAAATGCTCCTTAATATGGTTACTTGAATGTGTTAGAGAATCTAAAAGATTGATTTGTTTTTTGGTTCCACGATGTGGGTCTCTGTCTTGTGTTAATTTTTAGTTGAGGAGACTTTATGTGATGACATTCTTGTAGTCATGTTTTGAGATTGTTGGGAACCCGTAACGTTTGAGTTACTCTCAATTGGAAGTTATGGGTAGTTAGCTTTTTAGGCTTCCAGAGGCAATGGGGAGACTTGCTTTATGTTGGATTTCCATGGTTGGTTCTTTGTGAATCATTTGGTCTCACTTCTAATTTTGAGCTTATGTGGGTTGTTACCTTGCACCATTGCTTTATTTTGATGTGGTCTTGTGCAGGAAGGTTTACGCCTCGTGTATGATTATGGTTTTATGATTTTTGTTGCTTTGTGCGATTTGGTACACCCCTTGATGTCATGTGGTTTCTTTTGATGCGACTAGGGAGAGTGAATCTTCATGGGGGTCAGTGCACAAAGGGGAAGCTTGGATAACCCATGGAAGAGTTTTCTTAATAAGTGATAACCTAATGAGTTAACTAGTGGGTTTGGGTAGGTTCACATTAAATAAGATAAGTAAGATGTCACACCCATGCCTATAGTGCTTTTGTAGGCTAGGGATGCGTTGAGAAAGCTTGGTCGGCAAGATCACTACCTTGTCCTCATGAAACATAAGTGGTATTGCATGTGTCACCCTATGGGGTCGACGCCTAGTGAGAGGCAGCCAAGATAACCCATGCTAGGGCCATGTGATGACACTCTTCCTATAACATCCTCATTGTTTCTTTTCCTTTGTGTGCCTATGGAAGCGGTTGTCCCTTTTCATTGTTGATGCACTTTCTTGTGGAGTCTTCTTAGCCCTTATGCTTGACTGTTTTATGTTGTGGGTCCTCTTTTTCATCTCCTAGCATGACGGGTGGGCCTTAAGATCCACATGGTTGGGTGGAATATGCTATGCACCCCATTGTGTTCCCAGCCAGAGTTCGTGAAGTGCATAGTTGTACCGTTACAGTGAAACCAAAGCTTCACCAGTTTTGGATATAGCATTGATGATATGTATCATGCTCATTTCATTTTATTACTCTATGTAATTGTTGTATCATTCCCGTTCATGTTGGGAAGCACTGTTGTACATTTGTAATCTTGTAACAATGTATACTCATATAATCAATGTAATGTGTATATATTCTTTGTTTTATCATGTGTTCTCTTTTGGATGTATATCATTGATGTAATTTAATGGATGTGTGTACAATTTATACTTATTCTATATAATGGATTTGAGATGTAAACTTGTGATTCATTAATCATCATTATGGGATTAGGGTTATGTTAAGTAATGGAGTCATGTTTACGCCAGAGGATGTAGCTAGATAATGTATATGTATAGTTTACATTACAAGTGTTGTATGTTAACATACATTTTATGTTAGCTTTACTTTTAAAAAAAATAAAAAATTATGCTATTGTTGTTAGTTAATTAGTTTTCCTTTGGGGTTTGCATGGCGGGGCGTTACATCTAGAAAATAAATCTTATGATTTTAGACTTAATAAAAGAAACTAAGTCTTAGATACTTGTTAATGACACCACTATGAACTAGAATTTTTGGAAAATTTGGTGGTTCCTAGAACTACTCTAACCTCCAGCTTCATAGGAAAAATAAATTCTTTAAAGACTTTTCAAAGCCTTTGAGTGGGAACTAGAACTAATCAATGATTTTGGTGGTTCCTAGAACTATTCTAAGCTTCGAATTTGAAGGAAAAACTAAGTCTTTAAATACTTTTTAGGCCTTTGAGTGGGAATCAAAATTGATCTGCAATTTTGGTGGTTCATAGAACACCTTGTAGCTCTAATTACCCATAATTTTTCCAATTCTAGTCCAATTTCCACCAAATTTGAACCAAAGATACCCTTTCAACTCCTTTATGAGGTGAAGTTCCCACTTACAAAAAAATCAACTTGAAAGTGTCACCCAAAAAAAAATCATGAAAATAGACTTCTACAAAACCAAAATAAGGGAAATAATGAAAATAAGGAGAAATAGTTTTGGGTAATATAGGATTACTCTTGAACCTATATGCTCATTCATTAGATATGCCAAGTAAGTGAAATTTTCCATGATTTTGTAACTCAATGAACATTTTGGCTAGTCCATAATTAGTATTTTATATTTAGCTAGGTCTACAACATTCATCCAATAGGCTTCATCTATAGCTATATTCTTCCAATGAACTAGGTATTCCATGTATTCCTTCCCTCTTGTTCTTTTTTCCACTAAAGAATCAATCAATCTATCTATATCTTCAAATTTCTTTTTAGGAAACTACTGTATCCATCTATGTGCATCTTGTAAATTTGAGTGTGCATCCTCTTGTATGTTTTTATCCCAGTTATAATAATTTTATTGATAAACAAAATTAAAATGGGATATATATATATATATCTTTACTTTTTAAAAGTTCAATTTCAGAGGAATTAGATGAAAAATTTCTTACCGCCCTACATGGGCCTATTATTTTCCACTTCATTTTATTATATGTGTTGCAAGTATGTGAAGTTGGTGTTTTCATTGATGTCAATAGGCTTATTTTTTTGTTTTCATTAATTACAACTAGTGATGGTTGAGAAGTTGTATGGTACTTTGATTAGTTTCATTATGTTATCATTAGTAAGTGCTACTGGTGTCAACCTCAAGTGTTGATTTTATAATTTTCTATTTATGGATGTATACCTGTATTTTAGTTGGTTTGATGGTGTTGTGGAAGTGTTGAAGGTGATGAGAATGTGTCTCTGGTGCTTGTTTTCGAAGCTCTTTTGAGAAAATTTGAATAAAAGAGGAAACAATGTGTTGCAGAGCTGTTCTGGTATACATAGTGGTGTTCTAGTTTTTAACCACATTTCTTCATGGTTAAAGATTTGCTTGTGCAGTTTCGATATCTTGATCACAGGTGTTCATAGATGTTATATCCAAAAATATTTGGTATGGATCATTGTGCAAAGAAAGTTGTGCTCGCTAGTGTGGACTATGTGTTACAATGGTGTCTAGGAGAAACAGTTTTGATCTGCATTTCTCCATAGTTTGGTTTCTAGTCTTGTGGTTCTGGAAATGTTCTAATAAGGTTCATATCTACCTTTAGTTGAATTTTCTCATGGTCTGGTACTCCAGAAGTTGATTTACTGAGTTACATTTTGTGGAAGTTTATCTAGATGAACATGATGAGTTTTTTCTTTAGGTGAAAGTTGTTGCGAAGTAGTTTTTTGGATTTCAGGGTATTTTTGGAATGTTCTAGATTGTGTTCAAGTGTTAAGTGTGGTATTTGAGTCATCTTTGGTTTTGAAGAAGCGTGTACTTAAATGTTAATTGTTTTTACATAGGTCCGGACGACCTTGGGTGTTTACACTAATTGTTGATTTGCTTCGGTGATTGTAGAACTATGGCATTGTGTATTTGTATGATTTGGGTCTGAGTTAAGTTGTCTTGTGGTATGATTTCATTCCTTTCCACCATGGAAATTCTTAGTGCTGAACTAATTTTAATTTACATGGTTTAGGTGCATAGCCGACCTTGGAGAATGTTTTCAAGGTTGAAGAAGGTATAAATAAGTGTTGTGTTGTTGGAGTATTATGTAGTAGAGTGTGTGATGCAAAGTGCAGAGTTGTGAATTGCAAATTTTTGAAGTGTAGTACAAGATTTAATGAGTTAGACTACTAGAAGTAGTGAGAACTATGTGTCTACAATCTTCAGAAAGATTGTAAATGTGTTGGTGATGCTATGGTGGAATTTTTCTTGCATTGAGATGGATTTCTCACTACAACATTCTTATTTCTTCTTTTTTATAATCTAGTAGTGAGCCATTGGTAGTGATCCCTTTGGTAGTGAGCCTTTTTGTATCTAGTGTTGCAATTACTTTACATTGTGAGCTAATACTCACCGTGGTTTTTCCCTTCTTAGGTTTTCCATGTAAATATGGTGTTATATTATGCATGGTGTTGATGTGTTTCAGTTTTAGTTGCTTTCTTTCATGCTAAATCATCCTAACCAATTAAGTGTTAATTAAGTTGATGTGGATTTGAATTTTTATGATGTTTTTGATATTTTAATGTACAACTTATTCAACCACCTTCTCAATTTCCTTGTGCATTCCACAATATGTTTCATGTAGGAACCTATCTATCATTAGATGTGCCAAAACTAGATCACCAACTGGAAAATATTATTCTCTTCTATACATATCACCATGCTTTTTGTATTTAATGACACCATCCTCTAAATTATCCTTCACCTCAATATGTAACTCATGAATATATTAAAAAAATCTCTACCACAACACTTTTCTTGTTCAAATTTGTACTATCCCCCAACTCATCAACAACTCTAGGGTTATACCCATAAAAAATATAAAAAGGATCCTACACTCCTATTGACTAAATTACTATAGGAAAACTCTTCTTGAGCCAATGCCATCCCATTGGTTTGGCTTATTTCCTACCAAACATCTCAAAAGAATTGCCAAACTCCTATTCACAATGTCAATCTTCACATCATTCTAAGGATGATAGATTGAACTAATCCCTAACTTAGTACCCAAATTCTTCCATAATTTATGCCAAAAATACCCAACAAACTTGGTGTCACTATCGGAGAAAATAATCTTGGGAAACCCATGCAACCCAACTACCTCCTTACAAAAAAATTTAGCTATGTTGGATGCATTGCTACATTTTTTACATGACACCTTTGAAAATCTATCTACTACAAAAAAATTTAATCATTACCTCTTTATGTCTAAGGAAATCCTAAAATAAAATTCATGCTTATGTGTTCTTGTAGTCTCTTTCATATAGGAAATGACTAATACAACCTCATCTTTTTCTTATTCATTTGGCATGATGGAAAAAATATTAACCTTTCACCAACCATTTCACATATACACTCATTCCATGCCAAAAATACCTTTCACTCAATTGTTCCAACATTTTATCAACTCAAAAATTTCCACTCAAACTCCAATTTTTTTCTTTGATCAAGTTTTCTCTCATTGAGCCCTGGAGTATGGATAATCTTCTAGCTTTAATCAATAATCCTTCTTGAATAAAATACTTCAACAATAGAGCTATATCCTTCTCCATTGGAATCTTACATGCGAACCATGCTTCTTTAAAATATGTATCATATTTATATGGTTCTTTCATTACATCAAAGCAAACACCATTAAATTTTAATTTAATATTTAACAATAAACATATTCTAATGAGTTCATCTACTACCTATTAGATTGACCACTTCTATGATTCCAAATAAAGGAATAAATATACAAAAATTCTACACATTTCATACATTTCTAACTTAAGTTATGCTTGATATTAATTGACTATAATGTAGATGATAATATGTGTAAAATATAAAATCCTTGGTTAACAAGTAATTCCTCCACTTATTCAGCACTTGAACTATTACATAGAATTATTGATCATATACTAAATATTTTATTTTTTCTTCATATAATTTATCACTAAAGTAAGAAATGGGTCTTCCCTCTTGACTGCTCTGCCAAATTCACATCCACTAACATCACAATCTACCTAAAACACTTTACCAAAATTTGGTAAGGCTAATACTAGATATTCTATCACCTTTTTCCTTAACAACTAATGTTTTTTCTCTATTTCTCCTATCCACTAAAATTATTTTGTGTCCCTTCATAGTTTCTATAATTGGACAATAAATTTTACAATTTTTTTCGATGAACCTCCTATAGAAGCTCACCAAGCCATGAAAACTTTATACTTCAAACATACTTCTTAGTGAAGACCAATCCACAATTTCTTTCACCATATTTGGGACCATCTTCAACCCCTATTCAAACACAAGAAAAAAAGACACGCTATTTATTTTTTAATAAAACTACATTTCTTTAAATTCAACATCAATTTTTTATTTCAACCTCTACAATATTTCTCTAAGATACAAAAAATGATATTATTTTGTCTTGATAAATATCAAAATATCATCCTGTACCATAGAAAAATGGCTCATTCACATTTTCATGGTCTTTTAGGTCTTTCTCTCATGATGCTTGACCTATTTTGCTCTGATTTAATGTTGCAAAGTGACTTAAACATTCACATTAAGTCCTAAAAATTCAAATTATGGCATCTTGTGAAGGTGTTGTGAAATGTTGTAAAACATTTCTACACTTTGCTAGACTCTTTTCATTATAATTCACCTAAAAAAATCACCTTTTCATCACTTATCAAGTCCTATTTTGACGTGTTGTAAAGTCTTGTAATAAGCTTTTATGCTTTTCTAGGCTTGTTTTCACTATTTACACATTTCTTATTCTTTATTTGGCCCCTTTATGCCCTTATAAGGCGTAATTAAGTGTATTTTTGAATGTAAACCCGACAAATAACATTAAATGTGACTTAATTCCCAACACCCACTTTCAAGTCCAAGGTGGGACCCATTCACCATGGGTGGTGAATGAGTCCTTCTTGACTCCGAATTTAAAATATTTCAAATTTTCTTTCAGATTTTTAATCAAAATTACCTTATGTCGGCCTGTGATGAGGTATTATTGGGTTGCTACGACACAAGTGTGTATAAATAATTTTTTTAATATCCATTCTAACCCCCATTCATTCAAGTATTCAATATCCTACAATCATTTAATCATCAAGTTCATTTGCATTCATCAATTAGCATCCAAGCACTTTGCATCATTTAATCAAGCATCAATCAAGTATCTTGGAGCAGTCATTGACATATCTTTAGATTTTTTCAACAAGGTTGTGGTGAGTTTAGGACATTTGTATGTTGTTTATTCATCTATCCTTGTCCATTTCATTCCATTTCTTCATTAAGGGTTTGATTACCAAAGTGGGATTTGACCAAGGAAAACTCCTATAACCTAACCTTTAACCATTTTCCCCCTCTTGCATGTGTGTTTGCAGACTTTTGCATGTAGATTAATCAATAAATTAGGTGTTAAGAGGTGGTCAATAAGTCAACAAAGTGTTTCAAGTCAATTACAACCTATTTCACGCTTGGAGACAACCTACAGTCTATTTTCTACATATTTGACTCTGTCAACCCAACAAGAAGATAAGTCCAAATCTGGTGCTACAGAATTGGTCCCTAATTTCACAAAATTTTGGGAGAGGACTAATTTGCCATAAGTGGCAAATGAGTCCCACCTTAAGGCTGGAAAGTTATATTTTGTCAAATTTTGGATCCCAACAATCATAAACCTATTTTTAGAAGTTCTTACCAATAGCTAGACTAATTCGCCATCACTCGCGAATGAGTCCCACTGGTGATTTTAAGTGATCTTTGTCAGCATTCAGGACACTCCATATTCTTCATCAAATTCCCAGGTGCACTCTATTTATCCCTCTTTCATTTTTCTTTTGCATTTGTTCATATTTTAGTTCATGCTTGCAAATTACATTGCGTTTTCTAACATTACATATTTTTTAGGTCTTGCATTCATAATTAGTTAATTAGTTCATTTAGTTGCATTTAGATCATCTCATTTAGCCTTAATTGCATCATACATTTCCTAATTTGAGTGAACCACCTAGATTTTGGTGGGGTTTATTTGTCTCATTTTAGGTGAAATATCCTAAGAGTGCAAGAGTAGCCTATAAACCTCATGCCCCAAAAATCTACAGTTCATTTTGGTGAACCTGCATATTGAGCACTTTATCTTTCTAATTTCAATTGCATCTTGCATTCTAGGTTTCATTTGCATCAACATTCAATTAGGCTATTATTTCATTTTTGCATCCTAGGGTTTCTCAAATTACATTAGTGAAAGCCTCATTTAGACTTCATTTTTGCATATCATATCATTCAAAAACTAAAAATATGCATTTGCATCCTTAATTGGCATCTAAAAATCATTAAAATCATTTTAATTGTTTTGAAAAACACAAAAAAATATAATACTTGGACTCATTCACTACCTTGGGTGAATCAGTCCACTTGTGCATCTTAGATAACACTTTCAGGCATTTTTTTGGGAATTTACTACATTTATGTTCTTTGTTGTTATTTCTCTATTTCAATTGGAAGAATTTTTTTTATTTACATTTTGCAATTGTAGATTTCCTTGTATTTGCAATTGTTTGTGGTACTTGTATGAGTGTTTGGTGCCCCATTGATAATACTTTGGTGAGATGAAGTTCTAGACTCATGGCTTCCCACAATAGCACTTTCATTGTGGGCCTTGGGATCTCAAGAGCTCCTACTCCTAGTATGGACAATGGTGCGTTAGGCATGGATACTACCACTACTATGCTTTCCCCTTTCTATCCAATGCATGTTGACACACAAAGCAATTCCATTCCGCAATAAAAAGTCATTAGTATTCATGAGGATTTTACACATTTACAAGATTTAAGTCTTGAAAATATTTCCACCACTGCTATACCTATGATAGAAAACCTTTGTCACTTAATTGAAAGTGATAATGGCTTATAAGTTATGAAAAGAATAGCTAAGATTTACAAAAAACATGTTCCTTCCACTTCCCAGACTACAAATATTGTTGTAAGCCAAGGAGGACCTCACATTTCTCCTCGTTCCACCATAGCATCCATACCAACTTATACCACTCCTCATGTTACAACAAATATGCAATAGGTTAGTCATGTGACTCCTTTCACTCTTCCAACTAGCATTCCTAGTTCTTTTGTGGCATCGCATGTTCCATCTTCCACCTTCACCCCTGTTGGCATCCCTTTAACTTCTAATATTACATACACTTTGTCACCATTTTCCCTTCCACCTCATACCACTTACACCAATCCCATCATTACACAACTCTTTAACACTATTTCATCCATGCAACAACAAATATCCACCATTAGCTAAAGTCAAAATGCTCCACCCAGATATCATTTTCGTAGTAGCCCCTTATCCTTAGAAATTTTAAGAACCCCAATGCCACAAGGAATTGAAATGCCTAGGTTTGAGAAATACAGAGGTAAAGGAGACCCTACTAATCATGTCAATGCTTACACAGCCTTGTGTAGTGATTTTTTCTTTGATGATAAACTATTGGCCAAACTTTTTCCTAGGACCTTGAAAGACATTGCATTAGAGTGGTTTTCAAACCTACCTAATCATTCCATTTGATCATTTAATGAACTTGTGGATGCCTTTATAAGTCTCTTCCAAGTTCATATGACTCCTAAAAATACAATGGATGATTTAATATGATGCAAACAAAACATAGATGAAAAATTCACTAATTTTATTTCATGATATCAGTCATTGTATGCTCAAATTGATGTCAAAATTCCTTATTCACATCTGCAGAAGATGTTTATCAAAAACTTGCACACAAACCTTCAAGATAAGTTGACTATGATGAAATTTCCTTTACTCATACATTTATGCACAACCCTTTGTAACTATCACAACTCGATTTCTAGTTGTGATTCAAAGTCCACTTCTAACTAAGCTGAGAAGTTTGAACCAAATAACCAAAACAACACGCAAAAATTTCAAAAACCAAACAAATGCTTTTTACAGTTCAATCCACCTCCTCAACAACAAATTCAACCCATACCTAATCAAGTGGCAGCTGTTAAAATAGCAGTGCCCTTTACCTATGGGGACTCAAAGAGATAATTTACCCCCTTACCCAATACTCTCCATAACACAATGAATCAACTAATACAACAATAGGTGATAAATTTTTCTATAGTTAAACCACTTGATCCCACCAAAAATTCACCACCCACTGTTAAATCAAATGCTTATTGTCATTTTCATTTCCAAAATGGACATGACACCAAACAATGTAAGCGTCTCTAACACTTAGTTCAAGACCTCATTGATTTGGGTTGTTTTTCCATTGCAAGTGTCAATGATCAAGGAAATAAGTCCATTGCATCCCCTAATCATAATTTATAAATTTTCACCAACCCTATGCCTAAACACAATATTTCATTTATCAAGCCTAGTGAACCTTCAAACACTCATGTGATGAACATTAATAAAACTAATGAACAACCTGATATAACTCTAAATGTTTCCCAAGTTAATCCTATGGATGAACTCATGGGTATGATAGACATTGTCCCTCACAAGGGCCCAACCAACAAATCTCTTGATATTACCTTTTCTTCTCATGATATACTAAATTTTTTTCATGTTGGTCCTCTTTACTTAGCTGGAAAAATCTATGATAAGCACACCAATGGGATATTAATAGATCTCACTTGTCACGAGAATGTGATCATAGAAGAATTTTTAGTACTACATGAGCTTTATCAAGATGAATATGATAAATCAACTGCATGGATTAAAACACATACTAGTTTTGTGTTCCCTATGATCAGATTGATCGTACTCCCATTACAAATAGAACCCAAAACTCTGGATGCAACATTTTCTATTATTCCACAATCAGATCAATTTTGTCTATGGCTAGGCCACCCTTGGCTTCGCTCGATGCAAGCGGTCCCCTTAGTTGTTCACAAATGTTTGAAGTTTCCACATGGCAATGAATTATTTACCATACACCATAGTGGTTTTCATCCATTATCGATCTAAAGGTAATTTATCTGTAGAATCCTTTTGGCGTGAACCTATGGAGCCCATCATCTCTTGTAAATATTTCTTTTTCATAGCCTATCAAAAGTTCAAAGCCAAAAAAATAGCCAACCTGTTTGTTCACTCAATCTCCTCATCCACTTCCACTCCTCCCATCATAGATGAGAAGATGCTTCAACCTGAGTTTGAACATGAAAAAGCAGAGCAACCTCCTGAACAACCAAAAATAAACACTTCACCTTCATCATTTAAATGACCAAGAGATACTGAAACCAATCCTGTTATGCCTCCCCGCATTATACAAGTTTATAAAGCCAAAGAGAAAGTGATTGACCCATCTTCTTTGGTCTCTTTAGTTCTTCCCCCTCCAAAAGAAAAGGAACCTATGGTGGATCAACCTACTCTTACACCTCAACATCTTCAAAATAAAATGAAAAGAAACCACAGTGCTAGGAGTGTAGGCATCGTCGTCGTCTCCTTGCTCATCAGTCACAAATGGATGAAAATAAGGAAAATAAACCTTCGACATAAGCAATAGATGATCACCCTCTTACTCCTAACCCACCACAAGATAATACAGTCCAACCCTCACAACACAATGATCTGATCTAATAGCCACAACTCTTGATATATCCTTCCTTGGAAATAACCCTTCATCCTCCCATCGTAATCAATCTTGATGAGGATGATGATGAGGAAATCACCAAAATAGATGAAGTATATAATGATCTAAACTCTTTATTTTCATCTACCATGAGCTTAAATGATAAATATTCTCAACCAAGTGAAGAGCCTAGTACATTTCCTAGTTTGACACTTGCAATTCTTCCTTTAGACAGTCAACCATTCTCACAATACACTGAGTATGATTGGGAGGCAGATGACTTGATAGATGGTTGACTTGCATTTTCCTTGCTAGCCTTTTGCATTTTTCTTTTTATTTGATCTTTATTTTTCAATTGTATGTGCGTATTTTGTTCCCCTATAACATGTGTTTGATGTTCTCTCTCTCTTTGTGCACTTCCACTTTTTGTACCTCCATTCTTCTATATGTCGTCCATTTCCTTTTTTTAATTTTTTGTCTTCCTTTTGGGGATGATGCAAAGCATTGAGACACCCTATGTCTCTTCCATGTTGACCCAAAAAATCCTTCTTTTTTTTCATTTTTGCTTTTGTTTTTTCCTTTTAGGGATGACGCAAAGCGTTGAGACACCCTATGTCTCTTCCATGTTGACCCAAATGGTCCTTTTCTTTTACATTTTTTCTTTTGTTCTTTCCTTTTGGTGATGACACAAACCGTTAAGACCACAATGTCTCTTCCATGTTGACCCAAAAGGTACTTTTCTTTTTTTCCTTTTTCTTTTGTGTTTTCCTTTTGGGGATGACACAAGCCATTTAGACCAAAATTTCTCCTTCATGTTGACCCAAAAAGATTTTTCTTTTTGTATTCTTTTTGCTTGTATTTTCCTTTTAGGGATGATGCAAAGCGTTGAGACTGCAATGTCTCTTCCATTTTGACCCAAAATGGCAATTATTTTTCTTTTTTTTTTGCTCTCTTTGTGTCATTCTTCCTGTTCTATGTGTGTTTGGGGAATGATGAAAATTTTGAGCTCTTTCATAAAAATATTGCAGCAACGAACATATTGACCGCAAATCTAGAGATTACTTATGTGTTTGGTGTGTTCCTTTCTGGGGGGCACCTACCTTTCTTTTATTTTCTTTTTCATTTACATGATGCAGCCTTACTCAAAAACATATGACTTGGCATAGGGGCTTTCCAAGTTGGCTCTCATGTCTTGTTTTCTATTTGCATTTTCCCTTTTCTACTTTAAATTAATTTCTCACAAAATGATGTGTAGAAAATTTTCCTTTAAAGTGGGGGGCATACATTGGCATAATTCATTTGTATTCTTGGTTCTTAGTGTAGCCTTGTCACTTCATACGTTGCACTTGTTACTTTGTGGATGACATTGGGTGTAATGTCCTTCATAAGTGTGATCTATCTTAGCATATTACATTCCTCTTGGTGGTTTGATGCAACACACTACATCCCCTAAGTTGTGAATATTCTATTCTTTGATTGGTCCTCTCTTGGAGACATTAGACACAATGCTCCCTAAGAGATAGACCTTGCATGAACTTAAAAAAACTCCTTTGAACATATTTTGCATTTTACATCTTTGCATCTTTACCACCTTGCATAACACAACTTGCATGCTTGTGGTACTATCCTCTTTGTTCATGAGTTTCAAGCATACAAAGCTTTCCTTGTCTCATAAAGCATGAACCGACATTAACCTTTATGGCACCTTGTTAAAGTTATCAGGAGGTATAACTTTGATATGGTTGAGTGAGAAGCCCATACAGCGGCATGACTTTCCCCATAGCCACCTATGTGTTTGTGAGTGCATACCAACTAGCGTATGTATTTCACCTTTTTGGGTCTTCTCACCCGGCGGACCACCATGAGTTCTATCACCCTAGAGTGAGTATGCATTATCTTTTCTCACAAACAACCTAGATCTAATCCATAACTAGTTGGACAAATGATCGAAGCTTAATTCAATTCTCCCCTTTCTTCTTCTATTTCACATGTGTGTTCCTTTGTTCCTATGTTTAGTTTTCCATGGGATCTTCATCTTGGGGCTTGATCATCCTTCTTGATCATTGTCATTCCATCTTTCTAGCATAAGTGCATTTGAACCCTCTTCTTGATGTGCATGGCTACTTTAGTGTGTGTTTTAAGTAAGTTCATCCTCTCACTAAAGTGGGGGCTAAATATACAATAGAAAATCGACTCATTGAAATTTTCATGGTCTTTTAGGTCTTTCTATCATGATGTTGGACCTGTTTTGCTCTGATTTAATGTTCCAATGTGACTTAAATATTCACATTAAGTCCTAAACATTCAAATTATGACATCTTGTGAAGGTGTTGTAAAACATTTCCACACTTTTCTAGACTCTTTTCATTACAATTCACCTAAAAAATCCACCTTTTCATCTCTTATCAAGTCCTATTTTGAAGTGTTGTAAAGTCTTGTAATAAGCTTTCATGCTTTTCTAGGCTTGTTTTCACTATTTACACCTTTCTTATGTTTTATTTGACCCCTTTATGCCCTTACAAGGCTGAATTAAGTGTATTTTTGAATGTAAACCCAACAAATAACATTAAATGTGACTTAATTCCTGACACCCACTTTCAAGTCCAAGGTGTGACCCATTCGCCATGGGTGGTGAATAAGTCCCTCTTGGCTCCAAATACAAAATTTCAGGTTTTTAATCAAAATTACCTTATGTCGGCCTGTGATGAGGTATTATTTGGTTACTAAGGCACAATTGTGTATAAGTAAGTGTTTTTATATCCATTCTAACCCCCATTCATTCAAGTATTCAATCTCATACAATCATTCAATAATTAAGTTCATTTGCATTCATTGATTAGCATTCAAGCACTTTGCATCATTCAATCAAGCATCAATCAAGTATCTTGGAGTAGCCATTGACATATCTTCATATTTCTTCAACAAGGTTGTGGTGAGTTTAGGAAATTTGCATGTTTTTTATTCATCTTTCCAACTGTTCATTTCATTTCATTTTTTCATTAAGGGTTTGATTACCAAAGTGGGATTTGACTAAGGAAAATCCCTATAACCTAACCCTTAACCATTTTTCCCCTTTTGATTTTGTGTTTGCAGACTTGTGTATATAAATTTATCAAGCAATTAGGTGTTGAAAGGTGGTCAAGAAGTCAAAAAAGTGTTTCAATTCAACTACAACCTATTTCAAGCTTGGAGACAACCTATAGTCCATTTTCTATAGATTTGACTCCATCAACCCAATAAGAAGACAAGTCCAGATCTGGTGCTACAGAATTGGTCCCTGATTTCATAGAATTTTGGGAGAGGACTAATTCACCATCAATAGCGAATGAGTCCCACCTTAAGGCTGGAAAGTTAGATTTTGTTAGATTCTAGATCCCAATAGTCAGAAATCTATTTTTAGAAGTTTATGCTAGTAGTTGAACTGATTCGCCATTAGTGGCGAATGAGTCCCACTAGTGATTTTTCAGTGATATCTTTCAACATCCAAGACACTCCATATTTTTCATCAAACTCCCAGGTGCACTTGGTTTAGCCCTCTTTCATTTTGTTTTGCATTTGTTCATATTTTAGTTCATGCTTGCATATTACATTGTGTTTTCTAACATCTCATATTTCTTAGGTCTTGCATTCATAATTAGTCAATTAGTTCATTTAGTTGCATTTAGATCATCTCATTTAGCCTTAATTACATCATACATTTGCTAACTTGAGTGAACTACCTAGATTTTGGTGAGGTTTATCTCTCTCCTTTTAGGTGGAATATCCTAAGAGTGCAAGAGTAGCCTATAAACCTCATGCCCAAAAATTTATGGTTCACATCCAAATAGAGAGGAGAGAGAAAGATAAAGAATGGTGAGATAGAGAGTAGAGAGGGAAGGAGAGAGAGAGATAGGTACACAGATAAAGATAGGTGATATAAAGAGTAGATAGGGGAGGAGAGAGAAAGGAGGGAGGGAAAGAGGGAAAGGAGAGGGACAGGGGATATACAAATATGTAGAAAGGGAAGGAGGGAGGAAGGGAGATAGAGAGTAAAGAGGAAAGGAGAGATATAAATATGGGGGAGGGAGAGGGATATATATATATATATATATATATATATATATATATATATATATATATGGAGAGAGAGGAATAGAGAAAAAGGTGAGATAGATAGTGAATAGATGGGAAAATGTGATCCCTCTTCAAAATGTGTTTATCATGAGATGTTTCATAAATTCTTAGGGATCTTAATAGGTTTCTTTCCCCATAAATTTCATTAGGAAAGAGGTCAAAAGGTGTAATTATTGACTTTCAACGTCAATGGTGAGCCAATCAGACCTAGATCTTAGTCCTTAGGACAATAGGATGGATGTAAAACCAAACTAAAATGATTTGTAATGTTCAAAATAAATGAACAATAAGACCTAATGCTTAGGATATAGGTTTTTAAAATTATGGAGATTGTTACAAAACTTTGTAGGTAGATTTGAGAAGGGTCTGAACACATTTACCTATCAACAGAATTTTTTTGAGAAATGAAAAGGGATTCATTCGCCCCTAGGTGAATGGTTGTCAATTTGGGGCTCCAAAATAATTTTTGGTAGTCCTCTAATGCAGGATCTTAACTTTGGTTTGACAGAGGTCCCACTGTTGGAAAGTAAAAAATATAGTCTATAACTTGGTATCCATGGCTTGGTAACAATGATGAAAACTTATGCAAGAATGTAAAATTTCACTTCAAGATTTCTTCAATTCTTCTTTAGCCTATAATCGACACATACACAAAGAGGAATTTTTTTTTCCTTTGAATGAGGGTTTTCCTTGGTCAAACCCCAAGTTTCTTAATTAAACCTTGATAGAAATATAATGACAAAGGAGAAGGAAATGATGAGTGAACACTTGCTTGCTACAACTCACCACCCTTCAATGGCTTCCCTTAAAGTATTGAAAACAAACACATCACTCCAAGGAACTTGATCTTTCTTTTTCTTGATGGATTTGGATACTTGAAATGCTTGGATGCTTTAGGATCAACAATGAATATTAACCTTCACAAGATGACATGAACACCCATAAGCTTGACCATGATGTTAGGATATTGATTGTTGCAACAAATGACTAATAAATCTACTCTTGAATTCTCTTGAAAATAATATTTTCTTTTGAATTAAAATATCATATGTGTTTATAAGTGTTAGATGTCAAATAATCGAATGATTATATATTTATAGTTGTTTATCTAATTTCCCAAAAATTAGATTCTACAAGATGACAATTGCAAATTGAATTTGAATCATTAAAATATTACCAAAAAATATTAAAAGATGGGACTTAGGACTTAAAGGGGACCCATTTTCCCATGGGCGAATGGGTCCTAGCCTATAAGTCTAGGAAAATCATATTCCATGGTGATTAAAACATTAAATGCATTAATTAAATATATGTTCTCCTTTTAGAAAATTATAATAATAAGGCTTTGGAATGCCTAATTTGAAAAATTAGAAGATTAGTTAAGTCCAATAAATTAACGGACCCAAACATAATTTGAAATTGTAAAGGTATAAAATTTCCTACACTACATTTAGCCCCCACTTTAGTGATAGTATGAACTTATGCTCAGAATCACACTAAAGTAGACAAATATGTGTCAAGAGGGGTCCAAGTGCACAAATGTTAATGAGATAGGATGAAAAATATTAAGGAGGTGCACAAGCTCCCAAGATTGAAGATCCCATGGTAAACCAACATAACCAAAATGGACACACATGCATTTAAGATATGTACAACAAGAAAAGATACACAAGCATGTAATGCCAAAGCCAATGGAAAAAGTAAAATGAAAAAAAGGATGGACTAGCAAGTTGTGTTATGACACATCCACAAAATATGCTCACAAGGGCTTGTGTAGTCTACTATACACTAGGTGAGCCCCCAAAGGAAAAATGAGAAACACACACTAGGTCTACAAGGTGTGTAACTATACAAAAGTAGTAGAAAATGGGATAGATCCACCAAGTCTACAAGTGTGTTCCCATACATCGACCATACTAATTTAATTTATACTCCCTGATAACTTTGATAAGGTGCCAAAAAAATTTCAATGTGCTATGCTAATACTACACTAAGTCCAACTCATGTGAACAAAAGTGAAGCTAAAATGTCAAACTAAAAATAAAACTCACTTAGGAGATGCAAATGCCAAAATGAAATAATGCCAATGTATGCCCCCAAATAGGGTGAGTTGAGCCTTTAACCACATCAATGATCATTTTTGAGTGCCCTTCAATGAGGAGGTTTATAATTCCAATAGATATGGTAATCATTACACCCCAAATAATATATTCATTCCCTCAACACAATTATTAGTGTTAGCACCAATTCCTCCAACATATATTACCACAATTGATCTCAAGGGGGATCTCATCATTCCTCCCCTGCTATCCATTCTCAAGTTACCACAAGATAAACCATCAAAATTATGCTTACACTAGCCAACCGAGGGTGGTAACCATTTAGTATTGAACTTGATAATCTTCTTAAGGATGTCAAAATTATAGAAGGTTTGAGGTAAGCCCCATTGTGAAGCTATATTAGATTCAAGGGGAAGGAGGAATTCAGAAAAGACCAATGACAAATCAAGATGTTCTTTAGAAGGATCTTAGAGAAAGTTGAGAAGATCTCTTTTGGGATTTTTTCCATATCCCTAAAAATTTGATTGTTTCTTTCCTACCAGAGACTCCAACAAAGACATGGAGGGATATTCCTCCATAATTCTTTCATGAGAGGGTCGTGGAAGGGGCTAACCCATTCATCCATAAGGGCTAGCAACATTTTATTCTTGGATCAACTGATATGAAGCTTTTGAAGCACATACCCTCAAATTTTGTGAGAAAAGGAGTAATGTAGGAGAATGTGGGGGACTATTTCCTCATCCATTCTACACAAGACATCTATTTGGTAATTGGAAACCATACTTGATGAGGTTGTCATGTGTTAAGATTCTGTTATGCATGGTAATCCACCAGAAAAAAATAATTATGGAAGGAGATGTTTGTCGTAACGCCTCATCACACAAACCCCAAAGGACACTAAAACATCTAACATTTATGACACATTTTTTTTTTAAAGTAAACTAATATGAGTTATCAGTTAACAAAAGCTTAGTAATGAAACCATACATATATATATCACCTAACTAAGTCCCTTGGGTTAACATGACTGCATTACATTCAAATATATCTCTAACATAATCCCAAACCCATGACAATGATTAACTAACTATGAGTATTCCACTTAACAATTATATAGAAATAATAATCAATGAATGTCCATCCATAACATTATATAAATGAAAACCATTCATCACATCTATGAATTTAAATATAAATATTTCCATAAATACAACACCATTAAGGATCACATGCTATGAAACAATAAACACATAATAATACAAGGATCAATATACATTAGATTTATGATAGGCATCCATTAGTGATCACATGTTAATGCCAAAGATTACAATCATTACATTTATAATATAAAGATACATATTCAAGGATTACATCAATACAATAGTTCCTCCCAACAAGAATGGGAAGAGTGCAATAACATAGACTAGTACAACAAAATGAATGAGTACAAAGCATCAAGACTGGATCCAACTCTAGTAGAACTCTAGAGTCACTGCAAATGGTACAAGGCCGCACATCTTGATCTTTGGCTAGGGACCCAATAGGGTGCATAGCACGTTCCACCTGACCATGTGGACCCTAAGTCGAACGCCCCATGCTAGGAGATGACAAGAAGGATCCACAACAAGAAACCATCAAGTGAACAATGGCTAAAAAGACTCCATGACAAGAGCAACAGCAAACACAAGAAACATTTGATTCCATGGGAACAAAAGCAACAAGGGGAAAACAACAAACACACAAGGTTGCTAAAGGGAAGAGTGTTATCACATGGCTCAACATGGGTTACCCAATGTGGATCTTCATAGGTTATTGGCCCCCATCCTGGGTTTTCCTACCAACCTCAACTGATCCTCTATCCCATTCTTACACATGTGGAATCAACTCACCTTTCATGAAGAAAAGGTGGTTGATTTTCCATCCCAGGCCTTCTCGTCTCATCTCAAGCCTATACGAGTACTTGATCCTTGATAGAGGCAACAATTATCTTGCATTAGTATGATTACTAGCCAATCCCCCTAATTATTTATTAGGTTTTCACTTGATTAACTCAACTTCCACATGACTTACCTTGGATACCACCTAGGGTTCTGGCCCCTGTGGGAAGCCACTCTCCCTACTAGCAACAAAATCTCATAATCACAAATTGGGAAACCCAACTTGCACAAACTATCAAAACCAACTAAATAAATACATCAAGTGAGGTAGCACCATATCACGCTAGAACTTCATAGTAAAATGACTTCCAAGTGCAAGGCTAAACAAAAAAAAAAACACAATCCAAGTATAAAAATCAACCATTATCAAAATGAAAAAATCATGAAACCACCCCTTTTCATGTGAAACATATAAAACTCATGTAAACACTTACGGCTTGATATGAGTTACCCAATGCAGATATTCCTAGGTTGTCAGCCCCCTTCCCAGGTTACCCAGGCAGCCTCACCGGATCCTTGACCCCCATACCAACTCTTGCGAAAAGAAAAAACTATACCCCCCTCTAACCTTTGGAAGACTAACAAATTACTATTACGATGGTTTCCCAGTGAAGTGGAAACAATATCATGATCACAAAAAAAAATATTTAAAAACCACAATTACAAAATGACAAGTGTAGAATAAGAGTGGTAAGACCATAAAGAGATCCACAATTCTCAATCACAACTAACATAAAATTTTCTATTCAAGCAAAATTTGCATTACAAACATAACCACTCCATATATCAATCATTACTTCCACTTTGAACGATGGCCAAAATTACCAACAGACAATTCCATTAAGTAACTATTCGACCCACAACTATGAACATATTATTCCCACTCACTGACCAATCACAGAGAGAGAGGGAGAAAACCAAAACATCTAGATGAAATTACCTAATATTTACCAAGGCATAATATTATCATTTACCTAAAGGTGAAATACACCAATTTGTTTAATTATTTACTTAATTCATCTTTCAATAATAGATCAATTCCTCAACATTTCCTATTATCCAAACCAATTACTCTTTTAATTCATCCAAATCATTCTTTTCTTGTATTTGAATAAATCAAGGCACTTAATTTATACACGATTAAATAATCTATTCTAAAACATTTATGCTTTAGTATTTTATCTTAATTTAATATATCCATATATCCACATGTATATCTTCATCTAACACCACATAGGTACTTTCATCAAGCAACTCGTAGATTGAGTATTGATAATGAGTTTTGATTAAAATCGCAACCCAAAGCTATATATATATATATATATACAACAATGTATATGTTATTAACCAAGTAAATTGTCCACTACAACATAACAAGTTATAATGTGGAATACATACATATACATATTTATATATATAAACTATATCATCAAATAAATGAAAAATATTAAGAATACTAATATATGATTTACATATTCTTTCTTGAAATAACCATCTGATTAAAAATTTTAATTTAAATACATTCTTTTCATTTCAATCTTCCACATACAAAACATTTTTCCATAATTCACTTATAGGCATTATAATATAAATATCTTAATATTCACAAAATAACCTCATTATCCTATTGTGTATATATATAATTTTAATTCCATTGGATTGATGTTTATGAGGTACCAACTATCGTAAGAGACTATGCAACGTATAAAGGCTAAATTGACACATGACAATAGAAACGGATGTTTAGAGATCAACAAACAACCTGCACATACGACAAAGGACTGAATGACCCCAGTTCCCATGAAGTTGACTAGCTTTGGCACTGATCGGATTAAGGATCTTACTCAGGAATAGTGATAGCTCAACCTCGAGACGACTTTTCATTTCAATCTTAGACATAAACGTAATAGAATTCACTTATAGGCATTATAATATAAATATCATTCACAAAATAACCTCATCCCCAATTGTGATTATATATAATTTTAATTTTGGATTTGTTTAAGGTGAAATTGGGACACATTCGAAACAAACACGACAAAGGACAACAAGCATTAAAGCATAAAGAAAGTGAAGAACACACTAGAAGATCTTTTGGATTAACAGAGTAAAAAGATGTGAAATTGGGAACTTCGAAACAACACACCAACAAGCATTAAAGCATAAAGAAATGAGGAAGTTACTTTTGAGATGCTTTGACTTTGGAGACGTAAAGCACAAACTGCTTGCTGCGAATCCTCAAGATTTTATTCCATGATAAAGGCATGAGATCCGGTTAAGAGGCGTTATAATAAGGAAGGAAAATCATTGAAGGATGGATAAGAATTGTATAGTCGCCCACCTCAATGAAGGTTTCCCACATAACCAAGCTAGGAAGAGTCTGCAAATAGAAAAAGAATGTGAATCTTGTAGTTAAATCTTGCAACAATAAAATGCAGGCTCAGGTATTTACATTATACTCCTTTAGGAGTTTAAATTTTGAAACTTATAAAATAAAACCACCACACAAAAGAAATAACTAACGAATTAAATCGCAATAATCAGAATCGAGTATTGAACTCAGAGATAAAATTGCCAGGCAACATCGAAAATTCCAAAAGTATCAAAGGGAATCATGGTAAACTGTTGAATCAAATCACAAATCATTTAGAATGCATACCCACTAGCTAAATAGATGTACACAACGACAATCGGAATAGAGAGGAGGATTACGCTGGATGGAGCCTAAGACAGATTCCAAAAAGAAACGCCTAAGGGTTTGCATAAAAACATAACTATGGCCGATCCCAATAAGTGTGTGCAAACAAAGGCAGACCAAACCTATTTTAAGAGCCACGAAGATTCATAAGATCAGACTCTCAATCAATGGATGAAGGACGAGTAAAAAGAGTGACGTCACATTAGAATTCGAAACAAGCGGTGGATGAAACAAATTTTGGTAAAGCTAAATGAAACAAACTGAAAGATAGACTTTAAATAAACTAAACAGTAAGCTTCTGAAAGAAAAGTTCGATTCATGGAGTAGACGCAAACAATCATTTTTTAGATGACGGGCAGAAGAGGGTTCATTTTAATAAACGGAGAATGCAAAACAAAATCAAATGCAACACTAACCTGGATTCCTACGCTTGAAAATTGGAGAATGTCTGCTGAAGTTCATTTATTTCGCAGCCACCAATCCTTCCTGCAGAACCCGATCGCTTTCAAAGAAAAATTTCAATTCCAACACTGTATTTTTTTCAAACTAATTTGCAGAGCCAAATTTTCTTTTTGTTCTATTAACTGATCAAACATTTCTCCAAAACCTCGCATACTTCCAAACAAGAAAGATTTTTTGTTTTTATTTACCAAATAAAAATCCAAGACGAGATAAGCTTTCGAAACTAAAAATCAACAAAATAAGTAAGTTTCCTAATCAACACTCCATTTGAAGTCATGCATGTGCATGCATTATCTTTTTTTCCATCTTTTTCCAATTTCACTTGTTTTTACATCAGTTTGAAAACTAATCTTTTTTATTTATTTAAAAATCACATTACTTTTCCATATATAATTAATTAAACTCTCTTGAATATAAACTTTATCAATAATTATTAAATATAATTTAAACAATACTTTTAACAGAACAATTTAATTAATTAATTTATTAATAACCATATACTTTATATTATATTATTCTTTTAATTCTAATTTTATTTAAATTATCCTATAAGTGATTTTAATTTAATTAGCTAATTTAACAAGGATATTTAAAATATTATGTTTACCACATAATTCAATAGCACAATAAACAATGAAAACACAAATAAACACTTACTCAAACACCCATAAAGGCCAATACAAAGGGGCACTACATCCTCCCCCTAGGTTTTGACTTACTCCTAGAAGTCACAAAGTAAAATAAAACTTATGCAATCCTAAACAAAATCATCACAACAACCACATGACAAAATCAAATACAGGAAATACCAACAAGACAACTAACAAAACATAAAAACCATACTGACAAGGTTACCAGATGGGGGTACTCATCCTCGTTGAGGATGATGGTGAGGGTTGGAGACCTACTTGTCAACTCCATTTTTCCACATTGTACCCATTGGGTTTTGTAAGGCATGCTCATACTTGATAGTGCAGGTGGAGTCAATTCCTAGTACCTACAACTTGCATCAAAACAATTTGTCGCACATATATATGTCTAATAGAAAGCACACCATGAGAAGAAATTGGAGCATAGCAGGGAGCTCACAAACGAGCAATGCTAAACCATCCTCTCACCAAAACTCCAAATAGTAAACACATCATCATAAATATCATAAATCAAATACAAAATAAAATGCATAACAAGCATAGTACTACATCCATATGATAAGCATAACCAGTTAAATCCAAACACAACATCAAACATCATGTATCAGCATAACATAAACATCCAAAAAAAGTATCACAATCATCCAAGTAAACTAAACTACCAACCAACCAAATCAAAATGGTGAACAACCACCAACACAGTCTAAAGGTTCACAACATAACATAAAAAGTGTCAATGTAAAGAAAACAATTTGAGAGACACAACAACAATGCTAGGACCCTATTGGATGAGCTCACCCACAGGATCTCAAGTCAACTATACAACCTCTACCAGTAGTCTCAACAAATGCACTCTAGTGCCAAACCTAACGGTTATCAACCACAGCAAATATTCGGTGTGACCTGCCCGCATAGCCCACCATCAACTCGAAAGTGATGGGTCTTTGACTGAAACTTGTAGTGTTCATCTAGACATTACCTAGCAATGTGGACTATTGGCCGCAAGAGAAACAACCTGTGCCTCAACCAAGACCTCTACCACTAGGAGGTGCATTGGACTACTCAACACTGCCCTTGCTAGCTGCGGTCTAGGTGCTCTGTGTAGGATACTTAGAACGGTTGTACTTATTACACCACTAGTTCTAATTCTTCCTAGATTGAGAACCATCATCACCATGCTAAGATTGTGAATTCTTATGTTTAGACCCAGAATGTTGCTACTGCTCACCCTTAGCGGGTGCTTGATGGCCCTTAGAGTACCCCACAACTAGAGACTAACTAGCTTGAGGCTAGGAACATGTTGGGGGCACACTTTCAATTTGAACACCTGTATGTCCCCCAAGTGCCATAGCCACATTCTCCTCCACTAAACGAGCCTTCTCCACAGCCACCTCCATAGTCTTCGACTTGAAGACTCAGACTCCTCCACTGATGTAGACATTCAAACCCATGCTAAAGTGATGGACTAGCATACTCTCATCGTCACCGATCCTAGCATATTTCTTAAGTTCATACAGTGAACACCTGTACTTTTCTATAGACATTGCCATCTGTTTTAGCTCTTGGAACTCGTCCGTACAACACTGTCTCCAATGTTTTGATAGGAAACAGGCTATACACCTTTCCATGAATAACTCCCAAGTCACTAAACCAATGTCTAGGTGCAGTTTCTGCTCTTCTAATCACCACCATATGGATGCGAAGCCTCTGAGGTGGATGATGGCGCACCTAGCCCTAGTATGACTGCCATAAGGATGCATAGTAAAAAAATGATCTAGATCAATTAGCCAAGTTTCAATCTCTAGTCCTCCACTAGTATCGTCAAATGTGGGTGGGTGTGCCTTCAATAGGTCTCTCATGTGACTAGCTACCATGACATCCTGATCTGCTAATATATCTTCCCTTCTCAGTGATCTCTCTCTCTCTCTTCTTGACCACTCGCTGCTCCTCCTGCTAGGGGTCTAAATGGCCAAGAACCTCCTCTAGTAATTATTGTAGTTGCACTCCCTCTAAACCTGACCGCCTTGGGTTTTGACCTCCACCTCCCAAGTTGTTTTGTGAACCCTAACATTTCTCATGTTCAGACCCATGAGAACTTGAAGATGAAGTACTATGGTGGTCAGCTCCTTGGCCACCACCATAACCTCTACCACATCCATGACCTTGACCCCTAGGCATGTTCCTACACAACATTAGAGGGGAAACATATAAGTTAAAGAGTTAAGCACAAATTTTAACATAATGGGCTCAATTAACCTAGAGTACCTAGTGTTTACTAACCTAGCTATGATACCAAGTTGTAACACCCTACCACACAAACCCCAAAGGACACTAAAACATCTAACATTTATGACACTATTTTTTAAAGTAAACTAATATAAGTTATTAGTTAACAAACACTTAGTAATGAAACCATACATATATATCACCTAACTAAGTCCCTTGGGGTAACATGACTGCATTACATTTATATATCTCTAACATAATCCCAAACCCATCATGATGATTAACTAATTACGAGTATTCCACTTAACCATTATATATAACTAATAATCAATGAACATCCATCCATAACATTATATAAATTAAAACTATCCATCCCATCTATGAATTTAAATAGATATATTTCCATAGATACAACACCATTAAGGTTCACATACTGTGAAACAATAAACACATAATACTACAAAGATCAATAAACATTACATTTATGATAGGCATTAATCAGTGATCACAAGTTAATGCTAAAGATTACAATCATTACATTTATAATATAAAGATACATCGTTCAAGTATTACATCAATACAATAGTGCCTCCCAAAAAGAATGAGGAGAGGGAAATAATATGGAATAATACAACAAAATGAATGATTAGAAAGCATCAAGACTAGTTCTAACTCCAGTACAACTCTAGAGTCACTGCAAATGGTACAAGGCCACACATCTCGATCTTCGGCTGGGGACCCAATGGGGTGCATAGCACGCTCCACCTAACCATATGGACCCTAAGGCCCACCCCCCGTGCTAGGAGATGACAAGAAGAACCCACAACAAGAAACAATCAAGTGAACAATGGCTGAAAAGACTTCATGATAAGAGCAACAACAATTACAAGAAACACCTGCTTCCAGAGGAACAAAAGCAACAAGGGGGAAACAAAAAACACACTAGGTTGCTAAAGGGAAGAGTGTCATCACATGGCTTGACATGGGTTACCCAATATAGATCTTCATACGTTACCAGCCCCCATCCTAGGTTACCCTAGAAACCTTAACCGATCCTCGACCCCCATTCTTACACATGTCAAATCAACTCACCTTTCATGAAGACAATGTGGTTGATTTTCCATTCCAGGTGTTCTCATCTCATCTCAAGCCTATACAAGCTCTTGAGCCATGAGAGAGACATCCATTATCTTGCATTAGTGTGATTACTACCGAATCCTCCTAATTATTTATTAGGTTTTCACTTGATTAACTCAACTTTTGCATTATTCCCCCTAGATACCACTTAGGGTTCTGGCCCCCGTGGGAAGCCACTCTCCCTACTAGCAACAAAATCTCATAATCACAAATGGGGCAAGCCAACTTGCACAAACTATCAAATCCAAATAAATATATACATCAAGTGAGGTATGCACCATATCACGCTAGAACTTCATATTAAAACAACTTCCAAGTGCAAGGTTAAACCCAAAATAACACAATCCAGGTATAAAAATCAACCATTATCAAAATGAAAAAAATCATGAAACCACCCACTTTTAGGTGAAACAATATAAAACTCATGTAAACACTTATGGCTTGATATGGGTTACCCAATGTGGATCTTCCTAGGTTGTTGGACCCCTTCCTGGGTTACTCAGGTAGCCTCATCAAATCCCTAGCCCCCATACCAACTCTTGCAAGAAAAAAAACCATACTCCCCTCTAACCTCTGGAAGAATAATAAATTACTATTACGATGGTTTCCCAGCGAAGTGGCAACAATATCATGATCACAAAATACACTATTTAAAAACCACAATCACAAAATGACAAGTGTAGAATAAGAGTGGTAACACCATAAAGACATAAACAATTCTCAATCATAGCTAACATAAACTTTTATATTCAAGCAATCTTTGCATTGCAAACAAAAACACTCCATATATCAATCATTGCTTCCATTTTGAATGATGGCCAAAATCACCAACACATAATTCCATCAAGTAACTATTCCACCCACAACCATGAACATATTATTCCCACTCACTAAACAATCGTAGAGAGAGGGAGAAAACCACAACATCTAGATGGAATTACCTAACATTTACCAAGGCATAATATTAGCATTTACCTAAAGGTGAAATACACCAATCTATTTAATTATTTACTTAATTAATCTTTTGATAACAGATCAATTCCTCAACATTTCCTATTATCCAAACCAATTACTCTTTTAATTCATCCAAATCATTATTTTCTTGTATTTGAATAAATCAAGGCACTTAATTTATATACAATTAAATAATCTTTTTCTAAAACATTTAAAATTTAATATTTAATGTTAACTTAATATAGCCATATCTATCCACATGTATGTCTTCATCTAACACCACATAAGTAATTTCATCAAACAACTTGTAGATTGAGTATTGATAATGATATTTGATTGAAATTGTAACAGAAAGCTATATATATGTATATACAATTGTGTATATGTTATTAACCAAGTAAATTTGTCCACTACAACATAACAAGTTATAATGTGGAATACATACATATGTATATTTATATATATAAAATATATAATGAAATAAATGAAAACGTAAATAACCATCTGATTAGGAGTTTTGATTTAAATAACATTCTTTTCATTACAATCTTCCATTTACAAAATAGTTTTCCATAATTCACTTATAGGCATTATAATATAAATATCTTAATATTCACAAAATACCCTCATTATCCCATTTTATATATATATAGATTTGGATGTTGTGGGTGTGTTGCTGATATGTGGTTGTCTTTAATGTCAACACTATTAGCATCATTGTATTGAAGGTTGTATATGTTGAGGATATTGAGAAAATTGTGAAAGGAAGAGTTACAAAGTTACTTATTGCTAGTGGAACTATGAAGGTCATGAAGGTGTCATGTTCTATACATAGGAGATCAATTGTTGTGGACTAAAGGGTTTATTTTTTAGAGTATCTAGATCATCTACCAAAATTTTTAGAGGTTCGCATGAACATTTGATGATGTTGTGGTCTAAGAGTATTTTTGTGGTCTTTGTCAGCATTCTTGAACGAAGATTGTGTGATTCTGATAGTCTCAGTTGTTGCGGATGCTTCTTTCTCAATTCCTGGTGTTCTTGGATGCTTCTAGATCATTCTCCATCATTCTTGTACATCCACATTGATTGGTATGCTCGTGGTGGAAGATTTTTCTTGTGCATGTTCGGGTTTTCATGTTCCTGGCCGACATGATGGTGGTAACTATGTGATTGATTTTTAGAGTGTATCAAATGTCTATCAAAAACAAATCGAAACATACCGATAAGACATTATATCAAAAACAAAAAATCAAATACAAAGAATGCAAACTTAGTATTTTTTCGTTGATGTCATCCTATCATCCTCTATCTCCAATGTTTTTGTCGATTGCAACTTGCTCTCAGATCTTGGGCTAGGCTCAACAAACAATCTTCCTAGAGAAGAGATTGAAGATGAATGCATGCAAATGCTATACTAAGATTAATGTGCTATGATTATTGAAATGAAAAATTACGAAATTGCGAAAGCTAAAGATGATAATGCTAAAATGCTAGAATGCTAGAATGCAAGTAATCTCTAATTGAACCAATGCTTAATTTTGTAGGGATATTTATAGAGTTTTCAAAAGATTTTGATTGGCTGAAGTGATCAACGATTGCGAAAATTTATGTTAGATCGAATGGTTGAAGATGGATAAGACTGGAGAGAAAAATAAAAGAAAATAAAATGTATGATTTGTTTCCTTTTTCAAAGAAGAGATAAGATGAGATGATAAAGATGAATTGTAAAAAAACATCCTTTTATGAGATTTTGGAAAGATTTTGAAGATAAATAATGAATTATTAAATTCAATTATTTATTTACAGGTGATATGGAGATTTTTCTTAAAATAGAATATTTACTCAAGATTTGAAGAATAATGGAGGATTTCATAATTAAATAAAATATTTAATTATGATTTGAAAAGATATGAAAGATATTTAATTAAATTGTTTTAAGAAATGACATGTGGATGAAATTAATTAAATACAATATTTAATTAATTAGAAAAAATATTTTAACAGGAGAAATGAAATATTTAAATCAAAGGACTTAATTAAATTCAAAAAGGTGATAATTAATTAAAATAAATAAATAGTATTTATTTAATTAATTAAGTAGACATATGGATGTAAAATAATTAAATAAAATTGATTTATTTAATCATGATAAAAGAATAAAGTGAATGAACAATATAATTAAATTAATTAAATTTAATCATATGTAGAGGACTTTAAAGGATTAATTAAATAATAAAATATTTAATTAAATGCCAGGATTAGACATGACCAATTTTATTCATATACATTTTCTCCCTCTTTGAAGTGATGTGTGAAATGCATTCCTTCAATGAAAATATTCCTACTTTTGAAATTTTGTTATGTTTGATTTTGCCCTTGATCGAAAAATTTTAACTGATATGCCCCTGATTAAAAAACGTGCCTAATATGCCTTTTGATTTGAATCTGATATGTGGTTGATATTGATGATGCCCCCTCAGGAGGTAAATCACTAATGATGAGAAAAATGTTGAGCTGATGATGAAATTCAGATGGTGAGAGGGATGCAGTGATTTAGCTCCTGATAATTGATTAAAAGATGCCCCAGTTAAAAATGATGCCCCTTTGGATGGAAATGATGAAATGATGATGATGTATATTTCTTATTTGCTCAATAGATAGATAGATTGTCTTATCATCATGTTGATATGGATAGAAATGATAGAAAATCTGATAAATGATGAATTGATAACTTTGCTTCCGAGAATAGAAAACAAATAGTAGATAGCTGATAACTTTGTTTCCAAAGAGTAGAATGATTGATTACATTTTGCTTGATAACTTTGCTTTATAAATCAAAGAGTAGATGATTCATATGACTTCTGATAAATTTTCTTTCTGCAATAGAAAACAAATAGTAGATGATTGATAGGACTTCTGATAAATTTTCTTTATGCAATAGAAAACAAATAGTAGTTGATGTGATTGAAAAAGTATTTGCATTCATGAATGAAGTACAAATAGGAAGATGATTTGATTGTTGATAAATTCATCATGATGAAGATAGATAGTAAAGATTTCATTTGATGTCTGATAAATCCATCTTGATGAAGATAGATAGTAAAGATTTGATTTGATGTCTGATAAATCCATCTTGATGAAGATAGATAGTAAAGGTTTCATTTGATGTCTAATAAATCCATCTTGATGAAGATAGATAGTAAAGGTTTCATTTGATGTCTAATAAATCCATCTTGATGAAGATAGATAGTAAAGATGGGTATGTGCAAGATCATCATGGAAAAAATATGCTCTTAAGTGGCAAAAAATTCAGAAAAATCAGAGTTAGGAAAATTGACGTAAAAATTTGAATAAGTTATCTATATTATTTCAAAAATATGTAAGAATAGAATCTATAGAAAATTGAATGTAGTTTCTAAACTACTAGGTTTATTTAAAAAAATAAAAAATCTATTTGGTGAAAATCTAAAATTTCAATGCAGTAACTAGTACTTAAATTTCAGGGAAAAAATAAGATGTAGGTGTCTACCACCCTAACCATAATAAAATGATCATATTTTTTTATAAGATTTTAGATATAAGTAGAGGACTCATGTCTCAATGTGATACATATTTTTTTGTAATTTTTATTAAAACTTTTAAAAAATATAAAAACTTGTATGTTTGACCACCTTAACTTGGTCAAAACTTCATGAAATTCAATTTTTCTTTTTTTAATCCCATAGTATGCAAAGAATAGAATGTGACATATGTTTTAGATTCAAAATGTGATACCATGTGAAAGCTATAGATGTTTTTCAATCAACCTATCAATCAAGACTTTAGTTGTAATTCAAATAGAAAATGAATAATAATTATTTATTAAATTCAACGTAAAGCATAATTTATATTGATGGAAAGCTGAAAATATCCTTTAAAAACCCTTTTCGTTTCATCAATTTTGGGTAAAAAAAAGTCATCATCCACATACCCTACACATACCCATCATATCACCACTTTTTGGCCCATCATGATCCTGCACATACCCAAATTTGATTTGGTGTCTTGTAAATTTTCTTTCATTGAAAAGAAAAACAAATAGTAAATGAGGATTGATAGATTGTTTTGAGATTCTGAAAGATAGAGGGCATGATTGCATGATATGAGGCATGGATAGATAAATCACATGATATGAGTCATTTGATAGATAGAGAGATTTTGATTGACCTTTACACAGTCGAGGTGTGTCAAGACCACGCAAAAACCCCAGGGGAGGAGGTGCAGGAGGCGGTGGACTTCCACCATAGAGGCCAGCTCCATCAGGGGGCACTAGCATTTAGAGTTATGTGACTCATTATTGATTCATTCACACATCATGATATATATTATTTTTGGAGCGTGTACATTATTTTGGTCAAATCTCCTGTATCTCTCTTTGGAATTTTTAGCTTCATTGGACATTGGAAATTTGTATGTATATTTGATGAGCGATGATATGCAGTGGCGATGAGTTTTGATGATATGCATTGTTTGATGTGATGATGTGATGATGGTATGGATATGCATTTGTATATGTTATGAGATGGATTTTGATATGAATTTTAATGATTTGATGACCAACATGATAGGCAGGATGATTGGATATGATGTTTATATAATGATGACGAAAAATGATTTATGATGTGTACTAATGATGTCATGCAAGTGGATGATGATGATATATAATATGAAATGTTATGAAAATGTATGTTTTGCAAATGATGTGGAAATGTAATGTATGTATGAAATTTTTGTTTTTGGATTTTTCAAATGTAATAAATAATGATGATGTGATGGAAAATGGATGTTGTGTTTATGAAATTAATCATGAATGTGTAGTATGTATATGAAAATGATATGTGATATGAAATGATATGTGAGATCGGTCAAATGTTATGTGAAAAATGGCATGATATATAAATAATATGGAAATGATAGATGGGTAAAGATATGATATGAATGTAATGTGACGAATGATAAATGATATGAAGTGAAATGATTAATAATAATGAAATGTATGATAAGATGATAAATGGTATGTAATGAAATGAGATGAAATGGATGAAATGATAATGCTAAATGAAATGACAATGAAAATGTAATGAAATGATAAGTGAAATGAAATAGATTATGAAATTATGACACAAAGATAAAATATGATAATGAAATGGTAATAAAGATGATAAATGGTAATGAAGATGTAATAAAATGATAAGTGAAAATAGATTGTGAAATGATAAGTGAAATGAAATGAAATGAAATGAAATGAAATGCTAAAATGAAGTGAAATGATCAAATGAAGATGGTAAATGGGATGTAAATGTGTAGAGTGAAAATGACATGGATATGAAAATGATAAGTAAGATGTTAATGATATGAAGACGATATATAATACGAAAATGGAAATGATATGAAATACCTAATGGATAAATGAATGATATCAAATGATAAAGGATCAAAATGATATGCAAATGAATGATATGAAGATGATATAAAATGAGAATGATCAATGTAGAAACCCTAGTTTCCCCCTGACACTGCTCCTGACTGATTTTTAGGTTTTTTCTGAAGGTTTTGGTGTTTTGTGATTTTTTTGTGTTTTTGATGCAATTAATGAAAGGTACGATTTTTGCAATAAATTGAAATAAATTCAATAAAATTAAAATAGCTCTGGAAACTGAAGAAAATGGATGCCAGTATGTTTATTTGATCTTTTCTACTGATTACAGAAATACCCAGATACATGCAATGAATTAAATAGAGAATTTTCAATATTTTTGGAACCTGGTATTTGCTGCTACAGAAGTACAGTAATGTACGGCTGCATTAAATGAAGTCCCTTTCCTCCTGTTTGATGATCTCTCTGGCTTCTGGAACCCCCAATGCCTGAGTTGATGCAACTGAAGACCACAGACAAAGGGCGTTTCTCTTGATCTGGTAAGTACGGCTCAAGGACAGATTGTACGGCCCTGCAGCAAGGTACGGCCTGACAGAACAGCAATAAATGTTGTACGGCCTTCACCAAAATCAATGTCTAATCCTCTGTAATGATGCGCCAAGATGAACAACTACTGTCTGGATGCAAAACACTGAAGAATCTTAGATTAAAGACAATCTCTGAAAGCTCTGTAGTTTACTCTGAATGAGAAAACCTCTGCTGGCAATAGATCAAGTGATATTTCACACTCTCTGAATTGCTTTCCGCTGGAGATGGCTCGTTCCCCAAGGAAGTTGAGTTCAAACCCTAAAGTCTGTGCTCAGATCAATATGATCAGTTCTCAAAATTCAATAATCTCATAATGGCTCAGAAACCAAGGCAAATCCACTAATAAGCTGAAAAGTGTGATTTCCTCAAGAATAGGGTTTCATTAAAATATTCACTTTTAATTCTTTTAATTTCTCCATAGTTCTCAGCTGAATATTTTAATATAATTTAAATGTCAAACTGGCCCCTTCTGATGATGGGCGCACCCCTCAAGGCAATCACTTAAGTTATAATGTAAAATTATAACTTTATATTATAAATCATTAAATAATTAATATTTAATCAATACAATTAAATATTAATATTTTCCTCGTTACTCATCTGATTTCTGATCCGTCTAATGCTGACGAACTCTGAAGTGATTCCGGATGTCGCCAAAGCCCTACTGCTAAAAATAGCAGGGGTCCCACACTGCCTGCCAGGAACTACTAAAAATAGCAATTCTGCAAAAAGCCTCCAAATGAGCCAGAACGAAAGACCACTGATCAATCTCTGCAACTTGAAAGCCAAGCTTGACCCTCTTTCCAAACAATCAACGAATAGGCCAATCATGTCCATGACGATTTCATGATATGGTACTTAGCTGATTACTGGCTGTTTGGAATCCCTGATTTGAGTGATTTGATGAAATTGCTATGATGTCTATGATGATACCAAAGCCCCCAGTTTGAAAAAGAGTATCGATCTTTCATATGAAGTGTCTGGATGCGGCTGACAGTCAAATGGTTGGGATCAAGTTAAATCCTCAAGCCATAACTCAACATATCACCATCAATGACATCACTTTCTATGTCCTTCACGGACTCTGATCTGAGATAACTAGTAAAATAACGTTCAAGTTTATTGAAAGCCTGCATCTCTAATTAAATCCTCTGCTGGGCAGTGAGATGATATGCACATCATGATGATTCCGCCTCGACATCTACTGAGACTCTGAAGTTCAATGACTCTTTTGCATGAGTAATGCTGACCAACTTGATGATAGGTGAGGATGATATAATTTTATCAGATTTGCCTTGATCAGGATCCAAAATATTGATTGAAAAGTGCGATGAAGATACCTTTCTGATTCATTAAAATTGCCTTTCTCCATGTTACGTGCTTTCTTAAATCAAACTGAATGACGGAGGAAATCAATGGCATCTTACTTAAGTTATAATGAAATAATGAACTTGATATAAATAGATGATTGAATAATTAATATCATCAATACAATTGTATTCCTCGAAGGGATCTGAAATGATGCTGATGGGTCTGATGAAATCGAACTCTGAAGTGAATTCCGGGTCAAATGATATGATATGCTAATGTTTTTGCATGATGAAACAACTGATTAATTACCAATCGAACTGCTTTAAAAATAGAATTCTGCAAAAAGCCTGAAATGTGCCAGACAGAATGAAATGATGAAATAAACTCTGCAACTTCACAAAAGCTAGAGCCAAGAAAATGTAAGTTGCTAACACTAAAATGACTAAGATGATCTTGCACATGAAACAATTAGTATTATCAGCCTACGACAGTAGATAAATATATAGATATTTGGGTAAATCCTGTCCAATTGTACTATGAAGATAGTAAACACTAGAGTGATTAGATGGAAGTGAGACATTCAATGAAATGATAAATGAAATGAAAGAAATATGATGAAATGAAAAATGATAAATGTATCTAAAATGAAATGTATGAAAATGAATGATAAAAGATGAAAAACTATGTAGAATGATATGTACAAGACCTATCGATGAATATGATATATGATTATATGAAATGAAATGTAATGGATGAAGATGATGAAGATGATAATGAAACAAATGTTTGAATGTCCTCCACAAATAGTCTAAAGAGACATGACAGTCGTTGATGTTGTTGTTCAATGTTTTTAAAACTCTAATGCAAATCCAGTATGTAGATATGTACAATGATCTAAATGAAACGCAACTAAATGAAACCAACTGTTTGTTGAGCCTTCTATTAACTTTCTTGAATCATCATAGAGCATTTTAAAATGTTGGAAGTATGTACAAGCATCGGATGGGAAATTAGCTCCAATGATGACCTGAGTACAACCTTCATGATTTTTGATATAGCAAGTAAACACAAGCATCAAGGTTTAATTGGACTGAGATGACCTAAGCATTTCTTGCATAAAAAGACAAAGATTAACCATTTTCTGATGCAAATGTGGAAGTGTTATCAATAATACACTTTGGAAATCATGTCTCGCGACATAGTTGCACCAAATTGATAGATAACCTCAAGACAATAGAAAAAGAAAAATCATCCTCTTTCCTCACCACTCTAGTTCAGTACATCATTGAGTGTGCTTTAAAGAGATGATATCAAAAATTCAAACAACCATTGTTCAAAATATAATATTGCTATTCCAAACATTATTCATATTTTAGATCATCCAGATATGAGTCATGATATGGTACTTAGCTGAAAATTGTTGTGATATGGATCAATGATTGGATAGTTGTTCATGGGATTTGATTGTTTGTTTGCATGGTTGGATTCTATGTCATTGTCTAGCTGCTTCAGTAAAACCTGAAAGTTGGTTGCCCCCAGTATTGACACAACTTGCTGAAATAAATATATATAATGATCAAGCCATGGTAAGACATTATCGCTCTAGGATAATGGTGATTGTATGATGCTGGTATGGCCTTAAGATGATGGAAAGATGCATGAAATGAAGGCTAAGAAGCTAAGTGCAGAACATGAACTAATAGATGGAGAGCTACAAATAGCATCTATTTGCTAGATTTTCACTATTTTATTTTATTGTATTTTTCTGATTTCTTTTTTATTTTATTTTATTTTTGTTTTCTATTTTGATTTATTTTTTAATTTTTTTGGATTTTTATTTTTTTATTTTTTTTTTGATGTTGTTTTTATTTTTTGGAATTTGATGTTTTTGATTTTTGTTTTTTTTGGATTTTGATGTTTTTTGATTTTTTTTTTAGATTTTGATGTTTTTTGATTTTTTTTTGGATTATTTTTCAAGGACATTTAAGATGGAATGGGATGACAAATTGAAGAAACAAGATTCCCCACAATATAAGAGAAGATGCACGATGAAGGATATGGTATGGAAGATTTGGATGAAGTGAATATGATAAGATGCATGATTTTCAAGAAGATCCTTAACCTTGTCAAAATCAAAGGTGAAATGAGGATAATGACCATGAATGATAAGAAGAAAATGGAAGATAGTATATGGATAGGGAGATGGATATGAAAGATAATATTTACATGATAGGGGAATGGAGGAAGGGTTTAAGCATCAAGTTTCACAACTAATATCCCTTGAATATGTGCTCTAATAGACCATGGGAATGGGAATTAGACTTATAAATATTGGCATGATAGTAAAAGCTAAGGACTTATTCAAAGCTTTGAATTAAAGGAGGAGAATGGGGATTGGGTGTTGGATAATGAATAGGAGGTTGGAAAGCTTGGTGATGGATAGATGGAAAGAATGGCAAGACTAACATTGGCACACACCTTGAAAGGTGATGGAGTGATGGCGGAAAAGTGGATTTGGAAGGTGATATGTTTTTAGATGGGAGATGGTGAGAAGCTTTCGGATTAGAAAATTTGGATGCCAAATTTGATTTTATTGCTTTTATGATACTTTTAGGAATCCACATGACTTTTGAGTTTGATATTTGCTTTATGGGCCTTTGTGGCCTTTGATATTTTTCTCTTTGATTTATGGACCTTTGCGGTCTTTGAAATTTTTCTTTTGAATTGATGGGCCTTTGTGGCCTTTTGAATTTCTCTTTTGCTTTGATGGGCCTTTGTGGCCTTTTGAACTTTTTTATTTTATTTTTGGATCGAATTTTCTTTTATTGTTGCATGACTCTTTGAGGAAACATGTTGATCCTTTAATACATGTGGATTTTTATATTGAAGCTTTTGATGTTTGGCACCCAAATTGCTTCCAAAAGAAATGGGAGGAGTGTATTGAGATGAACGATATGGAGGTATGATGGATGAGTTAATGTAGGAAGAATTTTGAAAGTGGATCAAGGATGTGTGCCTTTGTTATTCTTGAAGAATAGGAGATGGAGATTTATGTGGGACCCTAATATGGATGGAAGGGTTGATGAGCTAGGGTTGGGATGATAAGGACCAAGGATAGATGGAAGGTTTGATGAACTAGGATAAGGACCTAGGATAGATGGAAGGTTTGATGAACTAGGATAAGGACCTAGGATAGATCGAGTGTTTGATGGACTAGGATAAGGACCTAGGATGGATGGAGAGTTTGATGGACTAGGATACCTAGGTTGAGCATGAGGATATGGATGTGCTTGGATAGAAAGGGGTTCTAGGATACCTTGCTCATGAAGGCCTAAGCCTTTGCCTTTGTAATTCATAATTTTGCACATTGGTTTACCCATGGGATGTGCATTGTTTGTGAAACAAGATGCGAGTCCATTTTGAGGAGGATATGATATGGATGAAAGGATAGGTGTTGGAAGTAAAATAGAGTGGATAAAGGTGGAGGATCCCAATTTATAGCTATGGGGTTCATGGATAGCTTGAAGAGGTGTGAGAGGCTCTTGACATGAGGATGATGGGATACTTTGATCTTGACTAGGAAAAAAATCGTTAGATGAAGGAGATGGAGTAGCTTGATCATCATATGGAAGGGAATCTTTGGATAGGATGGAAGAATTGTTTTACTCCTGGGATGTGATGGAATCATAAGAGAGTATGGATTCATTGAATGGGGTGGATGGAGAACTTGGAAGAATATTTTGTTCTTGAGATGGAAGAGGATTATCATGGATGAATAATGAAAGGAGGGGATCATCATATGGTTCTTGAGAGATGGGATTTTGATCAAAGATAGGAAGGGTTTGTAGAATGTTTTGATCGAGATGTGTAGATTGAAGTGAATCATTAGATGTAGAGGATATGATAGAAGAAGCCGATTGAATGGAATCATTATCTTGGGTGAAAGAATTGTGAGGTTCATTTTGAATTATGGGGGATGAAGATAAATGCATGGCATGACAGGATTGGCCAATTTTATTTGATGGCTTAGATTTGGGATTCTCATTTAACCTTTGCAAAAATTCAAAAACATTGAATTTGGATGATGTTGTTTTTGGAGAAGAGGTTCCATTCATATTTCCATCAAAGGAATTCTTAGTTGTGACCCCTTGTATTTCCTTAATTTTCCTTTGGAGTGCTCTTATTTGTTGGGTAAGAGTACTAAGATCATTTAAGGGAGTTTCAGTCTTTTCAAGATCTTCCTTAATTTTCTCCATATTGTAGTCAGAGGGAAATTTGGCACCTTGGTTTGCCAATAAAAGAAAGTAGCCTTCTTTATCTTGCTCTAAGATCTTGTCCAAAATTATGTGAAACTATGGATCCTGTTCAACTTCTTGAATCATTTCATCAGTTATTTCATCATTTGAACTATTCCCAGTACAAAACCTATGAAAATTAATTTCTTCCCTATCACCCATGTTGTAAAGTGGATCTCTTCTTTCATCTTCTTCTTTGTGTTTTTTGGGACCTTGTGACAATAGGCATATGCTTTTGAAATGTTCTTCTAAACTTAGATCACAAGTTTGAGAAGTACACAAATGGTGATGTCTTGATCTGATAAGATGAAAATTCTATGATATGATCAAATGACATTTCTAACTCTTGATCGTGGCTTCCAAGATGAAAGGATATCAAAATCCTGTTGGGGAAGTTGATCAATATTCAAAAACTTGTTTGAGAAGATGCACTTTTTGAGATTTGATCCTAGTCTCAAAAAATGATAAGTGTATCAAATAGCCTAGTTTGTTTTCAAGATTAGTGAATGATTTGGATGGTATGAGTGGCATATTCAATTGAGGGTTACGGCATGAAATCAAACTCAAGAAGCTGATTGTGATAGTGTTGTTGAGATATAAATCTTCTTTGGAAATAGGCTCAAGAATACAAAGGCTCTATAGCGTACTCGTCAATAAATACCTTAACAAAATCTTGGTACCTATCAAGGAGCAACATGTTTCGACTCTTGTAAAGGAATTTTCTTTGTTGCAAAGTCTTTTTGTAACCTAAATGTTTCTTAGGTTTCTTGATCCTATTGGTAATCAACTTCCTAGCAAATGTGGTGGATTTCCAATCTCTAAGCATAGAAGATATTGGGGATGTAGCTAGTACAATGATGGTAGAAACTTAAATTCTGGTAGAAAGGTTGATTCAATTAAATTCCTAATGCTTTCTTGGATGATCTTAATCTGATTTAACATGAGGAAAACATAGCCAACACTCTGAAAATAGTTGTTCTTTTAAGCCTTATACTAAATATCGAGTGTATGTTAAAAAATGTTTTCAAGAAATTTTTTCATAGGTATTTTACACAGAACATACAATTCAGGAAGACTCACTCTTAGTGCTCAAGTAGGTCATCATAATAATCAACAACCCACATCTTAGAACTGTGTCAACTCACATAGCCATGTCACCCCCAAAGCGACACTTATTTTTTTCTTTTCCAGGTGCATACTCAGAGTGACGGAAGTGGATACCAAATCCCTTGAGAAAATGGTCCTTGGCAATTATATGGTGAGTTTCTTGGGGGTAGATTCTTCCCTCTCCTTGCACTGTGATTATTAGGATGTTCAAAAACCAACATGGTTGGCTACTACACTAGGTTTGTAGTAATGGTTTCCATTCGGTGTGGCAATAATAAAATCCCTCAGGAAACCTCCCAACCTTTAGAACAAAGGCTTTGGGGATGGATATCTTGCACACTACTGGAAAAAGTGGATTTCCCCAGATTTGCTTTAAATTTTATAGTCAGGTGGAATGGCCTAGCTTTGGCTTGAACCCACTTGGGTCATTCTTCTTGGGTGAGTACTTTTTCCCATAAGAGTATGCCCTATATAGGATGTAATAAAGCATTAAAGTTGTAGAAATTGAAAATGAAAGTTTGGTATTCTGATCACCTAGTTAAGGGGAGAGCATAAACCTATTGCCATAGACAAAGTAGACACTATTCTTTTTAGAACCCAAATGACAATGATTTAATCTATGTGAAGATGTTGCTTCAAAACAATCATGGGATTCATTTTAACTACAAAAATCAATGTGTGGTGACTATCCTAGATTGCTTCATTTTAATCCATGTCTACCCTAGGGTTGCTTCCTTTTAAACTAGATGTGACTATCCTAGATTGGTTCTTTTTAATCCAAAAGTAGTAATAAAACCACTGGCTCGAGTCGTGTCAGATTCAAAGAGTAAATTATACAAATTATAAATGCGCCAGAACAAAAGTCATATGCACTGAAGAATATGTGAGAATTTGAAATTTTCAACTATATCAAAGTTGATAAAAACCTACATCATTGGATAGCTTATGAAATTCTACCCCATTTCAAAAAAAAATCTCTGAAAAAGACCAAAATACGACTAAGATATGGCCATTTTAAGGTTGACTATAAAAGCACTAAAACAGAGGCCATATGTGCTAAAATAGACAGTAAATACGCTATAGAAAACCTTAAATGTGCTAAAAGAAGTGCCAGATGCATTGTAGAAAACCTTAAATGTGCTAAAAGAACTCCTAAATGCGCTAAAAAAAATTATTTTATTTTTTTACAAAATTTTAATGAAATGGACTGAGTATATGCACCATTTTGTTCCTTATAAGCATTGTTATGTTTCCTAAATGCACCAAAACAACTCCTGAATGCACTGAAAGACTTGTAAAAGTGCTGACAAAAACCTTCTATGCGCTACAAAAATCCATAGATGCACTACAGAAACCCACTGATGTGCTGAAACACAATTTTTTTTGAAAAGTTAAACTTCCAAATGCGGAAACCTGTAAGAAAACCTTGCAAGTAGATGTCAAAAATAGGGAAAAGGCCCCATGGTGGGCACCAGAAATGTGTAATCAATTTTTAGAGTGTATCAAATGTATATCAGAAACAAACCAAAACACACCAATAAGACATTATATCAAAAACATAAAATTAAATACAAGGAATGCAAACTCAATATTTCATCGTTGATGTCATCCTATCGTCCTCTATCTCCAGTGCTTTTGTCGATTCCATCTTACTCTCACATCTTGGGCTAGGCTCAACAAACGGTCTTCCTAGAGAATGAGATTGAAGATGAATGCATGCAAATGCTATGCTAAGATTAATGTGCTATGATTATTGAAATGAAAAATTATGAAATTGCGAAAGCTAAAGATGATAATGCTAAAATGCTAAAATGCTAGAATGTTAGAATGCAAGTAATCTCTAATTGAACCGATGCTTGAATTTGCAAGTATATTTATAGAGTTTTTGAAAGATTTTGATTGGCTGAGGTGATCAACGACTGTGAAAATTCCTGGCAGATTGAATAATCGAAGATGGATAAGACTGAAGAGAAAAATAGAAGAAAACAAAAAGCAAGATTTGTTTCCTTTTTTGAAGACGAGATAAGATGAGATGATAAAGATGAATTGTAAAAAATCATATTTTTTATGACATTTTGGAAAGATTTTGAAGATAAATAATGAATTATTAAATTCAATTATTTATTTACGAGTGATATGGAGATTTTTCTTAAAATAGAATATTTACTCAAGATTTGAAGAATAATGGAGGATTTCATAATTATGATTTGAAAAGATATGAAAGATATTTAATTAAATTGTTTCAAGAAATGACATGTGGATGAAATTAATTAACTAAAATATTTAATTAATTAGAAGAAAGATTTTAATAAGAGAAATAAAATATTTAAATCAAAAGACTTAATTAAATTCAAAAAGGTGATAATTAATTAAAATAAATAAAGAGTATTTATTTATTTAATTAAGTAGACATATGGATGTGAAATAATTAAATAAAATTGATTAATTTAATCATGATAGAAGAATAAAGTGAATGAACAATATAATTAAATTAATTAAATTTAATCATATGTAGACGACTTTATAGGATTAATTAAATAATAAATTATTTAAGCAAATGCCAGGATTATACATGACCAATTTTATGCATATACAATAACATGTTGTGGATCCTGGAAAAGTAAAATTTGAATGTTTGGCGTGCTCGTGAGTATTGTTTTGGGTTGCATCATTGTATTGGCTGACAGAGTTTAGATCGACATAATTGAAAATTTAATCATAAATTTTGGGCCGACATTGTAAATATATTTTATTTTTCTGGTCGACTAAGTTATTGATGTAATCCATTATGCGGATATATAAGAGCGATTGTTTGAGCAAGGTTTGTGAGAGTACATGTGAGAGTGTGTGTGTAAGAAAGGCTAGATAGAGTGCAAGTGTGTGAACATTGATCTATTCATTCGTGTGCAGAGTAAAAAGTGAAGGAATTTTCTATGCTTAATTGGAATTGTAATCAGGCTTATACAAAAGCTTTTTTTTTTTAGTTCATACCCTCTGGATTTAATCATATTCTATATTGTTGGGCAATGAGCCCCTTTTGAAATTGAGTAGTGAGCTCTAGGCAGTGTACCTAATTGCATGTGCATTCCCCTTTATTATTTTTATTATACTTTTAATATGGTATAATATTGTGGACTAACATCCACCGTGGTTTTTTTCCTTAACAGGGTTTCCACATAAAAATTTTGGTGTTCTATATCTTTCTGATGTGTTAATTCTTTATGGTTAATTACTTATTCATCAGATCTGAGATTAAGTTGAGTAAAGTTTGAAAAGTTTATTATTTTGTGACAACTGATTCAACCCCCCTCTCAGTTGTTTGTCCTTGTTGAATGAACCCAACTCCCATGAAGTTGACTAGCTTTGGCACTTATTAGATTAAGGGTCTTACTCATGAAGAGTGATAGCTCAACCAACTCGAGACCAAGAACAATAGGTGGAGAATATATAAACACAGAGGTAAGACTAAGAGGCCCATGCTATTTGAAACAAAATGGGATACATTCAATACCCAGTACATGACACGCAAAGGTTTTGCCAAAATTTGGTAGAAAAAGATGTGAAATTGGGAACTTCGAAATAATGCACCAATAAGCATTAAATCCTAAATAAATGTGGAAGTACACCATCTATTGTAATTATAAATTCTCGAATGGATATGCTTGCCAGATGTGACTTTGGAGACATAAAGCACAAACTGCTTGCTACAAATCCTCAATATTTTATTCCACGATAAAGGCATGAAATCCGGATGACGTAAGAGACGTTATAATAAGGAAGGAAAATTGTTGGAGGATAGATAAGAATGGTATAGTTTCCCACCTCAATGAAGGTTTCCCACATGACCAAGCTAGGAAGAGTCTGCGAATAGAAAAATAAGGTGAATCTTGTAGTTAAATCTTGCAACAATACAATGTAGGCTCAGTCATTTACGTTATACTCCTTTCGGAGTTTAATTTTTGCAACTTATAAAATAAAATCACCGCACAAAAGAAATAAATGATGAATTAAATCGAAATAATCAAAATCGAGTATTGAACTCAGAGATAAAAATGCCAGGCAACATAAAAAATTCCAAAAGTATCAAAGGGAATCGTGGTAAACTATTAAATCAAATCACCAATCATTTAGAATGCGTACCCACTAGCTAAATAGTTGTACACAACGAGAATTGGAATAGAGAGGAGGGTGCACTAGACGCAGTGTAAGACAGATTCCAAAAAGAAATGCCTAAGGGTTTGCATAAAAACCATAACTATGGTCGATCCCACTAAGTGTGTGCAAACAAAGGCAGGCCAAACCTAGTTTAAGAGCCACAAAGATTCATAAAATCAGACTCTCAATCAATGGATGAAGGATAAGTAAAAAGAGTGATGCCACATTAGAATTCGAAACAAGCAGTGGCTAAAACACATGTTGAAAAGCTAAATGAAACAAACTAAAAGGTAAATTTAAAATAAACTAAACTATAAGCTTTTGAAAGAATGGTTTGATTCATGGAGTAGACTCAAACAATCATTTTTTAGGCGACAAGAAGAAGAGGATTCATTTTCATAAACAAAGAATTCAAAACAAAATAAAATGCAACACTAACCTCGATTCGTATACTTGAAAATTGGAGAAAGTGTGCTGAAGTTCACTTATTTTGTAAATACCAATCCTTCCTCCAGAGCCCAATCACTTTCAGAGAAAATTTTTGATCCCAATATGGTATTCCTTTCAAACTAATTTGCAGAGCCAAAATTTCTTTTCGAGAACAAAATTAACTAATCAAACATTTCTCCAAAACCCCACATACTTCCAAACAAGAAAGAGTTTTTGTTTTTATTTTCCAAATAAAATTCCAAGACAAGATAAGCTTTTGAAACTAAAAGTCAACAAAATAAGCAATTTTCATTATCGATACTCTGAAGTTGTGCATGTGCACACATTATCTTTTTTCCCATCTTTTTCCAATTTCACTTGTTTTTACATCAGTTCTAAAACTTATCTTCTTTATTTATTTAAAAATCACATTACTTTTCCATATATAATTAATTAAACTCTCTTGAATATAAAATTTATCAATTATTATTAAATATAATTTAAACAATACTTTTAACAAAACAATTTAATTTAATTATTTATTAATAACCATATATTTTATATTATATTATTATTTTAATTTTAATTTTATTTAAATTATCTTATAAACAATTTCAATTTAACTAGCTAATTTAACAAGGCTATTTAAAATATTACATTTACCACATAATTCAATAGCACAATAAAAAATGAAAACACAAATAAACACTTACTCAAACGCCCAAAAAGGCCAATATGGAGAGACACTATATTTGTTCCAAACTTCACCCAGACAACATTATAGCTGTCACTCTTTAACATCATATTGTAAGCCAATTTGATAGAAAAATTTCCCTTAGGACACTTGGCCCAAAAGAAATGATCCACTCTAGGGAAGATAGGGAACTTGGTTCTTTGAAGATCATGTTGTAGTAGCGAAGCTCTTTAGAGAGGATGATTTTGGCCTTGACAACACATCTAAATATTTTTCCAAGAATTTTTATTCAACATGTAGTCAAAGACCAAATGGCCAAAGGAACCTTTAGCCAAAAATTGAAGACCCTTAAAGGTAGGGTGGGCACTGAGGGGTTAGTCAATCAACTAGTTGTCATCCCAGAAATAAATGAGATGGCATTCCCAAGCTTCCATTTAAGGCCTAAACAAAGATATCTGTCAGACAATAAGTTTTGAGGATGTTGATTATATATGACATTTTCTCTAATTCAAAAATAAATATTGTTATGATTTGTTGGTGTTCCAAATCGATCAGACCCAATGAATCCTAAAGAATATCCAATTTCTTATGTTTAGATTCAAAGATGGATATGGCTAACTAACAGGAAATGGAATTAGAACACATTTCCCCTACACTTTAGGTTCTATAGGACCTAGGGGGTTGACCCTTTAACAACACCTAAATATTTAGACACACACTTAACAAGTATTGCATAACATATAATTCTTTCACCAAATTATGCTAAGAAACATAAAATATCATTAAACATTGGCTATGACATTAAATGAATTTCATCAACTAACATGGAGAACATGACACACATAACTCATAATACATAATTGAAATGGTTTTTTATTTAAATAATTGGGACCAAAATAAAAACAACACAAGCATAAAGATCGACCAGTGCCAAGAATAAGGCTACAGAGTCATAAAACCAACACTTCATCCTACAACGTTGAACATGTTTTGAAGATATTTGTGATTGTTATCACATTATGATAGCAAGACCACTGAAACTTTATCATATGACCATTCTTATAGATCCACTTAGAAACAAAATACTGATGTCACATTTGTTGAAGTAATTACACTATCCACTGAACAATAAGGAATAATAAATGCAGTTGACATTCATTAAAACAATTACATCATTCACAGAACAGAAGGTATGACAACTGTAACTCAAATGCAGCAAATGTGCATGAAAAAACCCAAATAATCTTTGATTATTGAATTCAAAAGAATATTACATTTCAGCCATGGAGATAATCCTCTGATAAAATATATCAACGAGACTCAATTTAGAACACAAACACCTCATATTAATTGACTAACAATTATAATTCACCCTAGCATTACAAATTACCCAAAGCTTCTATTTGCCTTGCAGAGCTTTAAGAAAATGGAACCCCTTCAAATGAAAAAGAAGAGACTAAGAAGAAAATAGAAGAAGCCCTAAATTTAATTCATTGAAGACACATGGCACCTTCTTTCCCATTGATCAGTAACAAGAAACCATCTGGAAAAGCCCCTCTCTTCTCTCTTCCCTTTGCAGCAGCAAATTTTTCCTCCATTTTGCAATAGAAAATTCACTCCTCTCGTGAAAATCCACACCATTTTACCCCTGTATTGTGAAAATCTATTTTCTTGTGAAAAAATTTTATTTCTCTTGCTTTACTGCATTTCATATTTCCTAGCCAACAAAATATTTTACAAATATTCCCCCATGCACTTGAATATTTAAATATTTCCCCAACACCTCCAATTTTGTTTTAATGCCCAACAAGAGAAACTTATCTCATATTATCACCAAATTATTAACCTTAAATAGGAGGCTTGTTTAAGAATAACATTTTATCAAGAAAACAAAAGAAATTTACCCATGCCTTCAATTTTTACTCTTTTATTTGCACCTTTCACCCTCAATTCATATTTAAAATATTCAACCCATTAAAATTTATGAAGCACTTTATCTTTTAAGTCTCCATTATTTTAAAATATGTGGGCATTTAAATTTTATGTTGGGCCTTTCTAAAAAGTTTAAAACTTCCAACATGGGCAATATTTTAAATTTTTTAAATGTTTTACTTTTGTAAAAAGCAAATGAGAGCTCTTGAAAAATTAAACCATTGGGCCCCTTTAGAAAATTTTACCTGTTCCATGAAGATTTATGGTGGGACCCACCACATGCCACATGGTCAAATCTTGCGCACCTCATGAGAATTAATGAGCATGCATCTTAAAATTGCGAGATGGCAGGGTAGGGTGGAGATTTGTCTTCACTGCTTCATCTTGACCCTTAGTTGATTTCTCCTCCATTTTCCCTATTCTCCTATTCATCGTGCTCAGCTTCTCTTTCATTCATGGTGGCACATGATACTTTAATAATTTTCATGCATTTTCATTGCAATGCAAACTACCCACGCAAATCTCTCCCTTGCACACTTCAAAGAGAATCTTCATCCTTATTCACATTCAGGTAAAGGATTGACTTGAACAACTCATTGTTTCATCTAGTTATTGTGCCAATACTCGCCTTTCAATGCTTGGGCTTCTTCACACAATGCTACCTCACTTTATGAAACCCTCCTCGGTTCCAACACATCTCCATATAGCTTGCTCTATGTAGCCCAACTATCAATTGCATTTGCTTAAAAGTTTTTGATGCCTTTTCAAGAGATTTGTTTTGAACATAACTTACAATCATAACATCAGTGGTATTCCACATCACTATAAGCAATGACTGCCATAGGCATAGCATAAGCTCATCCCACATTGAGTACATTCCCCTAGCAACTGGCGTGGTTGCTCGTGGAAACTCATTTCATTATGTAATCAATGCAAAAAACTTGAGAATCTTAATGAAAATCCCATCCCCTTCACATTCAAGGGTGCCCTATTTAGCATTGCACATGCCATTATTCATTTTCCTGAAGACAATAACCTTTGAAAGCAACCTTTTGAGCCTCTACAAGCTGGTGACTCATGGGCCTCAATCCCTCCATCGACCTCTTTTCTGTAGTTAATTCCAATTTGTGCATTTGTTCTTCATGACTTATTACTGATTCCAAGGGTGTTGTTTTTCCTAATGACATGAGCATTCCACCTAATATTGTATTTCCAATACAATAACATACTACTAACTTCATAGTATTCAACCTTACTCTCCTCAATATACTCTTTGTAACTTTAGAGTATTTGAAAAACTTCTTCAAATAGTAGGTATAGAAAACATGGGGCAAATATATCATTTTTTTGTTTACTATATTCTCTATCACTAAAACCAATTTTGTGCATGGGGACAGATGTCTCTAATTCAATCTTAGAAAAAGAAAGCTTCTCATCCATACAACTTTTATCCTCTGACAGTTCCTTATCTAGATATAATCATTTAATACCCTTTTCATGTCTAGAATCCTCAAGATGAAAATAATCATTATGATTGAATTGCAATAAAACATCATCCCTGGTAGTCAATCCATAAACTGATTCAAATGAAAAAAATTGGGTGTTTGCAACCCCAGAATGTCATGATTATGTAAAGCATGTCGGGTCCGCATGTGGGCCCAACCTTAAAAAAAAAATTCAAACAATTTTTCTCCTTTTATTGGTCTGCGACAACTTCTAAATGCTTTTGAAGTGAAAAAATGAAATGGGTTGTCATTAAAACTTGCTTTCAAGCATTTTTGCAAAATGATCAAAATTGGTCAAGTTGGCTCTGGAATCCCCCTGGGAACCTGGTCAAATGACCTCCTAGAGCCATGAAAACTTACAGGAATGTAGATTTTTTACCCAAGAATGGAGTGAAATAGAAAACTTGACAAAACATCTCATGAGGTGAGAGATATTTACTGTCAAGGTTGCTCATTCAAACTTTTTTGCAACTGTAGTTCACAACAAACTAAAGTTGACCGAGTCACCACTTTGAAAAAATACCAAATCAACTCTTGACAAGCTACCATTGGAAACATAAGCTCATTTAGGTACACTGATGACATGTACAAGAGGACTTTTCTTGAATCATTAATCTTCACAAGATATTAGGGGTCGAAGTTGACCACCTTAAAAAATTTAGAAAACATAGTTGCAAAATTGAACAAATTTCATTTGTTTTTGGCCTAGTAAAAATAGCAAATCAAATCATGAGGCTTTGAAACTAGACCAGGGAGCACATGAATGTATGGATAATGGAGAGCAACAATCCTTTTGTCTTGACAATCATCCAATTGCAAAATATTAACTCGAAAAGGAGGCCACTTTGCAAAACTGAAAGTTCACAAATCGCAGAAAAGTTCCAAAACCCTCCAACTTCAATTTTCAAAACCCTATCAAAACTAATCATGGGAAGCTGAAAAATAAAAATGGGTTTGGGTTGAAAATCAACTGGCTTCAAGTTATGACCCTCCAAAGTAGGTCACTTAGGCAAATTCTTCAGGTGCATTTCTGAGTGTGCAATGGCAAAATTTTTGAAATGGGCATTTCAAATTTACAAGATTTGAAAGTGCCATCATGACCCTTCAGTAAAATGGGAGATTAAATTAAAAAAAATTAATTAATTTTTTATTACAATGTGCGATAGTGTGATTATTTGAAAATGATCTGTTTATATATTATATAAATCATTTATCTCAAACCTAGAAAGGATATGAAATCACTGAAGGAAGAATTTGGCTTGGTGAGCTATAGGTATATGAGAAGGAGCATGTAGCGTGCAAGCTTGAACTAAGAGTACAATTTACGCACATGGTTTTCCTAGCTAGGGCTATATGTCTTGGAAAATGCTTATGTGATTACACATATCCCCTTTAGAGTGTACCATGGCCAATAGGCTTAAAAACACTAAGGTCTTCTCAGAGTGAGGATAACCATTTCTAGAATTGTATGAAATAATGATTACTTAACATTTGATTTGAGATATAAAATTTGAAAATTAATGATGATAAATATAAACATTCACTATTATTTTTAATATTGAACTCTCACATTCTAAATACTAATTAACTTATTTAAGTAAATATTTATTTCATAAATTTAGCACTCTATATTTAATGTTAGAGCCTTAAGAAGATTCGTTTTCTTAAAAGATATTACAAATCCAATTTTATTATTTTTATGCGAGGAAAGAACTGGTTAATATAAGAGAGGTGAATTTTGAAAGATATATTAATTAGAAATATTATAATTTATTTTATAAATATAATATTTTATTATAAAGAATAGTAATTTTATTAATAAAATCAAAAGTTTTATTGAATAAACTCATCAGTTGTGAAAAGTTGTGGTCTTTAATTTTATTAATATTTTGGTCTTCTCTTTCTTATTAAAATAAAATTATAATTTTGAATAAAAATATAAGATAAGGAGACCTCACTTATATTATAATTTATACATATTATTAAAATGAAAGTTTAAAATAAATCTAACATTGAATTAAAATATAAACTTAATATTTTTATCTATACCATTAGATAATTAAAATTAAGTATAAGAGGATTAAAGAGCATAAATAAATATGGGTTAAACAAGTAAAAAGTATAATGTACGGAAAAAGGGAAATGGTTTATAATGTCATTTGGTTTAAATTAATAATGATAGGTACAACAAAATTGAAGATTTCCCCCTTCTAAAGTGCATATGAAATTATATATGATTAATAAAAATGAATATACTTTACTTAGGGTTATAAAAATGATCTGTTTATATATTTTATAAATCATTTATCTCAAACCTAGAAAGGATATGAAATCACTAAAGGAAAAATTATTAATAGATGTTTATATAGTACAAATTTTAGTTTTTACTATTTTTATATTTTAAACTTCTAAAGGTCATGTTATGAACTAGCTTAAATTATAATAGCTACATATAATATATTGAGATTATAATAGTAGATTCAATTTGGACGAATACAATGTTTTAATTAAAATTTATAGCTATCCTTTATGAGTATTTTTATATAATTTGTTATTCTAACAATAATATATACACATATTTATTCATCATAGATGATACATTTTATTACTATTTAATATTACATTTTATTATGTGGTTGTGTATATAATATATACATTTTTAAATACTTCAACAATGATATAATATAAGTGCATTATATCTTATTTTATATGAATTGAATTTGTTTTATAAAATAATATATATGAACTATAAACAAATATGATCAATAGCATACTAATTTATGAGAATTTAAATATATAGTTGAGATATATTAATACATAAGAAAATTTATAGATCTATTTTAATTACTTAAGGTTATTTTATTTTAGACTTATTTTTTGTGTATCTTATACATAAAAAATTATTCATTTAATTTTATTATGATTACTTAACATACATTGTATTTACTAATGATAAATATTGTGAATATGCAATTAATATATATGGGTCTGGATTTGCTTAACATTACTTCTAGAACTGTCATGTCCCCATTTTTGTGAGCATCAGAGTTCGGTAGATTTAGCCTTTTATGTGACCCTCGTAGGCTGATAGGATGGATAGAGGGTCTTGATGGAGCTTGGCTTGGCTTCAGTTGTCAGATTGTTATCAGTTGGCTTTCGTTTGGGCTCGTTCAGACACTATTTGCTCGGATGGCTATTTTTAGCAGTTATTGGCAGTCAGTGTGGGACCCCTACTATTTTTAGTAGTATGGATGGATTATGTTCAGAATCACTTCATTGTTCGTCAGCTTCAGACGGTTCGAGCATCGGGTTAATATTGAAGGAGATATTAATATTTAATTGATTTAATTAAATATTAATTACTGGAGCATTATAATATAAAGTTATAATATTTTATTATAACTTAAGCGATTTTTGCTGAAGGGGTCGCCCATCATTGAAGGGGCCACTTTTAATTATATTTTATAATTAAAAGTGCTTTTGAAAGCTATTGAAAAATTAAAAAGAAAAGTTTGAATTTATTTAAATAAAACCTAATTGAGAAAATTTGAACTCTTGAGGAGATATAAGGGTTTCATTGGGATTTGAGCTCATTATGTTATGAAATTGATTTTTGATCAAGTCTTCTTCCGGAGAAAGAAGCCGAGGGTTTCAGTTGTCTACAGGCATTGGAGAACGAGCCATCTTTAGTGTTGCAGTTCAGAGGCTGTGAAATATTAGCTGATCTATTGCATTTAGAGAGATATCTTCATTCAGAAGTTATCACAGAACGTTCACAGAGTTTTCTTTCAACTTGCTGCAATAATCAGGTTTTCATCAAAATACTGTTTCTTTTTTAATTGCATGTTATTGGATCTCATTTGTAATCATTCCAGAAGATTGTTAAATAGACTGGCATCAGCATTTTCAATAGATTCTATCATTTCCGATGTTGTATTATTTTATATAAATTTATTCAGCATTTTCTTTCAAAAATGCAAAAACGAGAAAAAAACAATCAAAGCAGGTAGTTTTCAGAAATTAGCGGAAACGGGGGTTTCTACAAGAACTATTTTATTTACTACATACATATATAATGGATATATATTATAAATTTCTTAACATAATTGTTTTACTTTAGTTTTTTAATTTTTATTTGAAGATTTATTTCTTGAAAATATAGTTTGTGTAACTTTTGATTTTAGTTTTGAGAAATCCACCATTCATTATTTTATTAATTATTATGTTTTGTTTTCACTTTGAAAAATGTAGTAAATATTATATAGTTATATGGTACTTTTGAATAGTTCAATTTGTAGGTATTAAAATGTATTTATTATTTTAATATATTAGAAAAAACTCAAGGACTTAGATAATATTTATTATTTTTTAATGTCATTCATGTGTTTATGTAATGATCTATTTTGACAAACATTTGATTATTCGTTAATTTAAATGTAGAATAATTATTAACAATATATAATATGAATATGGTGCAAGACTAAATTTCATAACCACAAGTAATAAACCAATGATAGACTAGGCTCAAGCATTAGCCCCTCTCCCCTATTGACATGTTCAAAGGGAAAAAGAACTTTTGAGATATTAGAAAAAAATTCAAGGACTTAGATTTGTGACCAATGGCTTAGTATGGGACAACTACACTTGATCCATGAGGATTCGAAGTACAATTGAGCCACTAAACATCAATTGACTAAGATAAAACAGTAAAATTAAACTAGGAATCCATTAAAACTAATATTCTAAATGATGAAAGCTTCAAGAAAGTGTATTCTAATCCATTGTGACTTCTCCTATTGGAGGAATGGTGTCACATTGATGTGAAATGGTGACCCTTTCCCAATCCTATGGATAATGAGCCTATTTCAGTCGATTCTATTGAAGAGAATCGATGAAACTGATGATAGATATGCATGAAAATAGGATTATAGCTAAATGAACATGATGCAAGCAATTTTAACATGATGTAGACTAAGATAATCGATAGAGGTGTGTGCAAATCTAATTTAAATGAAGTTTAAGCTAAAAAAGAGTGAAACACTAATTACCAAATTTAGTGTAGTAAAATGCATACCCTTTCATTTTCACACTTGTTTAGGCTTTCATTGCTTTATTTATTCCTATTTATGTCTTAATTGGTCCTATTTTGTATCCACAAGCCCTATGAATTATATCTTTTTTTGCTAATCTCGACATTCTCCAATGGATAAATGACAATTTAATGATTTCATCTAAGTGTCCTTGATTTTTGGGTTAGGCCTAAAGCACCACCTAGGGCGTCTTTGTTCCCCAAAGGTCTTGGGACCCTGATTTTGAGGTATCTTAATTGGTCCGCTTTTTGGTGTATATGCCCCAAGTTTCAAGCCTTGGGACTAAGATGCCACCTAAGGTGTCTTAGTCCCCCTTGAGTTATGTTTGAGATTTAATTTTAAATTCTGGCAGGACTCAACCTCCTTTAATTAATGAATTCATATGTCGGCTTGGTGTGGTGTAATTTCAAGATATTAAGCATAGATAAGTATAAATAAAAGGTTCCTTCTCTCATATTTTCACCTAGCAATATAACAAGCAATATAAGAACCTAAGCATTCAAGCATTCAAGAGAATTTCATCAAGCACTTGGAGCCATCATCAATATTAAAGCATCATATCAAAGATATTATTACATCATGTGTGTTGTTGTGCTAACATTTGTGATGAAGGGTATTCATTCAAGCAAGCAATTCAAGTCCATATCTATCAATTTTTCCTTTGATTCAAGATCCATATCCATTGTAGTCATTTCACACAATTCTGCAAACTTTACAACAAGGGTTTGGTGAGTTGTAGCATTGCATGTTGTTCATTCACCATTTCCTTCATTATTCTATTTCATTCCAAGGTTTAATTACTAGCAATGGGTTTGACCAAGGTAAACCCCCATTCATAAACAATCAACAAGTTTTTCCCTCTCTTGCATTTGTGTGATTATAGATTTAGGTTGAAGACTTGAAGATCATTTGAAGTGCAAAGTTGCAAAGTTGCAAAGTTGTCATCTTCACGGAAACTCACCTACAAGCCAAATCTAAAAGTTTCAAAACCTGAGATCAGAGAAGAAGGAAGAGTAGACATCAAGCCTTAGGACCACACTCAAAAATTTCAAAAATTTGGATTGGGACTAAGACAACAGTAACGTCATCTTAATCCTCTTGAGGGTATTTTTAGAAATTCCTCCAGATCTAGTTCTGACATCCAAATATTTTGCATCTTCCCTAAAAAAAAATAATGAGACTAAGAAAATAGTAAGGGCATCTTAGTCTTCCATAGCTTATTTTGATAGCTTCATTACATTTGTAGAATCCTAACATATCTAGACTTCCCAAGTACATACATCCTTACTCCCTGCTGCATAATTTCATCATTTGCATCTTTCATTTAGCTTGCATTATTAGGTTTTGTATGTTGAATGCTTATTTGTCTTTTCCAAGAATTGGCTTGGCGGTGAACCCATTAAAGTTGAAAGAACCCCCTCCTAGGTCATCCTTGTTGAGAATTGACTCACCTTGTGAGGTTGATAGTCAATCCAATTAGGACTCCTAGGACATTATTGAATGATTGTGTGTGAAGAGTGGTACTATTAATCACCCTTTCCACCACGATTCATTTTGGTGAACCTGACGTGAAGATAATTCTTCCTTTTATCCCTCCATGAAACAACCAAATTTTCCTACAATACCACCTCTTGAGATGTTTGGTTACTTACATCCTGAAACACAAGTTGAGCCTAAGTTCCCCACAATAGGTGAAACTAGTTCCTCCACACAAACAAACACTCAACCATTTTATGATAACAAAGTAACAAACACTCCAATCAATCTAGAAGAAACATACGAAAGGGGATTCACGATATTAAGTAAACAAGGGTGTGATACAACAATTGAACATAACATTCTTCAATTTTTAGAGAAAATAACAACTAATGAAAACACAAAAGGGTTAGTATATCAAGATCCCCCTTGCAACACAAGACCTCCTAGAGAATACCTAAGGCTTTGTAATGATGGTATGGTGATCTTTGATTCCCCTCCTAACTTGAATATACTTCTTCCCAAAGAACAACCAATAGATCATAATAATAACAAGGATAAAGATAAGATCATCTTAGGAGCTCCTACCCTAATCCTATCTAGAAAAGTTGGTGAATCTAGCAAAAATAAAACACCATACAAGCTTTCACATGCTCAAATAAAAATCAAATGACAATTGAAATGTATATTATAGACATAGGTCAACTTAAACTTCCATCGTGTACTAGAAGCAAATTCCCTAAAGATAACATGAATTATTGTGTATATCATAGGATTCTTGGGAATCTTACTGTGTGTATGAAAAATAAGTGTGTAAATGAATTAAAATTAACTGTTCAAACACACCAATAAGACATTTAATAAAATAGAATATAAAAGGAGTAAAGAAATGCAAACTCTATTCTACTTCCATTGTCGTCCTATTGTCCTCTATCTTTAGTGTTTTTGTCAATTCCAACTTTGTGTTCTCAGATCGTAGGCTAGGCTCAACAAACTGTCTTCCTAAAGAATGAGATTTCTGCTATGATGTAGATGCAAGATTAAGCTATGATGGTGATTTGAATTACTAAACTTGAAATAAACATGATGCTATGAGATTAAAATGCTAAATGAACTCTAATTAATTACCTATTACCAATGCTTAGATTCACATAGGTATTTATAGAGTTTTTCGAATGATTTTGATTGGCTGTCTTGATTGACGGTTGTGATAATTCCTGGTAGATCGAATGGTTGAAGAAAGATGAAATTGAAGAGAAGATAGAAGAAACCTAAAAACAAGATTTTTCTATTTTTATGAAAGAGGAAAAAGAAGAGAAGATAAGAATAAAAGAAAGATTAAAAGCTGATAAATAAATGAATTTTAAAAATTCAATTATTTATTTGTGGAGGACATTCAGCTTTTCTTAATTAAATAAAATATTATTTAAGCTTTTAAAAGGAGAAGAAAGGTGGTGATAAGAAAAGAGCTTTAATCATGTTTTATTGAAAAAAGCAGAATATTTCATAATTAAATAAAATATTTAATTATGATATGAGAAGATTCCACAATCAAATAAAATACCTAATTGTGATTTAGAAAGAAAGTATAAGATATTTTTAATTAAATAAAATTTTATTTAATTAAATCACTTTTATGAAATTAATTAAATGAAACATTTAATTAATTAGAAGAAGAATATTAAAATAGAAGAAAGAGAAATATTTAAATTTAATTAAATCAAAAGATTTAATTTAAATTCAAACAAATGATAATTAAATTAAATAAATAAAATGTATTTATTTAATTAATTAAGTGGACATATGAAAATAATTAAATAAAATAAATTTATTTAATTATGGAAGAAGAATAAGATGAATGAACAATATAATTAAATTAATTAAATTTAATCATATGTAGAGGACTTTAGAAAATTAACTAAATAATAAATATTTAATTAATTGCCAGGATTATAGACATGACCATTTTTATGTGTATACATTTTGCCCCTCTTTGAAGTGATGTGTGAAACGCATTGCTTCAAAGAAAATAAAAAAAAATTGCCCCTGATATGTTTCGATTTTTTATGTCGATGATGCCCCCTCGAGAGGATAGGTGGGTTGGACAAACACAGGTATTCTCTCGAAATGAAATGAAATGATAAAGGAGGGATAAGTTGAATGATGCAAGAGAGAATGTGGATGAAGGAGATGAAAGGATGCGCTATGCTGCAATGAAAGATGAGCAACCATGATGTTTGATATAGCACTAGACGTTATGCACCAAGGTATAAGGACCAAGGTGACGATGTGTCTCGTGCCCCAACGTAATACAACCTTGTCTAGATGTATGAGGAAGTAGACTTAGAGCATTAAAGTCCTAATGCACAAAAGGTATTATGTGACCTTAGATGCAAAGGATAATGCAAAAAGATATTCCAACACACACAAGATATGAATATTAGCTGGAATGATACGGATTTGATACAAATGCAAGATAAAATGATAACACACACAAGCAAGCAAGCAAGCATGCACAAATGATACAAAAACAAACAAGGAATTGCCCCCGTCAAGCCATAAACCGTTGATTGATTGATTGATTGATGATGATGATGATAGTGTTGTCATTGTGGGGAGCAGCATGTCCCTAGAGCAACACAAGGATGATGATAATTGATTGATTGGTTGGTTGATTTGGTTTACGACAAGAGTAGGATCAAGACCAAAGGATGTGATTGGATAATTTTACAAGATTGATCGACTTGATTGTTATGGATTAAGGATTGACTTGCATTTGGATTATTGCTTGGAATGATTGAAGATGATTTGATTGATTTGAAGAAAGTTAATTGAGAAAATGAATGACATGATAATAATAATGATGAGGATAATAAACTAAAAAATTGATAAGATGATAATGACAATGATGAAATGAAATGATTAAAGGATAAAATGAAAATGATAAATGAGACAATGATAATGATATATGAGAAGGATGATGATAATGAGAATGATAATGAATAATAAATGATATGGGAATGATAAAGATAAATATGATAAAAGGAATGATAAAATGAGAATGAATGATGAAATGATAAATGAACCAATGAATGGATGCAATGAATCAAATGTCCAAATGTCCACAAGAGCTCAAAATTGTATGACAACCGTTGATGCAATCCTTCAGTCTTTCAAAACACCGATGTGAATCCAATATGCAGATATATACAATGATCTAATAAATATGCAACTACATGAAACTAATCAGTTTGTTGAGCCTACTTCAAGCCTTCTTGAATCATCATAGAATATTTAAAATGTTGGAAGTATGTACAAGTATCAGAGGGGGAATTAGCGCCAATGATGACCAGAGTACAACTTTCATGAATTTTGATATAGCAAGCGAACACAAGCATCGAGGTATAATTGAACTGAGATGACCTAAGCATTTCTTGCATAAACAGACAAAGATTAACCACCGTTCTGATGCAAATGTGGAACTGTCATCGATGATATTGCGTTGGTGATCATGTCCTGCGACATATTTGCATTAGATTGATTGTTAACCTCTAGACAACAGACAAAAGAAAAACCATTCTCATTCCTTGCTACTCTAGTTCAATACATCATTGAGTGTGCTCCAGAGTAATGATATCGAAAATCAAACAACTTTTGGTCAAACATATAATACTGTTATTTCATGCATTATTCAGATTTCTGGATCATCCAATAGACAAGGATATGACATCTCGCTGAAAAGTGTTTCATGATCGGATAAAGTGGTTGCATGAGTTTGTTGTTTGTTTGCATGCTCAGATTTCTATGTCATGGTCTAGCTATTTTGGTATGCTCTGAAAGTTAAGTGCCCCCAGTTGAGTTTTTGCCCCGTTTATTGACACAACTTGAGGAAAGGAATATGTACAAACAATCAAGCCATGGTAAGACGTTTTAACCCTCTAGGCAGATGGCGGCAGGATGATGTGATTAATGACCCTAAGATGCGGAAAAAGGGAAGCTTTGAAAAGACAAAGTGCAAAACAGGAACTAATAAATGGAGAGGTCCAGATAGCATCTGTTTGCCAGATTTTCACTATCCGTGTTTATTGCATTTTTTTGATTTCGTTTTGATTTTTTTGTATTTTTCTGTCAATAGACTGCCTGTTTGCCAGGTTTTCACCCTATGACATTCTTTTTTTTTCTTTTTTTTTATGTATTTTCCTGTCAATAGACTGCCTGTTTGCCAGGTTTTCACCCTATGACATTGTTTTGATTTTTTTTATTTCTTTAGGACCTTTTCTGCTGTTTTTGGATTTCTTCAGGACATTTTTTGCTATTTTTGGATTTCTTCAGGACTTTTTCTGCTGTTTTTGGATTTTCTTCAGGACTTTTTCTACTATTTTTGGATTTCTTCAGGACTTTTCTGATTTTTTTGGATTTCTTCAAGACTTTTTCTACTATTTTTGGATTTCTTCAGACTTTTTCTGCTATTTTTGGATTTCTTCAGGACTTTTCTAATTTTTTTGGATTTCTTCAGGACTTTTTTTGATTTTTTTTGGATTTCTTCAGGACTTTTTCTGCTGTTTTTGGATTTCTTCAGGACTTTTTCTGACTTAAACATAGTACTTCTTAAGATGTATACTGTTGATGGGTTCATCAAGCAGGTCTCCTTCTGGCGTTGATAACTTGTATGCTCCCGAGCCGTAGACTGCAATAACCACGTAAGGGCCTAGCCAATTTGGTTCAAATTTTCCTTGCTTTTCTCGGTCTTGTTGATTTTGTGGGTTCTCTTTCAGAACTAGATCCCCCACCTGGAAAGTACATGGCTTTACCTTGTGATTATAGCTGCGAGACATCATCTGCTGGTATGCCTTCAAATGGTCAGCTGCTCTCTGTCTCTTTTCATCTAAAAGTTCTAACTCTTGGAGTCAGGAAACTCTGTATTCCTCATCTGTTATGAGACCCTTCAGTGATACTCTTAAAGAAGGTATTTCTACCTCTAAAGGCAATATGGCTTCTACTCCATAGATGAGGGCAAAAGGTGTTGCTCCTGTTGGTGTTCGGACACTAGTTCTGTAAGCCCACAAGGCGAGATTGAGTTGAACATGCCAATCCTTCCCTGAGTCATTGACATTTTTCTTCAAGATCTTTAGGATAGTCTTGTTTGAGGCCTCTGCTTGGCCATTCCCTTGAGGATAGTAAGGCGTGGAATATCTGTGTTGAATATGGAATCTTTCACAAAGTTCATCAACATCCTGATTTTTGAACGGTCGACCATTATCTGTAATAATGGCATTAGGAATACCATATCAACAAATAATGTAGTTGAGTATGAAGGATGAGATTTGTTTTCCAGTGACTTTAGAGAGAGGTACTGCCTCAATCCACTTAGTGAAATATTTTGTAGCTGTGATAATGAACTATGCCCATTTGAAGAAGGATGAATTTTGCCCACTAGATCTAACCCCCATTGAGAGAATGGCCAGGTGGGTGTAAATGAATGAAGTTCAGGACCATGAATAAGATTCCCGTGAATCTGACATTTTGAGCATGTTTTAACAAAAGTGAATGATTCCCTTTCCATTGTAGGCCAGTAGTAGCCCATTCTAATCAATTTCTTGGATAAGGTTAGTCCACTCGAATGAGTACCACAAATGCCCCCATGAACTTCTTGTAAAGCTTTGTCAGATTCGTCACGTTCAAGACATCGAAGTAAAGTACCATCAAGACCATGGCGATAAAGGGTATCAGCGATGAGGGTATATCGAGAGGATTGTCGGATAAAGTTACGCTTTTGGTTGCGGGATAAGTCAGGTGGTAAAATGTCATCTTTTAGGTAGGTATAAATCTTACCATACTAGGGTGAAACGGATCCTACTAGGTGGCAGATAATTTGGCTTTCGGGTGTGTCATAGGCGGGTGTAAATAATTGTTCCACCAGAAATTCATAGCGAGCCTATTTTCTGGGAGTTGTATCAATGAGGCGATCGTGGCCATAGCATCAGCCACTTTGTTGTCAATCCTTGGAATTTGTGTGAACTGAATGTCCAAAAAGTACCTTTTAAAGTCATCAATCATCTTCTTGTATGGCAAAAACTTGTCATCTTTAGTCTGATAGTCATTATTGATTTGATTAATGACTAACTATGAGTCGCCATAAACTTGTAGCTCGGTAATCCTCCATTCCAATGTTGTCTTTAATCCAGTGATTAGTGCCTCATATTCAGCTACGTTATTGGTGCATGGAACATTAGCCTATATGGCCGAGGAATGGTATGTCCTTGAGGGGTGACAAAGAGAATGCCTGCCCCCGATCCATGTTGAGTGAAAGAACCATCGAAGTATAAGGACCATAACTGCTTAGAGTCTATCGTGAAAACATCAGCATCTAGAAACTCAATGTGTAAGGGGTGCTCTATTTGTAGAGGAGCGTCTGCTAGTTGATCGACAATAACTTGTCCTTTGATTGCTTTGCGATCAACATAGTGGATGTCAAACTCACTCAAAATCATGACCCATTTTGCTAACCTTCCTGTTAGTGATGCTTTACTTAGTAGGTATTTGAGTGGATCAATTTTTTAAACAAGATTAATTGTATGAGTTAGCATGTAATGTCAGAATTTCTGTGAAGCAAAGACGACTGCTAAACAAGCCTTCTCAATGAAAGTGTAATTAAGCTCATGACTTGTCAATGTTCTGCTAATGTAATAGATTGCACGTTCTTTCCCTTCATGGTCTTCTTGCGCTAATAATGCTCCCAAGGATGTCTCGGTTGCAGCCATATACATGATCAAGGGTTTGTCTGGACTTGGTGGTACAAGAACTGGTGGATTCATTAGGTACTGCTTGATTTGTTGAAATGCCATTTCACATTTGTCATCCCATCTAAAAGGAACATTCTTATGTAAGAGATGTGTGAACGGTAGACTTTTTTCAGCCAATTATGCAATGAATCTTCTGATAGACTGGAGTCGCCCTTGTAATGATCTTAATTGACTGATGTTCTTTGGGGGGGCATCTCCATGATTGCTCGAACTTTAGCAGGATCTACTTCAATTCCCTTTTCTGAAACAATATATCCTAGCAGCTTTCCAGATGTGACCCCAAAAACACATTTCTTAGGGTTTAGGCTAACTTTGAATTTCTCCAATTTGGTAAATATTTTTGACAGTATCTCCAAGTGTCCTTCTCTGGTGTGTGATTTTTCCAATATGTCATCTACATAATCTTCCATGAATGTGTGCATCATGTCATGAAAGATCATAGTCATAGCTCTTTGATAAGTAGCTCCAGCATTCTTTAAGCCGAAAGGCATGACATTCCAACAATATGTTCCCCACGGGCAAGTGAAAGTTGTTTTCTCTTGGTCTTCTGATGCAATCTTGATTTGGTTGTAACCAAAGAAACCATCCATTAATGAGTACATGGCATGGCCTGCTATCAAGTCAACTATAGTGTCGATGCTCGGAAGCGGAAAGTCATCCTTTGGGAAAGCTTTGTTAAGATCTCTGAAATCAGTGCATACTCTTACAGGTTTGTCTGGTTTTGCTACTGGTACAATGTTGGAGATCCATTCTGTATAGGCAATTGGTCTTATAAAACCTGCATCTAGGAGCTTCTTGAGTTCTTCTTTAACCAGTAGTGCTACATGAGGATTCATCTTTCTGAGCTTTTGTTTTATTGGTTTAACTCCTGGTTTGATAGATAAATGATGCATAATGAGATTAGGATTAAGGCTCGGCATGTCTGCATATGACCAAGCAAAATTAACTTGATTTTCTTTGAGAAAGTTCATGAATTCTGGGATTTCTTTATCTGTCATTGATTCAGCTAGCTATAAAATCCTTGGATTATCTGTAGTTGCAATATCAATTTCCTTAGTAGGTTCGATCAAGATGGGCGATCGATCATGATAGTGCTCCGGGAGAGTGTCAAGAGTCCCGTCAGCTAGTGCCTTAAAAAGGTTTTCACCATCTGATACGCTCTTTATTTTATCTTTTACTTGATCTAGTACTGCCATATTCTGGTTTTCACCACTAGATCATTTTTCTTTATTTTCATTTTTGTAGCTAGGAGACTTGACACTCTCCTGGTTAAAGACTTCATACCGAAAATCGCTAGTGGAACAATCATTTACATCGTCGGCGGAAAGGAATTTTATGATAGCTTCGTCATTTGGAAAAATAGGTATGTCAATAGGTTCGGTTAGATCCCAGTCAATGAGATTAGGATGGATTAATGGTAGCACATCATCTGGTCGTGTGAAATTGGCGATGGTTAGCGTCAAGATAGAATTATCGGTAGGATCTGAGGTATGAGGTAGGTCAAGGATGGTACTATTCTTCTGATAGTCTTGTTCATTAAAATCTGACTTAGTATCACTAGACTCATAGTTGCTTTGTGGTTCAGATTCTTGTGGTTGGGACCCTGAACCTTCTCCTTTGATAAAAGCGGGCGTATACTTGTGTATGACATCTAGCTCTTTGTCTCTCCAAAATTCATTATTGTTGATGGTATCCCATTCATATTCAGCAGAATCGGTATCAGAATTATTTTCTATGCAATTTAGGATTGATGCCAAACATGTCTCTTTCTTATCGGAACCTTCTTGTAGTGTAAAAACATTACCTTGTGACTGTTTAGATTGGGTAGCATCATAGCCTATTCCAGTTTTATCATATGCAGCAAGCCCTGGGAGATGGATAGGCTCAACTACGCCTTCTTTTCTTTTTCCAAGAGGACCATTGTCATATCCCATCATTTGCATGATGGAATATCCTTTCCCATATTGATCTGTTGGTAAGGTAACATTTAGAACTATTTCCTCTTCATCCTTATAGAGCCAATCCAAAATTGTTGTGTCCTCAGGATCTCCCATGGGAAACTTTTCTTTGATAAACTGTCCGTTGAACTTGGTAGTGGGCTCTGTTTGTGTTTGTGCTGATGTTGATGCTACTGATATCTGTTGTTGTGTAATAGAAGGTTTTCCATGTGATCTAGGAGATGTAGGTAGATTAGCAAGACAAAGGGAATATTCCCCAACTCAACTTTCCTTGAACTGCAGTTGCTTGTCAAAGCTTTTGGCTAATTGACTGATTTGTGTCTGATACTTAGGAGAAGTATTAGCAAGTGCTTCTTGATTATTTGGAACCAAAGTATCCTGATGAGTTTTGACATTAGCACAAGTTTGGGTGTTTGAATTATCAGCTGGTATAGTGATTTCCTGTCTGTCATATGGAAACTTAAGACATTGATGGTAAGTGGATGGAACAGCTTGCATTTCATGGATCCAAGGATGACCCAACAAGATGTATGCAAGATCTCAATCTAAAACTTGACAAAAGGTATTTTTGATAACAGGTCCCACTCTGATTGGTAGCATGATTAGACCTTTAGATGTTCTCTCCTCATCATCATAGGCTTTAATGGTAATCTTCCTTCTAGGATTAATGGAGTCTTCTGCAAATCCTAATGCTTGAACCACCTTCAAGGTACATATATTTAGACCGGCCCCTCCATCTATTAGAACACGTTTAACACAGAATTTATGGATCATGACCTCTAAGTATAAAGATGAATTATGGGGATGAGTCAGGGAAACATCATCTTTGTCTGAGAATGAAAGCATGTGGGTGAGGACAAATGTCCTACCATGGCTTGAAATCGGTTCACATCCAAATCTATGGATACAGTCGTCTCAAAAAGGGCTTTTTCTAAAATTTCCTTGTGTGCAAGGGAAATCTTCAGGAGTTCTAAAATGGAGATTTGAGCCGGAGTTTTTTTAAGTTGGTTAACTAAGTCATATTGATGTTGAGGGAAGATCTCAGTGGATTTTGAAGAGGTACCCTTCAAGACAACTTTAGCTTGGGCTCTCGTTGTGACATTCACTTGTTCATTGTCCACTTTCTCTTTGATTTTTATAACATTGACTCGCTCATTGTCTGTATAGAGATGACGGATTACATTGTCATCAATTTGGTTCACATTTTTGTCAGAAAACTCTCCCTTTTGATAATTTGGTAGAGGATTTCGAAATGCTTGGTGATCTTCATTAGATTTCTATTGTCCTTCTATTGTGATAATGCCCTTGTCAATTAGATCTTGAATAGCATGTTTCAAACCTTGACAATTGTTTGTGTGATGACCTCTGCACCTATGGTAGTCACAAAAATAGGCCTCATTCCATGATGGAGGTTTTACACTAGGTTCATAATTGCGTTGTGGTGGTAACATAAGGACATTCTTTTCCATAACCTCTTTGAAAGCCGATTCTAAGGATTGTCCTAGTGGAGTGAAAGTTCTTCTATTGGAGAAGAATGGAAAGCGTTGTGGTTTCATGTTTGAGGTATTCCCTAAAGTGTTGTTGTTGTTATTCCCCCGGTAGTTTGGGTTGTTGGCAGTCCCCTGATTGTTGTTCGTTGGAGGGGGATGATTGTTTCCTTGATTCGCAATTGAAAGTACATTGTTGTAATTATTGTTACGAGGAGTGCTTAGGACAAATGGCCTAGTCGTGATATGATTTGCATCTACAACACCATTGTTTACAACGTTCTTGTTGCGGGTCCAAAATTTTGACTTGTCTTGATTGTTGTAATGGTTAGATGAGCTAGGGTTGTCCCTATCAAGTTTTATTGTCCCTCTTTTGACCAAAGCACTTTCGATGGTGATGGCATCCTCAATCAATTTCTCAAAGGAAGGTGGACAGTGTAGATTTAAATGATAGCTCATTTCTGAGTTGAGGCTATTGATGAAAGTAACCATTTTCTCCTTTTCAGGGACATGACGGGGGTACCTAGCGAACATTCTCCTCCATCTCTAAAGAAAGGTAGTGAAAGATTCCCCAGGTTTCTGCGCAACTTTGCAAAGATCAATCATGGTGATCTGGTGTTGGATGTTGTAGGCGTATTGTGTTATGAACAAATTGATCAATTCCTCAAATGTTCGAACAGGAGGTGTAATCTTAGATAACCATTCCATAGAGTTGACTCTAAGGCTTCGAGGAAATAATCGCAATAAATATGTATCCTCGTGGGCAAATTCCAATGTCATGTTTTGAAAGTCTCTATCATGGTCAACTGGGTCTGATTTTCCATTATAACAATCAAATTTGGGAATTTCACAGTGTTTCGGAAATGGAATCATGTTGAGACTTCTATCAAAAGGATAGAGACATATTTCATCCAAAGTGTATTTCTTGGTTTTGGTTCCTCCTCGTAATTCTTTGAGTGTTCCCTGCATTTCTCTAAACTCTTTTTCTAAGGAGGCGAATTTAGATAGGGATGACTCTTCTTCTGTGGTTTTTAATTTCTCAGTATCAAAGTCTTTAGGCAATTTAGCTCCTTGATCTGCTAAGAAAAGAAAATACTTCTCTTTGTCACGTTGTATAATCTATTCAAGGATTTTAAGAAACCTGGGATTCTGTTCTGCCTCTTTAAGTTGAAGTTCTTCCTCTTGCTCATCATCACTATCTACGGGAGTTTTGTTCTTGTTTGTGTTCTTAAGCAATGAATCTTCCTCTCTATCAGCCATATTGTTGTCACCGAAAAGGGGATTGCGACTCACACTAAAAAGAGGACTATCACGTTCACCTTCTTCTTGAATGTTGTGTGTGGAAGTTTCTTGTAGAGGAGTTTCTCCTAGCTTGTTGTGTTGAGATCTTGTAAAAATAGGCATATGTAAGAAATCCTTGGATATGATCAAAGGTTACTGAAGGATTTGATTAGGACGCATTGAATATTCAATTGAAGGTTGTGGTATATTCTCAAATTCAAGAGGTTGATTAAGATTGTGACGTTGAGACAATGCTAATCTTTGATAATAAGCTTGGGTAGCCAAAGGTTCTATAGCATAATCATCGGTGAATCCCCTAATGTAGTCTTGGTATCTATGGAGGAATGTGTGATAATGGAGCAAGACGTCTCGGCTCTTATACAGAAATTCTCTACGATCTAAAGTCTTTTTGTAACTTAAATTTGTTTTGGGCTTCTTGATCCTATTGAAAACTAATTTCTTGGTAAACTTAGTTGATTTCCACTTTCTCAACATGGGAGTAAAATCTCAGAGATTCAGGTCTGTGACAAAAACCTAAAAGCGCTATTATGTTTCCTAAATGCGCTACAGAAAAAGGTAAATGCGCTGGAGAAAGAGTCAAATGCACTGCAGAATACCTCAGATGCGCAGAAACAGAGCACATATGTGCAGCAGAATACCCTAAATGTGCCGAAATAGAACACAGATGCACCAGAACAGAATTTAAATGCGCTACAGTTTTCCCTAGATGCGCTAAAACAGTTTTTCTAAGGACAGTTTTGACCAATTTTCAGCTGAAATTTATCATGTTTGTTTTTGGATAATCCTTTATCTGAATTAATGTTTTTGAAAGCACAGCAAAAAGTCTGATTTAAGTTGATTTGTAACCAAGCATAGAGTAAGACAAGCACAACCTAGGTTAGGCCAGGACAATATCCGCTAGACTCCACGTGGGTTTCCCCAACCACATATCAATAGCGTGTGAATCCAGAAGCTTGGCTGCACGGGATCCCCCTTACAATGCGCTCTCTTCTCAGGCCAACCAAGCTTCCAACCCCCATGAAACTCCCATGGTGAGCTGACCACCTCTACTACTGACTGCGAAAGTGTGGAAGGGTTCACATCGACCGGTGCTAGACTAGCAGATAGAAGGTTTTTGGCTTTCTAAACAATGGTTTTTAGTTCGGGACCCCCGTTTGAGTGACCATACATGGGGAAAGAGATTAAACACCATTAAGGTGGCACTCCAGCCTGAAGAGGTTAAGCTAAACATGGTTTAAGGGAGTACAACTCCGTCCGTATGACACATCCGCACAAGCAACCTTAGGTTTTCCCTTAAAATTTAGATTTATATACCGGTCGGGGGTAGCTTGGCCTTAGCTCCATTACCGGTTTGAGTCATTCCTTAAGGTGAGTACTTTTTCCCTTAAGGCAGACCCAATTTCTAGAGTCAATAACTATTTCTCTTGCACCTAGGATTGCACAAGTGCGCAAGGGGAGAGGATACTTCAATTATTGAGTCAGGGTTACATAGGGAAAAGTGGGTCTGGTTTTCTGATCACCTAGTTTGCACAGGGTGAGAGCATAATCACCTACCAATTTCAAGCACAGTCAACAAGAGTAAACAAGTTCATTTTATGTGCACCAAAATCAAAAGTGATTTATTCTAAGTGAAGATTTTGCTTCACAACAGACATGGGGTTCTTTTTAACTGCATGATAAAGGTGTGGTGGCTACCCTAGATTTGATTCATTTTAAAACCCAGCAAAAAGAAATGAAAGAAATTCTGTCTGCGGAAGGCGTCAGACTCAGAATCTTGGTTACAATTCAGATGTGAAGCTCTGTCCCCCAGATGCGCAGAAACAGGGACCAGATGTGCAACTCTGTTACTTAAATGCGCTAAAACAAAATACAAATGCGCCGCTCTGTTACCCAGATGCGCGAAAACAAAACCTAGATGCGCTATTCTAAATGCAAAAAAATTTAAGATTTTCTAAAACATATAAAAATGTGCTATCTTATTTCCTATATGCGCTAACTAAATTCCTATATGCGCTGCAGAAAATGACGGATGCGCTACTCTATTTCCCAGATGCACTGCAGAAATGCCCAGATGTGCCGAAGCAATCTTCAGATGCACCAAAATACCTGCAAAAATAAAAAAATTTGAATCTTTCTCGATACGCTGCCGAATGCCAGAAAACCTGTGAGCAAACTTGTAAGAAAGAAGTCTAAAATAGGGGCATAGGCCCCACGGTGGGCGCCATTTAATGTGTGTATGAAAAATAAGTGTGTAAATGAATTAAAATTAACTATTCAAACACACCAATAAGACATTTAATAAAACAAAATATAAAAGGAGTAAAGAAATGCAAACTCTATTCTACTTCCATTGTCATCCTATTGTCCTCTATCTTTAGTGTTTTTGTCGATTCCAGCTTTGTGTTCTTAGATTGTAGGCTAGGCTCAACAAACTGTCTTCCTAAAGAACGGGATTTTTGCTATGATGTAGATGCAAGATTAAGCTATGATGGTGATTTGAATTACTAAACTTGAAATAAACATGATGCTATGAGATTAAAATGCTAAATGAACTAAATGCATGAACTCTAATTAATTTCCTATTACCAATGCTTGGATTCACACAGGTATTTATAGAGTTTTTCGAATGATATTGATTGGCTGTCTTGATTGATGGTTGTGATAATTCCTGGTAGATCGAATGGTTGAAGAAAGATGAAATTGAAGAGAAGATAGAAGAAACCTAAAAAATAAGATTTTTCTATTTTTATGAAAGAGGAAAAAGAAGAGAAGATAAGAATAAAAGAAAGATTAAAAGCTGATAAATAAATGAATTTTAAAAATTCAATTATTTATTTGTGGAGGACATTTAGCTTTTCTTAATTAAATAAAATATTTAATTAAGCTTTTAAAAGCAGAAGAAAGGTGGTGATAAGAAAAGAGCTTTAATCATGTTTTATTGAAAAAAGCAGAATATTTCATAATTAAATAAAATATTTAATTATGATATGAGAAGATTCCACAATCAAATAAAATACCTAATTGTGATTAGAAGGAAAGTATAAGATATTTTTAATTAAATAAAATTTTATTTAATTAAATCACTTTTATGAAATTAATTAAATGAAACATTTAATTAATTAGAAGAAGAATATTAAAATAGAAGAAAGAGAAATATTTAAATTTAATTAAATCAAAAGATTTAATTTAAATTCAAACAAATGATAATTAAATAAATAAATAAAATGTATTTATTTAATTAATTAAGTGGACATATGAAAATAATTAAATAAAATAAATTTATTTAATTATGGAAGAAGAATAAGATGAATGAACAATATAATTAAATTAATTAAATTTAATCATATGTAGAGGACTTTAGAAAATTAACTAAATAATAAATATTTAATTAATTGCCAGGATTATAGATATGACCATTTTTATGCGTATACACTTACTAGTAAATGTCAAGCTATAATAAGGATCCTTCCAAAATTTGACATTATAGAAAGTCCCTTAAAGTGGGACCCTTGTCATGTAATAGTTGTAGAATCTTTGCATTCTCACTATTACATTACCTTTCCCGTCACCTACCTCAGCTCATTCTTGTCTTGCACTTAGTGGGGGCAAGAAGTAGATAGCCTTGTCCTAGTAAGGAACTTGTTGTCCCTTAGGATCGTTATCTACCTTCCACTTATATAGACTGAGATTGGAAGGTGGATGACCTACTTTAGGATGGCTTGTCTTTTCCTTACTAGAATTTTGCATTATTTAATTTTTGTTTGTGTGATTGCATGTGTGTCATGTGATCCTCTATGATTTTTTTTTTATATTTCCTCTCTCTATGTGCTTTCCTCTATTTTTAACTTCATTCACTATATGTCGTATAATTTTTCCTTTTCATTGATCTTTTATCTTTGATTTTCACTTTCATTTTTTGTCTTGTGTTTTCCTTTTGGGGATGATGCAAGGCATCAAGACACCCTATGTCTCTTCCATGTTGACCCAAAATATTTTTCATTATCTTTTCTTTTCATTTTCATTTTTGGCTTGTGCTTTCCTTTTGGGGATGACGCAAGGTGTCAAGACATTTATGTTTCTTCCATGTTGACCCAAAAGGTTTTTCATTTTGTTTTCACTCTCTTTATGTCATTCTTCTAATTCTATGTGGGTGTTGCCACAATAATGGGTTATACTTTTTGGGACATCTTGATTTTTTCCTGAAATCACATATTTTTGGAAAATATAAGGATTTAATCCTTTAAAGGTTCCATTTAAATGGTTTTAAGTAAAGAGGGTTTCATCAAAACCCCTTAGATAAAAACCTTTGGATAGATCCCCGTTAGTTTTAAACCATACCTATAATGGAGTATCCTCTACATCTATCAAAATGTTAATAAAAAACCACTTTTCATTTATCTTTTGGGTGATCAAATGAATTCATTTAAAATTTATATTTTTTAAGTTTGAAGCCCTTATTATAAGATTCCCAAAAAGTATAATTTTAAGTATATTTAATTTTATTATTATATTTATTTTTTATTTCTTGTGAATGTAGGTTTTTCAATGAACATCAAATTCTTTGTTTCACACATACGAAAAAATAGGAAAACAAAGAAAAAAATTCTAAACAATACATGTACACTAGGTATTGGTGTCTTTATTCCAACAAAAAAATAATAAGTTAATTCAAATGCATACAAGAAAATTTATGCAATTTGAAGTACACCTCTGTCAGAATTATAATTACTCTAACATGGAAAATTAATTAAAAAAATATGTAACAAAAAATTACAAAAAAAATCCATGCACTAGATATTAGTGTGACAAATTTGTATTTGAAAAAATAGAATTGTATCATTTCTATAAAAAAAGTTATGTGGCCTGAAGTAAACATCACTTTTTTAAAAAATTCTTTAGTAGAAAAAATAAGTTATTAAAAATTACATAAAAGGATTCATAATTTATTTTTAATTGTTTTTCAAAAAATATAATTATAATCTACACACAAAATCTCACAAATCACTAGTTTGATTCATCTTCTAATTATTAATGGTTTAGTTGATATAGGTGTAAAAAGTGAAGATCTGGTAAAAAATGTTGATTTCAATGTCAAGTTTGGCCAAAAAATGTAACCCATTATTGTGGCATCATCCTTGTGTATTTGGGGAATGATGACAGTTCTGAGCTCTTTGATATCATTGAAACACAAATAGATACTGACCCCGAATCCATAGATCCCTTATGTGTTTCTAAGGGGGAAACCCTCTTTTCCTTTTTCCTTTTCATGTTTTGGCTACTTTAAAGTAATTTCTCATAGCATGGTGTTAGTAATTCCTTTAAAGTGGGGGAAAACATTGGCATTATTGTGGCATGATTTCATCTGCATTTATCATTTTCATGTTCCTTGATGTCATTTTCTTATTTCAAGTGATGTGTTTTCCTCTTTGTGGTGACAGTGGGGGTAATTTCCTTCAAGAGCTTGATTTATCTTACCATATTAAATTCCTCTTAGTGGTGATGTGATGCACTACATCCCCTAAGTTGCAAATATTTTATCTTTTGATTTGTCCTCTCTTGGAGACATTAGGAATGATGTCCCCTAAGATCAAAACCTTATGTGAACCAAGTAAAATCCCTTTGAGCATTCTTGTTTCTTATTGCATTTTCCTTTTGTACCTTATTAAAGTCATGGAGGTATGGCTTTGATATGGTCCACTAGGGCTCACCTAGTGAACACCTAGCTTCACTAACCCATGTAAGCATGCATTTTTCTTTTGTACCCTATTAAAGTCATGGAACTATGGCTTTGATATGGTCCCTTGGGGCTCACCTAGTGAAAACCTAACTTCACTAGCCCATGTGAGCATGCATTTTCCTTTTGTCCTTATCACAGTCATGGGGGTATGATGTTGATATGGAATTCTTGGAGCTCACCTAGTTGACACCTAGCTTCACTAGCCCTTGTGAGCATGTTTTTTGTTTGCATAGTGGAAAATGCATTCCACTTGTAAACCTCTTTTTGAAAAACAACCTGGACCCAATCCACTATGTTGGATGGCCAATTGATGCTTGATCCATTGCATTTTTCTTTTTTTTTCCTTTTCTATCTTTGATGGTGTATGTTTGTGATCTGGTTATGGCTTCATATATCATTTGCATGTGTGTTCCTTTGTTCATGTGTTAGTTTTCCATAGGATCTTGATCCTGAGGGATTGGCCACCCTCTTGGTTATTTTCATCCTATCTTACTAACATTTCTACATTTGAACCCCTCTTGATTGTGTGGTTTTCTACTTTAGTGTGAATTTGAAGCAAGTTCATCCTCTCACTAAAGTGGGGGCTAAATGTAGTGTATTAAAATGCATACCCTTGCATTTTCACACTTTTGTTTGCTTTCCTTGCTTTATATATTCCTATTTATGTCTTAATTGGTCCTATTGTGCATCCACAAGCCTTATGAATTAGATCTTTTTCTAGCTAATCTCGACATTCTCCAATGGATAAATGATAATTTAAAGATTTCATTTGTGTTTCCCTAATTTTTGGGTTGGGACTAAAGTGCCACCCAAGGTCTCTTTGTCCCCCTAAGGTCTTGGGAACCTAATTTTTAGGTATCTTAATTTATCCCCTTTTTGGTGTCCATGCACCAAGTTTCATGCCTTGGGACTAATATGCCAACTATTGTGCATATTTTGCACACATTCCCCATTCGGAATAGGGACCCTCTCTTCCATTGCCTTAGAGAGTCATTTTGTGTCATTGCCTCATTTTGTGTGCCCCTAATTTTGGAATCTAAAATTGTTAGCGAGACTCATAGTATCATTTCAATTTGACCATGTTCCCCCCCAAAATTTTCTAAGTCCTTCGGGTACTCCGGGTCCACCCTACCAAATTTCCTTGGTCGGATTTCCCTGCTTGCTCAATTTTTTTTCCGTCATTTTTGAATTTGGGGACAAGTTTCCTATGGATTTGGGATGTTTTTGTAGTGCCTAAGTGAACTGCCAAGGTTTCATTAAGTTTTGGGAAGTTACAAAAAAAAAAATTCTGAAACTCGGCCCCTTCGTGGCGGTTTTCAAGACTTCATCCCTCCATGGTAGTTTTGAACATCCACTGGTCCCCGGCGACTCGGCCTCTGGAACCTGGCCCTCCATGGCCATTTCTGGGGCTTCATCCCTTCTTGGCCATTTTGAACATCTGCCACCCCCGATAACCTGGCCTCTGGAACCTGCCCCTCCATGGTTGTTTCTAGTGCTCCATCCCTCCTTGGTCGTTTAGAACATCCACTGGCCCTCGGTGACCTGGCCTCCAGAACCCAACCCCTCCATGGCTATTTCTGGGACTTTGTCCCTTCATCACCATTTTGAACATTCACCAGCCCCCAATGACCTGGCCTCTAGAACCCAGCCCCTCCATGGTCTGTCCAGAACTCCATCCCTCCTTGTCCATTTTGAACATCCGCCCGCCCCCGATGACCTGGCCTCTGGAACCTGGCCCCTCCATGGACAGTTTTGGGGGTCCATCCCTCCTTGGCCATTTTGAACATCCATTGGCCCCTTGCAACTCGACCTCTAGAACTCGGCCCCTCTATGGTTGTTTTTGGGGCTTTGTCCCTCTTGGCCATTTTGAAGATCCGCCGGCCCTCGACAACTCGGCCTTTGGAACCTGGCCCCTTCGTCATCATTTTTGGGACTCCATCATCGTCTGAGACTTTCCTTCTGAGCCGCCCTATTCTCATTGCAATTTCAAAGGGTGGCAACCCTTTGACTTTCCCCTTCCAAGCTTCCACTTTTTTCAAATGAGTCCAATCTTGAGGAAGTTTCTCTTGGAACTCTTCCTTCCCCTTTTCCCATGTGCTATAATTGAAAAATCTTAGTTTTGCTAAGTTTTGTGAGGTCCAATAAATTCCCTTCCAGTTTGATGTCCCCCATTCGCTGCTCGACCCCTTGGGCCCACATTAATGTTTATGGTACTAATGAGCTCCAAATATGAATATTATCATCTTTTGATGATGCATGGATGGATCTAACAAGGAGTTGTAGGATTTGACTAACGTTTGTCTTGATTTGTGTATGAAAGTACTTACGACACTTCAAGTACGCAGGATTCAAAGAGCCTATTGTGCATCCATTAGGAGACCCATTGAGAAAGCTAAACAAGGAAAAGCGCATAGCTCCTGTCACCATTCATTTCATGTTCGCCTCTTCTCGTAGCACCCACAAATAGGATCAGTGTTAGACGAAGGCCTGTGCCAAGGAAGTTAATGAAAATAATGCAAGGGGGTGGCCTTGAAGAAGGTATGAGGGAGCTGTCCTACTTTTCACCAGATGATGATGACCTATCCCCTCGAATCAGGGGAAACCAATCCATTGATTCTAGTCGTCGATGGATCGGTTTGATCCAAGGAAGAACACTGCAAACACATCAAGTAAGAAGGCAGCTTTCAGATAGTTTCAGCTATAGTAAAAGGGTAATCAGGAAGAGGAAAAAATTGCTATAGCACTTGAGAACTAGATGATAAAATAAGAAAATGACAAATGATGTATTTTAAATTGTTGGATAATAGGGGTTAGGTGAATCCCTAATGTAAATGAATCTGAGCTACTCATTTTGAATCAATCATAGCCATTCATTTGGGTTTTGGAAAACTATAAATAGGGGCTTGCCCCTCATTTGTAAAGGGTTGGAGAGCTAGTGTAAAAAGTAATTGCAACAATAGAAGATAACATTGCATGATTTTATGGATGTCCTCTTTGATTTTGCTCATCTTGCATGCATGGTTCTACCTTCCATGTCAATTTTAGTGTTAGTTTCTTGAATGGTTATCATGATGGTGTTGTTGTTATAATATTTGATGAGGTTTTAGCCCATACTTTTAGCACTTGTTGATGACAAGTTGCTATGAAAAGTTAGCCTGGGCATCTTTATGTCATTGTTGCAGCCTAGTTCAATTGAATATTCATGATGTGTAGTGTAATATGAAAATCTGTAGTCCTTAGAAGATTGCACTAGTTTTGTGTAACTATAGGATCCTCTTAGCCAAGCAAAACCTAGTTTAGGGAGTTTTTCTACTGTAGCAGCCTCCATGATCATTGTTCATTCATAGTTTCAGATCCAGGAACTTCCTCTCTTCCCTGCCCTTTTTCCTTTTTTTAAAAAGTAACATTAGGAAAGGTTCATTGCACATTGTAAAGCTAAATCTAATGATAAAATAGAGTTCAAGACTATTGTTTGAACCTACAATAAATGCACAACAACTTCCCCATCTTATGAACTCCATTTGAAGACCCAACTTCCCACACTTTGTAACTCATCTGTAAGTTCACCTTGTGATTCCAGCAAATCACATAAATCAACTAAGATATTCCAAGCACTATCAAGACCTAACATTAGAGACCATGGGATTGTGTTTTGCAATTTGATTATGGAATATTATCTTTCAAGAGAAGTGATGCATCTATGCATTACCTATGTTGAGAAGTACATAAAAAACACATCAACAGAACTAGCACTAGAAGGAGGGCATGGCATGTTGAGGCTACAAAGTTGAAAGTTGGAAGTTGAAAAGAACACTTTTAAGAAGAAATCTAAGATAGGGAGATCTCATCGCATGCTAAAACTTAAAATCAGAAAATTCTGAAGGCAAGAAGAAGCTAAGTCAAAATGGAGCAGCATGTATGGATTGACATCACTCAACTACATGCAAATTTGAACAAGAGACTGAAGAAACCATTGTAGTGATTCGTGTTGGCGGATAGATGTCAAATCCATTGCACTGGCAGGCATAATGAACTAGGATGTCTCAAATTCTTGAGCAAAATCAAAAGAGTATTGCAAGGAGAAATTCCTTTTTGGGAAATATACCAACCCTTGGCCCTCAAAGCCCTAAAGGAAGAGTCGACAACCATGGAAACCAAGGCATTCATGGAGCTGATCTAGGAACATTTGAGCAACAAATACAAACCAAGATTGGAGGAAATATTGATGTCTAGTTGGTGCAGATTTCACAATGCACCCCACTCTAAATTCACTTTCTCATTATGCACAAACATCATTGCTCAAGCCAAGGGTTGTTTGGACAAGTTGGAGCAGCCAAATCCTAATGAAGAGAAGTCACCCCATGAGGCCAAAGAGTTTTCAAAATCTGGAGGATAGGACATCAAAGAGTAACCAAGGGATTCAACACAAACTAGTGTTGGGATAGTGAATGTTGAGGCTGAAAATGAAAAAGGAGCTGATTTCTATAGGACAACAAAATGTTGTGATGAAAATTCAATCATAAGGGAGTTGGAAAGCCTTTCCTCTATCAAAAAAGAGAAATCCTCCACTCTAGAAGAACTGTTGGTAGTTGAGGATGGATCAACAAATTCTACAATAGTGTATGCTAGAGCAGCCAATAAAAATGTTGAAAATCAGAAAGAGGAAGAGGTTGACAGCTTCAGTACAACAGAAAATGATGATGAGAGTATAAGTGAAATCAGATTAGAATACCTCTCATTCATCAATGACAGTGATCGAGAATCTGAAAATGAAAGTTTGGAGGAGTGGAAACAACTGCTCACCATGGTTGTCTACCATCAAGCTTCTTTTTCAAGTGATGATGAGGACCCAATAGCAGAAAGATATGACCAACTCATCTCTAGATTAGCAAAGGATTGGTCTGAACTAAGATGTGAATTGGATTTGGAGGTATTGCTGCTACCCAATTGGTGCAGACTTCATGATTCATCACACTCGGAGTTCACATGCGGACTGTGCAAAGAGGCTATCAAACAAGTTAGATGATAAGTGGAGCAGCCAAGTGCCCGACCTCCTCTACTTGCTCCTTGGATCAAAGTAGAATACCAAGAGCCTAAACTGAGTGATGACTCAGTTAAAGGCAAGCCTCAAGGGGATGTTGGGGTAGCAATAGAAGGACAAGAATACAATCTTAGACTTTTGAGCAATGAATTAGATGAAATAGGAAGGCTGTCCACTAGTCAGGAAGGATTTCTCCCTCTTCAAGAGCATTTGTGCACCATGGACGACAGGCTTTATGCCGAGTCCTTGGAGGAAAATTGCGCAATGGATTTTGGTCCCCTTGATGCACTGCCATCAATTGATGACTTCTTTCCATTGGGAGTTGTACTATGGAGGGATGCTCATGCTGCAAAGGAATACATCCCAGATGTTAGCAGTGATGAAGACATACTCCTTGAGCTTCCGAACAGTGAGGAACTAGAGTCTCCAGGTTGGGAGAGGGGTTCCTTCTTTTTCTATAGCAATAGTGAACAAGGGGAAACGAGTGAACGCCATTATGAAATGCATGAACAATAAAAAGAAGAAGAAAAAGGTGGAGGTGCTGAGATAGCTACCAATAAAGATGAAGAACCCGACCAACTACAAGATGCAACTTGGAATCCTTCTGCCTTGATCGTTGTTGATCCTCCTTCATATTCAGATGGGTACAATATGACAGATTCACACATGTCATCATCCCATGACACTGAACATCATGAAAATAAGGCTGACACCTAGGAGAGGAATTGGGATAGCATACTGTCATTCGAGGAAAAGAATCAAGTGGACACCATGTTTGCAGAAGATCAATGAGATGAGGTGTACTTCCTTGAAGAACAACTGATAGGGGTTGCAAATCCCACATGAAGATTGAAAGGGGTGCTTGTTTCCCTGTTCTCCCATCCTAATCCAAGCTTAATGTCTTAAGTTTTTCACCCTCAATTGTGCCTACTCAAGGCTACCAATGCAACGATCAACGATGTGGTGCTCGGTCTCGACTGTCAGATGCTGCCACCTTTGCATGACAACATCCAGGTTCTATCCTTCCTTAATCCTATGAATATTTATAGTTGTGTGTTTCATTTTGATTATGGTAATGAGGGAAGGAAAACATGTTTATGGATTAACCATGGGTTCAACGAATCACCTCAACTGTTGATTCTACATGATGGCGTGATTGAACTTGAGTGTTGCAACATTGAATTTCTTTTTTCAGAATATAAGGATAAATTTGCATGGTTAAGAAGTACAACAATCGCACATTTTCTTATGCATACATTGTGAAATCCAATGAACGTTAATGTCAGCTTGCCTTACCTAAACATAGGGGTATGTGTAGGATCATGATGGGTGAAAAAGTGGCAATATGATGGGTATGTGGTTGATGACAATTTTTTTACCCAAAATTGATGAAATGAAAAGGGTTTTAAAGGAGATTCTCAGCTTTCCACCAATATAAATTATGCTTTACTTTGAATTTAATGAGTAATTATTATTCATTTTCTATTCAAATTACAACTAAAGTCCTTATTGATAGGCTAATTGAAAAATATCTATAGCTTTCAAACATTATCACATTTTTTGAATCCAAAACATGCGTTACATTCTATGCTTTACATACTATAGGATTAAAAAAAGAAAATTTGAATTTCATGAAGTTTTGGCCAAGTTAAAGTGGTCAGACGTACGAGTTTTTATGTTTTCTAAAAAAATGTAATAAAAAATTCATAATTAATTATTTACTTGGAAACAAATTAAAAAAAAATATGCATCACATCGGAGAATGAATCCCCTACTTATATTTAAAATATTATAGAAAAACATTATCATTTTATTGTGGTTAGGGTGGTTAGACAGACACCTACTTCTTATTTTTTCCCTGAAATTTAAGTACCACTGCATTGAAATTTCAATTTTTCACCAAATAGATTTTTTTTCTTTTAAACAAACCTAGTAGTTTATAAACTACAATCAATTTGTTACAAATTCTATTCTTACATATTTTTGAAATAATATAGATAACTTATTCAAATATTTACGTCAAGTTGCCTAACTTTGATATTTCTAAATTTTTTGCCACTTAAGGACCTATTTTTTCCATGATGATCCTGCACATACGCATAGTTCTTTGTAAATATCTTTGTACATAGCCTATTTTGAGTAGTATAGGTTTCCTATAAATACTCCACTTTCCTACTTTCCTTAGGTTAGTTGGTTTGATGTAGGTTTTTTGCTTCGGAGTTGTTTTCTTTTTGTTTGCTTTCACTTTGATGCTACTTTTCTTGTGGTCCCTCTGCTTTTAGCTGGGCACATCTTTGAGCGCAACAACCATACTTATTGCTTGGGGTTGTTCTTCGTATTTCTTTTTTAAACTCTAATCAAGTTCCCAAAGTGGATGGTGAAGATCTTTTGTTAATGTCAAGTGATCTAGGTGTTTGATTCAAAGAGGATAAGTCATTGGTTAGTCTAATTCTGACATATTCTGGAATCTTATATCTCTCACATCTTAAGAATTTGACAGTCGCTATTGGTCCTTTGTGATGTCTAGTTAAGTGAAAAATCTAAAATTCTACTTCAGCGCCACTGTGATTCTTAGTTTTGAGTGCAAGCTTCAATGCTTGCAGGTTGAAATAAAAGAACTAAAAAGAGAAAAGAAAGAAAGAAAAGATTGATAATTAAAATAAAGAGAAAATTCAACTTTTCAAGGGTATTTGAGCAACTCTACCCAGGCTATGGATGTCTGGCTGGCAATAGAGAATTGTTCGGGAGAATCATAGCAACAACCTCATTGAGGCTATGGATGCTTGACTATCAGTGAGGCAATATCCCATATGCTTTTGGAGTTAGAATAAACTATGTAGCTTAACTTGATGGAGATTGGGTTCCTGTAGCAATTGAAGGATGGGAATTAATATGACTGCACACACTTGGATTTTTAGCGTACTGAAGCTTGGGTTGGCTAGTGGTTTTGATCCTTTGGTTGAGCATCTAGTTTTTTTTCCCTAGCGTGAAGGTCAAAACTACAAATTTTGGGTTTGTGATTCCAATTTGAGATCAAAATGCTCTAGAGCATTTCCCTAGTGAGTCACCATTTGTTGTGCATATTTTGCACACACGCCCCATTCAGAACAGGGACCCTCTCTTTTTGTTGCCTTAGCGGGTCATTTTGTGTCATTGCCTCGTTTTGCATGCCCCCAATTTTGGTGTCCAAAATAGTCAGCGAACCTCATAGTATCATTTCAAGTCGACCATGTTCCCCCCAAAATTTTCTAAGTCCTTCGAGTACTCCGGGTCTACCCTACCAGATTTACTTGGCTAGATTTCCCTACTTGCTTGATTCACTTTTTCCTTCATTTTTTACTTTGGGGAAAAGTTTTCTATGGATTTGGGATGTTTTTGTGGTGCCTAAGTGAACTGCCAAGGTTTTGTTAAGTTTTAGGAAGTTGTAAAAATTCAATTTTGAAACCCGACCCCTCCATGGACATTTTTGGGACTCTGTCCCTCTATGGCCATTTTGAACATCCACCGGCCCCCAGTGACCTGGCCTCTAGAACTCGGTCCCTCTGTGGTTCTTTCTGAGACTCTATCCCTCCTTGGCCATTTTAAACATTCGTTGGTGCTTGGCGACCCAGCCTCCAAAACCTGGCCCCTCTGTGGGCATTTCTAGGGCTCTGTCCCTCCTTGGCCATTTTGAACATCCACTGTCCTCCGGTGACCCGACCTCTGGAACCTAGCCCTTCTATAGACATTTTTGGGACTTCGTGCCTCCGTCATCATTTTGAACATCTTCCAGCCCCTAGCAACTCGGCCTCGGGAACCCAACCCCTCTATGGTCATTTCTAGGACTCTGTCCCTCCTTGGCCATTTTGAACATCCATCGGCCCTCAATGACTCGGCCTCTAGAACCCTGCCCCACTATGGCCATTTCTAGGACTTCGTGCCTCCTTAGCCATTTTGAACATCTAACATCCCCCACAACTCATCCTTAGAACCTGGCCCCACCATGGTCATTTTCGGGGCTCCATCCCTCCTTGTCCATTTTGAACATCTACTAGCCCCTAGCGACCCAGCCTCTAGAACCTGGCCCCTCTATGGTTGTTTATGGGGCTTCATGCCTCCTTGGTTATTTTGAACATCTGCTAGCCCCCGACGACCTGGCCTCTAGAACCCGGCCCCTCCATGCCTGTTTCCAAGACTCCTTTGTCATTTGAGACTTTCCTTTCAGGCCCCCATGTGCTCATTGCCATTTCAAAGGGCAGTGACCCTCTGACTTTCCCCTTCCAATCTTCCATTTTTTTCAAATAAGTCTAATCTTGAGGAATTTTTTCTTGGCACTCTTCCTTCCCTTTTTCCCATGTGCTATAATTGAAAAATCTTAGTTTTACTAAGTTTTGTGAGGTCTAGGAACTTCCCTTCCAGTTTGTTTTCCCCTGTTCGTTGCCCACCCCCTTGGGCCTACATTAATGTTTATGGTCCAAATGAGCTCCAAATATGACTATTATTATCTTTTGATGATGCATGGATGGATCTAACAAGTATTTACATGATTTGACTAGCGTTTGTCTTAATTTGTGTATGAAATCAGTTACAACACTTCATGTACGTAGGATTCAAGGAGCCTACTATGAGTTCGTCAAGAGACCCATTGAGAAATTTGAACAAGGAAAAGCGCATAGCTCCTATCACCATTCATTTCATGTTTGAATCTTCCCCTAGCACCAACAAACAGGGTCGACATTAGAAGAAGGCCTATGGTAATGAAGTCAATGAAAAAAATGCAAGGGGGTGGCCTTGAAGAAGGCATGAGGGAGTTGTCCTACTTTTCATTAGATGATGATGACCTATCCCCCTGAATCAAGGGAAAATAATCCATTGATTCTAGTGTTTGGTGGACCCATTTGATCCAAGGAAAAACACTGCAAACACATCAAGTAAGAAGGCAACTTTTAGCCAGTTTCAACTACAGTAAAAGGGAAATTAGCAAGAGGACGAAATTGCTACAGCACCTGAGCAATAGATGACAAAACAGGAAAAGGACAAATGATGTATTTTAAATTATTGGATAATAGGGGAGTAGGTCAATCCCTAATGTAAACAAATCTGAGCCACTCATTTTGAATCAATCCTAGCCATTCATTTGGACTTTGGAAAACTATAAATAGAGGCTTTCCACACATTTGTAAAGGGTTGGAGAGCTGGTGTAAAAAGCAGTTGCAGCAATAGAAAACAACATTGCATGATTTTATGGATGTTCTCTTTGAGTTTCCTTATCTTGCATGCATGGTTCTACCTTCCATGTTAGTATTAGTGTTAGTTTCTTGAATGGATGTCATGATGGTGTTTTGTTATAGTATTTGATGAGCTTTCAACCCATACTTTTAGCACTTGTTGATGACAAGTTGCTATGCAAAGTTATCCTAGGATTCTTTATGTCATTGTTGCAACCTAGTTCAATTGCATGTTCATGATGTGTATGTGTAATCTGAAAATATGTAGTCCTTAGAAGATTGCACTAGTTTTGTTTAACTGTAGGATCCTCTTGGTCAAGCAAAACCTAGTTTAGGGAGTTTGACTACTGTAGCAGCCTCCATGATCACTGTTCATTCATAGTTTCAGATCTAGGAACTTCCTCTCTTCCCTTCCCTTTTTCCTTTTATTAATAAGTAATCTTAGGAAAGGTTCATTGCACATTGTAAAGCTAAATCCAATGATAAAATGGAGTTCAAGACTGTTGTTTGAACCTACAACAAATGCACAACAACTTCCACATCTTAAGAACTCCATTTCAAGACCCAACTTCCCACACTTTGTAACTCATCCATAAGTTCACCTTGTGATTCACAAAAATCACATAAATCAACTGAGATATTCCAAGCACTGTCAAGACCTAACAATACAGATGTAGGGATAGGGTTTTTCAATTTGATTGTGGAAAATTTTCTTTCAAGAGAGGTGATGCATCTATGCATTACCTGTGTTGAGAAGTGAATAAAAAACACATCAACACCACCTAGGGTATCTTAGTCCCCACTGAGTTATTTTTGGGATTTAATTTCAAATTCTAGTGGGATTCGACCTCCTCTAATTGATGAATTCATATGTCGACTTGGTGTGGTGTAATTTCAGGATATTAAGCATAGATAAGTATAAATACAAGGTTCCTTCTCTCATATTTTTACCTAGCAATATAACAAGCAATCTAGGCATCTAAGCATTCAATAATTCAAACATTCAAGCATTCAATATAATTTCATCAAGCACTTGGAGCCATCATCAAGATTCAAGAGTCATATTAAAGATATTCTTGCATCATGTGTGTTGTTGTGCTAACATTTTTTATGTAGGGTTTTGATTCAAGCAAGCAATTCACGTCCATATCTATCAAGTTTTCCTTTGATTCAAGATCCATAGCCATTTCCATTTCACACAAGTTTGTAGACTTTACAACAAGGGTTTGGTGAGTTTCAGCATTCCATGTTGTTCATTCACCATTTCCTTCATTATTCTATTTCTTTCCAAGTTTTAATTACCAACAATTGGGTTGACCAAGGAAAACCCCAATTCATTAACAATCAACAAGTTTTTCCTAGCTCTTGCATATTTGTGATTGTAGATTTAGGTTGAATATTTGAAGATCATTTTAAGTGCAAAGTTGTAAAGTTTCAAAGTTGCATTGCAAAGTTGTCATCTTTACGGAAACTCACCTACAAGATAAATCTGAAGGTTTCAGAACTTGAGATTAGAGAAGAAGGAAGAGAAAACATCAAGCCTTGGGACCACACTTATAAATTTTATAAATTTAGATTGAGACTAAGACAAGAGTAAAGGTGTCTTAGACCTCCTAAGGGTATTTTTCAGAAATTATTCTAGATCTAGTTCTTACATCCGAAGATTCTACATCTGCCCTAAAAAATAGCAATGGGACTAAGACAACAATAAGGGTGACTTTATCCTCCATAGTATAATTTGACAACTTCTTTAGCATTTTCAGAATCCTCACAACATCTCTAGACTTCTTAGGTACATACATCCTAACTCCCTTTTGCATAATCTAATCATTTGCATCTTTCATTTAGCTTGCATTATTAAGTTTTGTGAGTTGAATTCTTATTTGTATTTTCCAAGCATTGGATTGGTGGTGAACCCCTTAAATTTGAAAGAACCCCCACCTAGGTCCTCCTTGTTGAGAATTGACTCACCTTGTGAGGTTGGTAGTCAGTCCAATTAGTACTCCTAGGACATTACTAAATAATTGTGTGTGAAGAGTGGTACTATTGATCACCCTTTTTCACCATGATTCACCAAATATGCTAGATGTATGCATCTAAGTTACCATGGAAGCCATTAATTGAAGCTAAGCTAATATGATGCAAGAGATTTAACTAAAAATGATGCTAAATAAGTGCTAAATATAAGTGCAAGTGCAAGTGATTTTAACAATATGAGTTTTCTCTTAAAAAATGGACCCTTTTGTCTCCAAATAGTGACCTATTTATAGGAGGACAAATGAGAAATGAAGGGTTGAGATTGAAAAAATTAATCAATGGTAAAAAAGGAACGAATATGGAGGCATGGATCATGGATTCTCATTAATGGATGAGAACCAATGATCACATGTATCAAGAAAGGGATCAAGGGCTCATATTCTTCCAAACAAACACACTTTCAAAAGGTTACTCAAGATTTTGTTGAGAGTTTTTTTTTAAAAGGAATATTACCCTTTTTCAAATGAGTGAAGAAAGAGAATATTCTCATTTCTAAGGAAAATTAGATATTTAGTTAATTAAAACCAAATTAAATTGTGCAAAGGGGAAGGAATATTCTATGGGAATATTCCTTTTGGAGGAATGTGCAAATGAGGAATATTCCCTTGCAAGTGGGAGGATTAGATTAATTAGTAATTTGATAATTGAATAAAGTTTCAATTATACAAATTAGGAGAATTAAATGATATTCATTAAATAAAATGATTTAATGAAAAGGGGAAAGCAAGATGATATTTAATTAAATAACTTAGGGTTATTTTATTAAATAAGAGGACTTAGGGATTTAAATTAAATAACTTGATGTATTTAATTTAATAAGAAGAAATGTTGGCATAAAAGGTAATGAATTAACCTAATTAGATTAATTAGGTTAATAGATGAAAATGATGCAATTAATTGAATAGCTAGGAAAATTTAATCAATTAAGTGAAAAAAGGATGGATTTTAGGATGAAATGATGTTAATATACCTGATTCGAGTACATGCTATCATTCAAAAAAAATTTAAGTGTCTACATTTTTATACTCTTTGAAGCAAGGTACCTGTTATGTTGGTTCAAGTATTGACGCTTTTTAGATCAAAAACTGTTGCTTTGATCAAAAATTATTATTTTTATTTATTTTTTGGATGCCCCACTATGGCCTTAATGGAAGGAATGAGCTAGTTCCTTGTCCTCTTGAGAAATCAGGCATAAAGTTTGAATTTTGGGTTGATTTCTCAACAAAGGCTAAATATAGGTGCAAGTGCAAAAATAGGCCTCGGGATGCTAAAAATGGCCTCAAAAATGCCAAAAATAGCTCAACATGGGTTGCATAGGTCAGAAATAGGTAAAATAGGTCAAAACCCTAGCTTTTGGCTCTTATTAGGGAAAAAACCCCTAATTTTTTAGCTTAAATAGGTGAGGAAGGGCCACGTTCAATTCAATTGTGCATTCACACCTTAGAGAATTGTTGCATTTTAAACTCTGACCTGCTAACAAAATGGTGCAACGAGTGCTCCTATGAAACATTTCTGACTGGGTTCAAGAGTACCAAAGGCCTCTAGGCATAGGACCACCGGTATACAATTTGAAACTTTCCCTGCATTTTGAATTTTTAGTGCATTTATTAGGTTTTGAGATTTGGATTAGGGCACTGTCACTGTATTGTGATGCCATTTTGAGAATCAACAATGCTTTCCACCTTTTTAGCAATGCTATTGTAATGAGAGATGCACTTCGCAATTTAGAATTAGGGTTTCCACTAGAAAAATTGCAACGTAGGTGTAATGAGGGACACACACCCTAGATTTGTAATTTAGAATTAGGGTTTCCAAATTTCAAATTGTGACACAAGTATGAATAATGATGCTAGTCATGATTTATAATTTGAATGTATATAGAGTCATTGTTTGGTATTTGGACTATAGCAATGCCTTCGTAAATAGCAATTCTTTTATCATTTTTGGGATAAAAACTCCAAACTTAGTCAATTTTAGCAAAATTTGATGTGAGATGCTTCGTGGGTGTAGGAGGTTATTCAGCCTTTGATGTCCCATGAGCACTGACCTAACATTCTATCTAGACTTGATGATTTGTCCAAGCTTCGATAGGAGAACCTTGGAGAGATCAAATTGTGGTACGTTGTCTACATGGTCATTATGCAAACCTACTTGGCGATGGAATAGTGAGACCCCTTTGTTCCAATTACCCACCAGTGAGGTGATAGTTATGCTAGAGGATGTATGGTGGATTTTTTGATTGCCCATACATGGCAAGTAGGTGATTTATGACAATGACGTAGGATATGATGCCTATCATGAGGTTATTGACTAGGACACTATTGTCCTAGTCAACTCATAGATTGACCTTGAGATGTATAGAGGTCACTCATCGACCTTTAGATTGATCATTGCTGCAATGATTTCAGGGTTGGTTGCCCCATATCTATGAAGCAGGGGATTTAGTCTTGGATGGGGGGGTAAGTGCACCGAATTGAACCCACTTTCATGGCCAAACTAACAAATAGCATGCATACGTTATAACGCATTCAAGTTATAATTTTCTTTGCAAATTTGCTTTGGTATTTGCCTTGGAATACCAACCCAAAGTCTTGGAGGGCATTCCCAAAGACTAGAGACGTGGTTTTTCCAAATTCAACAAATTTTCACATAATCGGGTTCGTGCTCACCATCAAGATTGCATCTAGTTCAATATCAAGAAAATCAAACACATGGGTAATGTTAGGTTCTTTATTAGCTTTCCAATGATGTAATTTTTTTCACTTTCTAACAATGTTAAGCCTTTCATCCATAATTTATTTTGTTTGTACGTCCATTTTTCTTCAAAAAGTAGTCTTTGGTATTTTTTTCGCTGTAAATTAATCGTTCATCGAAATTTGAAATAAATTACATTTTTAGAAACTAGACTCCATTCTACAATTTAAAAAAACTCTATTAGTTTAAAAAAAAATTAGGGGCAGCACGGCCAAAATTCTGCTTTTTAGGAAGTGCCCACTTAGAAAATTAATAAAAAATCAAATATTCATTAAAAAATTATCAGAAAATATCCAGTCCTTACTACATACTATTATCTAACTTCTGACCAGAGCAATTTTAAAAATACTACAAAAAATTCCACCGTGCTTAGGTCACACAAGAGTTGCTATGTTATGTTTTTCTGATAGAAACAACAACAATTTGCGTGTGTCCCTCTTCTGAACCCCTTAATCTCAACCATTTTCAAAATAAATTAGTAGTTTAGAAAGTAGACTCGTAGCACTACGGTCCTTGTTTTTGTTCCATCTAAAAATTTTGAGTGTAGCTATCCTCAATTTCACATCCAAGGTCAATATTTCCTAATTTCAGAAAAAAAGTGGCCACTTAAGCCCCTTTTTTGGGAACCATCTTGGTGCACTTACTTGGGGGCTGGCTTGGTATAAGAAGTTTTTCAAGAGGACCTAGTATGAATGGGGGCCAGTGATGTTGGCCTCCCCTTATCATGATATGCATGATTTTTTGTATTGTAATTATAGGGCCATTGGTATAGGGGTCACTCTTTTACATATATGGGCATGGGAGGACATTGTTGTGCTCTGATCAATTGTCCACATGGCATATGTGGAGCTAGATGATCTAGATGACTGGATTGCACTTCTCTGCTAAGACTACTGACTTCTCTTGATGAATAGCACTAAGGGGAATATTTAATCCCTCATCCTTTGGTGCCTTAAAGAGGTTTTCACCATTGGACATGCCCTTTTTTTTTACTACTTTTAAGTCAGAGAGTGCCATAGTGTGGTTTTCACTCAAAGACCTAGATATTATTCTTAAATTTTCACTTTTACGACTAATGGATTCAATCCTTTCCCAATAATATGTATGTGTGTCCAACTCAATGTTGAACCCATATTTGTAATCTCCACATGTTAGAGTATCCCGCAATCCCATGAATTTGGAGAGAGCCTCATCATTTTGAATGTGTCCAAAACTGGTGGTCCTCATTGGTCATAATCGATGAGTTGGAGGTAGACAAGTTTTAGCTCATTGGTTTGGTTACTTGGTTTGAAAGATAGGGTACTAATCATGAGAAGGGAGGAATCCTTGAATAGCATGGGTAGGCCAGTTATGGGGTCCTCATCACACACATCAATTATATCAAACATATAGTTTTCTAAAGGAAAACCTATGGATACCGGTAACTAAGGGGGAGCTTTGAATTTTCTAACCAAGGAACCTTTGCCAACTATGGTTATTTTTGGAGGGGTACATGCAAGGCCAAGATTTTTTATACGCTTCCCAAGAATGATAGGTTCTACAAGACCATTGCAATTTTATCTGAGTTTGTTGTTTTTGTTGTAGCCCATGCTAAGCACCATCTGTAGTCCTTTGCTATTATCATCCATGGGAAGATCAGGCACAAACCTTTCATCTTGGTATATAAAACTTGATGTCTTTTTCATCTACCATTTCTTGGTTTAGGTCTCCCCAGCTTTTGAATCTGGAGGGATTTGCTTTAAAGATTTAAGATGGGGTTTTAATCAGTTGGGGCTGCCCACGAGACCTAGGAGATTGAGGTAACTCTCCTATTACAAAGGCACTCTTTTTCATTTTGGAGTCCCCACATCCATTATCTTGGATAATGACTTTGACATCAGAAATGTATGGAATGGAGGGTGTCTTTGTCTCAGAAGTGGAGGTGAGGGTAGATGGGTCAATATATGGAGATGTAGGGCCTTCATCATTCTTTGGGACTTGAGGGATCTTGTAGTACTTGGTTTCCAAATTCTTGCAATAATAAAATGTTTTAGGATCTCCATGGACTATGACCTCTTGATTTTCATAGGGAAATTTGACACATGGATGGAAGGTGGAGGTGATAGCTTGCATCCCATGGATCCATGGGTGTCCCAGAAGGATATTGTAGTTTCCATGATAGCTGGCCCTACTTGAATAGGGAGTTGAATAGTGCCTTGATACACTCATTCTTGATCATCATATGCCCTAATTGTAATACCTTTACTTTTTTCAATGACATCCTTAGAGAATCCCATATTCTTTATTAGCTTGAGGGTATAAATATTCAGACATGCACCCCATCCACCAAGACTCTTTTAACTTTATTTTTATGGACCAAGACCTCAAGATGGAGTGTGCAGTTATGAGATGGTTGAGTTGGGAAGTCCTAATAGGAAAATGTTAGGAGATGTGGAGTGGTGATATGTCTTGCCATAGCTTGGAACTGGTCTGCATCAAGATCTGTGGGAACAATGGAAGAATGCAATTCTTCCTCTAGGATCTTCCTATGCGTGGGTGAGATTTTTAGCAACTCCATGATGGAGATCTAGGCAGGGGTTCTTTTCAACTGGTCCAAGACATTATAACCATCGGGTATTGAATTTGGATTGGTAGTGGATGCTTTGGGTGCTTGGGATGGTTCAGAAATGGTAACTCTACCACCACCGGCAGTGACTACACAATCAACTTTGGCTCCCTTGACATTGACAACAGTGACACATTCATCTAAGGACATAACAACATGATTTTAAACATGTTTCACATTGTTATTCTTTTCCTTTCCATTGTTGTTCCCTTTATTGTGATCTAGCATTAGATTTGTGTATATCTTAAGGTCCTAATTTCCTACAGGTTGTTCAACATTTATGGTTCTATCATTGATAAGGTCTTGGATCAAATTCTTTAGTCTCATGCAACTAGTCATGTGCCCCTTGATTTTATGAAAATAGTAAAATTAGTTTTCATTATACCATGGTGGTTTCACTTGGGGCCCTTGATAATTCTCTAAAATGAGGATTTTAATGAGATTCTCTTGTACTAGTTTTCTCATGACAAATTCAATTGATTCCATAAGGGGTACAGTGTATTTTTCATTTGGGGGATACTTGTTCCATGGGGTGGTCCCCCTTAATTATTCAAATTATTTACCACTTGATTGTTGGCTTGTTGTGATATTGCATTGGCTTGTGTGTTGTTTCGGTTATTGATTTGTGGTTGTTGATATGATTGTATGTTTTTCCTTGGGGCATTGATAACAACTTTGGCATCAACCACACCATCGTTAGTAACGTTCTTGTTCTTTTCCCATGTGTGAGGTTTTTTGTTATAACTAGTTGATGGACGGTTTTATTGATAAGTAGGTGCTGCCCCTTGTGTGATAATGGCTCTTTCAATGTTAAAGCACCTTGGGGATCAACTAGTCATATGTGGTAATGCATTGCATTTTCAGATGGAAGGATAAGGTCCCTTCGATATTGGTAATCATAGTACATATTTGTTGTTCTTCTAGCATATTCCACTTGTTCCTCTTGGTCTTGGATCACCATTGTTGTAAGAAGGATACAAATGTATCCCCATTGGCTTGTTTTAAGGCGGATAGTTCTTCTAGACTTACGTCCATGCCTATGTTGAATGAGTAGTTTTGTATGAATGCGTCCACAATTTCTTGGAAATGTTTGATTCTAGGATGAGATGAGAGAACTATTCCATTGTTGCGACAACCAAACTTTGAGGGGAAAGTCACATTAGATAAGAATTGTCGTATGTGACTTCCATACAATGTACCTAGAATTCCCTAATGTGATCTTTAGGATTACCCATCCCACAATATTTGTCAAATTTAGGGATTTCAAGTCCTTGTGGTAATGGCACCATCTCAATGCTCCTGTCAAATGGATAAGGGAAAAAGTTTCTTAGTGCTTTTGTTGTCTTTCTTGATTCGAGGTCTAGCACTTGTTGTGAGAGTAACTTGATTTGTGCGGACACATCATTTTGTAGATTAGGTGGTGGGATGAATGTATTTGAGGTGGTTTGATCATTTGAGTGATGGGTGGATTACTTTTTTTGTTTGTGGAAGGCCGTTACAAGTTTTTTTGTGCGACTAACACTTGCTGGTGTAGACATGTAAAATAGATCGATTGACATTGTGCAATTTATCCTAACTTACTAACATCATTTCTTCCTGAATCATACCTTGGTCTAACCATTTAATTAAATCTCCTTATCTGATTAAACTCATCAATATTCCTCTCTTAATTGAATAAATCATTTCATCTAATTAATTCAATCTCTTTTGTAAATTAAATCAATTCATCTGATCTAATTATCCCTATTTAATTAAATAATCAATTTATTTGATTAAATCTCTAAAATCATCTATTAAATTAAATAAATTAAAACCTTATTTGATTTAATCTAACACCATCTCTTTTAATTAAATAAATTAAAATCCTTATTTAATTAACCTCTTATCATATTCCTCTCTTATTTGATTTAAATAAATCCTTAAATTTGAGTCAAATAGTGACATCATCTGACCTCTCTCATTAAATTAATTAACCCTTGATTAATTTAATCCCATCTCATGTCCCATCCTCTAGATAATGCAATTTGCACATGAAAATAAATTTAATTCATTTATTAAATCTTTATTTTCCTCACAAGGCATCTTTTGGAATATTCTCTCAATTTGAATTCAAAAATTCCAAGTCAACATGTACATCCAATAAGGCAATAACTTCATCTTACATGCCCTTTTCCTTGAGCCAAGTGGAATTTATTGCATTTTCCTTCCCTCTTGCAAGTCATTTCAACAAATTTGAAATTCAAAATTATGCATTTATTGGCAAGATCCCCAAATCTTGCACATCCTCCATCCATTCATAGCTTGACAAGTGGCATCATGCCATTAGATGAATGTAGTCCCACATTGCTCAAATTTGGACATTCATCCATCTTGGAATTATATAAATAAATAGCTCATATCCTTGTTTGATCATCCACAATCTATGTAAAGTTACCATGCTCAAATATCTCTCCAATTTCATCCATTATCATTGAGTTCTTAGTTAAGTTTTTGTAGATTTTTGGCTTGGATCTCTCATCATTCATCAACAAAGTGGATAAATCTCATCAACATATCAAAGCTTGCATCTTAGGAATTGGGAAAGGGCCAATTTTCACATCAAATTGGCACCAATTCCCCCATGGGATCATGAATTTGCACACTTAAATTAGGATTCAATCTATTTTGTTTTCTTTATCATGATTTTCATTATTTCCATTCCTACTTTGAGTTTGTAATTGGATTTCATGGGGAATCCTTATTTTGACTTGCAATCTATTGTTTAACTTGTTTATTCTTATTGTTTTGCAGGTACCAAGGTTGGGGTTCGTACATTTGGCACTAGAAGGAGGGATGGATATCATTCCCTATCACTTTTTCCCAAATTTTTTGCATTTTTTACTCATACATAGAAAATTCTAATGCTGGGAGCTCAACGTCATTGTTTTGGCACCGATGTCTCTTCAATGTCGCTATATAGCACCATGGGAGACTCAAAGTTCGACACTGGACTCAGCCCGTCAAGAAAATTTGAATTATAATCTCTATTGTTGGACTCGTTGACTCACAAAAAAATCAAAGAGTATCAAACTACGACGTTGGAAGAATACTGCGACGCTGGGTGAAAAGTGTGATGCAGTTGAGCTCTTTGTCCTTGCATAGAGCAACACTAACTGGGAAGCATTACTATAAGAGCACCGCTTAGAAATCAAACTACAATGCAGTTACAAGTTGCGACGCTGGAAGGGAGTAAAAAGGGGAAATTTAATTTTAGCACGTGCTCTTTGATTAATGACCAATTTTTCCTCTATTTTCTACTTTCTGGTCTCTATATTTTCTAGAATCTGACTGGTTTTTTCCCTTGTAGGTTGGAAATCAAAAATGAAGAAAGGAGAAGCATGAGAAGGATGTTCCATCAAATCAAAGTGTTTTTAAACACTTTAGTGTTTGCTTAACACTTTTTCACAAAATTTTTATCACTTCTTTCTTAGGACACTAGTATTCATTTGGGTTTAAAAAGAATCTTTCCATTTCTTGCAAAAGGCTAAAATGAACATTAGGAATGTAACTTACTAGATTTTGTTTCTTTGGGTAACAAATTGAACAAAGTGTTTATCATTTATCTTTTGGTGCTTAAAAAGAAATCGCATTTTGCTTTGAGGATTTAAAAATAACAAGTACAACTTTGTTTTGTGAAGGCTTACTTGAACTAACCTCATTGAAAAAGGATGTATGTGCTTCTCTCCCACTTTATAGCGATCTTGAGAATCAAAAGGCCTTTTTCATGAGTTTAGGATGAGACAAAGCAATCACCTCCATGCTTTGATTTGGGTTTAAAATTGAACAAGATCTTGTGCAAGTGTGAGTGGGGGCATTATCACATATATTCTCTCTTTGTGGCCATCAAAGATTGATCAAGTTATGGATTTTGTTCTCTATTCACTTTTGTTTATCCTAGAGGGCTTGCCTTGGGGAAAAAGTACTCACCCAAGGGAATGACTCAACCGGTAACACTCTAAAGCCAAGAGTATTTCCAACCGGTATATAAATGTGGGTATTGGAGTAAATTCCAATATCACGTGGTTGATTCTAACAAGATGGATCCAAAAGAGGACTCTTGCCGTATGGGTCAATCTCCACGAATAGAAAGTCCTTATTAAAACCCATGTGCTAGAATTTTCCAAAATACTTTAATCTATTTTTTGTTGTAAGAACGGTTGTTTTGAAGCCACCGCACACTTTTATAGTCTTTTAGTAGAAATGGAAAACATGCCACGGGAGTTTCATGGGTGTTGATGCTTGGTTGCCCTGTACAAGTGAGTGTCATGGAGGGGAGCCAGTGGGGTCAAGCATTTAACCATTCACTAAAGATAAGCATAGCTGGACTTGTCTAAGTGGGAATCCAATAAATATTATCTTACACATCCATAGGATTGTAATTATTCTTGGGTTACAAAATGCATTGCTTGATTGAAAATGTCTCAAAAACAAACACTTAACATCACCATCCAAATTTTCAAACCCTTTTGGAGACAAATGCCATTGACTCAATCTATATGTTATTGCTTTCCCTTGGGATTCACATCCTTAGAGGTTTCTAAACATTGGATTACATCTTGATTTGTCTCCTCAAGTAAACAATTGGAAAACCCTTTCCTTAAGTTCATCGAATTTCCACATAACATATCTTGTGGGGTTTGAAGAAATTAAGACATTGGACACCTTAGTTTGAAAAATTAATCAAAGAAAGTGTTTTTCGTAAAATGAAGCCATTAAGCAAAGCTAAACAAAATGAAATTTCATGTGTGTTGAATCCTCATGATTCTTGAAAAGGTCCAAAATGAAAAATCATTAGTTGGAAATATATGTCCAAATTGAACCATTCTTTGGTTATAAAGGTCTCTAGGAAGCATTTGCATGTTCTTCAATACCTAGGTCTAGCCAAACAAAGTGTCTTTTTTAGGTTCACCTTAGGATCAAGGAAAATCAAAATCTTTTTCATTCATCCTTCAAACATCAAAACAAACAACATCTCATTATCAACTTTGGAAAATCTTGGAATCATCCTTAAATTCAAGGCTTTTTGGAAAAATCAAAATCATCAAAATCATTGAGACTAAATCCTTGAAAACTTTATCAAAATCACCTTTGGCTAGCTATGTGTAGATGCATCCTTCTTCATATGTGTTGATGGCCATTTTGGCACCACAACAATGCAAGAAGAATATTCCTAGTCTCCTTCTCCTGAAAGAGAAAGGGAACACATGGATGCCTTAGCTCCCAAGGTCTTGGTAGTTGGGTCTCAATTGTGTTGATGTTACTCAATGGTCAATGCAACAATAATATTCAAGGGGCCTACTGGTGTTGAGATTTTGGATTGTTCTTTGATCAAACATGAATTTAAACTTACTCTAACCAGGGGTTTTAAAGAAACAGAAAAAGATAGCTCAGGGCTTTGGAACAGGAAAGAACGATGATTCATCCAACATAACCAAACTTGTTGCCCTTCAAGGAACTCTTAACTAAAACTGTAGAACAAAATTAACTTGTGATTAACACATAGTATCATTCATTCACAGTGTTGATTTCAACAACTGATTATAGACTACCATTTAAGCAAAACATAAAATGAGATTTCATTCCTTGAAAGCCTTCAAAATCAAATGATTAACTTAAGATAAATACCTTTCTAGAACACAATATTAAGTAGATTTGAATCAGGTTGCTTCTGCTATGGGTGAGATAGATAAACAACATTTACAAATCTAGCACAATCACTAGTGTATAGAAAACATGTGTCTTCAGACTGTTTCCATCTACACTAGGAAAATTTTTTAAATACATTACAATCTATACTGAAATCTAACTACTAACTAAGAAGACAAGAGAAGCTCTCATTACTGAGAATCAAGATGCAACTCGATCTCCTTCTGCTAGCTGACTAACTCCTAACAGTTCTCTAAACCTAGAAGTTCAAATCTAGAAGTGCTAACACTATAACTCTGGAACCCTTTACAAAGAGGAAAGAATGCCATATATACACCACCTCTTGAAAAGAAAGTCAGCGCCCATTTTAGGGTTTACAAAATAACTACGATGTCAGAGGGTTGGCATCCAGATCATTTCAAGGGAGTCATCTCTACATTGAATTTGAATCCTTGCCATCTATTTCGGTGAAGATTGTCTCTTGAGGTGTTATGTAGATCTTTTGCATCTACCGCACTTATTTCTGGCCTCCGTTTCCATTTTCAAACTCTAGCGGTGCTACTTTGAGTGCCCCAAAATATCACTATTAATGTCGAACTACTTTTGTTAGTAGATACCAGCTATCCATTTCACTCGACTTTATCTTCTTCCCTCGACACTCTTTCCACTCTAGATTCGATCTTCTACAATTTATCAGTGTAGCCTAGGCCAGTTGGTGAGACATTCCAGCGAGCCATAGAGGTCATACCGATCTTGTAAAGACCATCGATAAGATTGCATCCTTTTGGGATGACCATACGACAAAGTTTTTCTTTCGGCGAGCCCTATTTATTCTGGTGGGGTCCTCTTTCTATCGGTAGGGCATCCGCCTTTGGCAAGACATCATGGCAAGTGCTAAGAGATATAGTGATATGCTCTTTCATTAGTGGGTTCATTGCTATTAGCAAGGCCAACATTATTTGGGCAGACGTTTCAACGAGCTCAATGCATGACACTGAGGGCACAAAAATATGTCGATGAGACCCCATTGGGTCGACAAGACCTTTCATCGAGATCCCAAAGAAATATCCTCATGCACATGACCTGATCCTACAAAACAAGGTCCTCATTAAAAAAACACATTAATATCATGCCTTTTACTAAAAGGAAACTTAACTCCAGTGGAGGCGGAACCAAAATTGAACTGGGAACACATTTCCCCTTTAAAACTGGTGGAGGTGGGACCAAAAGAAAACTGGAACAGGGAACAGAGTTGGGGTAGGGATGAGCCAGGGAAATAAACCATATTTTTGAGTTCATACCCCATCCCAGTCCCAGGTCCGTGAAGGAAACTAAAATGCAAAGGATGGAACCAAAAAAATGACGGGGTCAAAATAGACCTCGGGCGAAGGACAAAGCAGAACCGAGACCGAAACCAAATCCAGAATTGAAACTTTTTGAAAGTTTTAGCTTTGGATTTTGTTCTGGTCCTGCCTTTGCTATTGCTCAAAAGACAAAGAAGGGACAAGGGAAAGCAAGAGAAAGGGGAGGGAAAACCCCACAACAAAAAAGTAGAAGAAACCAAAAGCGAAAGAACAAAAGACATGGAACCGGGATTGGAACATAACCTAAACCTGAAACTTTGAGGAAGTTTTAGGGTTCGAACGCAGTTTGGGTTCCGGGTCTGCCAAGACAAAAAAAATAAAAAATGCCCAAGACTAAAAATAAAACACTTAAGGAAAAGAATAAAAATGGAAAATGACTGACAAAAGGGAACAAAAGGGAAAGGCGGGATTAGGGTTAGGATGGGACCCGAACGAGAAACCTTTTGAGAAGTTAAACATTCGAATCTGGACTTGAACCCGCTTCTGAGCAAGAACAAAAGACATGTATAAAGGGTTGTTGGAATTGGAACTAGGGATGGAACAAGACTAGAATTTAGAGGGAATTTCCAAGTCTGATATTGGTCCTAGTTCCACTTCCCAAAGAAATTTTAAAATAAAATTTCTAAGGAAAAAAACCAAAGGCCAAAGAAGCCAAAAGAGAATGGGGGACCCATTTTGATCTTGATCAAAGTGGGGTAGTTATGCAAGGCATAACAAATGGTGACTCAGCTAGGAAAATGGTTTAACCATTTACATGAATCTGAAGGATTCAGCTACCTAGAACTCTTGGTTCATGAACATTAAAACTCTAGTTGGGTCAGCTTATAACAAGCAAGGTAGAGCTAGAATCTTAAATGTAAGTCAATCAATGACTACCCTTGAATCTATGTGTGTTCTTGATTGTGCATCACCCTTTCATAAAATTTTCTTCACCTTTGGAATAATAATATGCAAGATTTGAGTCACATGAGTTGATCCCCTTAGCTGTTGTGCAATGATATCTTGGGCATTGCTCTACTGCTAGTCAGGCATCCATAGCCCCGATGAAGATACCTCTAGTTTCCTCACATCATTGCTCTACTGCCAGTTAGGCATCCATAGCCTTGGTAGAGATACTGGAATCACCCATTCATATTTAGTCTTTCCTTTCTCTTTTAGATAATTCTTTTCTTTTCTCTTTCTCTTTTTTTTTTATAGAGTTTCAGATATTGCATTTAGCTCTTTCTTCAATATTTCAGACATTTAACATCTGATCTGGGTTGAAAACTACCATGGACCTCATAACAACACTTGGGAGATCATATTTTTCACTCAAATCTTACAACACCATAATCCTAGGAAAAATATACCATTACAAGAGGAGATGATCTTAGTAATTTGTGACAGATTTAGGGGAGCTAATGAAGGTTACTTACTTGGCACCTTGCTTCAAAACTTTCCATAACTCTTATTGACAACAAGCATGAAACAATGAGTTGAGGACCAAAATCATCTGATCAAACAACCTGAAAATATCTAAACCACTTTTCTCCTAATGACCAGAGTACGCTTCAGATAACAACCCATAGCTTCAGAATGGAAAAAAAATAGATAAACCCCCAAAGAACAAAAAAAATAAAATAAAGAATAAAGAGAACAAAAGGAGACAGGGACAAATGTACAAACAAGAAGCTATTTAGAGATAGGGACAAATTTACAAACTTTTGGTGGCTTCCCTTCTTTTCATTGACTTTATCCCATAACAGTACTAGGTCTGATATCCTAAAAGCTTTTATCTTGGCTCTTTTGTCAAACTAGCATTTGACAACAGCCTGATGTCTAAAGAACTGTTGTAAGGCCACATCTCTCTGCTCTTCTAATTTCAACAAAGCAGCTAACCTGACCTCTATCCTATTGCCCTCAAAGTAGAATATATGCATGAACTCGAGGATAGGTATTTGCAGATAGATGAGAAAGACAGGCTCTTGGCCATATATACCAACTTGAATGGTGATGTGTTTAAAGCAGCCTTACTCCTAGTTTGATTTGACCACAATGCAAACCTAAGCTGGGTAGGCCAGTCTCTAGGGTTATTCTCTAACAATTTCTTAATGACCCCTAAGAGGTTCTTATTGGTTGACTATGCAACTCTGTTGCCTTGTGGATAACAATTTGACGAATACTTCAAGAAAATATTGTGATCATATGCCTAGGAAATGAACTCAGCTAAAGAAAGAGCAGAACTATTATCACATACCAGAGTGAAGGGTACCCCAAACCTTGTAGTGATGTACTCGGTAAGGAACTTGATCACTACCTCTGTTGTGTTGTTTTTGCAAGGTATGGCCTCTATCCATCTCATGCAGTAATCAGTAGTAGTCAAGATGAAATTATGTCCTATAGAGGAATTTAGGTTAATTACTCCAATGAAATCTAGTGCCCACTAGGAAAATGGCCTTACCTAATAGACGGGTTGTAAAGGCATGGCTGCATGGCATTCCTTTGATGCAGAGATCTGATAGATGTGGCATGTCCTCACATGTTGATGGGAATCTTTGAATACATAGGGCTAGTAATTACTAGATCAGAGGATCTGGTGTTCCAATGAGTCTGCAGACCCATGGCCTATGCCATGTTTCCCATGAAATTCACAGATCACTTGCTTGGCCTCTTGATGATCAAGGCACTTTAAGTATACTCCTTTAAAATTCTTCCTGTATAGGAGTCCTCCTTTAAACATATAGTGTGAGATTTTTAGTCTCAGTGCTCTCCTCTAAGTAGCATTCATTCCCTCCGGACACTGGTTATTGAGCATAAAACAAATGAGATCAGCATACCATGGGTTGTTTGAGAAGGACTGAGTAGTATATTGTTGACAAATAATGTTGTTACCAGCATCAGCCATAGATTTAGATAAACCCATAACCTTGACTAATTTCACGGGATGTATCTCTAGATCGAATTCTTGTAAGATGGCCATCCATTTGCCCCTCCTTTCTCCTAGTTCACTCTGTATTAGTAGAGACTTGACAGCAGCATCAGGAACTACAACAATAATTTGACTTCAAAGGATGTAATTCCTGAACTTCTTGATAGCCCAAACCAACGCAAAAGCTTGCTTCTCCAAAGGTGAATATTTGATTTATGCGTTCTTTGAAGAACTCATGAATGCAATTGGCCTTTCTTCCCCCTCTTCTCTCTGCTGAGTTAGAACAACTACACAAGAATGCTCGGAGGCAAAAGAATAAATATAAAATGGCCACAAGTAGTCATGGCTAGTGAGGACTTGAGCTTCTGAAATGGATCGCTTAACTTGAGAAAATGTAGCCTTTGCCTCATCACTCCACTCTATTTTGGCATCCTTCATCATCTCATTCAAGAGCTTCACAATTTCTACAAAGCCTATGATAAACTTCCTCACGAAGTTGATCTTTCCAAAGAAGGATCTCATCTCCTTCTTTCTTCCTAGCATAGCTATCTTGAGGATGGACTCAACTCAATTTGGGTCAATGGATATTCCTCTTTCTAAAATTATATGTCCCAAGAGCTTCCCTTCAGAAACTCTGAACACACAATTTTTTAGGATTTAAGGAGACTCCATACTGGATACATCTCTAGAGAACCTTGGCTAAATCTGCATCATGATTCAATCGATCCTTGAAGAACACTGTCAGGTCATCTATGTAAACAATAATGCATTTTCCAATTAGATCCTTGAAAGAGATGTCCATGGCACGTTGGAAAGTTGCTCCAGCATTTATCAGACAGAATGGCATTCTTCTGTATGCAAGCATCCCCCACTTGGTAGTGAAAGTCGTCTTCATCCTATCTTCAAAGTTGACCATTACCAGATTGTATCTAGAGTAACCGTCCAAGAATGACATCATCTGTGCTCCATTAATAGTATGCAGAACTTTTTCTAGAGGAGGAAGTGGGTAGTTATCCTTTTCTGAAGCTCTATTCAAGTTTTTGAAGTCAACACATAACCTAATCTCCCTGTTCTTTTTATGGACTAGAACTAAGTTAGCCACCCACATTGAATGGCACATAGGGAAAATTATCCTTGTAGACAGCAATTTCTAAACCTCTTTATAGATCAATGGTTCAATCAGAGCATTGACAGGGCACTGCTTCTGTCTGAAGGGTTTAGCTTTGGGCCTCAAGGGAATAGTGTGAGTCATAACTAAAGCATCAAATGTTTGCAGGTCCTCATACCCCCAAGCAATCATAGCAATATCCTTTTTGAGTGCCCTCAATATTTCTTCTCTAATTGCTTTCGGACAGTCCTTCCCTATGTAGACATTCCTTTTAGGGCTAGAATCAGCCAGGCTAATTGTCTCATATTCGCCTCCTTTTTCTTCAACTGATGCCTTCTATCAAGCCCTTGGGTTTGAGTAAAAAATACTTTCCAAGGAAACCATTCCCTTGGGAATGTTATTACTTTTTTAGATTAAGGACTCCTTCTATATCACATTCTTTAGGTTTCCAATCCCCTTGATCTCTATTAGACTCATCAATAATTTGTCCTTCAAAAACATCAGAACTTGCTAAGAAAACCAGAATGTGTCGATCATCCTCAAAGACCTGGAAATTCTTGATATTGTCAGGAACAATTGGGGTGTACATCAATTCCACTGAGAATCTTTTAAACTTGGAGCCTTGCATAGGTTCCAAGGTGCTTGCAGCCACAACCAGTGAGTCAACTACTTGATTTTGTTCTCTAGGGATTAAGCTAATCCCAAAGGCATCAAAATCTTTGATTAGGTTCCATACCCTGTTTCTATATGCTACCAGCCTTCTGTTGTGACATGTATACTGGCAACGCACTTGCTTGACCACAATTTTTGAATCTCCCTTAACCACCAAGGCAGTGACCCTCTTCCTATGTGCAAACATCAGTCCTTGAGCTAGGGCTTCATAGTCAGCTACATTATTAGTGCATCCAAATTGTAGCCTGTAAGAATTAAAGAAAACTTTCCCTTTCGGGTTGGTTAGTACAATTAGAAACACCATAGCCTATTTTAGATTTAGATCCATCAAAGATGAGCATCCATAATTGATCGCAGGTTGGAGTTGATTCTTTTGTCACTGTTACGGGTGCTTGAGTTAGATAATTCCCAATTGGGGTTGCTTGATCTTTTGCATCGGGCATAAGTAAAGAATGTTGTGTAAGTTCCTTATGCATGCTCTCCAAGTCATGTTTAGTTATAGCATCCGATCTGTGACTATCCTTCTGGAAATCACTAGTGTCTTTAATTAACCCCATGGGTTTTGTTTCATTTGTGAGTGCAGGGGTGTCTAACAAACCTTCGGGTTACTCTTTATTAATAGGATGATTTGAGCTTGTGTCTAGAGTGGGTTTGATCTGAAAAGGGATTTCTCTTGAAAGTATTGTATCCCTAGTTAGCATGGTTTCTTCATTGGCCTCAAATGCAAAGCTGTCTACAATGGTCTCAGGATGACTTGTGCTAGCTTCCTTAGCTTGGGAAACATGATTTAAAATGTCCCTGCAAGGTTGACAAGTCAATTTAGAATGACTTTGATAATGTACCCTACACTAGTTAGGGAGCAAGAGACTTTGCATACCTATATGTGCCCCTAAAACCAATTGGTCTTGTTGCAGCTTTATAATCAAGTCCTGTTGATTTTTATCAATGGTTGGGTTAAGGTTTCTTGTTTTGACCTGTCTTTAGCATTGAGAAATGAGAAGGTTAGGATTTCCTCACTTTTGTAAACCCCCATCTCAGTTTTGAAAAAGGATACCTCATTTAGGTAATCATATTTGGTGATGATATGCTTTAGGTGAGGCTCACTTTCAATCCTAATCTGATTAGGAATCCCTTTCCATGATAGCCACATATGTGAAAAGTCAAGGGAAAGATATCCCCCAAATTTTTCATCAAATCTTGGCTTACCAGCATACCATAGGTCTCGAGAATATCTACCACTTGAATGTCTATGTTGGTTAGGATCCTAGGATCTGATCCTACTTGAATGTGTATGTTTTTTAACTCCCCTACCACATTTACCTTTTTTTTTCAAGTTGAATGACCTTTTTATTGGTTTGAATGGGGTTTAATCCCAGCTTCTTACATATGGAAAATGGCATGACATTTCCTGAAGCCCCCGAGTCCAATAAGCAGTTATGTAGGTTCTTACTAGAAATTTTTAAACTTAAAAGGAAAGGTGGAGTACCTACCTTGTTTCTGTATAAGGCTACATTCACGTCCCCAGTAGGTGCCACCCTACTCTTTCCTTTTTACTTATCGGCTTGTTCTAGAGCCTTCAACACTATTTCCCTTTAAGCAGGGTGCCACTTTAAAATGTCAAAATATGAAAAAGAAGTTTTCTGCTTCTGCATCTCAAAAACAATGTCAAATTTTGCATTATAACTTGAATTACCTTTGAAAACAGCAGAGGAATTACCCTTGTTATGGAGATCAGGCGAGCCTTGTGGTGGAGGAGGATTATTATGAGCACCTTGATTTGGAGGCACCATGTGATTAGGAGGTGTTGATGTAGTGAATGGCCCCTTACCTTGATTTCTTCAAAAGTGTCCTCCCTTCATCTGAAAAGCTTGGGCATCATATGAATCTTCCTCTGGTTCATTCTCTTCTTGCCTTGGGAATGAGGGCTCCTCCTCGAAGAGCTCATAAGTCATTGCAGTATCCACTGAATCACCTCCTTTGTGTGAATTCCCCTAGAATGTGTGGGCATCTTCGTGTGCCATCTTAACAACTTTCTCCATCTAAGGGTAGTTTACCTCAGAATGGGTTGTTGTATCATGCAATCTACACCAATTGGTCATGAAGTTGAGGTCAGCCACATTTGTAGTATGTGCTCTCTCCTCATTTGCTTGATAGTTGTCAGGGACTCCACCATTATTAGGTCCCATATTCCACTGTCTATTGTTGTTTGGCCTTTGATTATACCCTATGTTTTGGTTTTGGTAACCTCTTTGGTTGTAGTTATTGTTATTCTGATAGGTACCCTAGTTGTTGTTGTTTTGGTTAGGGTAATTGCCTTGGTTTTGAGAGGGGTTCAAGCGAAGTTGAGCCATGTCATTGGTAACTTGAGACAGTATTTTCTTTGGGGTTTCTACCTCATTTGCAAGTTGGACTGTCTTTTCACTTTCCATGTTCTTAACAACAGGTGGCTGATCAACATGAATTGGTGTTCCAATTTGGTTAAGATGACCATGGGAACTTTGAGGAACCTATGGTTGTTGAAAGAGATCAGAAGTTCCAGTAGCAAAGAATGGGATAGGTGGTTGGGTTTTCAGTTCAGACATAGGCTCATAGTGGGAAGTAGACATCCCTAGGATAGTGTTGAATAGAGGAGTTGAGCTATGCATCTAATATCCCATTAATGGGAAACCTCCTCCCAGACTTCCTTGTTGAGAACTGACCTGCTACTACAGCTTAATATCCAAGTGATAGACTTTGGATAGAGAATCAATATTAGTTGTTGGATATGTCCTTTGCAAGAACAATCCAAGAAAAGGAGCTATAACCCTAAAGTATGCCTAGATAGCATTGTTCTCAATAACCAGATAGGGATCTTGCAATCTCCTGTACATTCATTGGAACCTAGTATTGAAAAAAGGTAGGGATTCACCTAGTTCCTCCTTATGGTTGCAAAATGATGATATAAAAGAGTTGGATCCACATACACCATAAACTGGTTAATGAAAGCATTTTCCAAATGTGTCTAGGTCAAAATGGAACCTTGAAGAAGATTAAGGTACCAATTGTATGACATATCCCCTAGAGAGTAAGGGAATAATCTACAGACTACATCATGGTGGGTTATCTGAGCTCTAGTACAAGCATCCTTGAAAGATCGTATATGTTCCTCAGCACTCCTTGAATCACCTTGAATGTACTTAGGGCAGAATTTCTTAGGGTTTTTGGGCATATCATGAAAACTTCTAGGGATAGTCCCCAATGGAGAGGGATTATTCTAAAACAATTCCATTGGTGGCAATGGTGGTGGTTTAGCCAGCTGTTGTATGGGTTGAATCGGCTGTGATGACAATTGAGATGAATTGGCGGGTGGATTAATGGGTATCCACTGGGGTATTGGTGAAAATCCTAGTGGAGTGAGTGGGGCTAATAAGGGTGGTATAATGGTTGCCCCAGTTCTGTGATGCTTATGACTCTTGTGTCTTGTCGGGGTCTTGAGCTCTATGAAAGATGACGGATTTTTAGCTGATTGAAGAACTCTGTCGGACTTCTCTAGAGATGAAAACCCAGCTTTATCCAGCTTTCCCTTCTCAGCCCTCCTTCTTGTGCCAGTTCTTATAGATGGCAATTTTGGCACCACAACAATGCAAGTAGAATATTGTTAGTATGCTTCTCCTAAAAGAGAAAGGCAACACATGGATGCCTTAGCTCCCAAGGTCTTGGTAGTCGTGTCTCAACTGTGTTGATGTTACTCAGTGGTCAATGTAATAGTAATATTCAAGGGGCCTACTCATGTTGAGCTTCTGGATTGTTCTTTGATCAAACATGAATTTAAAATTACTCTAACCAGGGGTTTTAAAGAAATAGAAAAAGATAGATCAGGGATTTGGAATAGAAAAGAACGCTAATTCATCCAACTTAACCAGACTTGTTTCCCTTCAAGGAATTCCTAACTAAAACTATAGAACAAAATTAACTTGTGATTAACACACAGTATCATTCATTCACAGCACACTAATTTCAACAACTGATTATAGACTACCATTTAAGCAAAACATAAAATGAGATTTCATTCTTTGAAAGCCTTCAAAATCAAATGATTAACTTAAGATAAATACCTTTCTGGAACACAATATGAAGTAGATTCAAATCTGGTTGTTTCTACTATGGGTGAGACAGATAAAAAACATTTACAAATCTGGCACAATCACCAGTGTACAGAAAACCTGTATCTTCAGACTACTTCCATCTACACTAGGAAATTTTTTTAAATACATTACAATTTGTACTAAAATCTAACTACTAACCAAGAAGACAAGAGAAGCTCTCATTACTGAGAAAAAAGATGCAACTCGATCTCCTTCTGCTAGCTAACTAACTCCTAATAGTTCTAGCTCTAAACAATTCTCTAAACCTAGAAGTTCTAATCTAGAAGTGCTAACACTAAAACTCCAGAACCCATTACACAGACGCAAGAATTCCATATATACACCACCTCTTGAAAAGAAAGTCGGCACCCATTTTAGGGTTTACAAAATATCTACATTGTTAGAGGGTTGGCATCTAGATCTTTTCAAGGGAGTCAGCTCTGCATTGAATTCGAATCCTTGCCATCTATGTCGGTGAAGATTGTCTCCTGAGGTGTTCTATAGATCTTTTACATGTACCACACTTATTTCTAGCCTTCATGTCCATTTTCAAACTCTAGGAGTGCTACTTTGATCACCCCAAAATATTACCATTAATGTCAAACTACCTCTGTCAGTAGATACCAGCTGTCCATTTGACTCACGACTTTATCTTCTTCCCTCAGCACTCTTTCTGCTCTAGATCCACTCTTCTGCAATTTATTAGTGTAGCTTGGGCTAGTCGGTGAGAGGTTTCGGTGAGCCATAGAGGTCATAACGATCTTGAAAAGACCATCAGCAAGACTGCATCCTTTTGGGATGACCATATAGTGAAGTTTTTCTGTCGGCAAGCCCTATTTATTCTAGTGGGGTCCTCTTTCTGTCAGCAGGACATCTGCCTTTGGTAAGATGTCATGGCAGGCGCTAAGAGCTATAGCGATATGCTCTTTCATTGGTGGGTTCGTTGCTATCACCAAGGCCAACATTAGTCGGGAAGACATTTTAGCAAGCTCAATGCGTCACACCGAGGGTACAAAAATAAGTTGGCGAGACCCCATCAAGTTAGCAAGACCTTTCGTCGAGATCCCCAAGAAATATCCTCATGCACATGACCTGATCCTACAAAACAAGGTCCTTGTTAAAAAAACACATTAATATCATGCCTTTTACTAAAAAGAAACTTAACTCCAGCAAAGGCAGAACCAAAATTGAACTAGGAACACATTTCCCCTTTAAAACTGGTGGAGGCGAGACCAAAAGAAAACTAGAACTAGGACCAGAGTCAAGGTGAGGACGAGCTAGGGAAATAAACCATATTTTTGAGTTCATACCCCATCCTAGTCCTGGGTCCATGAAGGAAATTGAAATGCAAAGGACGAAACCAAAAAAATGATGGGGTTGAAAAAGACCTCAGGCGAAGGACAAAGCAGAACTAGGACCGGAACCAAATCCAGAATTGAAACTTTTTCAAAGTTTCAGTTTTGGATTCCATTCCAGTCCCGCCTCCACTATTTCCCAAAAGACAAAGAAGGGAGAAGGAAAAGAAAGAGAAAGGGGAGGGGAAACCCCATGAAAAAAAAGTAGAAGAAACCAAAAGAGAAAGAACAAAAGATGTGGAACCAGGATCAAAGCAAAACCCGAACCTAAAACTTTGAGGAAGTTTCAGGGTTGGGACGGAGTTTCGGTTCCAGGTCCGCCAAGACAAAAAACAAAAAGAAAATGCCCAAGGCTGAAAAGAAAACACTTAAGGAAAAGGATAAAAAGGGAAAAAAAATGACAAAAGGGAACAAAAGGGAAAGGCGGGATCGGGGCCGAGATGGAACCCAAACAAGAAATCTTTTGAGAAGTTAAACATTCGGATCTGAACCTGAACCCGCTTCTGAGAAAAAATAAAAGATGAGGATAAAGGGCTGTCTGAACTAGAACTGGGGACGGAACAAGACTAGAATTTAGAGTGAATTTCCAAGTCCGGTATTGGTCCCGGTTCCGCTTCCGACAAAAATTTTAAAAGAAAATGCCTAAGGCAGAAAACCAAAGGCCAAAGAAGCCAAAAGAGAAGGGGGGACCCATTTTGATCCAGATCAAAGTGGGGTAGTTATGCAAGGCATAACAATATGCTTAGTCAAAATTATCAAAATCATCTTGTCTAGCTTAGTATATGAAGATGAATCCTTCTTTATATGCTTAGTGAAACTATCATCTTATTTGAATAGTGTGGGTAGATGCATCCTTCACCCCGCACATATTCAAATTATCATCCTTTGATGAAATATATCCCTTAGATCATCATCCAAAGGGTCCTTTTGTTCAAAATAAAAAAAAACACTCGAAATAAAAATCAAGGACAAATTAAAAATCAAATCAAAATCAAAATCTGCAACACATCCAAAAGTCTTGAAAATCCTAGCATCTCCTATCAATATTGATCAAAAAATCATACATCTACATCATCCATCCCTTTCATCATCATCATATCACACATCTTGATCCTTAAAGATATCCTAAAATTTTATACTTTGGACATAAAGTAAAGATCAATCCAAAGAGTCAAGAGATTCATCTCTCATATTCTTAAAAATTGATCCTTATTTTATGGTTCAAACTAGATCTCAATACAAGAAGAGCATGGAAGCCAACAAAGAAACACCCGCTTTAAGCAATCTTAGCAAAACAAATGATGAAATGAATCCCGCCGAATCAAGCAATCCTTTGACCATCTCATCACAAAATCTGCAAGAAGAAAACCAAGGAGAGGATCTTACCTTTGGAATGTCTCACGAAGAAATGACTGAAATGCTCCAAAATTGAGAGAACCATAAAATCATCATCATGATGATGCTTAACCCTTCATTATACATGCTTGAACTACCAAAATTAGGGGCCAAATTACCTTCGAATTTTGACATAAGCACCATCGTGGAGACATCTTTTCCTCCAATCTCATCCACCATTCTCATCTCATCTACACCCTGATCCCAAAACATCACCCAAAACATTCTGCAGATCACGACATCATTCGCTCCAACCCAACCCAATATTAATAAGGGAAATGCATTTCTCAATGCTATTCAAGCACACCCCCTTGTTAATAATCAGAACTTGGATGTCAATACCACCTTGGAACAAAAAATACCCAAAAACCCATTACATAAGAATGTTCCTCTCACTTTCCATCATGATCCATCATCATCATTTTTTTATGCAACACCTCAAAATCCTCTCCTCACAAATTTGTAAGAGGAAGGAGACATGTTCAGACCAGGGGGCATATTCAACACAACATTCTTGCAATAACTCACACCCCTCACATTTCCACCTCTTCCACCATTTCCATCATCATCCACATCACTCCTTGGTTTAGGGCTTCCCCCTCTACCAAGTGTAAATCAAACCAACATCCCAAATATCAATCAAAGCATTATGCCAAATGCTCAAAACTTGTTGTCGATATTGCAACAACAGACAACAAATGCACAAACAATTGCAACATCATCAAACACCCCCCTAACATCATAAATTATGGTCTCTCAAGGACCAATCACATCAACGGCACCACTTATCACCCAAACAACCACATTAGTACCACCATCCAACACTCTAAACACTAACACAACATTATCAAACACCATCCCGAATCCACCATCACCCCCACCACCACCAACTTCCACCACATCAATTCAATACAATGTGGCATTAAAAGATACTTTTCAAAGGGGATACCAACAAGTGCAAAAACAAAAATTCATACAACTAGTTGCTCAGCAAGCTGCTCAAGCTGCCCAAGCTGCGCAAGCTACCCAAGCTGCCCAAGCTGCACAAGCCACATTACAAGCGGAACAAGCTGTACAAGCCCAAGCTTTATTGCAACAACAACAAGAAGTTGTGCAAGCATTGCAAGCACAAAAGGCTGCTCAAGCACAACTTCTATTGCAACAAGAAGTAGCACAAGTGCAAGCTCAATATCAGGCACAACAAGCCCAATATTAAGCACAACTTCTTGTATAAAGACAAGTAGAGCAATTGCAAGCATATCAGCAAGCAATAATGCAATATCAAGAGCAACAAGAAGTAGTCGAATTGGCAGCCCAACAACAAGTGTTTTTGGAATAGCAACAAGCACAAATCTTAGCACAATAAAAAGATCAACAATAGGCATTGTTCATAAAAAAACAAGTGGAATCCTACCTAGCTCGGAAGAACATACAAATACCATCAAACAACACACTGACCAACCCACCCATCCAACCCATGATTGAAACACCCCAAAACACCTTTATCCCACCCCCTGATCTACAAAATGACATAACAACACAAATTAGGTTGCTCTCGCAACAAGTGCTCGATCTTCAATCAGGGTGAACAACCAAAAAACCAAGCAACTTGTGTCTATATCCATTCAATAGGAGCCTAGTGATGAAACCATTCCCCAAGGGATTTGAAATCCCCAAAGTTGATAAATATCGGGGGACGAGAAACCCTAAAGATCTCATCAGGGAATTCTAGGTTCATTGCATGGAAGTTGCATACGATGATACTTATCTAATGTGACTATTTACTAGGAGCTTGGTAGGCCATACTATATAATGGTTCTCTCGCTTACCTTCAGACATTAGAACATTCCAAGAAATTAGGGATGCATTCATTAAAAATTATGCATGGAACATTGCAATGGATGTTAGTCTACAAGAACTCTCAGCTCTAAAACAAGGAAAGGGTCAATCATTTGCTTCATTCTTACAACGATGGTGATCCAAGGCCAATCAGAGCAAGTAGAACATGACAGAAGAACAACAAGTTTGCACCATCATAACCAGCCTTGAAGGCCACTTGGCATTTCATCTCAAGGTTCAGGGCATCACCACATATGATTAGTTGATCCCCAAGGTGCTTAGCATGGAAAGAGCCCTTATAACTCAACCCACGGAATCAACATCATACCATGAATGACAAAACAACTACCCACCATCCAATTACAATGATAAACCTCGCACATGGGCTAGAAACAAAAACATTACTAATGATGTCATCATCGATGCCAAGGTGGTCATTAGCACTCCTCGTCAACATACACCCGTACCACAAATCCAAACACAACACCAAAACAATCATCACATAACATACAAACCAAACAATAATCCAACAATCAATAATTTCAATGAGCAAAGAGGACCAACCCAACGCAAGAATTATCCCAAATGAAAATATACCACTTTGGGGGAACCACTTGAAGATATCATGAAAAGGCTGATAGACAAAAAACTCATCAAAACACCCACCTTTGAGAGTTACCAAGAACCAGATGTGAAACCTCCTTGGTACAATGAAAATAAACTTTACGAGTTCTATAAAATCAAAGGCCATACCACGAACAGTTGCATGAGATTAAGAAACATAATCCAAGATCTCATCGATAAAAAAATCATAAACATGGAACAACCTACAGGAAATCAGGGTCTTAAGATATACACGAATCTGATGTTGAATCACAAAAACAAAGGGAATCAAAAAGATAAAGGGAAAGGTACTCACTCAAATGAAAATCATGTGTATGAAACAATCATCACCTCCCTAGATGAAATTTGCATGGTCATCACCATCAAAGGTGCCTATGCCAAAGATTGTGGAGTCACCACAAGAGGCGGCAAAGTTACCATCACAGGATCATCCCAGCCAAAAAAAGTCCCTACATCTAGATCCATTCCTAATGGCCATAATGTCATAGATCAACTCAAGTGAACCCCAACACAAATCTCCATCATGCAGTTGTTAAAAATATCATCAGCCCATAAGAAAATCCTAGAAGAAGCATTGGCCTCATCCACTATCCCCGCAGACCTTGATATAGAACAATTCCAAGCTATGGTTAGAAATATTATTACCCCTAATTTTCTTACATTCTCTGACCAGGATTTCCCTACCCAACCATCTCACAACTGTGCACTTCACTTGGAAGCCATCGTGCATTGGAGAAAAATTAAAAGGGTCCTGGTGGATGGAGGTGCAGGTTTAAATATATGTTCTCTCAACCTCATCAAATAGTTGAAAATATCAGAAGATTCTATTGACAAAGGAAAGGGTATCATGATAAGAGCATATGATGACCAAGAAATATTGTCTCAGGGCACAATCGAACTCCCTATTCAAGTAGGGCCAGCTCTCATGGAAACCACCTGTCAAGTCTTGGACCTTGACTTGCCATATAACATCCTCCTAGGACATCCATAGATCCATGCGATGAAATCAGTAGCATCAACCTTCCACCAATGTGTGAAATTTACACATAATAGAAAAGAAGTCATTGTCCATGGAGATCCCAAACCTTTCTCGTATTGCAAAAATCTTGAAGCAAAATATTACAAAATCCCCCAAGAACCCAAAAATGATGAGGGCCCATCCACACCATACATTGACCCCACCACCCTTGCATCCACTTCTATGACAAAGAAACCTGCCACTCCCTCCATTCCTACCATCTCCAATATTAAGCTCATCATCCAGAATGACAGTTTTGGAAGCTACAAGATCCCTAACAATGCTTTTGTGGTAGGAAAGTTACCACAATCTCCTAGATCATGAGGATACTCGCAAACTAATGAAGCTTCCACATCACAAACATCTCCTGAAGAATATCCTGAATTCACAAGATGGGGAGACCTTGTCTAGGAGATTATTCAGGCAAATCCATCACATATGCTATATCAAGATGAAAGACCAATACCAAAATTACCAATGGATAATGGAAGCAAGGGTCTACAAATGATGCTCACAATGGGCTACGATAGAAACCAAAGACTGGGACAAAATGACAATGGGCTTATAGTACCTATCATGCTAGAGATGTGACTGATAACAAATCTTGGCCTTGGATGTACCTCTCCAAGTATAACCATGCGTGGCTGAAGTCCTCTAGTTAGAACGGTTAACAATCCTCCTCATCCAACTAAAGTAGAAGTACACTTACCAATATCCACAGGTAGAGACATACATAACTTTATAATTGGCATTTATAATAGTAGCGATGACAAGGATACCATGACCAATCTACCTAGACTATTTGAGGATACCACTCTTTGCATGATTAGCACCCTATCTTTTGAAATAGACCATCAAAATCATGAGATCCGCTTAGTATATCCCCAACTCATCGACTACGACCAACGAGGACCACCAGTTCTGGATACATTCGAAAACGATGAGGCACTCTCAGAATTCATGTGATTGCGAGATAAAATTCCAGATGAGGATCACAAAGAAGAGTTTATAATAGATTTGGACACACATGCCTATTATGGGGAAATGATTGAATCCTTTAGTCGCAAAAGTGAGAAATTAAGAATACTATCCAAGTCCTTGAGTGAAAACCACACTGTGGTACTCTCTGACAAGAAAAAAGTAAAAATAAAGGATGCATCCAATGGTGAAAACCTCTCTGAGGTGCCCAAGGATGGGGGATTCAATCTTCCTTTAAAATCCCTTCATCAAGAAAAGTTAGCAGTCTTGGTAGAAAAATGCAATCTGGTCAACCTAGGAATAGAGGAGACCCCGCATATCACATTCTATGTGGAATCACTATTATCAAAAGAGCAAGAGCTCCTTGCAGCATTCCTAAGAGAAAGACATAAAATTCATATGGATTTATGCTGACATGCTAGGGCTTGATCCAAAGACTGTGGTTCATCACTTAGCAGTGTATCCAGAAGCAAATCATGTCAAACAAAAGCTTCAAAAAATGCATCCTCAGATCACTCTATTAGTCAAAATGGAGCTAAAAAAGCTATTGGATGCAGGATTCATCCGACCAATAGATTATCCAGAATGGGTATCAAATTGGGTACATATTTCAAAACCTGATGGAGCCATTAGAATCTGTATAGACTTCATATATTTGAACAAGGGATGTCCAAAAGATGACTTCCCGCTTCCCAACATCAATATGATAGTAGACATGATAGCGAGACATGAGATGTTATCACTGATGTACGAATTTTCAAGATACAATTAGATCATGATAGCTAAAGAGGACCAGCATAAGACAACATTCACTTCTCCATGGGGGACTTACTACTGGAACATGATGCCATTCGACCTAAAGAATGCAAGAGAAACATATCAACGGGCCATGACATTGATATTCCACAACATGATCCATAAAATGGTCATAGACTATGTTGATGAAATTCTAGCTAAGTCAAGAAAAAGAAAAGATCACATAGCAATCCTAAGTGCCATCTTTGATAGACTCAAGGAGTACAAAGTCAGACTAAACCCAAAGAAGTGTGTCTTTGGCGTACAATCAGGAAAGCTCCTAGGATATATAGTATCAATGAGGGGCATCGAGGTGGATCTAGAAAAAGTAAAAGCAATCCTTGAGATGGAGGCACCAAAAACATTAAAACGATTGAGAGGTCTCCAAGGCAGACTCCAATCCATCCGACAATTCATAGCACAAGTAGCAGACAAGCAAAAAACATATTCTCATCTACTGTACAAGGGGGTAGCATACAAATCGGATACCAAGTACGAAGAGGCATTCAACAAGATCAAGGAATACCTACTGACACCACCAGTCTTAATGCCACCCATCCCAAAGAAACCATTGATCTTATACATATCAGCAACAATAGTAGCCCTTGGAGCTCTCCTAGCTTAGCATGACAAAAATGGAACAGAAAGGGCTATCTACTATATCAGTAGAACAATGATTGGGCATGAGCTAAACTATTCATTCATCGAGAAATCATTCCTTGCATTAATGTCTGCATCACAAAAATTCAGACATTACATGTTGGCACACAAGATAAAGCTCATCGCCAAAATTGACCCTCTCAAATACCTACTATCAAAGGCAATGCTCACAAGAAGAATGGCTAAATGGGTGATGATATTTTCATAATATGACATCGAATATGTGGAGAGGAAAGCAATCAAGGGCCAAGTCATTGTAGATCAACTGGCAGAAGCACCTTTCTATTCAAAGAACTCTCTTGTCTCAGAGTTTCTAGATGAATCCATTTTCAATCTCAACATAGCTAACCACTGGAAACTATACTTTGATGGCTCATACACACAACATGGATCAGGAGTTGGTGTTTTCTTTATCACACCACAAGGGGATTGCATACAAAGGTCATACAAACTAGCATTTCCCTACACCAATAACATTGCAGAATACAAGGATTTAACCATAGGTCTCAGAATAGCAGTGCAGTGGAACATCATAGCTCTCAAAGTATACAAAGACTCCCAATTGATCATAAATCAAGTCAATGATGAATATCAGACCAAGGACAACAAGCTCACTCCATACAAGAAATTGGTAGAGACTCTCAAAAAATCCTTCATCGAAATTACATTTGAGCAGATATTGAGAGCCAACAATAGAGCAACAGATGCCATGGCAACAATTGGGTCCCTACTAGACATCCCCAACAATGTTCCAAAATATGAATTCCTGATTGAGCAACTTCTCGTGCCTACATTTGAGGTACCAGAATTAGAATATGTGTGTGAAATCATTGGTCCTCGTGATCCTTGGTATCATGACATTTACACATACCTGCGTATAGGAGTCATGCCCGCTAACCTACCATCAAACCTAAAATGAACCTTTGTTAAAAAGGCATCTAGATTTGTCATCCTAGGAGATACCCTATATCGTAGGAGCATAGAAGGAACACTATTGTGATGCTTAAATGCCGAGGAGGCATTGACCGCTCTAACTAAAGTACATAACGATATCTATGGTTCACACTCGAGTGGAATGAACATAGCTAAGAAACTGCTAAGGATGGGGTATTATTGGCCCACAATGGAAAGAGAGGCACATGATTATGCTAGAAAGTGTCTACAATGTCAGTAGCATGGGGACCTCATCCATGCTTTGGTTGAAGAGCTTCATTCTATAGTCACACCATGGCCCTTTTCATAGTGGGGACTTGATCTCATTGGAATAATCATGCCCACTTCATCTAACGGCCACAAATTCATCATAACCACAATGGAGTACTTTACCAAGTGGGTGGAGGCCATACCCATGATGTACATAACTGGGAAGCAGATTTCAAAGTTCATCCTAAACTATCTCATTTGTTGATATGGTGTCCCACAATCCATTATCTCAAATAATGGGACACCATTCAAAAATCAAGAGGTTCGTGACTTGTGCGAGAAATTCAAAATCCAACATGGCTTCTCCACCACATACTAATCCAAAGGCAATGGCCAAGTAGAAGCTACAAACAAGACCATTATGAAAATACTCAAGAAAACAGTCAATGACACAGGCTATGATTGGCACCTATAGCTTAATCCTACCCTCTGGGCTTATCGAACTAGTATCTGCACACCCACTAGTGCCACCCTTTTCTCCTTGGTCTATGGATTAGAAGCCATACTCCCCATTGAGATCAAGCTCCCATCCCTTAGGATATCACTACAAAATCTCATCACAAATGAAGACTACAAAGTATCAATACTAAATGAGTTGGAGCTACTAGATGAGCGATGCATAGATGCTTTGAATCATTTGCAAGTCTATTAGAATAAACTCAAAAGGAGCTACAATAAGAAAATTAGAAGCAAGACATTCCAAGTCAGACAACTGGTCTTAAAAGAAAACAAGAAGAATGTCCCAAACCCAAGCAGCAAAGGAAAATTTGAACCCAATTGGTTGGGACCATTCATTATCACAACAAGTTGCAAATCAGGCGCATATCAGCTATCAACACCTAAAGGGGAACCTCTACAAAAGCCTGTGAATAGCTCTCATCTTAAAAAATTTTATGCCTAAATCTTTCAAGGTAGAGAACCAAAAATCCAAAAAATTAGAAAATGTCCTAAAAAAATGGTCACCTCGGTGAAAACGTGGCAAACAGGCATCTTGGTAACAACAACAAAAAAAAATTCAAAAAAGCAAAAAATCTAAAAAAATTAGAAAAAGGATTGAAAATAGTAAAGAAAAAAATCGTCCTCCAGTGAAAACCACTTTGGTGGCACTTTGGGCAAGTACCTTGGTGAAAACTTGGCAAACAGGAACCTTGTGTAAATAAGCACTTTCCATCCACCAAGATCTTTATGGCTTGTTCTACATCATCCATCCATTACGCTTCCATCATCCATTGCATTTGAATCTCCATCACTCATCCACTCGCATCCGCACCATAGCTTGGTCCTGTGTTCGTATTATGATCCCCCCTAGTACTACTCGGCCCATCCTCAAGGTCAGTTTGTCCCGCCTTTATCAGAGTAGTCTATTGCATCACACTAGGGGCATGTTCTCATTGGATAGGATTCGTGTATATTCTTAAAATTAGAAAATCCAAAAAACATCCAAAAATAATCAAAATCCTAAAAACATGTCAAAAAGTTAGTCAAAAAGCCAAAAAAAGTCATCTTGTTGAACTACGTCGTCTCTAAGCTTGAACGTAGACAAGGTTAATCTTTGATCATCCCTTGAGACACTTAGGTCAGCCCTTTAGGAGTCTATCATAATAAACTGACATCCCATCATGTATATCTTCAACTGTAAATCGATCAAGTTGTTAGTTGAACTACGTGGTCTCTACGTGTATAACGTAGGCAAGGCTAATCTATTGATCAGCCCCTGAGGCCCCTAGGATAGGTCTTTAGGTTAGTCTCTTGGTCAAAATATCAGAAAATCCCAAAACATTGGAAAATAAAAAATCAAAACATTTGAAAATATCCAAAAATACTAAAAACAACCTCAAAACATTGTAAGACTCCAAAAACATCCAAATATTTGAAAAAATCCATCCATCTCATCTCACTTACACCCACAACAAACAACATTCATAATAAATGATTGCCATCCTCAAACCTTTGGTAAGATAATCTGAAACAAGCATAGCAAGTTAAAAGTGAAAACTCAAAAACATCAAGTCTCAGGTTTAGGTCAGTACATAAATAAGTTGGTCAATTCTTTGTATCGGTAGCTCATCATCCAATTGGTCCCATATCAATCATCTTTTAGAACACTTGGGATAAATGAAATGATATGTCGCCATCCACTAACATGTCCTAGGAAGAATCCTTCCAACAATGGACATTATCTTTTGGCAATAAGTTTCGGCTCTTATCCTAAGAAAACACATCCTCCTTTGGTTAGTAGTATTGAAGAACATTAGCTTGTTTGTTTACTTTGTCTTTATCTTTTCACTTATCTTATTGCGCTCATTCCAAGGACTTCTCGATGATATCCCAAATGAAGGGTTTAGAGAAATAGGAATGGGGCAACGATCATTATCTTTTTTCTATTAGGCTTGCTAGACGTTCTTGCAATATAACCTCAGCGAATACTTGCTTTCTTAGGTATGTATGGAGGAGGTCTAGGGCAACTTGTTGAATATTGCATGGATAGGTTTACCTTTCCATGTTTTGGTCTGAGATGTTTGAAACTTCTAAAGTGCATCTTGGCAAGGTTTCTGTATGTCAGGTGTGAACAAGGATACTCCTATCTACTTGTCAGGTCAAAATCCATCTTACTAGGTACAATGCCATCCTGGTTTTCTATACCTTGATGCATCGTACCACGTGTGCTATCAAACATAAGAAAATGTGGCCCTTTGAAAATCCCAATTCCTCAGCAAGTGAATCATCATCATCATCATTTGCATTTGCATCATCTTGTGTCTTGTTAAAATGACTTCTTTCCTTGCTAACCACACTAACAAGGTACTATGACAGTTGATCATCATCATCATCATCATCATCATCATCATCATCATCATCATCATCATCGATCCTGCATCCACAAAACCATTATCATATTGCATAAACATATCATATAGGAAATATATACATCACATTTCCATCATCATACAAACATGTCATCATAAGCATTTTTTTCAGAAATAGATGCATCAATTTCATTACATCATATCACATCTTATTACATGCATCACATTACATCCAAATCATCACATAACATTTACAAAAGCATTTCATAATCATTTTTGCATAATCATGAACAATAGATATATAAGCATTTAATTCATTAACATATCATTACATCATATCACTTCGCATTAACATATATCACATCTTATAAAATACATCACATACATTACATCATCATTTAATATGTTTAGGATAATAACATTTGTTATTCTAACCATCTCATTTGCATTACACTATTTCATGGGCATCCTATCATGACCGTCACATCATCCATATCATCTCATAAATAGTATCTTAAACATTCATTGCATAAATCAAATTCCACATAGGCATAAATGCACAAAATTCATTACAAACAAAGCATATATGCATCCATAATCATTTATGTAAGTCACATATCATTTCATATGTGCACCATAGATCATATCATTTTACATATTCCATTTACATAAATAGATCATCATATAGATAACATCATTACACATCACGTAAATGCATCTACATATTAGACGACAGCATAATATAGATCTGTTAGTCATAATCATAATGCATACACCATTAGAAATAAATGCATCCATAACATATAGAAGTTGAATGATACATGCATAAATAAAGAGAACACATTGCATCACATCAAAATCATCATCGGCTCATATATACCATCAATAACACAACTGTCATAATACAAGAATAAGTCGGATCACTGTACATATGTGTCAATCAGTACAAAAGGCCCATGGGGCTATCAAAAATGAGCCCATAAGGCACAAAAAGTATCATAACATCTCAATCAAGCTTGGTCCTTGTGAATGCTGCCCTCGCCCTTGTCACCATGACCCTCTGTTGGTTTGTGGCTTACCTACTCTAAATACTCTAGTACCTGCTCTGCTCTAGGTATGGCCTCATGATAGTACCTTTGATAGTACTCTGCCTCTTAGACGACATCCCTGTAGGATCGAACTAACACTGTACCCTGGGAGGAGGCTGCCATACTCTCTAGCTATTGTCTCCTGCCTAGCTCTATGGTTACCTATAGCTCTACATCCTATCTCTATTGTATGGCATGATCCCTCTCAGCCCTAAGCTGCTCTCTCTCAGCCCTTCGCTAATCCCTCTCAGTTGTCACGCCCTGGACCTGGGCCTACAACTGTGCAATCAAAGTATCATGTGCATCTTTCTGCTCTACTGGTTGTACCCATGGCTATACCTAAGGCTGCACCTAAGGAGGATCCTCGACTATGGTGGTGGGACTAGTGGCACCTGCTTCTGGTCCTACACGTGCACATCTCCCTGATCTAACTGGACTAGAGGCACTAATGGAGAGTCCTTTTCAATGTCTGCTCTTCGTCTTCCTCCTCCCCCTCTACCTCTGACTCTCCACACATCTGGGACTACACTTGGAATCGTCAACCAAAGCGGCAACTGAAACCAATCCCTATAGGCCTGGGTAGTGTTGGATCTACTAGCCCCTGATCATAAGCCCATGGTTGGGCTAGTAGCTGTTAGAAATTGCCCACTTCCTCTAAAGTAGGAATATATTTCCCCCATGAGACCTACGTCATGGTGTGGGTGAAGATGGTTACATAATCATCATCAGGACAATCCTATGGCTCCCCAAACTGACGTTGCATGCGCTTAGGTAGGTACCTCTCAAGAATAGTGTGCTCCTGCCCCTACATGAAATGATCCTGGTGGAAAAAAATATCTAATCAACATTGTTGGCCCATTCGAGTTGACCAAGGTAGGGTCACCATGTAAAAACCTGCATCTCATCTAAGACCCACCTCTAGTAGGGGATCCTGTGCTCACCAGTGTGTGTAAAGGACACACTGCCTCTATATCGACAAATGAGGGGATCGTTTGGCCCCATCAGAACTGAAACAACATGTGGATGTAACACAGAAATGTGCTCCCATGCCCAAACGTGGAGAAGAGTCACCCCTACTCCTAGTGCTTTGTCGTCCATATAAACATACTCATGCAAGTCTCTAAATAGTGAAGCTAGAAGAACAGGCCCCCAAGCAAAATGAACCAGCCTATCTCAAACCATCTACTCCTAGCAACATCCCTAGCCAGGACTGAAGTATCACCCTCGCCTGTCAAGGGAAACAACGCCTGAAATGATGGTTGCAATCACCCAGTGGTAGGGAGGTGCTAGGATCCTATGTCGCTCGAACTCTATCTGCCCCTCGTAGAAGAAAATATCATTAGTAGCAAGGACTTTGAAGCAGGTCTTGTGTCCCTCATCCATGTTGAAAATGGCTCGGCGACCATGAATTGGTAATCATAAAATCTGCCAAACATCCTCTAGAGTGATGGTGGCCTCACTAGTGCAAAGATGGAATGAAGAAGTCTCATTGTGCCATCTCTCGACCAACACTAACAACATCTCGAGGTGAGTGCATATGGGCGGAATGTATGAAATGTGTCATAACCCCACAATTCGGAGTCAATCCTGGTCCCTGTCGCTCAAGTCCCACAAGTAGCCAACCAAGTCCCATGATCTGTGCTCTCAGGAGTAGAGCTCCCTTGCCCCGTCTTGCATCAAGGAAGGTCATCATGTTAAATTTTTTGAAAAATTCTTCATCGAGCATTTAAAAAACTTCCCCAGCGGTGCAACCCATGATGGCATCGCAGTCTGATTTTAATCAAACTCCAATGCTAGGGATGAAAAGAGAAAAATAGCATTGTCATAGTGCAATTTCCTTCACAGTGTCACAGTTTGTGCAAAATTACGACTGTTGCGTTACAGTTTCAAAACTACCTTGTCAGCCCCGAGCTCAGCGTCAGAGTTTCTAAACTCCAAACTACACCATGGTGGCACTATATCACACTGATCATTGCAGTTTAAATTCTGAGCGACACTATATAGTGCCGCTGCAGGCATACTGACTCTTTAAAGCATTAATTGAATTAATAAATGAAAGATGAAGCTTGCATAAGGACCACTTACTGGTGCCCCGATGCTAGGTGGCCACTAGAATGTTTGAACTTGATCAAAAATGTGTAGGGGAAGTTGTCATTGGGCCATATCGTCAGCAGGTATAAGCTCAAATCTCGAGATCATTATTGGAGGTGTTTGAAAATTACTTGAAAGTGACCCCTTAGGCCCCTTTTAAGCCTAAAAATTAGGGCTTTTCACCCTGATTGGCTAACCTGCTAGGGTTTTTGGGCCCTCGAACCTGTTTTCATCTAGTTGAGGCTTGTTTTTCATCATTTTATTGCATTTAGACACATTTTTATCCTCTTGGAGCCCTTTTAGACCTATCGGATACTTTTTCCTCTTTTTTTCGTGAGACCACCCAAAAATTGGAATTTTCATCAAATCTCTCGAGGGGGCATTATATTGGAATATTCTCTCCTGCCAGGCAGTAGTGGGGCAAGATTTTAAATAACAATTTTTTCTGGCTTTGATCGAGATCGTTTATTCTTTGAACCAATGCAACAAGTGCATTTCTTCAAAGAGGGGCAAAATGTAGAAACGTAAAATATACCAATTGACATTGTGCAGTTTATCCTGACTTACTAACATCGTTTCTTCCTGAATCATCCCTCATTTTAACCATTTAATCAAATCTCCTTATCTGATTAAACTCATCAATATTCCTCTCTTAATTGAATAAATCATTTCATCTAATTAAGTCAATCTCTTTTGTTAATTAAATCAATTCATCTTATCTAATTATCCCTATTTAATTAAATAATGATTTTATTTGATTAAATCTCTAAAGTATATGTATTAAATTAAATAAATTAAAAACTTATTTGATTTAATCTAACACCATCTCTTTTAATTAAATAAATGAAAATCCTTATTTAATTAACCTCTTATCATATTCCTCTCTTATTTGATTTAAATAAATCCTTAAATTTGAGTCAAATAGGTCACATCATCTAACCTCTCTCATTAAATTAATAAACCCTTGAATAATTTAATCCCATCTCATGTCCCATCCTCTAGATAATGCAAGTTGTACATGAAAATAAATTTAATTCATTTATTAAATCTTCATTTTCCTCACAAGGCATCTTTTGGAAGATTCTCTCAATTTGAATTCAAAAATTCCAAGTCAACATGTACATCTAACAAGGCAATAACTTCATCTTACATGTCCTTTTCCTTGAGCCAAGTGGAATTTATTGCATTTTCCTTCCCTCTTGCAAGTCATTTCAACAAATTTGAAATTCAAAATTATGCATTTATTGGCACAATCCCCAAATCTTGCACATCCTCCATCCATTCATAGCTTAACAAGTGGCATCATGCCATTGGATGAATGTTAGTCCCACATTGCTCAAATTTGGACATTCATCCATCTTGGCATTCTATAAATAAAGAGCTCATATTCTTGTTTGATCATCCACAATTTATGTAAAGTTACCATGCTCAAATATCTCTCCAATTTCATCCATTATCATTGAGATCTTAGTTAGGTTTTTGCATATTTTTGGCTTGGAGCTCTCATCCTTCATCAACAAAGTGGATCAATCTCATCAACATATCAAAGCTTGCATCTTAGGAATTGGGAAAGGGCCAATTTTCACATCAAATTGGCACCAATTCCCCCATGGGATCATGAGTTTGCACACTTAAATTAGGATTCAATCTATTTTGTTTTCTTTCATACTTTGAGTTTGTAAATGGATTTCATGGGGAATTTTTATTTTGACTTGCAATCTCTTGTTTAACTTGTTTATTCTTATTGTTTTGTAGGTACCAAGGTTGGGGTCCGTACAGTTGGTATGCCGACAATCGTTGTTGTGCGAACAAGGATTTTTATTGGTCTTTTTGTTGTGCCAACAATGCTTGTTGTTGGGCTAGTAGATGAGTTGCTTCTCTTTGTGTTTGATATTGTTGCAAAACTTGTTGATATGCTTGCTACTAAGCTACTTGTTGTTGTGCTTGGTATTGTGCTTGATCTCGAGCTTGAGCTTGTTGAGCATCTTGTGTAGCCTAGGTAGCTTGTGTAGCTTGTGCAGATTGTGCATCTTGTGTTGCTTGTGCAACTTGTGTGGCTTGTTGTTGTAATAAATATTGGGCTTGGGCATCCTGTTGTGCTTGTTGTGCATCTTGTGTGGCTTATTGATTTTGGAATTGTTGAAATTCCTTTTGATAGGCTTGTTGGGCTACTTGTAGTGTAATACTATATTGATTTGCAATGTTTGGTTTTGGTGGTGGAGGTGGAGGATTTGGATTGGTGTGAGATGTTGTGATGAGAGTTTGTTGAGGTGGTTGTTTGGGTCCCATTAGATTGATGATAGGGGGTTGTGTGATAGATGGTGCAGTTTTTATGCTAGGTCCTTGGGAGACCATATTTATAGATGGTCCAACGATTGATTGGTGCCACCCAGTGTTATGATATCAATGGCTTGCTTAGAGGATTTGGTATGTTGATTTGATTCACCATCAGAGGATTGTTTTGATTTGGTTGATTCAGGATCGGTAAATGGGGTTTCCCTAAACCAAGGATTGGTGTGGATGTCAATGGTAAAGGGGAAAATGGTGGGAAGATGGGTGTTGTGTTTCCCTAAGAAAGTGATGAAGAGGGATCAAAGATTCTCCCTTGTCCAAATAGTCACCCTTCTCCTTGTGAAGTTATGGGGAGATAAACTTGCGTGTTAAGGGAATATGTCAGTGATGCAGAGAAAGTGGATGGATTGTTGGTGTCATGAAAGACGAGCAAAATGTATGGTTGTTTTAGATCTTGAGGGATGGCATTTGGTTGACCCAAGATGGTTTTTACATCTAAGTCTTGGTTTTTTACTAGGGGATGTGTTTGAAGAGCATGAAGCAATGAAATCCCCTTGGTAACTATGGGTTTACTTGGAGCATGAGATGAGATTGGTTGTGGGATGGGTTGAATGATGCTTTGGAAAGAAGGTGTGAATGAGACCGGTGGCATAATCCCAAGAGGTTTCTCCACAATACTACTTACATTATAATCAGAAGGGAGTTTAGCCCCTTCCTTTTCCAATTCTAACATGTATTGTGAAGGATTAAGTCTCATCATTGTGTTGACAATTTTGTGATTTTTGGGGTTTTGGACCATTTATACGATTTCATCTTGAGTCTATCCTAGGACATTGTTGGTGATATTCTCCACTTGGAAACCTCCCTCTTGAAGATCTTATGGTAGTTAAGGAAGTTTGAGTGGGGGATTGCTAGATCCAATGGGGTTGATTTCAGGTGCAGTTTGACTCAAGTCACCTTCAAAGTGGATGTTTCTTTCTTTGTTTCCATGTTCTTCTTGTGTTGAGATCTAGTTTGGACCATAAAATAAGTGTCAACTTTCAAGAATATAGGAGGTGAACCTCTAACTCCTTAGGTTGGTCTAACTTTAGGTACAAAATAGAAAGTCTAAGTTGTTAAGGATCAAAGGATGGTGATGAGATAATGAAAGGTGAGTGATGTGAATGATTGAACTCTTAAGAACCTTGAAGGGATACTAGACTTTAGGACTTTTTTGATTTTTGATTTTGGATTTGATAATGAACTTATAAAATCCAAGAGGTTAGATGTTGTCTTGGAATGGATTTGTCCACAAGGTGATAATTTAACTAAGTGTATGAAGAATGATGCATCTACACACACTCAATCAAACAAGATGATTTTTTATTTTTATTTGGGAGGATTTTCCACAAGCCAAGAATGAAGATTTTTTCCAAGATTTTAAGAGTTGTTTGTGAGATGGGTTATGATTGATATTTGAGAATGGATGAAGGTGTTGATTTTGATCCTAAGTGAACTTAGAGAGACTTTTGTTTACAAGACCTAAGTATTGAAGAACATGCTATACTTCTATGTGAGAAATTCAAAACATTGAAAGAGACTTGGATTTTGACAACAATAGAACAAATACAAATTGGGATTGTCTTTTTAAGTACATTTTTAAAAATTATAGACCAACCTTTCCTTAACTTCGTAAAGCATGGACTAACATTTCTTGAGAATTCTTGGACTAAGACGTTTGTGACGATTGATGGAATTTGGTATTGGGACTTTGATCTTGCAGGAAATCATTTGAGAAAACACATGTGTGGGGTTCAATTGTATTTTATCTTTGCTTAATGAGTCCTTTTTACCACAAACACTTTCTTTCTTAGCTTTCAACTAAATGTCTATGTCTCAATTTCTTTTCATCCCACAAGGTTTATTATGTGGAAATCAAGAGAATTAATGAAATATTTCCCTAATGTTGACTTTAGAAATAGAAAATTGGGACAACTCTGGAGGTGTGACCTCTTGATGCCAAAAAATATTGGGATTTTGGATTCTAAACAAAGGTTCGTAGTCAATGCATCTGTTTGGGTAGGCTACACATATGGTAAGATTAGCTCCGTTAAGGAAGACTCCCAACCTATAGAAGTTATGCTCTACATGGTTTCACACACCACATGGGTATTGAGGGAATCACTTGTCAGCATAACCATTCATGATACTTGAACTTTCCTCAAGCATCTATTTTATATACTGGTTGGAAGTGGCTTAGCTTCAGCCTGTTATCGGTCTGGGTCATTCCCTTGGGGTGAGTACTTTTTCCCACCAAGGAAGACCCTCTAATGGTAAACAAAAGTGAGTAAGTACATCCGTAGTTTGATCAATATTTGTTTGTGTGAACAAAGAGAGAACACACGCAATGTATTTTCTCACACTAGCAAGATTTGTTCAATTTTTAAGAGCCCAAATTTGAAATGTGGAGGCAATTTCTTAGACAACCTAGTATCACCAAAATGGTTTTTATTCTCAAGATCTTTGTGGAGCGTGAGAGACATGCATATACATTTCAATGGTATTAGTTTGTAAAGAAGATTACAAAAAAAGATAAGCACATGTTCATTTTAGACCTCAAAAGCAATAGTGAGTTCTTTTTAAAGCACAAAACTTGAGTGTGAAATTGATTGTTCAATTTTAGACCAAATAAAAATATAGTAAGTGTCTAAGGTTCAATTTTCACCAACTTGAAGAGATCAAATCAATGGTTAATTTTAAACCCCAAAAAGAAGTGATTTTTCCTAAAATAGAAAACAAAAGCAGCCATGAATACTCTAGACTATTACAATAAGCATTTAAAAATATTTTTGTCAAGTTCAAGCCCAATTTTCTTCAACTCCAATCTATTACAATAAGCACTTAAATCTGCAAAATAGCTTAAACCTCGACACACATTAGCATGGGTTAGTTTAAACTAATTAAATAAAATTCTCTTATGGGAAATTAAATATGCTTCATAATGCAAACAAAACAATAAAAGATCAAATAAACCAATTGAGAGCATAAAAAGAAGCATAGTGCATACCTTATCCCATAGTGGATTGGTGCTACTTTGATGTGGAAAATAGCCCTTTCCCAATCCCTTGACAAGCTCTTGGATGATGAATGTGTGATCTTTGATGCAAAAATTCCAATAGCATGGATTGTGGATGGTGAAATTCTATGCTAAATTGGATGAAAATGTGGATGCTATGAATTCAAATAACTATAATAGAAATGCATAAACTTGTAGATTCAAAATGCCTAAGATTGTGTCCCCAAATATAATAGAGAAGGCCTCTATTTATAAGGAAGAAGGATGGAAGAATGGAGAATAGGATGAATGTGGGATTAAAGAATGAACCAATGGCATTGTGCCACTTGTCAACATGCTAATGAAGGAGAGTGGGGCACATTTTGAATAATGTGCATGTTTAATGCATGTAGGTGGAATTTGAATTTGAAGAGGTGACTTGTGTAAGGAGAGGTGTAAGAGGAATTAATGCCAAGTTCGCTCAAAGAGAGGACATGTAAGAGCTTTTAATGCCAAGTTGAAGGACAAAAGTCCTTTGGGAGGGAGAATTCAAATAAGTGGAATATTCCAAGAATATGCCATATTTGAATGAAAATAGGAGGAGTTAGTAAATCAAATAAATTGATTTACATGTACAACTTGCAAGAGCTAGAGGAATGGAGGATTAGTGTTAGGAGTTAATTAATGATTAATTAACTGAGATAAAATTTGATTGTGACATTTGATTTAAATGCTTGAATTTATTTAAATCAAATGAGAGGATATTGGAAGATTAGTAGTTTAATTAAATAAATTTGATTTATTCAACTAAAAGAAGAACATTAGGATTAAATAAAGTTGATTTATTTAATTAAAGGAGAAATTTTTATGAATTAATTAAATAAAGATTATTCAATTAATTGGTTAGTAAAGAAATGATCAAGGAAGAATCAAAGTTAGTGAATCAAGTGCTTGATGTCAATCAAGATATTTTGAGTGTCTACAGAAAGAAAGCATGAAAGAAACAAAAAGGAAAGGACAAGGAATATGTCCATGTCTACAGACTAGTCACCAATTCAATTTGAAGGAAATGCACTATATTTTCTATACTTTAGAAAAAGCCTAATTTGTACTAAATCTAGGCTATGCAGTGCATTTTTATCCATCTGTTACTCATCATGATTACAGAATTCAAAAAAAAAAAATTCAAATCACCACCCCACCATTTCTTATTAATCCTGTACCCCCTCCAAGTATTTGCCTCTCCATGCCAAGAATTCCTCTTCAGTAGGCCAATTGAAATTCATAACCTTATCAACATTTTCTCTGTAGGGCACATAGTTGGTAAAAATTTGGTTGGCATCCTTGTCAAACTCCAACAAGAAAATCTCTACATGAGCCAACATATCCATATTTCTCTTCAGTGTGCCCATATCATATCTTTGAAAAATTGAAACTGCCTGATCTGAAATAGTTTTATTAGTTTCATCTTTCCATTCCTATACCTAGTTTTTATGCTACCATCATCCCTTAGAATGGATGGAAGGAGACCATGATGTGATTCATGAGATTATTTCACTAGCTCCCTTAATTTGATCTCCAAAGGTTCAATATTTCCCTTGTACCCCTCAATTTTACCTACAAGAGTAATAGTGGGCTTAAAATTTTCAAGAGGGTTGGCATCTTGCTTAGCTCTAATGGAAATCAATGTCAATTCCTTCATCCTAGGCATCCATGTTTCCATAAGTGAAATATCTCTTTCCCTTTCATTGCAAAAATTATTTATAGCAACCACCATGGATGCATAGCTACAATCAATTTTATTCAATCTGTTATTCACTCTTCTATTCAAATGCTCTAATACTATAGTGACAATCTCCATATTGCTATTAAAAACCTTCTTATCATGATTGTCACTTTCTCTTTATATTCATTTAGTTGCTTGAGAAACTCCTCCTTGATGATATCTTCATCAGTCTATGGTGTTTCTGATGTACTAGGCTCTATTATTGAAATAGGCACACTTCCCATGTTGAATGGGACAATTTCCCATGAGGAACTTACTTCAGGGGTAAATTCAGGGGGTGCAACTTCTTGTAAAATGGTAGGGGAATCAACATCAGTCTGCTTATGCTTTTCTAGTTGCAAACTTCACAACTTCTCCTCTAGTAATGTTGTTTTTGTTTGTAACTGCATATTATGTTGTTGAAGCTTCCCACAGTCAACTAACAAATTATTGTGGCATGTCCTAAGCTTCACCTTTTCTATAGTTACCGATTCTACAGTGGCCCTTGTGAATTTTTTAACATGTATTGAAATATTTGTTTCCTCTAAAGGCGATGTTTCTAACACCCTCTTTCTTATTAAGCCTCCACTGTAATTAGGTGCAGGCTCAACAATGTTAGGCTTCCTTGTGCTTGAGGCTAGAGACCAAATAGCTAATGCATCCCATTTTTCACTGAAGGCGGACCCTTGTAATTCAATTGTAGCCTCCTCTTCTAAATTGTAAAGAGGTCTAGCACATCTCTTTATTGTATCAAAGGCTATGGAAGAAGATAAATCCCATTCTAGAAGTAATAATATACCAATATTTCTCAGTAATTCTCTACCTTCCTTTGCAATCATTTTTTGGAACCTAGCTCTCATTTCATTCAAATCTTTTGCCTGGATGGTGGCATCAAGAAATTCTAGATGGATACTTCTTTCTATAGCCAAGTCGTTGAAATATTCATCTCTCTTAGCCCTGTATGCAAACTCCATAGGGTATGTGCAAGATCATCATGGAAAAAATAGGCCCTCAAGTGGCAAAAAATTCAGAAAAATCAGAGTTAGGCAACTCGATGTAAAAAATTGAATAAGTTATCTATATTATTTAAAAATTATGTAAGCATAGAATTTGTAGCAAATTGAATGTAGTTTGTAAAGTACTAGGTTTGTTTTTTAAAAAAAAAATTGGTGAAAATTTGAAATTTCAATGCAGTGGTACTTAAGTTTTAGGGAAAAAATAAGTAGGTGTATGTCTAACCACCCTAACCACAATAAAATGATAATATTTTTTTATAAGATTTTAGATATAAGTAGAGGACTGATGCCCTGATGTGATTCGTATTTTTATGTAATTTTTTTCCAAGTAAATAATTAATTATGATTATTTTATTACAAATTTTTAAAAGATATAAAAACTTGTATGTCTGACCACCTTAACTTGGTCAAAAATTCATGAAATTCATTTTTTATTTTTTTAATCTTATAGTATGTGAAGCATAGAATGTGATTCATGTTTTGGATTAAAAAAATGTGATACCGTTTGAAAGTTATAAATGTTTTTCAATCAGCCTATCAATTAGGACTTTAGTTTTAATTTGAATAGAAAATGAATAGTAATTACTTATTAAGGTCAAAATAAAGCATAATTTATATTGGTGGAAAGCTAAGAATCTCCTGTAAAAACCCTTTTTGTTTTATCAATTTTGGGTAAAAAAATAGTCGTCAGCCACATACCCATCATATTGCCACTTTTTGGCCCATCATGATCCTGCACATACCCCATAAAATCTTGAGACTTTACAAATGAATCATCATCCAAAAACCTTGTGCATGCTTCTACCTGCATATCATCTCTACCATTAGGCCCAGTGAGGTCATCTTTACTCAACCTCATACTCAACTATTGTGTCACCATCATTGTTGGTGGAGTGGGCATTCCTTCTTGAATTTCTTGCTTTGATACCCATATGTCATCATCAAATTCTACATCAGCATAGTCCACCAAACCAGTTGCTTCAACCCTCTACTTCTTCAATGGTAGCTCTTTTGGTGGTGATGCACTTAGTGGTGGAGCATCAATATCCATGATTTTAGGCTCTATTGGCCTTGGAGGAGATGGTGGAGGTACTTGTGGCACAGGAGAAGAAGGATTTTGCTCCTCTTACTAGGAGGGAGTAGGAACTACATGAATTTTCTTTTCCTTACTCTTTCTCCTTACAAAGAACTTTATTTTTGGTTCTTCAAGGGCTTGAGGTGTAGACTTCTCTTCCATAGCAGGAAATTATCCTCTAATGATTTCTTCTTCAATGGGGACCTTCCCCTTATCCTTACTTATCACCCCTTTAGTTTCAAGGTGGCCCACTATTGTCTCAAAATTTTAAGATACATGTTCCACCTTTTGCATTACATTTTCAATCTATGGGAGAACATTGAAATTAGGATTCTCCTTCTTTATCTTCTCTACATCTTATTGAAAGCAATCCATATTTCTTTCCTTTTCTCTTGTTCCAAAAGGTCAAACACATTTCTTATCACATCCTCCAGGAATAGGAAAATGTTGACAAATTTGTAACTCTTGTTCCTTTCCTTTAACCAGGCCATGAAACCTTTGGGATGATACTCGATCCTTTCTACTGATCTTTGCATGTGGTAGGCCTTGAGTACATCAAGTATCTTATTCCAACCTCCCTTTGTCATCATAAAATTAGAGAAACATGTGTAAGAAGGAAAAAAAAATCATTTTCCTTAATTCAACAAATGCTCATTTTCAACAATTCCCAATTGCCATATTACTTCAAGGAAACCAATTCTCTCTAGTACATATCTTGGTAGCAAGTGAGGTGCAACATTGGAACCATACACTCTTAAAGTAGTGTGATTGGGATATGGGATATAACCTCCCCAATTGTGATCAACTCTCAACTTTGGCCTTCTTTCCTTAGGTCTCATGAATTCATGCAGGGCTATGGGAATCCTAGGTATATTCACAACTAGGGCTCACTTTAATTTAGAAGGTCATATCATCCTTGTCCAGGACAGTAGTCCAACATTGCACATGAAAATCCAAGCTACCCTTCTTCCTATCCAAAGTCATACTCTTCCCAAAGTAAGATGCACCTTTGAACAAAAGCATGAACTCTCAACTTTGGCCTTCTTTCTTAGGTCTCATGAATTCATGCAGGGCTATGGGAATCCTAGGTATATTCACAACTAGGGCTCACTTTAATTTAGAAGCAAACAATCTCTCAAACAACACAAAGTCATATGTCTTGTCATCCTTGTCCAGGACAGTAGTCCAACATTGCACATGAAAATCCAAGCTACCCTTCTTCCTATCCAAAGTCATACTCTTCCCAAAGTAAGATGCACCTTTGAACAAAAGCATGTGCATTAGTAGTGAGTACCAACTAAACCTTACTCCATCTGCACCTTTCTTCAATATTACCAAACCTTCATGAATTATTTCTAGAAGAAACCTTGCATAGTCATATACTGTGCAATATTGATCTACATCCATGCCATGGGCATTCCAGTGATAGGATCATAACCAATTATTTAGAAAATAGAGTAAAATTTCCTTTGGAAATATGAAACAATAATTCATAGGAAAGTGTTCCTTATCAAATTTTCCCAATGTAATTTTTTGACCTCCAATCTCTACCAGATACCTTAGCAATACATGGACTCTAAATGCAATCTTAGTCTTTTCATATTCCTTCCTAAGAATTTCCTCATCAATTTTAGGTATTTCATCACTCCACTTGGTGAGTTTGAAAACATGAGTAATTTCTTCCTTGGTAATTTGAACCATTTCCTTCCCATCATATGTTCTTATAGTCCTTTTGACTGGATCATAATTGGCAGCTACTGGTTTAAGAAAATCAACATCCATATAGACATTGGGTACAGTCAACTTTCCCAAATCACAATTCCAGGGGTTACCAACTAGAATACCCATGTTTCTATTCCTAAACCAATCATAGAACAATTCCTAACCAGTAGAAGGTAGTCTTCCCTAATAGAGTAATGCTTATCAAACAAACCCTCAGCTACCTGTGGACCCTGGGGAATCAGTTGACCCTTAGATTTTTCAATGGTTGAGGGTGGCAGCTGGTCTGTAAGGTCCTTACTCAAAGTTTTTTTGGGAGAAGAAGCTTCCCCTTTAGACAAAGATGCTTTTGATTGTGCTTTAGGAGCCATGACACAATAATTTTACAAAGTAGGGTTTCTAGTCTCTTGGAGTAAAATTACGATTCAGATCAGGGTTTGACATAGATTACAACAATGCAGGACCAACCCTTTTCTTTTATGAATTTGAAACTTTAAAATGTAGAACCAAGAAAAACCTTAATTAACTCACAAGTTTGGGAAACCATGCAAATTTTTCAACAATTATGATTGGAAGACAATAATTTACTTATTGGTTCTTTTCACAAGTTGATAACCCTAGCCTCAATGTCAGACAAGCCTGGAAACCATAGCTCGAGTTCTCCAAGTGTATATAATATCCTTCACATTGCTCAATTATTCTTTCAAGATAGGCTTTAATATCTATGCAACCTCCTGCTTTGGTAGCTCGACATTCTTTTAGTTATTAAGGCTCAATCACACTAACTAGAATAGCTCACTTGTACTCAAACTGAGTTTTCAATGCTAGCCATTGATCATGCGGGTGTATTAACTGATGAACGATCTAGATTTGGTCAGCGTGATTTGAAAAATCTAACTGTACACAAAACCACAACTCTCATCAAATGACAGAAAGCCACATGGAACCAGGGTATGTGCAGGATCATCATGGAAAAAATAGGCCCTTAAGTGGAAAAAAATTCAGAAAAATCAGTGTTAGGCAACTTGACATAAAATTTTGAATAAGTTATCTATATTATTTCAAAAATGTGTAAGAATAGAATCTGTAGAAAATTGAATGTAGTTTCTAAACTACTAGGTTTATTTAAAAATAAATAAAATCTATTTGGTGAAAATTTGAAATTTCAATGTAGTAGTACTTAAATTTTAGGGAAAAATAAGAAGTAGGTGTGACCACCCTAACCATAATAAAATGATAATATTTTCTTATAAGATTTAATATATAAGTAGAGGACTCATGTCTGGATGTGATGCATATTTTTTTGTAATTTTTTTCCAATTAAATAACTAATTATGAATTTTTTATTACAACTTTTAAAAAATATAAAAAATCGTATGTCTGACCACCTTAACTTGGTCAAAACTTCATGAAATTTAATTTTTCTTTTTTTAATCCTATAGTATGTGAAGCATAGAATGTGATGCATGTTTCAGATTCAAAAAATGTCACTCTATTTGAAAGTTATAGATGTTTTTCAATCAGCCTATCAATTACGACTTTAGTCGTAATTCTAATAGAAAATGAATAATAATTATTTATTGAATTCAAATCAAAGCATAATTTATATTAGCCGAAAGTTGAGAATCTCCTCTAAAAACCCTTTTCATTTCATCAATTTGGGTTATAAAAAAGTCATCAACCACATACCCTACAAGTACCCATAATATTGCCACTTTTTGGCCCCTCATGATCCTGCACATACCCACCACTCACTGGTAATATGCAAGTTCCACCATTCCTTTGTCATTGCGTCCAAAATCCATGTGTCTTCTTCCCCTCACCCCCATGATTCTTAACCTATGTGAAACTTCTATCAGCGGGGAGATGGGGAAGGGCTAAGATTAAATCGCACAACTCCTACATATTCACATCTTAATCTAGACCTATTTCCCACAACCTTATTCTCCTTACACAATCAATGACCCTTATTAAAAGATCCCAAACACATGTATTATATCTTCCTTTAGTAGCACACACTTTATTCTCTATGCCCCATGTTGAAATATTTGATTAATATTTTTCTTTGCTCCAATGCTTCCATGCCCTCTAGATTATTCCACATGGCAATTACCCGCCACCCCATTGAAAAAAAATAGTAAGGGTGGGACCCGCACAGGATAGCGGGGAGTAGTCAGGATTTACCCATGTCACCCACTATCGACTGTTGATTCACTTCAAATATTCACACACTAAATGCTTGGAAACACTGGGCCTACAGTCAAACTTGACATGCAATAGTCACCCGCTAGCCCGCTTGAATATTTGAATGAAGAATGAAATGGGATGGTCATGTGGGGAACAATTGAGATGCGACCACATCAATGAGTGACCACCATTGATTTGAATCCTTTGAATACCACCTACAATCTTCAATAAAGACACTGGGCCCACCAATGCATATGACACATGGCTTACGCTCACTAGCCCATGAGAAGAAAAAATAGGCAGTGAAATAGAATGGGCACGAGGGGAATGCCCAAGATCTATTATAAACGATCAAACGATCGTAAGACATTTTCATATCTGCACATGCTAAAATTGTTATTCTTAAAAGAAGGACCCGACTAGGTCGATGGGAACACAACCCATGAGATTATAAAACATAAGGATCAAATGATTTTAGTAGAAAATATTTAGCCCTACTTCAGAAAATTAAAATAATGGTTGAGGGTGATCCCACAAAGCTGGTTTACAATTTTTGGGAGATTCTATTTTTTGCTGAAATCACATATTTTTAGAAAATATAATGATTTAAGCCTTTAAAAGTTCCATTTAAAGAATTCCAATTAAAGAGGGTTTGATCAAACTACCTTAGATCAAACCCCCTTGGATAGAACCCCGCTAATTTTAAACCATACCTATAACAAAGTCTCCTCTACACCTATCAAAATGCTTATAAAAAAACACTTTTGATTTACCTTTTGCGGGATCAAATGAATTCATTTAAAATTTGTTTTTTGTAAGTATGTAGTCCTTATTATAAGCTTCCCAAAAAGTATAATTTTAAATAAATTTAATTTTAATATTATATTTATTTTTTATTTCTTGTGAATGTAGGTTTTTCACTGAAAATGAAGCTCTCTGTTCTACACGTGGAAAAATAAAAGATTATCAAAAAGAAAATTTGAAAAATATGAGTGCACCATATATTGAAGTCCTTGATCCAACAAAAAATAAATGAATTTCGATACATACAAAAAAAGTTATGCGTTATATGGTCTTCCTTTGTTTGAATTGTAATTGGTTTGACTTCGAAACTTGATTAAGGAAAAAATATTCAATAAAACACTATCTAACCAAGTGGAAGCAGTAGATATCGGAGTTAAAAATATAAATTCGAAAGAATTATAATTTTATCCTTCATGGAAAAAAAGTTATGTGTTATATAGTGAGCATCACTCCTTAAAAATGTTGTTTTCTGAAAAAATACTAGTTTTTGAGGGAGATGGAAAAAGAGGTACAATCTAATTCCAAAAATTTTGAAAAAAATATATTTAGAATCTATAGGTGCCCGAAAGTTAAAATTTAGTTAGAAATTTTTTTTTCATTGTCCAGTTTGGCCAAAAATTGTAAACCACTATTGTGGGATCATCCCCCCAACATATGACAACCAACAAGAATAGCCTAAAGGGCCAGTTATTTCATGGATTTTGATGGAATAATACGTGACTTAAAAGACTGGGAACTGGAAACAAGGAGTCAATAGAGAATTAAAACCTTGGTGAGGATACATAAATCCAAGGGTTTTTCAAGATGGGTCCAAGATAATATGAAACCCTTGAATAGTAATAGTAGACTATAACCTTAAGCCCTCAGATACAAACCTTAACCCAAAATTTAGCAGGAATTTAGGATGGAACATGAAATTTTCTCAAGGGGTTCCATCACCCTAGATATGGTAAAGGTCCTACAAAGCCCATAGGATAGTACATAGGAAAGATAGATCCTAGCCAAACCATCTCCCACCACTCATCGTACTCCTATTTCATGCCAATGTATTCAATGTCAAAGACTGGGGGCATGTCTGTCTCCTCCTCATCTGCATCACTTCAGATGATGCCATATGTTGTCAGTTGTTTAAGGTCCCCAGGTTTGTGGGCACATTGTACTGACCGTTTGTATGAAGACCGTAGCGCTGGCCATCTTTGCATCTACCCATCTCATGGTGCAATCATAGTAGAAGGGTCTCACTATGTATTCACGTCCTCCTAGCATAAGTCTATCCCTCTACATCTACCTCATATGTCTTGTAGTGTCTGGGTAGAATAGCTCCATCAGATAAGGTCTCCATACAATATCCTCCTCGCTCAGCCTATCAAATATGACCCTCCAAAAAAGTACATCACCATGTTGCCATGCCTATCTAAGGGGATAACTAAAGTCTCATGGATATCCCACCATTATGTCAATCAGAAATCCTCTCGAGCTGGTACGGGTAATGTGCTCTAGGACCTAGGTCTTTAATAAGGTGCAGTCATCATGTTGTTGATCTATCCATAAGTAAACTGACCCAAGTCATAATACAAGTGTGCTAGTATGCTTCGACCCCATGCAAAGACGACATGGTAGTGCTCCATGTCTTGAATCATGTGCACTAGGCCCCCCTCTAGATGTGCTCCCCCACCATCGGGGACTAGTACTAGTGATACTATGAAAATCATGATGCACCTGATGAGTGGTGATTGCATATGCAGAAGCCATGAAATCTCAATGTGCGGTCTTATAATCCTACAACAAACTAGTTTCCCTAGGCAATATTGGATATTAGACTACATATCCTCAAAGCTCCTACCCTACGCTAGAAAAACCCTTTCTCCTCAGATGGCATCTGCAATATCTAGTGCACATCCTCCAATGTGATATTCATCTCTCATATAGGTAAGTGGAAGGTTCATGTGTCTATGTCCCATCTCTCTGCCAACGCCATTAGCATGGCATTGTGATACTGCATAGCTAGGGAGAGATAGGCCTAGTAGAGGCTTGTCTAATGGAGGATTTGCACATCCTCCTCAGGTAGCTGATCAACAACCTCTCGTAGGAAACTGAATGTTTGGCTGCCCAGGTGCTGGCATGACCGAGGTGTAGTTTGGCATAGAAAAGAACAAAATGTCATTTAAAACATCTTAAAAACTTAAATTTATTCTTTAATAGTCAAAAAGTGTGCTAAAGTTGCTCTAGAGTATCTTAATTAAGGGTTCTAGACACTTTATTCCTTAACTAGGACACTTTACGACAAACTGGAACACTTGGCAACAATCTAGAAAAATGAAAGAAAAACCCTCCTTGGACTCTAAATTCATATAAAAAAATTCAGAAAAAACATAAACATTTGATTAAATCAAAGTACAGAGAAGGCGAAATCCACTCGTAGTAGGCTGTAGTTCGTCCCATGTGACCGCCTCCCATAGAATCTCAATTTGTGGATGGGTGGATGGTCGTCTACTGGACATGATGGCTCACTCTACTCCAAGCTCACTTTTCAAAAAGGTAAAAGATAAAATAAATGTGATTTAACTTCTCTTTGATCTTTATATACATGCATATTTAGGTCACTTTTTGTTATAAAGAAAAGAAGTGTTTTTTTATTTAAACTTACATATTAGGAGCTAACAAACTCCATTTTCGATGTCGTTTGTTGTGTTGGAATCATGGTTCCGCTCTCGTTCTCATCAAATGTCTATCATCAAGTGTAATGGTACTAGGAAATGCCCTATGATGGAATTGTGTACTTTGATGTGGTTGGATTGCTACATTGATTCCACCTTTGTAAAGTAAGCAGAATCAAGGGGCATACATCTACCCTCGAATTTAATTTTCTAGGAAAGTTAGATAAGAGGATTATATTTGAGCTACTAATGAATCCGTGATGTAGGATACGATTCCTAACATTGTGGTTTTTTGGGTAACTATAGTGGGGCTTCATTCTCCCCAATAAATCCATATGAGTATCCTTTTATAAAGTTACTTTTTAAAGTACTTTAACTTGTATATGCATCTAGTGTCATATGGGTGCTAAAGTGGGGCATAAATATAGTGTATAAAAATGCATACCTTTTAATTTTCACACTTAATTTGGACCTATTTTAGCATACCTTACATTAAATTCCATTTATGTCACTTATTATGGGCCCCTAAGACCCTTTTGGTGCATCCCGAGGCATATTTCAACTTTAAACTTGACCAAAATCCATAAACAACCATTAATATTGGTAACCCACCTTTTAAATTTGCAAAATAAGCCTTGTGGGACCAAGATGCCACCTAGGGTTTGTCTAGGTGAGTGCTTTATTTTCAGGAATTAAGAGTGGGAAATGAAATTATTAATTTGACATTTTGTCGGCCTTTGGGATTAATAATTGGGTTATTAGATAGGAATGCCTATAAAAGTAAGATTCAGATCCCATTTTCACCTAAGCAAGTGAGAAGCAATTAATTTGAAGAAGCAAGTTGAAGGAGAGTTTCAAGAAGTAAGGAATTGAATTCTTGGAGTAGCCTTCTATTGTGTTTTTGTAGGTTTTTCAAGTCTATTTCCTAGTCAAGATCTAGCATTGCCAAAGACTAATAATGGATGCCTATGGAGGATCATGAGAGATTCTAGGTTGAATATGCAACTATTCATTCTTCCAAGCCTAAGGACTTATTTCTTGATTGATTCCATCTTCCATTATTGTTCTATTTTCTGCCTAAGGAAGGTACATTTCATGTTTATGACTTATTACTAGTGATTAGAGATCTCCTTTATAGGTCACTTTCATTTGCATCTTAGGAATTATATTCTAACACATTTGAATAGGGTTTCTCCATGTTCTAGCTTGCATAATCTTAGGCAAACTTAAGATTAGGGCACACACACATTTCTATTTTTAGATCTATGCATTTTCATCAAGGTTTAATTACCAATCAAGGGGTTTGACCAAGGAAAACCCCCATAAACAATCAATCAAATTTTCTTTGTTTTGTAGGTTATTTATAGGTTCAGATCCAAAGACTTGGTGAAGAAGGAAGTGCAGAGATTGAACCTTAGGATCACATTTAGAAATTCCAAAAATTCAGACCAGGACTAAGATGACAGCAAGGGCATCTTAGTCCTCCAAGTGGAATTTTGCAAAGATTCTTTTAGGTCCAATTCCGACATCCTAAGATTTTGTATCTACCTTGAAAAACAACAGCAAAACTAATAAGATAGCAAGGGTATCTTAGTCCTTCCTAGCACATTTTGACAACATTTTTGCATTTCTAGAATCCTCGTCACATTTTCAAACTTTCCAGGCACACATATCCTAACTTGCTATTGCATTATTTCATCATTTGCATCCTTCATTTAGCTTGCATTATTAGGTTTTGTGAGTTGAATGTTTACTTGTCTTTTCCAATCTTTTTCTTGGTGGTGAACCCCTTAAAGCTTAAAGAACCCCCTCCTAGGTCTTCCTTGTTGAGAATTGACTCACCTTTTGAGGTTGACAGTCAATCCAATTAGGGTTCCTAGGGCATTATTGAATGACAATTGGAGAATAGTGATGTTTTTTGACCTAGGTTATAAAGCATCCCCATTTTTCCTATTGTTCATATGCAAACATTAATTTAATGTGTTATAATATCATGTTTATAATATTTATAATTATCACAAAAATAATTCCAACACACATTACTTAATCATCAACTAATAGGTAATTAATAATATGATATAACATTCCAAGAATGTTAGTCCTATAAAATACTTTAGAAAACATACATGTACAAAGTTATTAGCTTGATTATATCAAATAATAGAGTACAATGAAATAAAACATGGTACAAATAACTTTGCAATGCATCTTAAGAAACACTATAAAAGTAGCAAAGTCCAACCATCCATAGAGCACTTCATAAGGAAACACTAGCTTTAACCCTTCCTTCTTCTAAAAAACTATATTAATTCAATTTAAATTTAGTCCATGAATGAAAATTTGTTCAATTAGTTTTTAAAAACATCCTTAAATTCATATAGAAGAGGTTTACATTAATGTCTAATTATTGTTGAACTTGGATATCAAACAAAAACTATAGAGGTTGTCTCTCCTCATATAAAGTTTTAAATATTGACTGAATATTTAGGTTGTCCCTATTTTATGAATGACAAACTTATATTAGATAGATATTGATATTTCTTAGATAAGAAAAAATATTTGCTACACTTGTTAATGGATGTATATATATTTTTTTATTATGTTTTTCATAAGTTCTAATGTGTCCACTTACGGGTCTATCTTGACCAACATTTACATATTTTTTGACTTACATGTGAAATAGTTGTTAACAATATATAATATAAATATGTTGCAAGACTAAACCCCATAACCACAAGTAGTATTCCAACAATAAGACCCCACCCTACTATTTTCCACTCTTCCATATTGTTTCAAATCACTTTTAAATGGAGTGAAAGAAAAGGGGAAATATTAACTATTGCCCCTAAATGATTTTGAAAGAGCATAAACGTGAGGCATGAGACACCTCAAAGTCAGAAATATCATCTGACATGTCCTTAAATAATTTTAAAAGGACATAAATATAAGTACTACAGCACTTTATAGTCTGAAATATTAACTGGTGTCATATATAACTCTAAAAGCCCATGAACGTGAGGTGTCCCTAATAATTCTGAAAGGGTGTGAACATAAGTACTAAAGCACTTTACAATCTGAAATATTAACTCGTGTTATATATAACTCTGAAAGAGCATGAACATAAGTACTAAAGCACTTTACAGTCTGAAATATTAACTTGTGTCATATATAACTCTGAAAGAGCATGAACATGAAATATAAGACACCTCTATGTCTGAAATATTATCTGGCATGCTCCTATATGTAACATAAATATTAAAAGACTTTAAAGTTGAAAATATTAATTGGCATGCCCCTTATCACTCTGAAAGGGTAGGAACATAACTTACATGCCCCTAAATAACTCTTAAAAGACATGAACATAAGAAGCAAAAGACGTGTTATTTAGAGGATTCTGACATGAATTAAAATCCATTTTACATATCGCCACGCAACTTGTATTTTATTAGATGGACAGGAGGGTATGGTACCTACAAATGCAGAGTCCCCTGGAGTGCAGTGGGTACGTTTCGACTTTTCCTTTGAAACGAAAAAAATGTGAACACATATTTTCCCTTTCCGTACTCTCTTTAGAAATCAACGTGCAGATAAAGATTTCCGCCTTTGGTAGAACTTGGGCTTTTATGTGCTGCGCTGCTGTGATGATGATGTGGAAGAAAAGCGTTCTGGCAGAATAGCAACCATATATTTAGTACGACACGCGAACGAATATTCAATGATTTTTCATTTCATCTCGGCATTGATGTACTCGCATTTGAACCAATAGCTAGTTGTGTGGTGTACTGGTATTTAACCATTAGCTACTTGTGTGATGTATTGGCATTGAATCATTAGCTAGTTGTGTGATGTACTGATACCATTAGTTATGAAGTGGTGATGGTATATGAAGTCTTTAGCTATAATTAAAATTATTGTTTATGGATTTGATTGTGTACGAGTTTCTTGTATCAACGTTTCAGATCACACTCCATGGTCTATCATTAGGATAGAAGAGAGCTAGAGGAGAAAAAATGATGATGGATCATTGAATGTAATCTAAAACGTTGATACAAAAAACTCATACACAAACAAATCTAGAAACAACAATTTTAATTAAACAATATGGATTGTACAAACTTGATATCATTAAGCAAATCTTAGGAGATGACTCCACCTTAGTCATAAAAGCTCCCTCTCCTTTATCTATACATCCTCCTCACTATCAAAATTCAGCTTCGTTAGACTTATTAACTAGGTGCTCATTATGAACTTGATGAAACTTTTAGAAGTATTACAAATAAAGCTTTTTTGCATTCATTTTTTGTGGAAATAGAACATTGTTTAACGTTGCATTCAAACACTATTTAATAGATAAAAACAAAGAAATACTTTTCTTTATTATATATTGTCTCATTTTACTACACCAAAGGCATTTCCTTATTTGAGCTTTCAAGGCTCATTTTACTTGTGAACGGTGGATAAAGAAGGATAGGCCTTGGTTGACAATGGAACCATGGATAAAGAAGGATAGGCATTGGTTGACAATGGAACCATTGCCAACCGTTGATTCACACTGACAGTTGCTCCTCCAAACTTTGCCTCGTTGTATTAACCTTTCACTTCTCTTATTTGGCAAGCTACAACCTGAAAATAAGGTTTCGACGAGGGTTTTAGAGTATGTTTATTAAAATTAAAATTACAACTAAGATCCTAATAATGAGCACATTTAGGTTTTATTAAAATGAAAATTATGTCAAGATCTTAATAATGAGCACATTTAGGTTTTAACAATACGACATAATTAATATATAATGTATATTTTATATAATAAAAACTAAATTATTAATTATAATTACACTATCTAATTATTATATATATTATATTCTTTAACAAAATTATTTACAAAATTAAAATTACGACCAAGATCCTAAGATCCTAATAATGAGCACATTTAGATTTTAACATTACAACATAATTAATATATAATATATATTTTATATAATAAAAAAATAAATCGTAAATAATATGATTATACTATCTAATTATTATATATATTATATTCTTTAATAAAATTATTAATAAAATTATAATTATTACCAAGATCCTGATAATGAGCACATTTAGGTTTTATTAAAATGAAAATTACTGCCAAGATCTTAATAATGAGCACCTTTAGCTTTTAACATTACCACATAATTAATATATAATGCATATTTTATATAATAAAAAATAAATGATAAATAATATGATTATACTATCTAATTATTATATATATTCTACTATCTAATTATTATATATTTTATATTCTTTAACAAAATTATTAATAAAATTAAAATTACGGCCAATATATTAATAATGAGTACATTTAGGTTTTCACATTACGACATAATTAATATATAATGTATATTTTATATAATAAAAAATAAATTATAAATAATATGATTATACTATCTAATTATTATATATATTATATTCTTTAACAAAATTATTAATAAAATTAGAATTACGACCAAAATCCTAATACTGAGCACATTTAGGTTTTATTAAAATGAAAATTATGACCAAGATCTTAATAATGAACATATTTAGGTTTTAACATTACGACATAATTAATATATAATATATATTTTATATAATAAAAAAATATAAATAATATGATTATACTATCTAATTATTATATATATTATATTCTTTAATAAAATTAGAATTATGGCCAAGATCCTAATAATGAGCACATTTAGGTTTTATTAAAATGAAAATTAAGGCCTAGATCTTAATAATGAGCATATTTAGGTTTTAACATTACAACATTAATATATAATGTTTATATTAAAATAAATTAAGGCCTAGTAAATAATAATGAGCATATTTAGGTTTTAACATTACAACATAATTAATATATAATGTATATTTTATATAATAAACAAATTGTAAATAATATGTTTATACTATCTAATTATTATATATATTATATTCTTTATCAAAATTATTAATAAAATTAAAATTCGGCAAAGACCTTAATAATGAGCACATTTAGGTTTTAACATTACTCCATAATTAATATATAATGCATATTTTATTTAATAAAAAATAAATTATAAATAATATGAGTATACTATCTAATTATTATATACATTATATTCTTTAACAAAATTATTAAATATATATAAAAATAAATTGATAATTATTATATTTTAAAATAATAAAAAAAATCTAAATATAATTATAATTATCATGTGTTGCATAAATGCATGCAAAAAAAATAAATCAAAATTTATCCTAATTGACCTTCCACACTTCTCCATTGTACTTACTGCACACTAAGCTACCATTGCTAGTTAATATTTAATATAGAATTATATCAAACTTATTGCTAATCTTTCAACACTTGATTTTTTATATATTATAAAAATTATATACTTGAAATTCAAATTTTATATTAATATTTAAAGCTTCATTATATCTAATTAGTAATTAGAAAATATTAATGATATTTGAAATTTAATATTATACCCTAAGTATATCAAAATTTAATATTGAGTAAATATTTAAATTATCATAATGTAGTTGATATATAATGTTCTTTTCATTTAAAATAAGATCTTTATTAAGAGAATCCAAGAATAAGAATTCTATCTTTGAGAAATGTTAAGTTGAACAAGTAGAGTGGGTTCGAAGTAAAATAAGGAAAAATTAAAATTACAAAGAAAAATGATATTATTTTCTTTATTTTCTTGACCTATAGTCAGTAGGTAAGAACAAAATTCTAAGCATTGTTTACTCATATATAGAACCAAATATAATAGTAATAAATCAATTTTTATATTATTCAATTTCATTATGCTAAAAATATAACTATTTTAAACATTTAAAGTAGAAATATTGGTTATTTAGTCAGACTAAACAATTTACAAAATAATATTTCAAGTTTATGTTTAGTAAAGTTTCATCCATCAAAGATTAATTTAACATATGTCTATTTTGAGTGCAACCATATTTTTAGTTCAAATTACCACCTAAAAGCCAAAATTCAATCCAAACTTAGTTGCACAGTTGAGCACTATATGTTATAATAAATTACAATGAATTTAGCAAAAGAAGACAATCATGAAGCTTTTTAATATTTAAATATATTTACTCATTAAACTAGGAATAAAATTTGTAAAATTTTAATTGTATCTACCTCCATCAAGGTAGAATGCAAGAGGAACTTTGTTCTTTTCCGACTCCAAAAAATAATAAAACAATGTCTTGATGACACCTTTGTCAACAATGTCATTGTTGAGAAGGAAAAGTGATCCTAGATCTAATTAGAATAACTAATATTATCTCGTTTTCACTTTATTCAATATTAAACATAAATTACCTATGGTTTATGATTGACTTTCTACCATAAGGGAGAGCCAACCTCCTAGGATTTTTATGTCTGTTTTTAAATTTGTGAGAATGGTAAATTCGATGCATGATCTAAAACTAAGACAGAAAGAGGAACTTGTTATGAAAATTTGAGCTTGAATTGGCTAGTCTAGGGTATGGTGTTCCCCAGACTAGACTCCTGTAACTTTATTGGATCTAAAAGTCGTAAGATGTGGATTAAGGTTTGCACTCTATTTCTTGAGATTGTCACCTATTGAAACGTCTAGATATGACTTTGATATGAAACCCTTGATGAAGTGATGTCACACAAGTTGCCAAGAAAGTTGATTGATGGATGTCTTAAATTCTTGATAGACCTGTGAAAGGTTAGTTCTAAAAACATAATAGATTCTTACAAATACCGTGTAGAGGATAACTCAATACATCTTCATAACTTGACATGCTTGATCATAATAGCTCCATGCACATAATTTTCTTCATTCTTCTTGATGTATTGCAAGATTGATCTTGATTGATGAAAGTAATGTAATAATGTTACTAAATCTACCCTTGAATTACCTTGACTAATTTTTAGACCTTCAGTTTGCTTAATAAAATTGATAAGTTTTCTTCTAGGATTTAAAATGATAAAATGATTAGTTTTTAGATGCAATTCTTCTAATTTCTTGAAAATAAAATACTGATGGTTGACAAATAAAATTGGAAATTTAAATAATAAATTATCAATATCGACATATTCAATTATGGAGCCAAAAGTGCTAGTCTAGGGCATAGGGCACCCTAGACTAGATTGCTATTTTTTGGGGATCAAAAGTGTTGGGGAAAAATGTTAAATGTATAATTTAATTTCCCATGATTTATTTTCTAAAGATACTTATAAAATATGTAATTAATGCATAATTAGGTCCAAGACCATACCTAGTGGGAGCTAAACCTAATGTGAAAATGTCAAGTGTGACAATTTTTGATGCTATATTTAGCCCCCACTTTAGTGAAAGTATGAAATTATGCTCAGAATCACACTAAAGTATAGATAGCTTAAGAGGGGTTCAATAATCAAAATCTTGAAGAGATAAGATGGTATTGAATCTAGGGGATGTGCTAGCCCCTATGATTCAAGACCTTATGGAAAGACAACATGAGGAAAAAGGAACACATATGTATGAGATGTTATGCAACATGAAAAATATGAAGCATACACAATGAAGACGTGCACAAGATAAACATAATGTAGAGAGAGAATTAACATATAAATGAAATACAAACATGACATAACCATAATGTAAATAAAAAGACATAATCAAAATGTAAAACAAACATGATAGTACTAAAAAGGATTCAAGTTGGTAAGGAAAAGAGACCTTAGTCTTAAATTTATCTCAAATACTTAATGCCATCCATCAATAATGTGTTGTTTAAACAAAATGTTGCTCTCATAAGGATGCAAAATCACTCATGAAACACATGGCTCCACTAGTAGGAAAGGTGTGTTATGGTAGGTGGCCATTTAAAAATTATCAAGTACATGAATTAGCAAGCTTCATTATGCCAAATCCATGAACTATTTTTCCAATCATCCTTTAGGGAGCGCATAAAAGTTTAATGTCAAAGGGAACGAATCAATGCTCAATGTCACAAAGGATGAATTGATTACTACACCTTGGGGGTAATATAAACAACATCACAATGAATGGGGTATTTCAATAAGTCAAGCTCACTGGATGTATATGCAATGGATAGGAGTAATATCCCCCCTTAAAATGTTAACATACATTCTATGTTGGTGTTTTATGGAAACAAGAGATGAAGAGAGGATTCTTGAAAAGAATACACACCTCTCAAAACTAGTTATCCTTTCCCCCATATATAAAGGAAAAGATAACCATGTAAGATCTATCGTGTTTCTACCATAGAAAGAAAATGGTTGCACTTAAGTTTGTACCACCATGAATGGAAATGAGAAAACAAATGAAGCTAAAAATTGCACATAGTTAGGAGCAACACTATAGAAGAAAGATCATTATTATTTAGAGTGATTAGATGCATAAACACATGGAAGAGCACCACAATCACTAAGCTATTGTATTTTACTATTCAAGGCCTAAAATTCATTTTTGGAATGACAATGCACTTGATAATATGCATAAAATTATTTATTTTTATAAAATTAATTCCATGTTTGTTATGAAATAACTTGCACAACAGAAGAATATGATATGAAATATGCTGCAAATACTTGATAATAATTGAGAATGACAAGCCACTTCGAGGGGGCAACCTCAAAATATCTCTAATGAGAACACACTTCACAACTTGATGATGAAATAAGACTCACAACCTCCTATATATACCTATTTATGCCTAGGATATCAACTAGGCTGACTTATACACACTTATATAAGTCTTAGGCCAACCTACACAACTAAATAACAATATACTAATGATAATATGACTTAATAGAGAGTTAAGATAGCCACAAGCCGACTATTCATAACCTGATGTACAATAATATTAAGGGTGTAGCATGCCCCCTTTCTTCAAAGAAGCATTGTCCTCAATGCTAATCAAGTTTGGAAACTTTTGAATGAACTCCTTGTCTTTCCATGTGGCATCTTCAACTGGTAACTTCTTCCATTGGATGAGATACTCAGTGATAGTTCTATTCCTCAGCTTCTTTGTGTGTGTTTGATGAATGCACTCTGGTTCCAAGATGATTCTTCCTTCTTCATCTAGCTCAGGAAGTGTTGTTTGAGTGGGAATATTATGCCCAATTACCTTCTTCAAACAGGAAACATGAAAAGCTGGATGTATCTTGGTTGTTGGTGGCAACTCAAGCTTGTAGGCAACACTACCGATCTTCTACATGATTTGGTATGGACCATAATACTTTGGAGACAACTTATTATTCTTTCTTTGCTGATTTAGTGAGATTTTCTTATAAGGCTGCAATCGCAAGAAGACCCAATCCCCAACTTCAAAAATTCTTCACTACGATGTTGGTCTACCTGTTGTTTCATTCGATTTTGTGCCATGGCTAAATTCTCCTTGAGTCCTGAAAGTACTTGTTGTTGATGAAGCAAGTGGTCTTCTACTGCCTGAAGTCTTGGGGACACCTTAATTGTTGATGTGATGGAAGGAGGATGATATCAATAAAGTGCAAAAAATGGAGACATTTTTGATGAGCTATGAAAAGAAGTGTTATACCACCATTCTGCAAGTGGAAGCCAATCTACCCATTGAGACTATTTCTCTGAAGTGAAACAATGTAGATATCCTTCCAAACACTTATTAACAACCTCCATTTTCCCATCTGATTAAGGGTGGTATGAAGAGCTAAGAGCCACTTGAGTACCCAAACATGAGAATAAATCTTTCCAAAAGTGACTAGTGAAGATAGGATCACAATCACTAACAATAACTTTAGGTGTAGCATGTAGCTTTTGGATATTCTCCAAAAAAGCTTTAGCCACTGCACTTGCTGTAAAAGGATGTGCTAATGCAATGAAATGTGCATATTTAGTGAGCTGATCAACTACCACCATGATGACATTATGACCCTTAGATTTGGGAAGCCCTATGATGAAGTCCATGGATACCTCTTCCCAACGTTGGCTAGGAATAGATAAAGGTTGCAAGAGACCTAGTGTCTTAATTGTCTCCCCTTTATGCCTTTGGCACACCAAAAATTCAACCACAAATTTTTGAACATCACCCTGTAGCCCCTCCCAAAAGAAATCTTGCTTGACTCGATGATATGTCTTCAAAAATCTTGAATGACCACCCACTGGAGACTCATGCAACTCTGTGAGAATCTTGATTTTAAGGTTGGAATTCTTGTAGAGATACAAATACTCTTTATACCAAAGAGTATCTCCCTTCCAACAAAACTTATCTAAACTACTAGGATCACTTTTTAATTGCTTGATGAGATTACTTGTCGCAACATCATTTTTCCACTCTTGTTTGGCTTCCTCCACCCAATTTGCTTGTAATATTGAAAGGGCACACAATAAGGCTTCATCTTTCTCATCCTTCCTTGACAGTGCATCTGCGACAATATTTTCTTTCCCTTTCGTATATACAATCTCAAAGTCATATCCTAACATCTTAGTGACCCATTTGTGTTGCTCTTCAGAAGATAGTCATTGTTCCAAAAAATATTTTAGGCTATCATGATCTGTCTTAACCTTGAAATGTCTACCCAATAGATATGGCCGCCATTGTTTCACTGCATGGAGTATTGCTAGCATTTCCTTCTCATAAATAGGTTTTAGTTGATTCTTACCTTTTAATTGATGACTCTGAAAAGAAATTGGTCAACCTTCTTGCATGAGCACTGCTCCTATCCCATTTCTAAAAGTGTCACATTCCACAATGAATTCCTTGGTGAAATCAGGAGTGGCAAGTACTGGAGTTGTACACATAGCCTCCTTCAATCTCTCAAATGTTGTATTGGCAGACTCGTTCCAATGAAAAGAATCCTTCTTCAATAGAGTGGTGAGAGGTGCTGCTATACTACCATAATTCTTCACAAATCTTCTATAGTACCCTGTCAATCCCAAGAATCCTCTCAATTTCTTAATGGTTTTTGGAATAGGCCATTCCATGATAGCCTTAATTTTGTTAGGGTCCACCTTTACTCCTTCATGTGAAACTATGTGTCCCAAATACTCCACCTCTGTAAGACCAAAAGCACACTTGGATGGCTTAGCATAGAGTTTATGATCTTCAAGTATTTGTAATGCTTGGTCCACATGTTGCAAATGTTCTTCCCAAGTCTTGCTATAAATTATTATATCATCAAAGAATACTAACACAAAATTTCTCAAGAACTTCTTAAAAATGGAATTCATCAAACTTTGGAATGTAGATGGTGCATTGGTAAGACCAAATGGCATCACCAAAAATTCATAATAACCCTCATGAGTCCGAAATGTTGTCTTATAAATATCTTCCTCCTTAATCTGAATTTGGTGATAACCAGATCTAAGATCTAACTTGGTAAAAATCATAGCTCCATTTAATTAATCTAGTAAATCATCAATGACTGGAATTGGAAACTTATCTTTAATGGTGTACATGTTAAGCACTCTATAATTTGGACACATGCACCAAGTATCATCCTTCTTATGTACCATCACCACAGGCGAGGAGTAAGCACTTTGGCTATTCCTGATGATTCCTGCCTCTAGCATCTCTTCAACAATCTTTTCTATCTCACTCTTTTGTATGTGTGGATACCTATAAGGCCTGATGTTCAGTGGTTGGATCCCTAGGACTAACTGTATGGCATGATCATGATCCCTCTTAGGAGGAAGCCCTTTAGGCATATCTCCAAGAACAACTGAGTGACGATCAATTATAGCTTGCAAATCTAGATTAGTAGGAGTATTAGATTGAGAGACTTCTAATGAACATAGTTGGGCCACAAATCCATCCATTCCTTTCTTAAGAAACTTTTGCATTTGATGAGAGCTTACCATTTGTGGAGATTATTCCTTCAACCCCCTTAGCTCTACTAGCCTTCCTTCTGATTGAAATCTCATGAATAGTTCTTGGAAGTTCATCTCAATTGTTCCTAATGTAGTAAGCCATTGTACTCCCAAAACAATATCTACTACACCCATGGATATCACATACATTGGGGTATCAAGATGATAATATCCCATGGATAATTTAATGCTATGACACTTCCCTGAACAACTAACTGTACCACCATCTACAATCAAAAATTGAAACTCTGGAGCTGGATATATGAAACAATTTAGACGAGTAGCTAAATTTTTGTTGATGAAATTATGAGTACTACCTGAGTCGATCAACACTGTTACCTTTTGCTTCTTTAGGAACCCCACCACCTTGAGAGTTTGTGGAGTGTTGAAACCTGAGAGTGCATGACAAGAAATGATTGGTTGAGAATCATGTGATTCCTCATTTGACTCCCTTTCATTTTCCATTATGGGTTCCTCCTCTTCTTCCTCATTGGGACCTTCAATATAAAACAATTTCTTTTCACTACATTTATGTCCTCGACTGTATTTGCTATCACAATTGAAACACAAGCCTTTTGCTCTTTTCTCCTCAATTTGTTGTGGAGTCAACTTAGTAGGTTGTGTTGAACATCCTTTCTCTCTTGTCACATTATCCCCTCGCTTCTTAGGAATCAAATACTTCTCCTCTACCTTGCGTGCTAAGAAAAAAGACTCGTTTATGGAACTAGGGTTAAACATGCATACCTCATGTTGAATGTGATCCTTGAGACCACCCAAGAATAAGTCGTTCAAGTTTTCCTCCATAATTGTATCCACCTTTAAGGAAATAAGTTCCTAGATCCCATAGGAGTACTAAAGCTTGTGTCAGTAGTAGCTGACCTAGAATTTTCACCTTGGCCGCATGAGAACTCCTTTCTTGATTCAATCATGTAGGTGTTGAACATGTTTCGTATGTCTGATATATCTCCTCTTAGGTCACACATATCCATATTAATTGAGGAAATGTCTTCCTTGATATTATTGATTTCCTCATTATGAGTAATATCCTCGATTGTTTCACCATCCTTATCAAGAGTCTTCCCTGGAGTGACATTCTTTTTACCCCTTGTTGAAGGCCCCGACATGATGGAAACCACTAATGTTGAATTAAATCACACAAATGAAACTTAAATTATCTCAATTTTTAACTGTAATCTCCTTTATTATGTCTTCAAAAACCCAATAAAAATCAAACTCCAATTTAACAAGATGTGCGAGATATGTAGATTCCAAGAAAATAGTGTAGAAACCCTAATTCTGCAATAATTCGCTTAATTCTGCTCCAGTTCCTCTAAAATATATACTGTAGCTTCTTCAATATTTTCTTTAAAAACCCTTTAAAAATTATAAAAAAATTCGCCAAAATCTGAAAGATATTCTCTTTCCAAAATCTCCTTTAAAATTGAGAAAAACCTTGCCTCTATGGTGCCAAGATCATGCTCTGATACCACTTGTTATGAAATAACTTGCACAATAGAAGAATATGATATGAAATATTCTACAAATAATTGATAATAACTGAGAATGACAAGCCACTTTGAGGGGGCAACCTCCAAATATCTCTAATGAGAACACACTTCACAACTTGATGATGAAATAAGACTCACAGCCTCCTATATATACCTATTTATGCCTAGGATATCAACTAGGCCGACTTATACACACCTATATAAGTCTTAGGCCGACCTACACAACTAAATAACAATATACTAATGATAATATGACTTAATAGAGAGTTAAGATAGCCACAAGCTGACTATTCATAACCCGATGTACACTAATATTAAGGGCATAGCAATGTTGGAGGAGGAAGAGTAATCAAGCAATCTTTTAGAATCCTTGACAAAATATGCTCTTTCTTTGATAAAATTGTATGAGATAATTTTTTGTCTTGTGAAGAAAAACATGTTTTCTTAACACATGATGTTTAAAATATAGTAGATGATGGTGAATGAGATGAAGATAGAGAAGGTTGGAAGCTTAAACCTCTTTTTTTATGGATATAGCTCATATAATTCACATGATCCTTAACTCCTTGTTATATGTTTTCAATATATCCATTTTTAGAAATAATTTTAAATCCAAGCCGATAATATTCTTCCAACTTAGATGGAGAAGTATTATCTAAACTCCCATGAGAATAATTGATTCTTTTAAAAGAACACACACACACACACACACACACATATTAAGTTAGGCATCACCAACACATGAGGGGAAAAAGTGAAAGAGCCCCCATCACCATTAAGGGGTGATTTTTTTGGATTTTTGGTGTAGAAAAATATTGAGTGAATGAAACATAAGACTCCTTAGGTTTATATTGTGATATTTTGTACTCTCCAATGAAGGAGGATGTAAAATATAATGAGCCCCAATCATCATCAAGGCATGCATTTGATGATGGAGAATTATTAGTTATACTATATTATACCACATTTTGACCCTTTGGGCTTGTATGATGAGATTTTGATCTCCATATTGAGACAAGGTGTAAAATCTAATGACCCCTAATCATCACCTAAGAAGCACATTCATAGTATCATTATCATTGGAAGGTAACAGATCAAATTTTAGAGATGCAATCAAGGTATTAAGGACTCAAAATTTGTGAATTATAACTTTGTTCATCCATTTTACCATGCATATCTTATCATTGTATTCATATTTCATCTCATAGTGAAGAGTAGACATGACTCCCTTCATCGCATGAACCCATGATCTACCTAGGAGAAGATTATATGAAAGTGGTCTTGACATGATATAAATCGGGGTAGGAAAATCATGGGCATAGGAAAATCATGGGCCCTACCTTAATGGGTAGTGTGATTGTACCTAATGGTTTCCTACTAATATCATCAAAGGAACAAATAAAAAGAACATTAGATTCTATAATATTCTTATCCACACCAAGTTTATCTAGAAGATCCATGCTGAAAAAATTAAGATTTGATTCATTATCAATACGAGTATGTCTAAACCTGGTTTTATTAATTCTAACCATTAACATTAGAGCCTTATGCTTGTTTTGGATCTCAAGCAAGGGTATCTCATGTTGAGGGAATGCAATATATAACTTTTTTTCTTGTATACAATCAAACAAGACTACTACATCATTTGGTTTGATAGAAGGTTAGATATCAATCTTCTTCCAAGACTCTTGGAGCATCCCATGGTATGTAGGTGATTTTTGAATCAAGTTTCAAAGGGTGATCTTGGCTAGAGTATTACAAAGTTGCTAAAGAACATATTATTTACCACTACACTGAGGAAGGGTAGGTGGGGGTGAGAGATATGGTTGAGTTAATTGAATGGATGTTTGTTTTTTTTGGTTGCTTATTACTTTTAGTGTTATACGTGTGAGCAACCTCATGATAATTTGGTTGATTCAACACATTATGTTTCATATGGTTACTAGTGAGTTGTTTTAAAAATTTTAGGTTATGGTCATGAGGTTTAGGGGTTCCTATAATGAGAGGTGGTTTAGGAGGTCCAATAATCAAATGTGGGTGTAAAATTTCATCTTTTTGGAAATATTCTATCAGTGGAGGACTTAATGTCAATTTTGAACCTATTAGACATCTATGTCAAACACCTTACTATCATTTGAAATTGTATGAATTATTTAATTCTCTTGTTCCAAAATATATTTCCAAGCAGGAGAAGTATATGGAGAGGAAAAAACAAGTTTATCATGATTCTCAATGATTGGATCTTCTTACACCAATATACTCTCAAAATTAGGAGACATATTGGGAGAAATTGATGCAGGAGCATCCAACGGTGTAGAGCAATCTTGCATCACCCAAAAAAAATAAAAAATATTTATTTTATTCAATTATTTTGAGTCCCATGATGGAACTTAAGGGGTGTAAGATAGTCAGGCATCAAAAATAGTGAAAATCAGGCAATTACTATTTTTAGCAAGTTGGCCTAAATAGGCTCATATGGACCTAAAAATTTACCCCAAGGAGCATAGTTGAAAAAAAAAAAAAATTTGTGAAAGAATCACCTCAATACCCTACAAGGTTTGGGAGAAATTAAAGCTTTCGTCCTAAGAAATTTCTCCAATGCAGCTTCAAATTGAGATATAAAACTTTAGAGGCCTCAAAATAGCTCAAAAAGTGGCTGAACTAACCTATGGTGGGTTCATGTGTTGTAGAGATCGTCAAGAGCTTTCAACCGATATGCAATAATAGAAAATCAGACACCCGAATCAAAAGTTATGGCCCTGTGAAGTTGGTCCTCTAAAAAGTGAATTTCATTAAAAAAAATCTTCCTAGGCCAGAAATCAAACGGCAGGACTTTTGGTGCCAAAACAAAAGGGGAAATTTGAACTTTCTAGAACATTCTAGGGAAGTTATTGGGGAAAATAAAAAGGGTTAAGTGAGGGTTGTAGGAGGTGGCCCCGATAGTGCAAAATTATGGCTACGAATAGTAGATTTTCTTTAAAAAGTTGACATTGTTGTAATGAATCAAGCCCATGAGGCTATAGCATGTAAGCTTTGATTCTGTAATTTCATTTTCTGAAAAATAATTGAAAGTGAGTCATTTTTTTGTCTCACATCTTCTATGTTGGTATTTGTTGTTGTGATTTATGTGGGGTTTTAGGTGGTGTGGCCCTCATCATGTGGTATTAGAGCAGGAGTTCCTAAGCTGGTAACATAGCACTAAATGTGAGGCATTTGCAGCAAGATTTGTGAGTGTGAGTTGAGTTCAAGATGCCTCCAAGACTTGCCCAGTATGGAAGAGGTAGAGGTTGAGATGGTGGAGGAATAGATCCACCTAAAGATAAAATCAGAGCGCTTAGAAGGAAATTAGAAACCTTGCAACAAGAGCTTTGAAGAAGAGATGTGAAATGAGATAGAGATGATAGTGAAGATGAAATGGAAGAGGAAGAGTGAGATCCAATGGATCTTAGAGAAAAAATATTGCTGCAAGCAATCTCAAGAATTGGGAAGAGACCTAAAATGGAGGTTTCAACTTTGAGTGGAAATATGAATCCTGAAGAATTGATTGATTGGATCAATGACATGGAGGAATTTTTTGAGTTTGAGGAGATTGAAGATCCTCGTAGAGTGAGGTTTGCAAAAAAAAATTTGAAAGGTCACACCATTATATGGTGGAAAGAGATCTAGTCAGAAAGAGGAAGATAAGGGAAAGATAAAATTTCTAGATGGGACGCAATGGTGTCAAAATTGAAGAAACAATTTATTCTAGTCGATTATGACTTAGAGCTGCTCAAGAAGATACAAAGCTTGAGGCAAGGGACAAGGATGGTCAAAGAATACACAAAGGAATTTCACAAGGTCCTGATTCAGACAAGACATTCTAAGGAAAATAAAGAGAAAGTTGCTCATTATATTAATGGGTTGAAGCTAAGCATACAGGAAGAATTGACACTGGTAAGAATGATCACCATTGAGGATGCTTATCTTTTTTTTCTAAAGGTTGAAGAATGACTAAACAAGAGGTTTGAGAACAAGTAACAAGATGGAGGTCATGGAGGAAAGATTAGTGGATGGTCATATGTAGGTCGAAATGAAGGTCAAAAGAAGGGTGAAGGCTCTAGTAGCGGCCAGAACCTAAAAGGAGATAACACCTACCATCCTCGTGATCAGAATAATGATGACCAAAGAGGAAGGGAAAGATTTGGATGAGGATCAAGAAGAGGAGGCTTCCATGGAACTTGTTTCTAGTGTGGAGAAGAAGGACATAGAGCCTATGAGTGTCCTCAACATCAAGGAAGGACAAATAGAAGACCTAAGGGTAATGCACAAGTTGTACATGTTGATGAAGATGCTAAGTCTTCACATTTAGAGGATGTAGAAAGAGGAGAGGTTCTTGTTGCTAGAAGAGCCTTGCTGAATGAGGAGAAGGAGCCAACTGAAAGGAAGAATTTGTTTCACACCAGATGTAATTGTAAAGGTAAAGTTTGCAATGTTATTATTGATGGAGGTAGTACTGATAACCTTGTTTCAGAAGAAATGGTTAGTAAGTTGTTGTTGGAGAGAAGAAGGCATTCAAACCCATACCAGATTGCTTGGTTACAAAAGGATAATAAATCCTTGGTAAATGAACAATTTCTGGTAAAGTTCAAGATTGGAAATTACCATGATGAGGTATTATGTGATATTATGCCTATGGATGTTTATCATATGTTGTTAGGAAGAATGTGGAAGTTTGATCGATGAACAGTACATGATGGACATGCCAACACCTATTCTTTCACAAAGGATGGAGTTCATCAAAAGTTAAAGCCCTTGAAAGAGGAAGAGGAAAAGGTATGCAGTAATGCAATAATTTGTTTGGTTGATGGAAGAAAGTTCCTAGAAGGTATGAAGCATGAGCATATATGTTTTGCATTGATCCCTATAGTTGATAACGAAGATACTATTGAGATACCCATAGAGGTTTCAACTTTCTTGAATAAGTTTCAAGCTATTATTTTTGATAATGTACCTGAAGGTTTTCCTCTAGTAAGAAAGATTAGTCATTAGATGGACCTGATTCCTAGAGCTAGTTTTCCAAATAAGGGAGCTCATCGTATGACTCCAGTAGAGAGTGAAGAGTTGAACAGACAAGTGCAAAAGTTGTTGCAAAAGGGATTGATTCGAGAGAGTTTGAGTCCATGTGCAGTACCTGTAGTACTAGCACCAAAGAAGGATGTAGAATGGCCAATGTGTACAAATTATAGAGCCGTCAACAAGATCACCATCAAGTACATATTCCCCTTTCCAAGGATGGATGACATTATGGATTGTTTGAGTGGAGCTAAGTACTTCATGAAGATAGATTTGAAGAGTGTATATCACCAAATCTGTATTAGAGAAGGAGATGAATGGAAGACAACCTTTAAAACTAAGGAGGGCTTGTACAAGCTGTTAGTCATACCTTTTGGGCTAACCAATGCCTTGAGCACATTTATGCAGCTTATGAATGAGGTATTAAAAAAAATATAGGGAAATTTGTTATTGTTTATTTGGATGATATTCTGATTCTCAGTAAGACATTGGAGGAGCACCTAATGCATATCTAGAAAGTTTTTGAGAAGCTAAGGGAGGAGAAGTTGTTGATTAATTTGAAGAAATGTAGTTTTGTAAGAAGGGAGTTGGTGTATATGGGATTTATTATCTCAGAAGAGTTTCTTAAAATGGTTCCAGAGAAGGTGAGAGCTATCATTGAATGGCCTACCCTAAGGAGTGTTAGAGAGGTAAGATCATTTCATGGTCTAGCAAGCTTTTACAAAATGTTTATTAATAGTTTTAGTAGTATTTGTTCACCTCTAACAAAAGCAATGAGAGTGGATAGAAAAGAGTTTAAGTGGACTATAGGAGCAGCCAAAAGTTTTGATATGTTGAAGAAGAAAGCTATAGAGCAACCTATTTTGACACTTCTAGCTTTCAATAAGGTCTTTTAGGTAGATTGTGATGCTAGTGGCACAACCATATGAGTTTTTTTGAGTTAAGAAGATAAACATGTTGCCTATTTTAGTGAGAAGTTAAATGATGCTAAGAAGAAATATTTTGTCTATGATCAAGAGTTTTATGCTAAAGTTTAGGCTATGAAGAAATGAAGACACTATTTTTTGTCAAAATAACTTTTTTTATATACTGATCACCAAGATTTGTAGTATCTCAATAGTTAAGGAAAGTTGAATCAAAGGCACTTAAAATGGGTTGAGTTTTTGTAGAGATACTTTTGTTTTGAAGCACAAAAGTGGAAGGTCAAACAAATTTGTAGATGCCTTAAGTAGAGGGAAAAATTTGTTGATAGAGATGAATATAGAGGTTGTTGGGTTCAATGAACTCAAGACCCTATATCTAGAAGATCCAGAGTTTGCAGAAGCTTGGAAGGCTTTTTCGGAACCTGTTACATTGGATAGGATGAGATGGTTGGATTTCTTAATCCAAGCTGGGATGTTGTTTAGAGGAAGCCAATTGTGCATTCCAAGTTCTATGAGAGAGAATCTAATCAAGGAGAAGCATAGTGGAGGATTGGCTAGAAATTTTGGTCGAGATAAGACCATCGCTCTTGTTAGTAAGAATTATTATTGGTCATATTTACAACAAGATGTGAAGAAGTTTTTACAAATTTGTAGAGTATTTTAGATGGTGAAAGGAAAAATTTAGGATACTGGATTGTATCAACCATTACCTGTGTTCGAAATATATGCCTCAATCTCATAGGCTGAAACCTCTAAGAGAGGAAATTCGGTGTGACATGCTTTGGATCTGGCCGACTAGCAGCTTTAGATCTTGTGGTTTGTACAAGTCATCGAGACAATGTCTAAGTCATGCTGAAGGAGCTTATCATTGTGACTTGTGACTATCATTGTAATCCTATGGTGAGTGGAGATCTCTAGTTGACAAGCCATTCATATCGTATATCAGGGAGACCCTTAGTCGAAAGGTGTACTTCAGTGTGAAGACCCAACGTCGATCGAAGTCTCGCTAACAACGTTTTCTATTGAAGTCTTTGGAGAGAGTCTTGGGTGTTTGGTAAGAAGTCATACTGACATGTTTGTCTCACCGACAGCTTTATCTTGGGGATACCGGTATGACTTGAACACTCGAGAAGAACTCTTGGCGATAGTTGGTGTGTCTCACCGACGGTATACACTTGAAGCAGCACAAAGGTCTCAGTGTGAGGTCATAGCAATGGAAAAAAGTATTTTTGACTCTTGTTTGGAGCTCGGTATGACTTGTGAGAATTCAAAGTAACGTCTCAGTGATAGTGGTATGTCTTGCCAAATTTTGAATGCTTCGGTATAACCCTTAATGACTCGATATGATCTCTCAGCGAAGGATGATAGTCTTGCCAACTATTGATCACTTTGGATACTTAGTGAACTTCGGTGTGATGTCATGGCGAAAGACGATTGTATCACCGAATGGAAAACTCATGTTTGTGTGACTTTGAAGCTTTGGTATGATGTTTCACCGATATCAATAGGTCTTGGCAACATGGCGAAGTCTAAGCGATAGCTCTCTGGACTCAATGTAACGTCTTGGCAATAAGGATGACTCTTGGCGACATTGATGGTTAAGTCTTGTGGCATCGGGGAGACACAGTTAGTGTCTCACTGACATGCCAACACAGGTTGATTGATTTGACCGAGAGAAGACCACCCTACATGGTGAGTCATTAGCTAATCATAGAAGCTAAATGGGAATTGCTAACAGTTGGACTATTGCGGCTGTTACTGAGAGGAAGCTCGACAGACAGGGGAATCATGGTTTTACTTAGAAGTTGTAGATGAGGTCTATTTTGATGGATCGACGGATTGCTATGTGATTGTATCATCAATGGATGAATTCTATTATGTGAAGACTATAACATGAATGTTCTGTAACAAGGTTGTTCAAGGTGAATGCTATTGTAAAATGACATCAGAAAGATAAGTCTAATATTTGTATGTAATCTCCAGTACTATAATACAAAGTGATTTCTCTTGGTGTGGTGGGTTTTTCTCCCATAATGGTTTTCCCATGTAAATCTGGTGTTCATGTGTTTGTCAAATACTCTGTTTCTGTTATCTCTTTCATGTGCATCTTAATTGGACTGTAATTGTAAAATTTAAAAGGTATGTCTGCATTCTTCCTTGAGGTTTTGATGCTAGGAGAGTTGCTTTTTCATCTAGCTTTCCTTTCAAGTGGTATCAAATCCTGGCTTGTTGTGTTATCCTTGTGGGTACATTGGGTTTTTTGAGTCAATTCTATTTAGAGGGAGTCTTGTAGAAGTTTATTAATTTGAATTATAGATTGAGATGGCTAGCATGCTAGGAAAGATTGAAATAGAGAAGTTCAATGGCAGAAATTTTGATTTGTGGAAACCCAAAATGGAGGATCTCTTAGTGGATCGTGATCCATGGCTTGCTGTGTCCGGAACTAAACCTATAGGCATGAAGCAAGAAGACTAGTACCTTGCAGATAGAAAGTCTAAGGGGTTGATAAGGCTCTGTTTGGAAGACTTCATTCTTTTGAATGTGCATGAAGAGAAGACTACATCTTCCTTGTGGAAGAGACTGGCATCTATTTATCAAGGGAAGTCCTTGGTGAATAAGCTATTCCTGAGGAAGAAGTTGTACACTTTGAGCATGCAGTAAGGAGGGTTTGTAGCTGATCATTTGAACACATTCAACATGCTGATTGCACAGTTAAATTTTGTTGGTGTAAAGACTGATGAAGAGGATTGATGTATGCTTCTATTGTGTTCTTTTCCAGACTCTTGGGATCACCTCGTGATGGCTATTGAGAGTACAACATCGAATTTCAAGATGGAAGATGTTGTTGCTTCTTTGTTATTAGAAGAGATGAGAAGAAAATATTTTGAGATTGTGAAGGAGGCTCTTGTTGTTAGAGGAAGATCGAAAGAGAAAGGCAAGAAGAAGGACAAGAAATCAAAATAAAAATCATAGGGGAGTTGAAAGTCTCTTGGAAAGAAGACCAAGGTGAAGTGTTGGAACTGTGGTCAACCTGGTCATATTTGAAAGGATTGTAAAGAGGAGAAAAAGAAGAAGAATAAGAATTCTTTCGATAATGATTCTACTTAGAGTGATGCAGACACCTTCATTGCAGCCTTGGCTACACAGGCATCAAATGATGTCTAGCTGATTGATTCAGGGGCATGTTTCCACATAAAATCTCATAGAGACTGGTTTATGAGGTATGAAGAATATGATGGTGGAAAGGTGTACTTAGCAAGTGATTCAACTTTGGAGATTTTTGGTCATGGAAGAGTCAGAATCCAATTCCCTGATGGAAGAGTGAAGGGAATCAAGGATGTAATGCATATACGAGGTTTGGCTCAAAACTTACTTTCTATTAGTAAGCTTAGTGATATTGGAGTGCAAGTCACATTCTTTGGAAATGGTTGCAAGATGAATAGAGGCTCAATGGTGCTAGCAAGGGGTGTTCGTATTGGTACCTTGTATAAGCTTGATGCACATGCTATTCAATCTAATAGTGTCTCTATAAAGTCATAGTAAGCTACTCATGGAGAAAAGAATGTAAAAATTCCTGATTCTGTAAACTCTATGGAAGTTAAACTTTCAGCAGAAAAGACTATGCTTTGGCATCATAGGGTAGGCCACATTGGAGAAAAAGGTTTAAAAACATTGAAGAATAAAAACCTGGTTGAGGGGCTTGAAGATTGTAACCTTGAATTTGAATTTTGTAAACATTCTATATATGGAAAGTAACATCATGTTTTGTTTTATAACAGTCCTCATAAATCTTCAGGTTTGCTAGATTATATTCATTCTGATGTATTTGGTCCAATGAATGTTCCTTCTTTGTCTAAGTCAAGGTACTATGTATCGTTCATTGATGATTATTCAAGAACATTCATTTATTTTTTAAAAAGTAAATTAGAAGTATTCAGTCGGTTTAAGGAATTTAAGAACCTTGTAGAAAATCAAGCTAGAAGAAAAATAAAATGTTTAAGGATTGATAATGGCAGTGAATTTTGTTCTGATGATTTCGAGAGGTATTGTAGAGACCATGGGATTAAAAGACATAAGAATAAACCTTATAATACATAGCAAAATGGAGCTGCAGAAAGGTTCAATAGGACAGTGATGGAGAGAGCACAAAGTATGTTGAGTAGTGTCAACTTGGAGGAGAAGTTTTGGGTTGAGGTTGTTGCTACTGCTTGTTACTTGATTAATCGTTTTCCTAATTCTACTCTTGTTGAGAAAACACCTTTGGAAGCATGGTCTGGTAAGAAGCCCTCTTTAAGAAATATTCATGTTTTTGGCTGTGAGGCATATGCTCATGTGTCATATGAGAAAAGATCTAAATTAGAGAACAAGGTTGTTAAATATATTTTTATTGGCTATAGTGTTGGAATAAAAGGATACAAGCTTTGGAATCCTGATACAGAGAAAGTTTTATACAGTAGAAGTGTAATCTTTCATGAGTTGAAGCCTTCTACCTTGGATCTACAGTTAGAGACAAAGTCAGAAAACATTAAGGATGTAGTTGAGATTCCTCCTACACCAGAGAAAGAGGAATTGAAAATTCAAAATGTACCTGAAACTGAGGAGAGCTCAAGCAGTTTTGAAAGTTCTGAAGAAGAAGAAGAACCTCAGCCTCAACAATTGAGGAGGTCAACTCATGAAAGAAAGCAACCTAATAGGTATGGGTTTTCTTTAATAGATTCTACTTGTGCCTATACTTTAATTTCTAGCATTGATGAGCCTAGGACTATGAAAGAGGCATTTAGAATGTCTGATTCAAACTCTTGGTTGGAAGCCATAAATGAAGAAATGGCATCATTAGAAAAGAATGATCCTTGGAGTTTGGTGCCCTTGCCTAAACGCAGAGAAGCTGTTGGCTGCAAATGGGTATTTAAAAAGAAGATTGGTCTGGATGGCTATGGAAAAATATAAGGCAAGGTTGGTTGCGAAAGGTTATTCCCAGGTAGAGGGAATTTATTATGGGGAAATTTTTTCTCCCATAGCTAAGCTGACATCTATCAGATTCCTTTTGTCACTTGCAGCAGCGTATGATTTAGAGGTCGAATAGATGGATGTGAAGACAACATTTCTTCATGGTGATCTTGAAGAAGAAATCTATATGTCCCAGCCTGAGCACTTTGTTGAAAAAGGTAAAGAAAAATTGGTTTGCAAGTTAAAGAAGTCTTTGTATGGGTTAAAGCAGTCACCTAGAATATGGTACTAGAAATTTGGTACTTTTGTATTATCTTTCAGATTTGTGAGATCAAAATCTGATCATTGTTTCTATTATAAAGCTGAAAGTGATCTAGTGCTTATTATTGCTCTCTATGTTGATGATATGTTGTTCATAGGCAATAGTAAGTTGATGATTTCTGATCTTAAGTCTCAGTTGTCTGCTAAGTTCAAGATGGAAGATCTTGGTGTAGCAAGGTATATTCTAGGGATGGAGATAACCAAGGATAGAAAATAGTAGAAAAAATTGGCTCAATCAGAGTAAGTATATCAAGATTATTTTAGAGAAATTTTGCATCAATGATTGCAAGTAGCTAGTTATTCCAGTCTTGCAGGGAACAAAGCTATCTGTTGAAGACTATCCAAAATATCCTACTGAGATGGAGGACATGACCAGTGTATGCTATGCTAGTACGGTTGGAATTCTTATGTATGCAATGGTTTGTACAAGGCCAAACATTGCCCAAGCAGTGGGAGTTCTTAGTCAGTTTATGGCTAATCCTGGAAGGACACATTGGGGTACTGTGAAAAGAGTTTTCAGATATTTGAAGGGCACTTAGAAGTTTTCTTTGTGTTACCATGGGAAATTGGTTGAATCACAGAGGACTCTTAGTATTCGAGGCTCTGTGGATTCTGATTGGGTAGGGGACATTGATAGCAGGAGGTCCACCAATGGATATGCTTTCATGTTGAATGGTGGTGCAGTGAGTTGGATGAGTAAGCGGAAAGTTGTAGTCACTTTGTCCACTACAGAGGCTGAATACATGGTAGCTACACATGCTTGTAAAGAAGCAGTTTGGTTAAAACATTTGTGTTCTAACATTGGTTTTGATGTAGGGCAAATAACTATTTTCTATGACAGTCTGAGTGTAATTTGTCTGGCCAAGAATCTTACTTTCTATTCCAGGACGAAACATATAGATGTATAGTACCACTTTGTATGAGATATGGTGGAGAATGGAAAGGTTAGTTTGGAAAAAAATGATTCTCTAGAGAATTTTGTAGATGCATTGATGAAGCCAGTGAGCATAGACAAGTTCAGGTGGTGTGCCAATTCAATGGGCCTTAGAGCCCATGATTTTCAGTAAGTTTTATTGTGCTCTGGAGGTTCCTGTGTGATCTTCGTCAAGTGGGAGATTGTTGGAAATATATGCCTCAATCTCATAGGATGAAACCTCTAAGAGAGGCAAGTTAGTGTGACATGCTTTGGGTTTGGCTAACTAGTAGCTTTGGATCTTGTGGTTTGTACAAGTCGTCGAGATAATGTCTAAGTCATGCCGAAGGAGCTTATCGATGTGACTTGTGACTGTCATTGTAATCCTATGCTGAGTGGAGATCTCTATCTGATAGTCCATTCATATTGTATATCGGGGAGACCCTTAGCCGAAAGGCGTACTTCGGTGTGAAGTCCCAGTGTCGATTGAAGTCTCCCCGATAGTGTTTTCTGTTGAAGTCTTCAGAGAGAGTCCTAGGTGTTCGGTAAGAAGTCTTGACAATATGGATGTCTCGCCGACATATTTATCCTGGGGACATCGGTATGACTTGAACACTCGGGAAGAACTCTTGGTGACAGTTGGTGTGTCTCACCAACGGTATACACTCGGAGTAGCACAAAGGTCTCAGTGTGAGGTCTTAGCGATGGACAAAAGTATTGCCAACTATTGTTTGGAGCTCGGTATGACTTGTGAGCATTCAAAGTAACGTCTTAGCGATAGTGGTATGTCTTGCTGAATGTTGAATGCTTCAGTATAACCCTTAATGACTCGGTATGATCTCTCAGTGAAGGACGATAGTCTTGCCGACTATTGATCACTTTGGATACTTAGTGAACTTCGGTGTGATGTCTTGGAAAAAGACAATTGTCTCACCAAATGGAAAACTCTCGTCTATGTGACTTTGAAGCTTTGGTATGGTGTTTCACCGATAGTGATAGGTCTTGGCGACATGGCGAAGTCTAAGTGATAGCTCTCTGGACTTAACGTAATGTCTTGGCGATAAGGATGACTCTTGGAAACATCGATGGTTAAGTGTCGTGGCATCGGGGAGACATGGTTAGTGTCTCACCGACATGCCAACACAGGTTGATCACTTTAACCAAGAGAAGACCATCCTACATGGTGAGTCATTGGCCAATTAGAGAACCCAAATGGGAACCGCTAGCATTTGGACTATTGCAGCCATTAGTGAGAGGAAGCTTGATAGATAGGGGTATCATGGTTTTACTTAGAAGTTGTAGATGAGGTCTGGTTCGATGGATTGACAGATTGCTATGTGATTGTATGATCAGTGGATGAATTCTATTCTGTGAAGATTGTAATGTGAATGTTCTATAACAAGCTTGTTCATGGTGAATGTTGCTGTAAAATGACATCAGAAAGATATGTCTGATATTTTTATGTAATCTCCATTACTATAATACAAAGTGATTTCTCTTGGTGTGGTGGGTTTTTCTCCCATAAAGGTTTTCCCACGTAAATCTGGTGTTCATATGTGTTTGTCAAATACTCTATTTCTGTTATCTCTTTCATGTGCATCTTAATTGGATTGTACTTGTAAAATTTAAAAGGTATGTCTATATTCTTCCCTAAGGTTTTGATGTTAGGAGAGTTGCTTCTGCATCTAGCTTTCCTTTCAAGTGGTATCAAAGCTTGGCCAGTTGTGTTATCCTTGTGGGTACGTTGGGTTTTTTTAGTCAATTCTGTTCAGTGGTAGTCTTGTAGAAGTTTGTTCATTTGAATTATAGATTGAGATGGCTAGCACATCAAGAAAGATTGAAATAGAGAAGTTCAATGGCATAAATTTTGATTTGTGGAAACTCAAAATGGAGGATCTCTTAGTGGATCATGATATGTGGCTTGTTGTGTCTTTAACTAAACCTATAGGCATGAAGCAAGAAGATTGGGGCCTTGTCGATAGAAAGTCTAAGGGATTGATGAGGCTCTGTTTGGTAGACTCCGTTCTTCTGAATGTGCATGAAGAGATGACTTGATCTTCCTTGTGGAGGAGACTGGCATCTATTTATCAGGGGAAGTCCTTAGTGAATAAATTGTTCCTAAGGAAGAAGTTGTACACTTTGAGAATGCAGGAAGGAGGGTCTGTAGCTAATCATTTGAACACATTCAACATGCTGATTGCACAGTTAACTTTTGTTGGTGTAAAAACTAATGAAGAGGATTGATGTATGCTTCTATTGTGTTTTTTGCCAGATTCTTGGGATCACCTAGTGATGGCTATTAGGAGTACAACATTGAATTTCAAGATGGAAGATGTTGTTGCTTCTTTGTTATTAGAAGAGATGAGAAGAAAATCTTCTGAGTTGGCAAAGGAGGCTCTTGTTGTTAGAGGAAGATCGAAAGAGAAAGGCAAGAAGGACAAGAAATCAAAATTAAAATCAAAGGGGAGATCAAAGTCTCCTGGCTAGAAGTCCAAGGTGAAGTGTTGGAACTGTGGGCAACCTGGTCATGTCCGAAAGGATTGTAAAGAGGAGAAAAAGAAGAAGAAGAAGAATTCTTTCGATAATGATTCTTCTCAGAGTGATGCAAATGCCTTCATTGTAGCCTTGGTTAGACAGGCATCAAATGATGTCTGGCTGATTGATTCAGGGGCAGCTTTCCACATGACATCTCATAGAGATTGGTTTATGAGGTATGAAGAATACGATGGTGGAAAGGTGTACTTAGCAAGTGATTCAACTTTGGAGATTTTTGGTCATGGAAGAGTCAGAATACTCTTCCAAGTGTTCATATGTGTTTGTCAAATACTCTATTTCTATTATCTCTTTCATGTGCATCCTAATTGGACTATAATTGTAAAATTTAAAAGGTATCTCTACATTCTTCCCTGAGGTTTTGATGTTAGGAGAGTTTCTTCTGCATCTAGCTTTCCTTTCAACCTGTACCTGAGAGGCCATGGGAGGATATTAGCATGGATTTTGTTCTTGGCTTGCCAAGGACACAAAGAGGGCATTATTCCATATTTGTGGTGGTGGATATATTTTAAAAAATGGCACATTTCCTTTTGTCACATAAGACTAGTGATGGTGTTCATGTTGTAGAGTTGTTTTTTAGAGAAGTGGTGAGACTACATGGTCTACCAAAGAGTAAAGTCTTAGATAGAGATAACAAATTTATTTGTCATTTTTGGAGGACATTATGGAAGAAGCTAAAGAGAGATTTGAAGTTTAGTTCTACACACCATCCATAGACTAATGGACAAACAAAGGTGGTGAATAGGAGTTTGGGAAACCTATTAAGATGCTTAGTTGGAGATAAGCCCAAGGGATGGGATTTGATTATACCATAGGAGGAATTTTCTTACAAAAATTCTATCAATAGGACCACTGGTAAATCACCATTCTAGATTATATATGGGAGTATTTCAAGAACTGCTTCTGAACTAAGAATGATGGATAAGGGGGAGCAAAGTAGTGTTGAGGCTAAAGATTTTGCTAAACACTTAAAGAATTTGGATGAAGAAGTGAAGAAACAAATCAATAAGATGAAATCACAATATAAGGCTTAGGTAGATCAGAAAATGGGGTATAAGGAGTTCTAGGTAGGAGATGAAGTCATGGTTCATTTGTGGAAGGAAAGGTTTCTAGTTGGTACATACAACAAGTTAAATATGAAGAAGTTTGGACCATGCAAGATCCTAAAGAAGTATGAATCAGGAAAAGCTTATGAGGTAGAGTTGCCTAATGGAATAAACATTTTTTCAATGCTCCACATTGTTGATTTGACAGAGTATCATGAAGGTGATATAGAGGAGGGGCCAATAAATGAATAGTTGAAAATTCCAATACCTACTTTAGAGAAGGAAGAGATAGAAGAAATCTTGGATAGTCATGTGGGTAGAAGGATGAGAAATAGGCAATATGTAGAGTACTTGGTGAAATGGAGAGGAAGGCCTATTGAAGACTCATCATGGTTGTTTGAGGCTAAGGTTAATCATCTTGGTTTCCCTCTAACTCCTAAAAAGTGACAAGGTCACTCTTAAAATTACCTTGGGTGTCTGATGTAGGAGCATCTAGCAGTGTAAAGAAATCTTCCATTCCCAAAAAAATTGTTTTCTTTATTTTATTCAATTCTTTTGAGTCCCATGATGGCACTTAAGGGGTGTAAGATAGTTGTGTCAAAAATAGAAAAATTAGGCACTTACTATTTTTAGTAAGTCAACCTAAATGAGCTTGTATGGATTTGGAAAAAAACCCAAAGGAGCATAACTGAAAAACATTTTTGGTCATGAAAGAATCACCTCAATACCCTACACGGTTTGGGAGAAATTAAAGGTTTCGTCCTAAGAAATTTCTCCAATGTAGCTTCAAATTCATATAACATTTAGAGGCCCTGAAACAACTCAAAAAGTGTCTAAACTGACCTACAGTGGGTTCTTGTGTTGTAGAGCTTGTTGAGAGCTTTCCAACGATATGCAATAATAGAAAATTGGACACCTAGATAAAAAGTAATGGGGCCATGAAGTTGGTCCTTTAAAAGTGAATTTCATTAAAAAAAATTCTTCCTAGGCCAGAAATCAAACGATGATACTTTTGGTGCCAAAACAAGAGGGGAAATTTGAACTTTCTAGAACATTCTAAGGCAGTTATTAGGGAAAATAAAAAGGGTTAAGTGGTGGTTGTAGGAGGTGGCCCCGATAGTGCTGTTTGTGGCTTCCAATAGTACATTTTATTTTCAATGCTGACTTTGTTGTAATGAATCAAGCCCTTGAGGCTATAGCATGTAAGCTTTGAATCTATAATTTCATTTTCTAAAAAATAATTGAAAGTGAGTCATTTTTCTATCTCACATCTTCTGTGTTGGTATCTATTGTTGTGGTTTTTGTGGGTTTTTGGGTGGTGTGGCCCTCATTAGAAACACAAAAATGATTTTCATGATTTTCAATGATTACATTCTCTTGCACCAAAATACCCTCACAAGTAGGTGATATATTGGGAGAGGAATCAATGAAAAATAACAAAAGAGGAGAGAGAAACTCATTTTTCACATGTTTGTAACAAGAATCCTTTGAATTTCCTAACAAGACCTGAAAATAGAATATGAATTATGACAAGAATATTTTTGTAAGGAAAACATTATGCTATGTAATTTTGATTAAACTAGTGTTGAACAACAAAATTAGACAGTTTGTAGAACAACATTCCAAAATAGAAACTAGATCTTAACATAGAACAATAATAGAGATTTTCACTAAATTTTTAGCACAAATTAACATGATAGGTGAACAATACACCCTAGACCAGCCAAGTAGTTTTAGAAAACTTAAAATCTTGAAACCACCTATTGTGTTTGTGGGTCTCGTGTTTCAGAGGTTTACATCTAGAAGTGAAAAAAGTTCTAGGAATGCACCAAAACCTAATTTTTGTATATGAATCACATACATGCATGCAATTTTTGATATTTTTAGGGAAATTGAATATGTTGAAATGATAATTTTTAGAAAATGAATATTATATAATTGATTGATTTTTTTAAAAAAATACAAAAATAAATGCTTTTGATCTTTTGAAATGGAAATAATATGCAATTTTTTACTTTTTATATTATTTTCACTAAAATATGCATGCATAAATAATAAAATAATATTGCAATTGAATTTCCCAACAAAAATAATTTATCTCTAAGCCCTAAACAAGGGAAACCAAATCTGACTATGAAATTTAAATCAAATTATTTGTAACATTTCTTTTAATGTATGTTGATAAAAGAATGCAAACACTTTCAAGTCAACAACAATACCTTCAAACAAGCTAGATTTTGAAGCAATTTTTTTATAATTTATGCAATGAAAATAAAAATTTTACAAGTGTAGGATACATCAGGTTCACCAAAAATGTTGAGTAGGAAAAGTGATCCTAGATCCAATTATGATAACTAATATTATCTCCTTTTCACTTTATTTGACGTTAAACATAAATTAGTCAAGGTTTATGATTGAATTGTTGCCACAAGGGAGAGCCAACCTCCTAGGATTTTTATTTTTGTTTTTGAAGTTGGGAGGATGGTAAATTTTATGTGTGATTTGAAAAGTCTATTTGAAATATAAACCTAGATTTTAAAAAGTAATTTAGCAAATAGACAAAAATATAAAGCTATAAAATAACTTTAGATCTGAAACTAAGAGATAGAGAGGAACTTGTGATGAAAATTTGAGTTTGAATCGGCTAGTCTAGGGCATAGTGCACCTCTAACTAGACTCCTTTTCAAAATCTAAAAGTTTTGAGATGTGGATTAAAGTCTACACTCTATTTCTTGAGACTTTCACCTATTGAAACTTGGGCATGTGTAGGATCATCATGGAAAAAATAGGCCCTTAAGTGGTGTAAAATTCAAAAAAATCAGAGTTAGGCAACTTGACATAAAATTTTGAATAAGTTATCTATATTATTTCGTTAATATGTAAGAATAGAATCTATAGAAAATTGAATTTAGTTTCTAAACTACTAGGTTTATTTTTTTTTAAAAATATATTTGGTGAAAATTTGAAATTTCAATGTAGTAGTACTTAAATTTCAAGGAAAAAATAAGTAGGTGTCTGTCTAACCAACCTAACCACAATAAAATGATAATATTCTTTTATAAGATTTTATATATAACTAAAGGACTCGTGTCCCAATGTGATGCATATTTTTTTGTAATTTTTTTCCAAGTAAATAATTAATTATGACTTTTTTATTACAAATTTTTAAAAATATGAAAAAATCGTATGTTTGACCATCTTAACTTGGTCAAAACTTCATGAAATTCATCTTTTTTTAATCCTATAATATGTGAAGCATAGAATGTGACACATGTTTCGGATTCAAAAAATGTGATACCATTTGAAAGCTATAGATGTTTTTCAATTAGCCTATCAATTAGGACTTTAGTCATAATTCAAATAGAAAATGAATAATAATTATTTATTAAATTCAAAGTAAAGCATAATTTATATTAGTGGAAAGCTGAGAATTTCCTTTAAAAACCCTTTTTGTTTCATTAATTTTGGTTAAAAAAAAAGTCGTTAGCCACATACCCTACACATACCCATCATATCGCCACTTTTTGGCCCATCATGATCCTGCACATACTCACCTCCAAATCTGACCTTTATATGAAACCCTTGATGAAGTGATGCCACATAATGTCATGTCACCTTTTCTAGAAAGACCATGATATAATTTCATCCGAGAATCATGGCACATTTTACCATAGAAGGCCAATCAACATGAGATAGAGGACATAAGATTAGCCAAGATCCATCTATACTCTATCCAAATTTCATAATGCAAGGATCAAGCTCTGGAAAGTTATTAGCAATAGATCACTAGTCTAGGCTCTTTATACTAGAGCATAATTTCTCTCAGGAATTCCTCTGCATTTCTCCATAAGAGAATATTCTAGCTTGTGATTTGAAACCTAGCATCCGTGATGACACTCACACATCATATCCAAATATCAAGGGAAATGATTAAGGTACTAAAGATATATTGTTATCCAAAGATGACTGTGCCAAGCAAATGGCACCTACTTCAACAAGAATAATGGATTTGACACCTTGAGATCATGCGATATCAATTGTGACATTTTAGGAAGAATGAATGGGCTAGGGAAACATGTGAATAGGTTGCAGGGTGACTTGATAATTCCAAAAGAATCTACTTTGGCCTTAAGGATGACTTAGTGTAGTGTGTGGAATTAAAATTATGGGCTTTAACACCATTTTTAGCTCAAGTCTGACCTATTCCTTAAGGGAAATTAGTAGCATATAAATTTAGGGATTCAATTCATGTAATAGGCATGAATTATTATGCCACTTTTATGTATTTTGGGACACTTGTGTTATAAACCCTTTTGTGGATGAAAACCCATAGGAGTTTGTGGTCATTAGATGAAAACCCAATAGTCACTAGGATTAGAGGATTGCATCTAAGATTAAAGGATTTTGTACATAAGTTAATAATGATGTTTATTTGTGGTAATCTTGTGTATCATTCTAGATCATTGTGTGATGCAGGAGCATCCATTGGTGTAAAGGCAATCTTGCATCACCCAAAAATAGTTAAATTTTAAGTTTCTCAGTTTTTAGATGTTTGTACATTTTGGATATTCTTTTCATCATAATGAAATTTCCAATTTATGGTTTTTATTTTCTATTCCTGGGTGGAAAGATATTGTAGTTTTAGTTTCCTAGATTTGCACCTGAAAATCTTTCAAGTTAGATTTGAGGCACTTAGAGCTCTTGGATCAGCCCCAAAACTTGCCAAAATTAGTGTAGCCAATTTTGAGCATGTTATTGACTTCGACACCTTTCCAATGGTTCAAACGGTTAGTGAATCAGAGTCCTGGATCAAAAGTTATGGTCCCGGGAAGTTGGCACACTTTCTAGAAGATACAATTGCAAATGCTCTTTTGAAATTTGAACTTCATGTTGTAAATTTTCGGCACCAAACCGCCTAAACTCAAATTTGAATGTTGTTTTGGCTCCAAACTAAAGAGGAGCTCTATTTATGGGGCGGGTTTCTAATTTTTGGGTAACTTTTTGGGGACAAGCTCGCATATTGCGAAAGGGTTATTCTGTAGCTGTCTGTAACTTGCATGTGTTGTAGAACTTGGGGATTTGAGATCCTCTACATGTAAGAAGCTCCATTTTTATAAATAATAAAATTATTATCTTGTTTGTGGGTTATTTTCTATGTCTCAGGTTGTGCCCTCATCAAGTGGTATCAAAGCAAGGTTTTCTTAAGCATGTGGACAGATCGCCAATCATGAGGCAGTTCGCACCAGGACCGTGGTTGTGGGTTGAGGTCAAGAAAGATTCCTCCAAGAGTGATGCCTAGTAGGCATGGTAGTGCCAGAGGTGGTCGAGGCGGCATAAATGCTAGTGGAAGAGATGCACTGGCAGCCCTCCAGAGATAGATTGATGCTTTACAAGAGCATTTGAGAAGAGGATTAAACCCAAGGGAGGAAAGTGAGGATGAAGGAGAGGAAGAAGGTTCAGATGTAGAAGAGGAAGAAGAAGCAATTGATCAAGACCAAATGTGGCTAATAAGGGCCATTTTGAAGATCAGGAAAAGACCCAAAGTAGAAGTCCCCAGTTATTCCAGAAGTCTAAACCCAGAAGAGTTGATCGACTAGATCAATGAGCGAGAAGAATATTTTGAGTATAAGGAAAAAGGGGACCCAAATTGGGTTAAGTTTGCGAAAATGAAGCTGAAGGGCCATGCTAGTATTTGGTGGAAAGAGGTCATGTTGGAAAGAAATCGAAGAGGAAAAGGAAATATCACTAGATGGGATCGCATGGTAGAGAAACTGAAGAAGCAGTTCATACCAGTGGACTACAAGTTTGATCTGTTGAAGTAAGGAAGCAGATCTGTGAAAGAATATATTGAATATTTTCACAAGATAATCATCAAAATAGGTCACACAGAGGCTAATAAGGAGAAGGTAGCCCAATATCTTAATGGGTTACAACCAAGCATTCAGGAGGAGTTAAGCCTAGTCAGAATGACCACCATTGAGGATATGTATCAGTTTGCTCTGAAAGTGGAAGAGAGGTTGAACAAAAGATTTGATGGCAAGCAAAAAGGACAGGGAGGTCAAAGTGGAAGGGGCAATGGAAGAACTTCAGGAAGCCGAAATGATGATGAAAAGAAAAGTGAAGATGTGGGTAGCAGCTGAAGCCAAAGGAATGACAACTTCTACCACACTTGTGATCAAAACAGTGGTGATCAAAGAGGTAGAGGATGAGGGAGATATGGACAAGGATCTGGAAGAGGTGGTTTTAGAGGAACATGTTTCCAGTGTGGTGAAGAAGGGCATCAAGCCTATGAATGTCCACAACACCAAGGAAGGGTAGACAAAAGACCAGAAGGTCGTGGAAGGGTTGCGCATGAAAATGAGGAGGCCCAATCTGAACATTCAGATGATGCTGAAAGGGAAGAAGCCCTAGTGATTAGGAGAGCCTTGGTGACTGAGGAAAAGGAACCAAAACAGAGGAAGAATTTGTTATGTACAAGGTGCAAGTGTGAAGGAAAATGTTGTGATGTCATTATTGACAGTGGGAACACTAATAATCTGGTGTCAAAGGAGATGGTCACAAAGTTGAAGCTAAAGAGGGAAAGGCACCCACATCTGTATCAGACTACCTGGTTGCAGAAAGACCACAAATTTTTGGTCAATGAGTAGTGCCTAGTAAAGCTCAAGATCGAGAGCTAATATGATGAGGTACTCTGTGATATCATCCCCATGGATGCATGTCACATGTTGTTGGGGAGGTTGTGGTAGTTTGATAGGTGAGCTATACATGATGGCCATGCAAACACTTATTCCTTGACAAAGGATGGGGTTCGTCACAAGTTGAAACCCCTTAAGGAGACCAAAGAAAAGGTATGTAGTAGTGCTAGAATTTGTTATGTAGATGGAAGAAATTTTTTAGAAGGTATGAAGCATGAACGTATGTGTTATGCATTGATTCCTAGAGTGACTAAGGAGGATAGTGAGAAGGTTCCAGAAGAATTTTCTGGGATGTTGGATGAGTTTTAGGATATTGTTTTTGATAATGTACCTGAGGGTTTACCACCAATAAGGAAGATCAGTCATCAGATTGACTTGATTCCTGGAGCCAGTTTTCCAAATTAGGCAGCTCATAGAATGACTCCAGCAGAAAATGAGGAGTTGAACAAACAAGTTCAAGAGTTGTTGAGAAAGAGTTTGATACGAGAGAGTTTGAGTCCATGTGCAGTACCTGCAGTACTAGCACCAAAGAAGGATGGGGAGAGATTCCCGAGCCATAAAGAAGATAAAAATCAAGTACAAATTTCCTCTGCCAAGGATGAATGACCTGATGGACTATTTGAGTGAAGCTGAGTACTTCACAAAGATTGATCTAAAGAGTGGATATCACCAAATCTGGATTTGAGAGGGAGATGAATGAAAGACTGCCTTCAAGACCAAAGAGAGCCTGTACGAGTGGTTAGTCATGCCTTTTGGGCTAACCAATGCACTGAGCACATTCATGCAGCTGATGAATGAGGTACTAAATGAATTTCTGGGAAGTTTTGTTATTGTGTATTTAGATGATATTTTGATTTTCAATAAGACATTGGATGAGCACCTGATGCATATTCAGAGAGCCTTTGAGAAGTCAAGAGAAGATAAACTATTGATTAATTTGAAGAAGTGCAGTTTTGTGAAGAGGGAGTTAGTGTACTTGGGGTTTGTTGTCTCAGCAGAACGTCTCAAGATGGACCCAAAGAAGGTGAAGGCTATTCTAGAATGGCCTACCCCAAGAACTGCTATCAACATGAGATCTTTCTATGGTATGGCTAGTTTTTATAGAAAGTTCATTAGAAACTTCAGTAGTATGTGTGGACCCCTGATTGAAACAATGAGAGGGGATAGAAAAGAATTCAAGTGGAGCAGTGGAGTAGAAAAAAATTTTGGACTGTTGAAGTAGAATGTGATAGAGCAACTTGTTCTAGCCCTCCTAGATTTCAACAAGGTGTTTCAGGTGGATTGTGATGCCAGTGGTTGTGCTATTGGAGCAGTGTTGAGCAAAGAAGGTAAGCCCATTACCTATTTTAGTGAAATGTTAAATGATGCCAAGAGAAAGTATTTTGTATATGATCAGAAATTTTATGCAATAGTTCAAGCATTAAAGAAATGGAGACATTATTTGTTGCCGAAGGAATTTTTTCTATATACTGATCATCAGGCCTTGCAGTACCTAAATAGTCAAGGAAAATTAAATCAGAGGCATATGAAATGGGTAGAGTTTTTGTAGAGTTATACCTAAGTTTTGAAACATAGGAGTGGGAAGTCAAATAGGGTTGCAGATGCCTTAAGTAGGAGGCATACATTGATGACAAAGATGCATATTGAAGTGGTTGGGTTCAATGAACTTAAGACACTGTATAGAAGATCCTAATTTTTGCAGAGGCTTGGAAAGCTTGCAAGGAACCTGTTACATGGATAGGACAAGGTGGCTGGATTTCATAATCTAGGATGGCATGTTATTTAAGGGAAGTCAATTGTGTATCCAAAGGAGTTCCATGAGGAGAACGATAAAGGAGAAGCATAGTGGAGGAATGGTAGGACATTTTGGTCGGGATAAGACCATTGCCATTATCGTGAGCATTATTATTGGCCTCAGTTGTCACAGGATGTGAAGAAGTTTGTACAAGGCTATAGGGTATGTCAGATGGCTAAAGGAGTGAGCCATAATACAGGATTATATCAGCCCTTACCTGTACCAGAGAGGCCATGGGAGGATATAAGTATGGACTTTGTTCTTGGTTTGACAAGGACACAACGAGGGAATGATTCGGTCTTTGTGGTGGTTGATGGGTTTTCGAAGATGGCACATTTCATTCCATGTCAGAAGACCCATGATGCAGTCCACATTGCTGACTTGTTCTTCAAAGAGGTGGTGAGGCTACATGGTCTGCCAAAGCGTATTGTTTCAGATCATGACACCAAATTTGTGGGGTATTTTTGGAGGACCTTGTGGAAGAAGTTGAAGACAGAGTTGAAGTTCACTTCTGCACACCATCCACAAATAGATGGGCAGATTGAGGTTGTTAATAGGAGTCTGGGTAACCTACTGAGATGTTTGGTAGGAGATAAACCCAAGGGATGGGTCTTGATCTTACCCTAGGCAGAATTTTCTTACAACAATTCTGTCAACAGAAGCTTTGGTAGATCACCATTCCAGATTGTGTATGGAGGTAGCCCTAGAATAGCTCCAAAATTGAGGAAGATGAACCAAGAGAGGAAAATAAGTGCTGAAGCCGAAGATTTTACAGAACACATCAAGGATATACATGAGAAGGTAAGAGAACATATTAACAAGATGAATATGCAGTATAAGGCTAAGGTAGATTAGAAGAAGAGGTACAAGGAGTTTCAGATTGGTGATGAAGTGATGGTCCACTTGAGGAAAGAAAGGTTTCTAGTGGGAACATATAACAAATCGAAGATGAAGAAGTTCAGTCCCTATAAGATTTTGAAGAAGCATGATTCAGGGAATGCATATGAGGTAGAGTTGCCTAATGGAATCAACATTTCCCCTATGTTCAACATTTCAGATTTGACAGAGTATCATGAAGGTGGTGCAGAGGAAGTACCAGTGATGGAACAGTTTGGGATTGTAGCACCTACTTCAGAAAAGGAGGAGATTGAAGAAATCCTGGATAGTCATGTGGGAAGGTGTACCAGGAATAGGCAATATGAAGAATATCCGGTGAAATGGAAAGGAAGGCCTATTGAAGATTCATCCTGGTTGCCTAAGATAGAGGTTGACCAGTTGGGTTTTCCTCAACCATCAGAGGTGTGATGGGGTCACTTCTCAAATTACCCTAGGTGTCTGATGCAGGAGCATCTAGTGGTGTAAAGGCAATCTTGCATCACCCAAAAATAGTTAAATTTCAATTTTCTCAGTTTTTAGATGTTTTTACATTTTTGGATACCCTTTTTGTCATAATGAAATTCCCAATTTATGGTTTTTATTTTCTATTCCTGGGTTGAAAGATATTGTAGTTTTAGTTTCCCAGATTTGCACCTGAAAATCTTCGAGTTAGATTTGAAGCACTTAGAGATCCCGAATTATCCCTAAAACTTGTTGAAATTGGCATAGCTAATTTCAAGTACGTTATTGACTTCGAGACCTTTCCAACGGTTCAAACAGTTCACGAATTGGAGTCCTGGATCAAAAGTTATGGCCCTGGGAAGTTGGCACACTTTCTAGAAGATACAATTGCAAATGCTCTTTTGAAACTTGAACTTCATGTTGTAAATTTTTGGCACCAAATTGCCTAAACTCAAATTTGAATGTTTTTTTGGCTCCAAACTAAAGAGGAGCTCTATTTATGGGTGGGTTTCTAATTTTTGGGTAACTTTTTGGGGACAAGCTCACATATTGCGAAAGGGTTATTCTGTAGCCGTCTGTAACTTGCATGTATTGCAGAACTTGGGGATTTGAGATCCTCTACATGTAAGAAGCTCCATTTTTCTAAATAATAAAATTATTCTCTTGTTTGTGGGTTATTTTCTATGTCTCAGGCTATTCCCTCATCATTGTGTGAGTTGTAATTGATATATCGAGTTTATAAATATATTGGAGTATTATCTTTGTGTTCATATGTTGATTTATATTGAATTCAATCTACAATTAACCTTTGTTAAAATTACATGCTAGGGACATTACACATAAGTTACCATAAAATTTGATTGATGGATTCCTTGAATGTTTGATAGACTTGTGAAAGGTTAGCTATCAAAACATAATAGATCACTGAAGCTACCATGTATATGATAACTCAATACATCTTTAAAATTTGACATGATTGATCATAATAGCTCCATGCCAATAATTTTCTTCATTCTTCTTGATTTCTTAGAAGCTTGATCTTGATTGATAAAAGCATTGCAATAATGTTGCTAAATTTGTGATTGAATTGCCTTGACTAATTTTAGGATGTTCTATTGTCTCAATAAAGTTACTAAGTTTTCTTCTAGGATTTCAAATGATAAAATGACTAGTATTTATATGCAATTCTTCTAATTTACCAAAAATAAAATACCGATGGTCGATAAATGAAATTGGAAATTTAAATAATAAATTACTGACACTGAAATATTCAAATTTGGAACCAAATGTGTTTGTATAGGACATAGGGAACCCCATACTAGATTCCTATTTTTTTAGATCAAAAGTATCAGGAGAAAAATATTAAATGCATAATTTCATTTCACATGTTTGATTTTCCATAAATGCTTATAGAATGTGCAATTAAACCATAATTAGGTCCAAGTACATAGGGGGAGCTAAACCTAATGTGAAATTGTCAAGGTTGACAATTTTCAATGCTAGAGACATAAGGACCATATTGGTTGAAGCCCACCATTGGTTGGTCGAGTAGGAACTTGATGAGGGCTATGCCACCTGTAAACCACACAAAACAAAACAATAGATACCAACACAAAAGATGTGAGACAAAGAATAACTCACTTTTGTTTATTTGATAAAATGAAATTATAGATTCAGAAATTGCAATGCTACAGTCTCATGGGCTTGGTTCATTACAATAAAATCAACTCTCAAAGAAAATCTATTATTTGGAGCCATAATCTGTAGTAATGGAGCCGCTTTCTACAACCCCCACTTAACCCCTTTAGTTTTACCCAATAAACACCCTAGAATGTTCTAGAAAGTGTACTTTCCCTTTTTTTTGGTGCCAAAAGTCTCACCGTTTGATTTCTTGCATAGGGAGATATTTTAATGAAATTCATTTTTTAGTGGGGTAGCTTCTCAAGGCCATAACTTTTGATCTAACTATCAGATTTTCAATTGTAATATATTGTTGGAAATCTTGTGATGAGATCTACAACCATCTTTCACCAAATCTAAAAGATTAGAGATTTTGCACCCTATCTCGGGGCTCTGAAGGGCCTCAATTTTTTCAGTTTTAAACTTCATTAGAGAAATTCCTAGGGATGAAAATTTGATATCTTCCAAACGGTACAAGATTTTGAGATGTTTATTTCACCAAAAATATTATTTTTTTAATTTTACTCCTCAAGGTCAAATTTTGTGTCCATACAACTCGAATAGGCTGACTTACTAAAAATAGCAAGTGACTATTTCTTGTTGTTTCAAATTTATAGCTATCCTTAAGACTGCATGAGTCCCCATGGGCCCCAAGACAACTAAGGAAACTACAAACAAATGAAAATACAATATTTTTGGGTGATGCAAGATTTCCCTTACACTACTAGATGCTCCTACATCAGAACTTCACCAAATTTTCCATGCAAATAAATTATTTATAAAACATTTGATTTTATACTCCATCTTATTCAGATGGGGCTCATCTCAGTGAGAACTAATCCTCCTACCTTATGAACTTTCTCTTTCCTTTTCCAAAAAATGCCACACTTTCCTACAATGGAGTTATCAGATGCACTGGTCATATATTTATACCTTCCTTGAGGGCATTCATTATTGAGCATCACTCTAGGGAACATGTTGTGGATTATCTCTAGTCCAAAACTATTATTGTGGGTTCCATCAAAGAAAAAATGTACTTATATGGAGATTAAATGATACTAATGCAAGGGAAGAATGTAGAAGTAGACCATAAATATTAGTAGAATATAAAGTAATAACAAATATTTTTTAGGTTAGTTTACTTAAACATCATTATTTTTTATAGTCAAATAGTGAATGATATCTTTACACCTCATTCACACTAAAAAATAGTAAATAATTAATCTCTTATTAATGGCTAGAATTTATATTTAACAATATAATACGATGATATTTAAGATCTTGTGTTTTGTTAGTCAGTTATAGGGAGTGGAAGCTATAAGTTACTATCTTCTATATTAGACTTCTTATTGTCTTAACAAATTTAATTTAAGAGATAGTAGTGACTTCCAATCCTTGATTTTTCCTACATTAGCAATGTCTATTATGTCCATTTCCAATGTTAGCTATTACAAATTATGTATGGTTAACCTCAATATCATTTTGATGGGGATATATGTGTGATTACCTAATTTAAAAGGTGTATCATGAAAAAGATATTAGTTGTTAATGTCCTATTGTACACATATACACAATTATAAGATTCCTTGAATGGGTATAATGGAAAATCTAGGGTTTGAGTAGCTTGATGATAAATTATATTATATATACAAAGTACCCTATTAAATAAAAGAAAATGCACTCACTAGTTTAACTAGTTAACATTTTGTGTTGACTAATGCATAGTAGAACAAATCATTCCAAATGATCAGCGAATAACATCCTATGATTTTATAGACTACGCATATGCAAACACACTACATGAGTGTGGTGTGGTCAATGAAATTAACACTCTTTATATCAAGCATGATCATGTTATGAATGGAACATAAGTGCATAGATACAACAAATATTACATGCTTCTCAACACTCATTGTGATGTGTTTTGGCCCATAATAATTTCCTCATCATCATATGTTACAAGTTCATTCATAATATTTGTTAACATTTGGACTCTAATTTTTAATTATTTTGGATCATGTCCTTTTTGATGGAAAGTTGTGCTCAAGGTCATTATTATTAAAAGTGTAGTCCATAATAATTTATTATAAATATTGGATGCAAATATGCATAAAAATAATCATGTACATACACTGTCAAATCATTAATAATCACAATTGTTGATTCTATTTGGCCCTTTTGACCTAAATCAGAATTATTTAATTTAAGAGCTATGTCATGAAGGTCTTTGGAATTTTAAAATTAAAGTGATATTATTTTATTTTCCAACTGATATCTAAAATTCGTAGGCACCTAGCACAAGAGATTTTATTCTCTAAAACTTATGTTTGAGGAAATTTAGGGTTTTTATTATTTTTCTTTTGAATAAGTTTTTATTTCAAGGCATGGAGGTTGCCATGTTGCCCCTACACAAGGCATACTACAAAATCAATATGTAAGATGATGACACATTGAATGGAGGTGAAGGAGCATCAAGGGCTCATATATATCTTATCGACATTGTAGGTTCTAAATGATTTCTTTCTATATTTTGGTAGGTATGTTGTGTACTAATGTTATATATTTAAATGTTATGAATGCTTTCAAGGAACTTGCATGTAATACTTAAATTTATTAAGTTTTTCTTGAATCATTGAGACCTTTTTTAATGATATCTCTAATCATTGTAAGAAAATTCTATTGAAATACTTAGTATTTGTCAAACAAGATAGAATGCATGTAGGTGATTGTTTATGAGGTCTTTATCATCATACAAGGATCCTAAAAACATGGAATTTTCAAATGCATATCAATGGTACACCTCCAATATAGTTATTTTATTAAAATAAAAGTCCTAAAGATCAGTCAAGCCCTTGCATTAACTAAGACCCTATGAAGAGCTTTAAGTCAAGCCATATATAAGGTAAATAATTTTGTCAACGTTGACAACATTCCTAGGGGTTTGTGTATTGATGAGGAGGTTTCTAACCATTTCTATGATTTTATATTCATATTGATCTTTTATTAAATTTTAAAAGCTCTGAAGATCCATGTATTTATGCAGAACAATGTTAAAAGGTAGATGTCTATATCAACAATCACTAACTTTGTCAATATATGGAGTGTTAAGTGTTAAATAAAAAATATAGGTAAATAATCCATAAAGATCAATGATAAAAGTCCATTATTATTAAATAAGATCACAAGTTAATAGTCTATGAAACATAGTGTTTGATCGGTAGTCTATATGGAGATAGTGAAAATGTCTAGCATAGCATGTTCTAGTTTTTGGTGTGTTGAAAAGTTAGTTTAGGTTTATTTCCATTTTTGAAACCTTAGACTCTAAATAACAATAGAAAATTATAAAGCATATATGGCAGTTTTTTCAAGGTGTTATGACTATTTTCAAAGTGACATGACAATTTTAGATCACTGTATGACAAACTACAAATCTTTTAATGATAGGTTAGTATAGTCATGAATATGTATGTCCAAACAATATACAACATCAATAAAATTCTTTAATATATGTGTAAGAATGTATGAATTTTCTTTGGTTTCAATCTACCCTAGCACAATCATCAAATCCCTCATACATATGCATGAGTTCTTGTAGTCCATCACATCTTATTTAGTTAAGGCTTGTTGAAAAATATTAAGAAATATTTGTAAATTAATATTATGAGAATATGTTTCCAATAATGAAGAGGGTAAGAGAAAAATATTTGAGATAGTCACTAAGGTGGTTGTGTTGGTAATTATATGTAATAGTTGCATTTTTTAAAACCTCAAATATAGTATTTGTGAAACCCCAGACTTATATGAATTTCAAAGACAAGATGAAAACTATAAGGTTGTAGACTCTTTCAAGTGAAGGCTTATATTTTTTTTGTTAATGGTGAAAATTATTCTCAACTAGACTATTTCAACCCTCACTTAAGACAATCATGTAAAATCTATGATGATAGTCTACAATGGGAAGTTAAAATGATAATATATGAAGATTGTAGTGTCAAATTATAGAAAAAAACCATATAGAGAACACAAGGATAGTTTGCATGAGTAGACTATGCCATAGGAATGATAACAATTCATGCCATAAAATATTAAAAACATAATATCAAATGACAGTCATCATAACCATTGTACAAACACTATGTTAGTGTCATCAAATTTAATAATTGTTTAGATAATGACAAGAAACTGTATGATAGGAAATTAATGCATGATAGTGTTGTAAGTATAATGACATGATAACATTAGAACAATGTATTATCATTTATAAAATATAATTTTTAGCATTATTTGGTATCAAGAGTTGAAGGATAGTATATTGAATCCAATTAAATAATATTGTTGGTGTTGTAAAGACAATGGTAATAAGTGATAAAACTAATGGAGTCTTTTCAAAGAATATATATACAATGTTAGAAGAATTCATATAAAAATTAGGAGATGATGTACATTGTCACAAGGCAATCAAATGATATTGATATCAATGTGACAATTCAATAGTCTATTAAGGCTAGTGAAAAGTTATCAAAATCTATGATTGCTCATCAAATAAAGATAATAATATCTATATCATGAATATGAAGTGACAAGTTTGTAGTCTATGTGAAGATAGTAATAGGGCATGTGCACCAATGTGGGGCAAAAAAAAGTTTCCAAATGCCTAAAAACGAGAAAAACACACTAACATTTTGAAGAAATTCAAATAACAAACATGCATTATTATGCAAAAAAATGTGTATGTGTTATTATCAAAAGAAAATGCATGCATATTTTTATGAATGAAAAATGCATACACATTTTTTTCAATAAAGTTATAAAAATAAAAAAACCTATCTCTTTCACTCACCTATGGCCTATATTTTCTGCAACATTTTTCTTTCCCTCAACTCTCTATAATATGAACATGTTTTTCCCTTTCCAACATTACTTCAAAATGACACGTCAAAGAAGAGGTAAGTGGTATTTTTTTGCATTAGATTTAAATTTTGTTTGCATTAGAAAAAATGGTCTATTTTTTTATTATCAATTTTATGTATTTTTTTAAATTATATAACAGATCATGTAAACCCTGAGCCACAACCAACTTTAAATGATGAATTTCCTTAAGAAAACCCAGGGATTCCTTACCCTCCCCTTACCCTTCTAACAAACCCTAGACAAAGACGAGAGGATTTTTTAGGGCATCTAGAGAAAAACAAAGTTGCAATTCATGTATTAGTTTCAAAATTTAGGGGTTCATCATTAAACCAACATCACCAATCCCTTTCCTTAGCATTGGAAGTCATGATGACAAATGTTGAAATAGTCACAAATAAAATAAATCAATATAAAACTTATAGAGAATCATGTCATGAATATTACATGCAACAAAATTTTTCTATGATGAAGTGAAAAAGAAATACATAAGCAAAGAAAGCATATGTCTACTTTTTATGGATCCTAGAACCAATGAACCTATTCCTACAATTTTAAAGATTTTTCCAATACATTGTGATGGAACTCATTAAAAAAATATTATGATCCATCTCCAAAGTCTTGCTTAGTTCTCGAAGACTACCGGTTTTATCTCATGTCATTCTGTAAGGGTTTTAGTTTATTTAGGTCTTATTTGAAAAACCCTATGAATTGTATCATTGCCAAGGTTTTATTTCTTGGTTGACCCTTTGTGTTAGTTCTCAATATTTTAAGTCATGATTTATGCCATCAAAACCCATTGAGTAACCAACCCTTTAGTCTTGTTTTACCAATTGATGTATGTTGGGCTATGGTTTTAATTTTTCCTAAGTTGGGCTAAATATTTCCCACTAAAAAGCCTTAAGTCTTTTATGCCATGGATGTTCTCTTTTAAGTCTTTTCATGAAGGTGAAAAATTTCAAGAACAAAGAGCAAAAGCCTAATGAAAAAATAGAAGCAGTCAAAGCTAAAGAAGGAAGGGGAAATAAAATTTGGGCTAAAAGAGTGGAAAATCCTAAAGCTACTCAAGAATTCAAATCTCTTGTGGCAAAGATAAATACACAAAAGAAAAACCTTGAGGTCATAAGGAAGGATGCTAAGTATTAGGTTGAGGAGACAAAGAATTAACATAAGGAGAACAACAATGAACAACATATGTTTCCAATTGAATTACCCAAGTACACTGTTGTTGATATGTTTCAATTACTTAGCTAGGTAAAAGTATATGTGCCTTTCCTTGAAATGATGAGAATACAAGAACATAAGCAGAAGGTAGTATCCCTTATCAATGGTGCTACTATAGCATGTAATGATTTAGTGATGCCCACTCCATCCATAATGAGTGAAAAGATAAGAAAGACAAGGAAGTTGAGGGAGTAATTATTAAGATTCCCCATATTTTCCTAGGAAATTTTGTAACTACTTTCCCTAATAAGATAGATCCATTTTTCCTCACCCTGGTGGTTGGGGGAAATTTTATAAAGAACTATATTATTGATTCTAGAGCATCCAAAAATATCATGCCAACTAAAATCATAGATGCATTAGGTTTTAAAGTTGATAGCACTCATGGCAAGTGTTATGCCATGGATGCAAGAGAAGTCTCTATCATAGGTGTGATAAATGAACTTCCCTACAAGTTAGTAGCCTACCCTGACAAAGAATTCAAAATGACTATGGTAGTAGTAGATATCCCACCCAAGTACAAAATGTTGCTATCTCAGAAATGGAGTGCATCTATGGGAGGAAATATGTAGTGTGACATGTCTTATGCCATATTTCCCATGGATGGTAAGGATGTTTAAGTGATGAGAGAACCAAGGGTGCCACATATGTTGAAGTATGGTCCTGAAGATGACACAATATTTTTCATAGATACTAATATTAGTGAGTTCAAGGTAGGAGAGATATCAAGAGAGGTTGATAGGTCTCCTGAACCTATAGAAAATGAAGTTTCAAGAGTATCTGACAAAAGTGGACTTTGAAAAATGTAATTTGATGGTGAAAGTTCCAAAGAAAGGTCTAGTGTAGGGATTTTATTGGTATCACCTACTACAAATACTTATAAGTTCTCTTTTACATTGTCTTTTGTTTGTATGAATAATGTGGTAGAGTATGAAGCCTTATTATTGGGATTGATATTGGCTGAGAAGCATGGAATAAAGAAGTTAATGGTGATTAGTGATTCTAAGCTCATGATATCCTAAGTAAGAGCTAAGTATGCTTGCAAGAATAATAGACTGAAGAAATATAGAAATGTTGTCTAGGATTCCATTGAGCAATTTGATGCTTTTGGATTTGATTGGATGGAAAGAGGACATAATAGAGTAGCTGATTTACTTGCTAATATTGCATTGAGACCTGAAGATATAACTTTCATAGGAATTTCTAAAGTTGAGGTACAAACAAGGCCTTCCATTCCTGACAAAGTGTATAACTGGTAGATCTTCAATGATGATGAGGATATTCTCATATTCCTGAACTATGCTGATGAATATAAAGGTTAGGAGATTGACTTTGGTGGATTTGTTGAAAATATTGATGGAAAAGATACAGTTTTTGGAAAATAAATTATTCAATTAAAAACAAATAAAATCCCCAAAGGCCTTGTAGCACTTGAAATGGTTTTTGATAGTCAAGACAAAAGCAAGACCAAGACATCTATTGCTCACCCAAAAGACCTAGAGGAAGTAAATTTGGAAACTGAAAATGCCCCTAAGAAAGTTTATGTAGGAAAGAAGATAAAGCCAAAGGGAAAGGAAATGTTAATTGCCTTACCCGAAAAATACAGACATGTCTTTGCTTGGTCATACGATGACCTGAAATCTTATAGAGAGGAACTATTTTAGTATGAGATTCCTTCAAAGGAAAATGCAAAATCTTTTAGGAAAAAGCAAAGACCAACTAATCCTACTTTAGCTCCCAAGATGCAAGAGGAGTTGGTAAAGTTAAGAGACGCTGGTATTATAAAACCCTTTAGACACTCTTCATGGATATCCAATTTGGTACTAGTATGAAAAAGAATACTGACATAAGATTATGTGTGGATTTCAGGAACCAGAATGTATCCTCATTAAAGGATAATTACCCATTGCCAAACATGGAAGCCATGTTACAAAAGGTAACTGGTTGCATGAGCTATTGTCAATGATGGATGCTTTTTTAGGTTATAATGAAGTAAAAGTGAAGGATTCTAAATAGTACAAGACTACCTTCACTACTCCATGGGGTACCTACGTCTATGTCTGAATACCTTTTGGCTTAACAAATGCAAGTGCCACTTTTTAGAGAGCTATGGATGTAGCTTTCTTCTTAGATTTTATTGATTTATTCATGGTTATTATGAATGGTGATCCTACACCTGCAAAAACACAAAGATAAAACAAACAATTAGTTCCAAATGCAAGTTAGAAACTTCATTCTCCACGGAATTCATTTGAATTACACAAAACAAGAAATAGAATGAAGAACACAAACAAAAGCTTTCAAATCCTATCTAATGCAAACAAAATCTGAATCCCATGGGGGAATTGCTGCCATTTTGATGTGGAAAATGGCCCTTTCACAATCCCTTGTAAGCTTGAATGATGATTTGATGAAGATTTGATGCTTCCTTGGTGGAATTCCAGCATAACCTAATTATGAAAATGTGAAAATGGATGAACAATGGATGGGCAAATTCAAAATCACAAGACAATGACTTTGCATGATGTTGTGTATCCAAAATCCAAATGAGAGCCTCTTATTTATAGATGAGAAGGATGGAGAATGAGGGAATCTGAATGAATGTGGAACAAAAGACCAACCAATGGCATAAAGCCACTTGTCAACATGTGAGTGGACAAAGGTGGAGCACATTTTGGTCATTGTGCAATTAAATGCAATTAGGTGGAATTCCAAAATGGATGAAATGACAAGTTGGAGGGAGAAGAAAATGAAGTTAATGCCACTTGGCTCAAGGAAAAGGACATGTAAGAGGTCTTAAATTCCTTTTTGGATGTACAAACCCTTTTGGAGGGATTTTTCAAACTTGAGGAATATTCCCTTTTGAATGCCTTTTTTAAAGTAAGTTCGAGATTTAATAAATCAAATAAATGATTTTCATGGGCAAGTTGCAAAATCTAGAGGATTTTGGTGATTAAGACTAAGATTAATCAATATTTGATTAATTTAAAAGGAGATTAGTTGATTTGACCATTTTGACTTAGAATTTTGGATTAATTTAAATCAAAATGAGAAGAAAATCAATTTAGACTTAATTAAATAAAGATTTGATTTATTTAATTAAAGAGGATCTTGTGTTAGATTAATTCAAATAAAGATTAATCTATTAAATTTAATAGAATGACTTTAGAGATTAATTAAATAAAATTGATTTATTTAATTAAAAGGGAGACTATAGAAGCTAATTAAATAGAATTATTTGTTTAATTAAATGGAGATGATGACTTAATTAGATAAAATTGATCTAGTTAATTAAGAGATGAAATATGATGAATTTAATAAAATAAAGATTATTTAATTAGATGACTAGCAAAGGAGATGATTTAGGACAAAATGGTGTTAGTAAACTAGGATTAGGTGTATAGGATCAATCAGTACATTTTCCATGTCTATAGTTGTATATCAAGATGAATTGACTACTTACTCTAAAAAATAAAAATATTGTTGTATGCATTTGGAAAAGGTAGTTTTTAGGTCATTAGAATATGGGATATCTCTGAATCCAAAGAAATGTTCCTTTGGGATTACTGGGGGAAATTTGTTGGGGCACATTGTCTCTAAGGAAGGAGTAAGGATAGACCCTGAAAGAGTAGTAGCCATGGAAAAAATCCCTCAGCCAAAAAATCTCAAGGGAATTCAGTCGTTTTTTGGACAAATAATTTTTTTGAGAAGGTTTGTGACTAAATTTGCAGAAATCACAAGGACCTATTTCCAAAATGTTGAAGAAGGGTGAAAATGTGCTTTGGAGTGAGGAGCCTAGTCAAGCTTTCAAGAAAATAAAGAAATCTATTAATGAGGCTCTAGTTTTGAAGTCTCCAGTTTTTTCTAAACCAATGCACATTTTCTCTTTTGCCTCTTTTCATACCATTGTTGTTGTTTTGTTATAGAAAAATGAGGAGGGGTTTGAACAACCCATTGGAGTTTTTAGCCAGTCTTTACAAGCTACAAAGTTGAGATATGATACTACTGAGAAACAACCATATGCTCTGGTAAAGGTTGTAAAGAATTCCAAGACTTATCTACAAGGAGCTACTATCATAGCTTTAGTACCAAGTGTTGTTGTGAAAGATATTTTCACTCAGTAAGAGATAATAGGAGGAAGGTGTAGATGGATCAACAGGATCCAAAAAATTAACATTGATGTTTAGATTACCAAATTAGTAAGAGGGTAGGGCCTAGCTAAGTTAATGGCAGAGGCTAATTTGGAAGCTAATCAAGTCAATCAGACTGAAGTGATTGATGTTACACCTATCTGTGATATGTGAACATGTGGATGCTATAGAAGAATTGTCCAGTATTTACAAATTTCACAGTGCCCTACTGATATGGCTAACAATGATAAGAGGACATTTAAATTGCATGCCATCAAGTATGTGATTATTGAAAATGAGCTATGGTGGAGAAACTTGGATGGTATATTGCTCAAATGTGTAGATGGAAAGAAAGCACTAGAACTCTTGCATGAAATGCATAGTGGTGTGTGTGGTGGTCATTATATGGCAAAGACTACTACCCACAAGATCTTGAGAGCAAGATTTTGGTGGCCTACTATTTTAAGGATTCTCACAAGTTTGTTAAGACTTGTGATGATTTTCAAAGGTTTTCAGGAAAGTTGAAGTTTTCAGGAAATCTACCACTTAGGCCTATCATAGTTCCAACCTCTTTCCAACAATGGGGAATTGATTTCATTAGAGAGATACTAGAAAAGTCTAGTGGAGGGCATTCATGGATCCTTGTTACCACTAACTATTTCATGAAATGGGTAGAAGCAATACCCACAAAGAAGGCAACAAGAAAGTTGGTGGTGGATTTCTTCTTAAATAAAATTCTCATTAGGTTTGGAGTCCCAGAAAAAATCATCTCAGATAATGCTATGTGTTTCAGATTTGAGGAGATCAAAGACTTTTGTGATAAAAATGGCATATAGGTTTCATATTCTTCACCTTACCATCCTCAAGGAAATAGTTAGGCTGAGTTTAGTAACAAGATCTTGATAAATATTATCAAAAGGGTGATGGAGAAGAATAAAAAGGCTTAGGATTCAATGTTGAAATTAGCACTCTAGGCAGATAGAGTGACTATGAATAAATCTATTGTTTATTCACAATTTGGCTTGGTATATGGTCTAGATGCTAAAATGTCATAGAATAACCTACTGAAGATGTACAAGTTGGTACAAGAATATGACAAAGATGTATGTGATGATATGCAACACTGAATAAATAATATGCTGCAGCTGGATGAAACTAGAAGAGAATCTCATGCTAAAAATATGAATATGCAGATGCAAGTTAAACATTTACATGATAATAAAGCTTCTCCTAGAAAATTTGAGGTAAATAGTATGGTGTTATCTTGGAATGCAAGGGATCAGGACAAGGGAAAACATGGGAAATTTGAGGCATTATAGACTGACCCTTATCTGATAGCCAGTACACATGGTGAGGATTCTTATTTCCTCTAAAGTATGATAGGTGAATTTTTTGAACTACTAGTACATGGATAGTTCTTAAAGCCATACTTCTCCTAAGTATGTTATTTTTCCATGTACATTGCAGATTTTGTATATTATGTATATAGGTGTGTTTTCTTTTGTTGTGTTTGCTTTGGTCCTGCTACCTAGTATGGGTAGCTCCCTGGTCTTTGTCCTTTTGTTTATTTTCCTAATTTTGGTATGCTTCAACCTGAGATTCTAGGATATTGCCATGCCTACAAGAGACATATGTCCCTAGTTGGAGCTACTGATGGAACTCATTAAAAAAATTCATGATCCATCTCCAAAGTCTTGCTTAGTTCTAGAAGACTGTGGGTTTTATCTCATGTCCTTGTGTTAGGGTCTTAGTTTATTTAGGTCTTCTTTGAAAAACCCTGTGAATTGTATCCTTGCTAAGGTTTAATTTCTCAATTGACCCTTTGTGTCAGTTCTCATTCTTTTGATTCATGATTTATGCCATCAAAACCCGTTGAGTAATTGGCCCTTTAGTCTTGTTTTACCGGTTGATGTATGTTGGGCTATGGTTTTAATTTTTCCTAATTCAAGCTAAATATTTCCCACTAAAAGCCTTAAGTATTTTGTGTTGTGGAAGTGCTATTATTGACCTATTTGGGTCCTTTTTAAGCATTAACAATTTATGACATGTGCAAATATAAGGAATTTTGGCTGCCATCTGATTGATGTAGACAATCGCTATCATTCCATGCATGTCTGTTCTATTTTTTTTGCATTATTTTATTCATATGGGCTCATAGGTGAAGGCCATATATCTTGGATGATTGGTGGACCCAATGTATTTGATACGATGTGCAAATGGTTGTTAAAGAAAATATACGGTGGGAGATAATTGAGGTGGCCACTTCTGGACCATTCCATGCATGCTCGTTTGTTCTTTTTTCCAATTTAAATAATTAGGTAGGTTGGCAGGCAGTTGCCACATATCTTCTCTAACAATGGAATTGATGGTTTTATATGGATATCATTGTTGAGTTATCAAAAGAATCAACAGTCGATAGTAGGCTATGTGAGTTAATCCTGACCACTCCTCGCCATCCCTTGTGGGTCCCATCTCTTCTGCCAGATTCTCAATGGGTAAGCAGGTGTCTGCCACATGGAGTGATTGAAAGAATGTGGAAGCTTTGGTGCATGGAAAAGTATTTAATTAAAAATTTCTCACTGGGCATGGAAAATAAAGTGTGCATTACTAACACAAATTTATTGCACATATTCAAAGATTTTTTAATCTAAGTTGTTGATGCTATATAAAAGATGAAGTTTTGGATAACTAAGAAGTGCACACGAAGAACCCAATAGATTTAATCTCAGCCTCTCCCCATTTCCCTATTAATGAAATTTGAACACAAGTTATGACTCATGGGGGTGAGGGGAAAAGGACATGTGGATTAGAGCTATGGTGACAAAGAAATGGTGGAGCCCACATACAACTAATAGGTAGTTCCATGTGGCCTTCTGTCATTTGGTAAGTATTTTGGCTATTTACAATTAGATCTTTCATAATAAGTTGGTAAAATTTGGATCATCAATTGATTACACTCCAAGAGGATCAACGATTGGCATTCAAAACTAAGTTGAGGGCATGTGAGCTATTCTGGTTCATGTGATCGGGCATTAATAGTTGGAAGGAAATTGATCTACCCAAGTAAGTAGCTGCATAATCATTAATTATTTTTCTTAAAGACATAATTCATCAGTGAAAATATACTCGCCACACTCAAGGAGCTCATGATGTGGTTTCTCAACATTTTCTAGCCTTGCAACCAGGATTGTCAACCTACAAAGAAAACCAATAAGTGAATTGTTTCCCTCTCTCCAACATTATTGATAAGTTGTGGTTTCTTGAGCTTAAGTCTATTAGGGTTTTCTTGGTTCAACATTTTAAGGTTTGACATTCATAAAGAAGAATTTTTTAGTTCTGTATTTGTGTAATTCATGTCAAACCTTCACAAAAGTCATAGGCCTATTTCAAAAAATCCAAAATCCCTGTCTTGTAATACCTCTTGTTATGGCTCCTAAAGTAAAAGTGTTTTCATCTAAAGGGGAAGCTTCTACTCCCAAAAGACCTTTAAATAAAGACCTCATGGATCAATTACCACCCTCAACCAATGAAAAACTTAAAGGCCAGATGATTCCCCGAGGTCTGCAAATAGTAGAGGGTCTGTTCGACAGAAGATGTTCTATCAGGGATGCTAAATCGCCTTACATTGGATGGGAACTATTTTATAGCTAGTTCAAGAACAAAAATATGGGTATCCCAGTAGGAAACCCTTGGAATTGTGACCTGGGAAAGTTAATTGCGTCAAATGTCTATATGGATGTTGACTTGCTTAAAGCAATAGCTGCTAATTATGACCTAGTCATAAGGATTGTAAGAACATATAATGGTAAAGAGATGGTCAAAATCACTAAGGAGGAATTGGGTCTTGTTTTCAAGCTCACTAGGTGGAGTGATGAAATGCACAAGATAAATGAAGACACTCTTAAGAAAGAGTATGGTAATATCGAGATTTCATTTAGATTCTATGTCCTATTGAGATTCTTAGCATAAATTGTAGGAAAAAAAATTGTAATAGGACCACATGATAAGGAACCTTTCCTAGTTAACTACTTTTCTCCCTGCTTTAAAAGGACTTTTTATTCCATTTCTCAAATAATTAGTTATGACCCTATTTTTGGAATTCCAATGGAATGGATGTATATGGTTGCAAATATCCAACACCTCCAGTATTGTGTAGTATATGATTATGTGGGGTTTCTTTCAGAAAAAATGCATGAAGGACTGACAAGGTTGAAGAAAGGTGAATCAGGAGTGAAGTATAGTTAGTATTCATTGTTGATGCACATGTTCTTGTTTAAGGGTGCAGTTTACTTTGGACACAATATTGTCTTGGAAAGAAAGGAAGGTGACTTAGATTTTCCTTTGAAATGCTAGACCACAGTCTTAGAAAAAGATGGTAGGACATATTACTATGTGGCATTCCAAAAAAAAATTATTTCTAAATTGAAGAAGGTATTGGTTGTGGGTCTACCCAGGATCCCCATAGCTCTACATGATTTCTTAAGACCCAAGGAGAGAAAGCCCGATCTAGGAGCTGATCAAAATTGGGGGGATGTTATTTCATACCCTGATTATATTATATTAAGAGTATATGGTTCTATAGTAGCACCTCATATGCTACCAAAGTTTGTGCTAAGAAAAATTTGGTTTCCTTGAGGTTATGTGACAAATGGGAAGTGACGAAAATGGACACTTATTGAATCAAGGAAAATTAACTTTCTTTCCTTTGTAGAATTATTTTTTCTAATTTTTTAATGACCAAGGGAGTTTGGAATAATATCCTTGATATAATTAAAACATACCACATGAGGAGTTTAGTTGAGAGTGTCATATATGACCCTGGAGGTTTTATAGCTTGGTTAAAAGAAAGAAACAAGAGCTCCAAGTTTATCCACATTTTCCAGTACCCTAAAGATATAATAAGAAATGTGTTGGACACTTTGGGGCAAGAAAAAAGGCTAGCAGGGTGGATTGCATTCAATAAAATGGAGAGAAAAATAAAACAAGAAGAGCCTGATTTGAAGATTATTCTAGAGGCTGAAGATATAATGCAAAAGGTGGAGCATGTATCAAGGAAATTTTATTCAATAGTGGGATACCTTGAAACTAAAGTGGTAATAGGTAAGGATAAAGGAAAATCTCGAGTTATAGAAGGACCAAGTGGAGGAGAAATCCTATCTACAGAAGAACATACATCACAAGCCCCTGAGGAGCCAAGAATAAAATTATTTGTAAGAAGGGGTAAGACAAAGAAAATTAATGAAGCCCCTACTTCCCCTCAATAAGAGGAGTGTAAGCCTTCTTCTCCTATGAGACAAGTACCATTGTCATCTCCACCAAGGCTGGTAGAGCCTGAAATTGTGGATGTTGATTCCCTACCACCTAGTGAGTTACCACCAAAGGAGCCACCATTGAAAAGACAAAAAGTTGAAGCCACTAGTCTAGTGGAATATGATGTTGAAGACTTAGATGATGATATTTGGGTGTCAGAGCAAGAAATTCAAGAGGGAGTTCCCACTGTACCTGTGGTAGGGACAACACATCAATTGGAAACAAGATTGAGTAAATTTGATCTCACTAAACTCAATGGAAAGGATGATATGCAAATTGAAGCATGTACAAGGTTTTTAGATGATGACTCATTTGTAAAGACTCAAGCTTTTATGGAATTTGCATACATGGCTAAAAGATATGAGTATGTAAAAATTCTACCTATAGAAAGGAGCCTTCACCTAGAATTGCCAAATACTATCATCTAGAAAAAGGTGTTAAATGAAATGAGAACTAGATTCTATAAAATGACTACAAAGGAGGGTCGATAATTGGGAAGGAATAGTGGTATTTTTTTGTTACTAGAATGGGATATTGCTTCTTCCATAACTTTTGACACAATAAAGAAAAGTGACAGGGCTCTCTGAGAAACAAAAGAAGAAGTTGCACTTGCATTACAAGGGTCTGCTTATAGTGAAGATTGGGAATCCTTGGCAATATGGTCTTTAGCTCCTAGTACAAGAAAGCCTGATATTGCTAAACCTGCACCTAATTATAGTGGAGGCCTAATAATAAAAAGAGTGTTAGAAACATTAGCCTTAGAAGCTTCCAATATGTCAGTTCATGTTGTACAATTCACAAGGGCCACTATAGAATCTGTAACTGCAGAAAAGGATAAGCTTAGGACATAATTCAATAAATTGTTAGTTAATTATGGAGACCTTGAGCTAGATAATATGTAGTTACAGACAAAGGTAGCATTGTTGTAGGATATGTTGCAAAGATTGCAACCTATAAAGCCTAAGCATAATGATACTAACTTCCTCACTACTCCACAAGAAGTAGCACCCCTAGATTTTACCGCTGAAGCAAGTTCTTCATGGGCCATTATGCCATATAACATGGGGAGTGTGCCCATTTCAATAGTAGAACCCGACACATCAAAAGGGCCATAGGTTGAAGGGGATATTAATAGGGATGAGTTGCTTAGGCAGCTGAATGAGTACAAAGAGAAATGTGTCAATCATGATGAGGAGACTTTCAAGAGTAATATGAAGATTGTCACAACAGTGCTAGAACACTTGAACAAAAGAGTTAATAACAAGTTGAATATTATTCACTACAATTATTCATCTATGATGGATGCTATCAAGAATTTTGACATTGAAAAAGAAAGAGCCATTCCACTGATGGGAATTTGGATCCCTAGGAAGTTGGATTGGATTTTGGTGGGAATTGGAGCTAAGCAAGACCCCAATCCACCTGAAAAGTTTAAACCTACTATAATTCTTATAGGGAAGATTAAGGGATACAGGGGAAATATTGAATCATTGGAGAATAAAATAAAGGAGCCAGTAAAATCCTTCCATGAATCACATCATGGTCTTCTCCCATCCATTTTAAGAAATGATATTAGCATTAAGACTCTATAGGAGTGGAAAAATGAAACAAGTTAGGTCATTTTAGATCAAGCTATGCTAATCTATCAGAGATTAGATATGGAGACATTGAAGAGGAATATGGATATGTTAGTTCATGTTGAAAGTATCCTACTAGAATTGGATAAGGAAGCTAACCAGATTGTCACCAAGTATGAACCTTATAGGTAGAGTGCTGATGAAGTTATGAAATTTGACTGGCCCACTGAAATTTGACATAGCCTGAATTTAGTATAGATTAGGCTTTTGATAAAGTATAGAAAATATAGTGCATCTTCTTCAAGTTGAATCAATGAAAAGGCTATAGATGTGGACATATCTCATTACTTCTCTTTTCTATATCTTTCATTCTTTCCTTCTTTCACTTTGTGTGGATGGGAACATTTTTTGAGGTAACTTTTTAGTTGTACCCCTTTTGAAAATTGGACTAGATCTCCAACAATTAATGGAAACTTCTTTTATTTTACCACATGTTTCCTACCTCTTGGGAATGCATTGTAATTGAACTAAGGAATCTTTATTTCAAGGGGTCCAATAAGGATATGACATGTGTACTTTCTAGCCTAAGGCTTGTTTTGCTCCTTCATTTCTATAAGAAGGAATTAAGGGCCAATTAGTAGGGGTTTGTTGTTTTGCAATTGACAATGTGAATTGTGAGAAAAATGATAAGTATGTTTTAGAGTTTTTATCTTAAGTTAGAGTTCAGTACTATGTATGTAATTTTGATAACAATATAGCAAATATAATGCAGAGTAATACCAATTTCATGGCTATTGACTCTCCTTATACTCATTTTATGAGTTATTAATGAGAGCAATCCAGGATTCCTTTTGTTTGTCTTGATTGTTTCTCAATGGATGCTTGATTTCATTCTTGCTTATTGATTAAAAGAATTAATGTAAATTCTTGGATGATATCATTAACTCATAAGAATCAAGTGCTAGGATATTTGTAAGTAGTAATGATTGTGAATGTAATATGGGAGTGTTGTAATGTAGTATTTCTTGTGACTGTATGTTGCTATTGTTGAGTTGTTATCTGGTTATATAGGTTGATATTGACTCCACTTCTTGGGATAAAGGCACTAGTTCATGCAAAGTGTTTTTGGTTTATTTTTTGTGTTAATTCATCAACCAATCACTTTAATTTACAATTTCTCTAATTGATACCATTGTAGTTGTTTTAGGTTGAAGTTCTACCTTCTCATACTCCAAGTATATGATATTGATAAATAAGCTATCAAATGATTTGATCCATTATGTTGAGTAATTTTATGAGAAGTATATGTTATTGACAATGTATTTGATTAGAAGTTTGTGAATTCTTGAGTATACATTGTGGAATCACCCTCCTAGGTTTCATAGGACCCAAAGTGTAGGAGTAGAAGTTTTACTAGCTTCCACTCATTCATTGGCCAATCCCTTTTGAATACTGATTATTGGAAATGGAAAAGTCCATAGGTGTTTTTAGAGATCATTTTTTTTTTTTTTTAAATAACCAACACATTGGTGTAATCATGCTGAGATAAGATAATTTTTAGGATAGGTGGTGGATGGTCTTTGACCAATAGTTCTAGTAGGCATCAGGAAGAGTATGGAGGTTCAAAATATCCATATAGTTGCTAGCCCAAAAAACACCATTATAGAGCATGGCACACAAATATTCTAGCCATTTGCTTCATAGGATGATGCAATAACTCAATCATCTAGCTCTAGTGCCCCTAGATCTCATATATGCCCAAATTGTTGTAATATATGCTTTGAGAGAGATAGCTATGTAGAGGGTACAAATGGTACAACCTCCCACATGTGTTCTCATTATCAATATAGATGTCATGGAAGTAGCAAGGGTCATCAGGGTGGAGATAATGAGTTGGTCATTAGGTGAAAATGTAGGTATGTTGATTTGAATTTATAACATTTTATAAATCTATTAAATACTTAAAATTATAAATTTAAATAGTTTTTAATTATAGAATTAAATTAAACTGATGCAAAAATTATACATTTAGGGTGTAACACTAGAGTATGGTACATCATCAATAATTCTTGCAACAACTTGTACACTTGCATCTATATTAAAGGTAAAATTTGTATACTCTATAAAAATGAAATAATACTTTCTATTCAAAATAATGCTTAATAATTTAAAATGCAATTTTTTATTGAATAGACGGTCATCACATCACCATCTACTACACATGTTATCATAGATTCTTATGATATTGGATTTACTCAAGTATAATATAACACATTTAATTTTTTTTGTAAATTTCAAACTTCTTGTTTATATATATATTTGTGAACTTTTGAGTTTATTCTATTATTGTTTGTTTAGTTGATGAATACAATAGACACACCTCTTAGAATAAGATAAGAACTAAAAGTTTGTGTTTGTTGATCATCAAAGCTTGCACCTCTCTGACAGTCTTATGGGAAATTTAGTGAGTGGGGGACTAATTTGCACCTCTCTAAATACCTCTAGGATTTTTATAGAAAGTTGGCTCTTCTTTGAGTTTTGGAGAAAAGGATAGAAGGAAATGTAAACATTAAACATAAAAAATGGTGATGCACCAAAGCTTTTACAACATTTCAAACCCAATCTTTCCTATGAATGATATATTTAGACACAAAATGCCACAAGCCTTCATTTTTGGGAAGAGAACAAACAACAAAGGTTAACTACAAGCACAGTGTAGTATTTCAAATGTCCCCACAGGAAGTGTTCATTAAGGCCTATCAAACATAAAGATTTTTGAGGTTAACAAAAAAAATTCAAAAATTGTATAAACTCTCTCTCTTCTTACAACACAATATAACAAAACAACAACCCTTCAGAAAAATAGAGAAGTCCATAGACATAATCCAATTTTCACAAGTTATTATCCTACTATATAAGCCTACAACATGGAAATCAACAACTATTTGAGTTCATCTTAACATAGTGTTTTACTCAAAATGTAAGCATAAATAAGGAAAGCTTGATGAAGGCCATACATTCACAGTATCAAAGATTTCTTCCAAATAGTTCATGCTTAAATATCAAATGAACTTTAAAATAGAGGTCAAACACTTATCCAATAATAGTTTGAGCATAAACAATATAACATCCTAGAGAAAAGGAGTTTTACGATTCCACTTCTGAAAATAGTTCTTTTTAACTTAAGAAAACTAAAAAAAGTTTTTCCTTAGCAAAGGAAACTAAAACTTGGAACCAACCCCTTCCTTCATTCGCCACCTCTCATTTATAACTGCAAAAAGAGAAAACAACCACCATAACACATAAGTAATTGCTACTAGATGTTGGCATTTGATAGCACATGATTTGATCATAGATATTTAGTTAGGTCATAGCAATATTTTCTCATCAATTCTCAACTGCCGCATTAATTCCTTTTAGATATTTAGCAAAGATAGTTATCTAAAAAAGATCATATCCTAGAAAACAACTTGGAAAAAGTCTAGTTGACCAATCACATAACCCAATGACATTGACTCAAAGCTTCCATCCCAAAAACCCAAAAGGGGCAAGCAAGATTGAATAACTCCAAAAGAGATCGGTTCATAGAAATAGAAACTGCCTGTAATGAAGAGATGATGTGTCAAACAAGTGAAAATCTTCACTTACATGAAAATCACTCCTTGAGAAAATCTTCACCGAGTAGACACTTGTCCTGACCCTCTCTTGAAAGGAAGGTGATAAATGAAGTTATTACAACTACCACATGGCACATTGCACATCTTTTCAAAAAAAATTACTTGAGCGTGAACACATCCGAAGCCAAAAACATAAAAATTCAAAAATTCAAAATGATTAAGGAAAAATTACTTCACAGTGTTAGTGCAACAATTTCATCCTCCATGTGCTTAACTCAAGTATATTTATAAATATATATGTTTAATAATGTTTATATTATGTTAATTAATATTAGTATACCTATCAAAATTAATTGATAAATATTTCTTTGTTATGTTATAGATGGATTTAAACACCCTTGTGCAAGGAAAAACATCTCTTGATGATGTCAAGAATCATAGGCAAGAAGAATTAGACTACTAGTATGTTGTAAGTGTGTTTATAATATATGTATAATTTTAAATAATTTTTATAGTTTTTGACTTTGGAATGGTAACTAAATTTATATTTTATATGTATAGATTGGGTTACAAAATATTGAGTAGGATAAGAGACTAGAACGACACAAGACACTGACTATTAGCAATGAGAAAAGTTCAATTAGTCATGATAAAAGAGGCCTAACGTTTCAATAATAGTGGTCAATATTCATAGATGAATACTTTTTTTGTGCCTATACAATGAACATAGATAACATTATTGGTGTGGCTATATGTATCGATGATATTTTGTAGACTGAGAAGCAATACATTGGCCTCATGGAATTGTATGCCATTTTGATGAATTTTTTTTCACTATCATGATAGTATTGTATGAAATTTTGATCATACATTTTGTGTGCCCTCATGATGAAATTTTATGAAATTTTGTACAATCTCATGGCTTATGGAGATCAATTTATATAAAACAATTATGGATAAATTGGTAGCTTAAATGGTTTAAGATGTTCTCATAATTTACATAGCTCGAAGCGGTGTATGTGTGAATCCTATGCCATATCCAAATTTTAATTTTTTTATCTAATTACCCATCATGTCACAACAAGTTAACTACAATGTGAAATTCATCACCTTATCAAAAATAAATAATTAATAAATATAAATATTTCCCAACAAACATTGATCTAAAAGTTAAATTTAAAGTGTAATGCAAGAAAGATAATAATGAATTTAAGTTAACAATAATGTATTGAAATTTTAAATATTATACCAAAATTTAAATTACCGGCCATTAGATGATGAGCATATCCTATGTTTGATTGTCCTACATTCATTAAGACTAGCCTGGGTTCATTAGGAGTGACCTAGGTTCAACATGATCTCCTAGGTTTAGTAGGATTGTCCTACATTCATTATCAACTAATTCATGGTACCTAGAATTTTATTGTGTTAACTTACAAGGTCATGTAGGATAAATACACAATAACCTTTCTCACATATTCAAGACTTCAATCCATTTTCTTGTGGCGGAAATTTTTTAAATGCTACAAAAACCATCAAACACATTTAATGAAAAGTTGTAATGTTGCATAACATTTGTTTCATTTATCATGGGCCCAAACTACCAGATCCAAAATGTTTGGGTGGGTAGGTTTATGTTAGGAAAGGCCTTTTTTCACACCCTAGCATGTCAGATCATTCTAGACTACATTGTATCGAAACTTTCTCTTAAGAGCCCTAAATGCCAAAAGGTGACAAAATTTGATGAGATTTTTCTCAAAAATCATGGCACTTAGAATTTTTTTGTCTGATGGTATAAGGTGATGTAGAACCCCTCTAAAATAAACTCTCACTTTTTCAAGACTCCAATCGATTTGATCATGGTGGAAAGTTTTCAAATGTTTCCAAAACCATTAAACAAATTCAATGAAAAGTTGTAATGCTGCATGACTTTTTTTCCATTTATAACGGGACCGAATCATCAACTCCAACATGTTTGAGTGGGTAGGTTTATGGTAGGAAATGTATTCTTTTGTACCCCTGCATTCTAGATCATTCTAGGCTACATTGTACCAACCCTTTCTCTTAGGAACCCTAAATGCCAAAAAAGTGGTGAGCTTTGACGAGCTATTTCATGAAAAATATGGCACTTACAAACATTTTTTTTAAAGGTATAGGGGCCTGCAGCCCTCTCTATAATAAAATATTTTAGATTTTTTATCTGTCCAAACCATTTTGTAGTGGTGAATTTTTTTCAATGCCCCAAAAATTATCAAATGTATTCAATAAAAAGATGCAATGTTGCATAACTTTTGTTCTATTCATCATGCAACCAAATTGAGAGTTTCAGACTATCTAGGTGGGAGGGTTTATGCTAGTAAATTTCTTGTTTCACACCTTTTTATGCCAAATCATTCCAGGCTACATTGTATCAACACTTTCTCTTAGGAACCCTAAATGCCAAAAAGTGGATAAAATATATGAGCTATTTATCAAAAATCATTGCACTTAAAAATGTTACATCTTAAGCTATAGGGATTCGTAGGCTGTGTCTATAATAACCTCTCTTAGTTTTTCATATCTCTAGTTCATTTAACCATGGTGAAAGTTTTTCTGCTACCCCAAAAATTGTCAAATGCATTCAATGAAAAGTTGCAATGTTGCATAAATTTCATTCCATTCATCATGCGGCCAAACCAACAATGCAAACACATCCAAGTGGGTGGTTTTATGATAGGAAAGGTTCTATTTTTCACCCCAACATGCCAAGTCATTGCAAGATACATTGTACCATCGCTTTCCCTTAAGAGCCTTATATGCCAAAAAGTGGTGAACTTTGACAAGCTATTTCTTAGAAACCATGCCACTTAAAAATGTTCTATATGAAGCTAGAGAGAGCTATAGGGTCCCTCTAAAATGACATTTCATAAATTTTCATATCTCATGTCCATTTGGCCATGGTGAATTTTTGTTTGCTACCCCAAAAATTATTAAATGCATTAAATGAAAAGTTGCAATGTTGCATAACTTTGATTTTATCCATCATGCGGCCAAACTGACAATGCCAACACATTTAGGGTGGGTGGTTTTATCTCAAGAAACATCTTATTATTCACAGGCCAACATATTGGATCATTCTAGGCTACATTGTATCGACGCTTTCTCTTAAGAGACCTAAATGCTAAAAAGTGATGAACTTTGAGAAGTTGTTTCTCAAAAATTGTGCCACTTACAAATTTATTTTTTGATTGTACATAGAGCTCTATGGTCCTTCTATAATACTCTCCCATTTTTCATATATTTAATCCATTTGGCCATGGTGAAAGTTTTTTTATTCCCCAAAAAATGTCAGATATGTGTAATGTTAAGTTACAAGGTAGCCTAATTTTTGTTTTGTTCTTTGTGGCCCCAAACAATAAATGTCATCATGTCAGAGTGAGGACATCTATGCTAGGAATGGTTCTATTTTGCACCCCAACTCTCTAAAACATTTTAGGTTACATTATGTGAGTTTTTTCTCTTAATATCCATGTTCAATTTTCAATAGTTTTAATATTATTAAACATTTGATTTAGTTAGTTTTTATCTTCAATCTATATGAAAAAATTATATTTAAAAAATTGAAACATTTTAATTTACATATTGTGTGAGTAACTAAGAAAATGTATATTTTTTTTCAAAGTGTTCAACGAAATATACCAACTATACATATATACAAACCAACTAACAAAATATGCAAAAATAACGTATTTATAATCAATTGATACAATCATGGTAGAATATTGGTCATTTATATATATATATTTTTTTAGCTATATACTTATATACAAATCAGCTGACAATATTTATAAAAAAAATCACGTTTCCAACATTTTGTAGATTCTTGGTTATTTGTATATACATATTTTCAACTATACATAGATACAAATTAGCTAATGATATTTACAAAAAGGTTGTATTTCATAAAATTGGTACAATGAATATATGATATGCCAATCAACCAATGATACATACAAAATTTTAAAAATTATTCGACCCTTTTATAGAATCAATTTGATCTAATGCTACAACACATTGAATATTTACAATTGGCCCATATTCAATCTATTGAACATTGTGGATAAGATCTAACCCTTATAGTGTCAAGTATTTCCTTGTGGTCAACTTCATGAACTTTCCATAAATTATTTTTAAGTGATCCACCACAATATTTAATCAATTGAATATTCATTGCAATAACAAGGTTATATTAATAAATAATATGCCTATGTATGTCAAAGTACTCAAATATCCAAACATTTGATTTCCTAATAGGGTACCTTCTTGTAATGACCGAAATTGTACCCACTTCTTGGAGATGGTACAATTTCTCATTTAATATGGACTTATTTTAGAACCCTTGCATTAAATTCCCTTTAAATCACCATTAATAGGCCCCTACGACCCCTTCATTTAAGATATGAAGGCTTATTTTGACTAAAACCCCAAAAAAGTAATCAAAAGCATTAAAATTTATAACAACCCATCCCAAAAAACTAGGGTGTGACTCATACACCACCTTGGGTGTATGAGTCCCCCTGGGTGGGACCCATATGCCAAAAGTGGTGTATGAGTCCCATTTGGCCCCTTTTTAGGATTTGAGCAAGAAATTCAAGTTTTTAGTTCAAGTTTTTGGTTGACATCGACATTTGAGATCTAAATAATAGTAAATTAGGTGTGTTTCCTATATAAACAAGCTTCTAAGTCATTTTTTTCAATCTAGAAGAGCAATTTCAAGATCTAAGCATTCAAAAGCACTCAAGCATTCGTTGAAAAAAGCATTCAAGAGAAAGTAGCAAGTAAATTTGAAGTCTTGGAGTAGCATTATAGTTTTTTTGCAGGTCTTCAAGCTCACTTTCATTCAAGATCTAGCATTTTCAAGGATTGATTATGGTTGCCTATGGTGAATCATGATGGATTCTAGGTTGGGGAGATGCAACTAGCCATCAAGACAAGCCTAATGACTTATTTCCTAAGTGATTCTACTCTCCATTATCATTCTACATTCAACCTAAGGAAGGTACACACATTATTAGGGCTCATTTGGGTTATTAGGGATCTCTCAAAGTGAGTTTCATTCTAGCACAATAGAATAGAGTTGCATTACATTTCATATTTCCTAATCTTATATACACTTAAGCTTAGGGTTTATTTTCACATTTGCATTCAAGATCCATTGTTTCCATCAAGGTTTAATTACCAATTTAGGGGTTTGAATGAAGAAAACCCGCGTAAGCAAATCAACACTATATTCTATTTTGCAGGTCTCTTTTTATAGGATCAGATCTGAAAACTAGATTGGGAAGGAAGAGCAGAGATTGGAGAGAAGATTTGGACCTTGAATTTCTAAAAAAGAAGAATGAGACTAATATGCCAAAATTGGCATGAGTCCCACTAGAGGAAAATTTCTAGATTTGTGAAGATTTTGAGTCCACTGCTAGCTTCCTGTTCCAGTCTAGAAACGCTAGACTAGGACTAGTACACCAGAAGTGTCGTATGAGTCCCATTGTTCCCTAAGCCTATATTTTTCAGCATTTCATATCTTATTTCATGCCTCTATAGATTTCTAGGTGCACATTTTTGGTTTCTCAAATTTTTGTTCCGGTTTATAATCACTTCTAGGCCTTTAATCAATTCTTCGTATCATTAAGGTTCATAATTATTTTTTGCATATTACTTATCTTCCCAAGCCCTAGCTTGGTGGTGAACCCCACTTTTTGTCTCTAATCATACCCTAGGACACCCTTTAATAGATCTCTCTCTTTCATTTCACCATTGGATTAAGATCTCTAAGGTTTTCTTGAATGTAATAAGAGAAAAATAGGACATCCCCCCTTGCGCTTCATCTCATAAAATATTGGAAGCCTTATATTTCTTTCATTTCATTTTGGTGAACCTACATTTATAACATCTTAATTCTTATTTGGAGTGCATCATTATCCTAGATCTACCTTACATTAACTTTGCATTAGGTTTTACATTAGTTAATTGGCATCTAAGGTTTCTAAATCTTACATTAGTGAAAGTGTATATAGGTTGCATTCTTGTCTCTTGCATCACTAAAATTGACTGAAAATCTACATTTGCACTTAGTCTAGACATCATACAAACCAAAAAGCATAATTTTCACTTGGAATTTTTCAAATTTGTGCAAAAACCCTCATCTAGGACTCATACACCCCTTTGGGTGATTTAGTCCCTTTCTAGGTGTTTTTTCTTCATTTATGGGTATTCTATATTGATTATGATTCAACATTCAAACCTCTAAAAAATGCTATTTTGGACTCATATGCCCCTCTAGGAAATTTAGTCCTATTTCAAATTTTAAACTACATTTTCCAGCATTGAATTTTTTGTTTATGTGTTTCTATTTGCTGCTGTTAATTATCAGTTTCAATTTCTAGAGTTTATGCTACATTCATTTCATTATATTTATCATAGTTTACATTCATTTCAATTGTGGATTGAATTAGATTACTGTACTTTTCATTTTCAGCATTAGTTCATAGTTCAATTAGATTACATTACATTTAGAATTCATTAGAAAACCAAATAAAAACACCTATAAACTGATAAGCCACTTGGAGAAAGCATATTTATTTGAGTATGCCAAATATTTTTTTCCAAGTTAACCTAACCCTCAAGCCTTTTAGTAGTGATGAATTTGACATGTTAGATGAATCCCTTGAGGAATTCATCTCACAAAGTTTATCCATTAAGGCCTATTATGACAAATTGAAACCAAGAGAAGTTAACATAATTCAACCTCAACTTATCGTTTACCCACCTTCACACAAACTTCAAACTCAAAACAAACCTTTTTTCACCCTTGAACCACCTCAGGATATTTTTTTGCAACAATCAAGTTATAATACAATTTCTCATACATATAACACTAGAAATAATCCACAACCAAGAAAAAAAACCTTGACATCCTTACCTTTGCCTAACTTCATCTTTCCTAGTGCCCTTCATTTACCTTCAAATAGTAGAAAGGAGTATGATCTTGTTGAATAACTTAAGAATACTCCTGCGAAAATATTATTATAGGTTCTGATTCAAAATTCACCTAGTTATCTAACTATGCTTCAAACTAGCTTGGAACAAGTTGTGGTTTCCTCTATTACAAATGCAAGTGATGTGGCAACCCTAATTCAAGGAATGAATGCAACTAATGTTGACATTAATTTTCATCAACACGAGCTACCTCCTTTGGAAGTGAGAAAGAAAAATTATACATTCATGATAATAGCCACCTATGATGGGTGGGGAATAAAAAGAACCCTTGTTGACAATAGCTCCGACCTTAATGTGTATAGTGTGATCCTTTTAGATAAACTAGGCATACTTAAATCAAGAATTCAACCTGATTCCTTTTCAATCCAAGGATTTGATAATATAGGAAAGCATCCATTTGGTGTGACTACTTTTCCTATTACAGTTGGAAAGGATATCTTATAAACTCCTATTCATGTCATGCCCGATAATCTCTCCTACAATCTTGTTTTAGGGCAACCTTGGATTCATGAGATGCATGTGATGCCTTTGAATCTTCATCGCATAATGAAGTATGTCTATAACAATAAAGTATACCAGATTGAAATAGACCCTGAGCCTGAAAGTTGCTTACAAGTTGAAATAGGAATTACAAGTCCTCTAAACACATTAATCCCAATATTGAACATAGAACCTATGGAAGAAGAAAAAAAAGAGATGGAAATGGTGTCAAAGTTATTGCAAGATGATTGGGGTTCCTTAGAGTTCACATTGTCATTTGTGGGAGAATGCATAATCACAGATTTAGAAAGAAGATGAAAAACACAAGCAACCAATGTTGATGTCAATGCAGAACTCGAAAGAAAACTCACAAGCATCTACCTCATCTACTCTAGAAGAAGATACAAGTTATACAACAAACTTCAATGAGATAGATTATAGACAACCACAAAACCAAAAATAAATGGAGAAACTTTATAGAAGAGGTTACAAACTTATGAAACAACTGGGTTCTAGTGGAAAATGATGTGGAAAGAAAGAACAAGGCATTTGTGTCCCTATATATCCTAACAGACAAGAAACAAAAAGTGGTTTGGGATATTGTACTTCTAAGATAACGCAAGCAAAAAAAGACCCTTGTTGAATATAAATTCCATCACGTGCAATCCTAAAATATCTCACTTTAAATCATTTTAAATTGCTTGACATGACTTGCAAACCATCATGGGAATACTTTGAAGATGATGAAACCTTGAAAGAAATGTTAGGATTCTATGACAAGACATCTAATCCTCCTAAAAATAAATGGGTTACATGTGCTATGATTAGTGCTAACCAAGAAGACGAAGCAAGAGAAAGTAGTGAGATTGGTAAGGAGAGTGAAGAATACAACTTTGAATTTCCAAAACAAGGTGCACTTCCTTTAGGAGATACAATTGTTATACCAATGGATATTAACAATAAAGAAAAAGTGATTAAGATAGGAAAGTGCCTTGACGAATATGAACAAGAAGACCATGCAACATTGCTTCATGAATTTCCCAAAAACATTTCTTGGACTTATTTGGATATGTCGAGAATTGATTCTAGGATAGTAACACACAAAATAGTCCTTGTTGAAAATGCTAAACCATTAAGACAAAAGATACGAAAGATGAATCCCAAGATAGACTTCCTAGTTAAAGCTGAGATTGAGAAGCTTCTCGAAGTTTTTTTTTTATACGTCATATATATTATTCTCCTTGGATCTTGAACATTATCGTAGTCATGAAAATTGATAATTGTATTAGGATATGTATAGGCTTTCAAAATTTAGATAAATCATCTCTAAAATATGATTTTCCCCTTTCTAATATTGACATGATAGTGGACTCGACTGTGGGACATGCTTTGTTGTCATTCATGGATGGATTATCTAGATATAACCAAATCTATATCAACCCTCAAGACCAATATAAAACAAAATTTTCTATTGTTTGGGGAATATTATGTTGGGTAGTCATTCCTTTTGAACTAAATAATGCAAACACAACATATCAACGAGCTATGATATTGATATTTCATCATTACATACATAAGATCTTGGAAGACTATGTTGATGATATTCTACCCAAATCTTTAAGTCGACAAGAAAATGTGAATATTCTTCAAACTATTTTCAAGCGATGTGAAAATACAACATGAGATTGTTGGAACCAAGCAAAATTGAGAGGGCGGGGGAGGGGGGGGGTGAATCAGTGTTGTGCAATTTTTAATTTTATTAATCTGATTCTTAGAGTGTTGATAACACTCAACCAAAACAAAGATGCATGCACATAAGATAAACAACCACAACACCATAACACAAGGATTTTTACATGGAAACCCTGTTAGGGGAAAAACCACAGTGGAAGTCAATCCGTAATATTGTTTTGAGTATAGTCAAAAGAAAATATTACAAAATTAGAATGCACTTGCATTTAGGTGCATTGCCTAGAGCTCACTACTCAAAACAAAAAAGACTTACTGCCTTACATAATTTTGGAGTACATCCAAGGATTTGAACTAATATAGTAGCATCTACAAATTCTAGATTACAGTTCTGGTTAGGCTCAACAATCAAATTTTGGACCTTCTAACTGATTCTACTCTTTTGCTCTGCTTTGTCTCAAATCACACCAAAAATCCTTAATGCACAAGTGAAACTATGCACAATCACTCTACTAACCTTATGATATTTGTAGCACACATCAACTTACAGTGAACACACCAAAATGATATAATCAATTACTTATATATATCTACCACCAAGAATTCAATCGCCTCATGTTGGCCTAAAAAAAATAAGAAATATTCACAAATTGTCAGCTCAAATCATTCATATTATACAATGCGCATCCACAAGAGTTGGCCACAACATAGTGAGGACCCAAACAAAAATGTTCAAACATAAAAATAGTTAAGCAATGACTCCTCAACTATCCACAACATACTATATTCATCAAGTCAGCCATCATACACTAATGAACATAAAATTAGTTCACCGGACCTTCAAACTTTCACCCAAATTGATATGAGGTACCAATATTTACAAAAAAAAAAGATTATGGATCGAACAATACTCCCTGAGATCCACAACATAAAATAATAACATAATATTTGCTTATGGATCAAAGAACACAAGTCTACTGGATGCTCTTTTCTAGCTTAATAGATAACCACTGATTTTCAATCTATCTGTCGGTATGAGTAAATGATGACATGCAGATCAACTAGCTGACAAGGGTTGCAATCAATGAAAACACTAAAAAATATGTGTAGTGTCTCTTTCCAAAAATCGCCCCCTTTGGCATTGATGGCAACACATGATGTGAAAAACACCATCAATGCAACTAACTCTTGACACTTAATCTCCCTTAGGTTATGACTCATTTTATTCCTCAACTCTTCCACATGATCCTCTCCTCATAAGGCTCTTCTCCATAGATATTGGCCAGTTTCTCACATGACTCTTCTCCCCATTTGACATCAATGACAAAGATCTCTTCTATACAAGTTTTGAACCACATATCTAAACATCTGAACATCTGACTACTCCCCCAGAGTAGCAACCACCACAACAACAATCTGAAAAAAGATATAACTATGAAGTGCATGGAATGATGCAATGCAATAAATCCTTAGTTATGATTAGGAGGGGTAATCAGCCCTAACTTTCCTCTAAGATACTCAAAAGCATCCTTAGGAAATGGCTTCGTAAATATGTCTACAATCTACTCCTTGGTAGGCACATATTCTAGTCTAACTTCCTTTTCACTTACCTTCTCTCTCAAATAGTGAAACTTGATAGATATATGCTTTGTCTTTGAGTGTAACACCAGATTCTTGGAAATTTTAATAGTACTTGAAATATCATAGAATATAGCTACCGGTTCATCATACACCACTCTGATATCCTTCAACATTTGCTTCATCCATAAGACTTGAGTATAATTATAGGCAACAACAATATACTTTGCCTTTGCAGTAGATAAAGAAATTCCATTTTGTTTCTTACTTAGCCATGAAATCAGTTTCTTACCCAAAAAAATTGCTCCACCACTCATACTTTTTCTTTCATTCACATCTCTATCCCAATCAACATCAATAAAGGCACTCAAGGTAAGGCCATCATCATTAGGATACCATGGGACAAATTCAACTGTTCCTTTCAAGTATCTAAAAATTCTTTTCACAATAGTCACATGAAATTCCTTTAGATCAACTTGAAATCTTGCAACAATACACACAACATTCATGATATCAGGCCTAGTTTGAGTTAAATACAACAATCCACCAATCATTGATTTGTATCTTGTCTGATTTTCTTTTGGAGAACCATCTTCTATTGTCAACTTACATCTGGTTACCATGGGTGTACCAACTAGATTTGAATCTTCCATACCAAACTTCTTCAACAATTCTTTCACATAATTGGACTAATATATAAATATCCCTTTTCCTAATTGAGTAATTTGGAAGCCCAATAAAAATTCATCTCACCAATCATTGACATCTCAAATTGATTTTGCATCTCATTAGAAAACTTCATGCACAAACCATCATCTCCTCCAAAAATAATATCATCAACAAAGACTTCAACTATCAATTCTTTATCTTGATAAATCTTGAACTACAGATTACTATCAACAGTACCTTTGTTAAATCCAAGCTTCAACAAATACTTGTCCAATCATACCATTCTCTAGGGTCTTGCTTGAGTCCATACAATGTTTTCTTCAACTGACACACCATGTCTTCCTTATCAGTCAACTGAAATCCATTAGGTTGCTCAATATATACTTCTTCCAATTCACCATTTAGAAAAGTTTATTTAACATCCATCTGATAATCTTTGTAGTTCTTGTGAGCAGCATAAGCAAGAAATAATCTTACAACTTCAATTCTAGCTACAGGGGTAATGGTCTCTTTAAAATAAATTCCTTCCATTTGAGAATATCCTTTACATACTAGTCTTGCTTTTTTTTCTAACCACTTCACCTTGCTCATTCAGTTTGTTTCTAAAGACCCATTTAGTTCCAATGACATATTGGAAGAAGAATCCATGTATCATTCTTTTCAATTTGTTTTAACTCTTCTTTCATTACTTCAACCCAATGTTCATCTTTACATGCTTCATTCAGATTAGTAGGCCCGGTGTTTGAAATTAAGCAATACTCTTCTACAATCATTCTCATAGTTTGGACACCTTTGTTCTTATCACCTATAATTTGATGTTTTGAATGATTCAATCTTACATACCTTGGAATTTTCTTAAGTTTTTCTTCAATTTTAGACTCTTGTGTTCTCTCTTCTGTGCTTCCACTAGTTTCTCCTTCTTCTTCATTCTCCTAATTCACCGGATTGATTTGCACTTGATTTGTAGTCTGAACTTGCTTTCCTTGGATTGTACTATCATCCTAATCATCAGAATCATATCCATAGGTTATGGAGGGTATACCTAGGTCTTCATCAACCTTGACATTTGCACTTTCAACCATTTTCTTCAATCTTTTATTGTAACACCGGTAGGCCTTGATCTTAGTAGAATAACCTAGAAAGATACCTTCATCACTTCTACCATCAAAATTTCCTATGTCTTCATCTCTCTTTATATAAATTTTTCTTCCAAATATCTTGAAATATGTAACAGTAGGATTATGACCAATCCATATCTCAAAAGGGGTCTTACCAGTATCACCTTTAATTTGTACCTAGTTGAGTGTGTACACAACAATACTCACAACTTCTCTCCAATAGATATGAGGGACATTTCCTTCTAGCATCATTGTTCTAACAACATCCTCAATTGTTTTGTTCTTCCTTTCTACAACTCCATTTTGTTGAGGGGTTTGTGGTGCAAATAATTGTCTCTTTATTCCATGTCCTTCACAAAAATAATTAAATTCACCAGAAGTGAATTCACCGCCTCTATCTAATCTCAGACACTTAATCTTCAAACCTGTCTCTGTCTCAACCATAGCCTTAAAGATCTTGAACTTTTCTAGAGCTTCAAATTTCTCCCTTAAGAAGGTAACCCACACCATTCTAGAGTAATCAGCAATGAGAAACATCAAATACCTATAACCTTCTAAACTTCTAACCTTAGAGGAACCACACAAAGCAGTATACACAAGCTCCAACAATTCATTTGAATAATGCTTTTTGTTTCAAAATGAAATTCTAGTCAGCCTCCCTAACTGAAATTCCTCACATATTTCATTAGTAGGTTTCACCAACTTAGGTAGATCTCTCACAGCCTTGGTAGAACTTATCTTAACAATATTATCAAAGTTAACATGACACATTCTCCTATGCCACAACCAACTTTCATCAACTTGAGAAATCAAGCAACTTTTACTAGCATAACTTAAGTGAAATATGATACCTTTTTTTTGTACCTTATGCAATCATATTTTTGGAACTCAATATTCTACACTTTCCATCCATGAATTGAATATTGTATCCTTTATCAACCATCTAACCAAAACTCAAAATATCATGCTTCAAGCCTTCCACATACATGACATCATTAGTATTATGCTTACCATCAATAGAAATGCATCGTCTCCCTTGGATCACACCAGCTGTATTACCATCAAGAGAAATACATCCTCTCCCTCTGATACTAATTGTTGGAATAAAGCAACACTGAGAGGAGGGGATGAATCAGTGTTGTGCAATTTTTAATTTTATTAATTTGATCCTTAGAGTGTTGATAACATTCAACCAAAACAAAAGTGCATGCACATAAGATAAAAAAACCACAACACCATAACACAAGGATTTTTATTTGGAAACCCTATTAGGGGAAAAACCACGGTGGAGGTCAATCCACAATATTCTTCTGAGTATGCTCAAAAGAAAATATTACAAAATGAGAATGCACTTGCATTCAGGTGCACTACCTAGAGCACACTGTTCAAAACAGAAAGGCTTACTACCTTACAGAAGTTTGGAGTACATCCAATGATTTGAACTAATAGAGTAGCATGTACAAATGCTATATTATAGTTCTAGTTAGGCTCAACAATCAAATTCTAGACCTTTTGACTGATTCTGCTCTTCTACTTTGCTCTGTCTCAAATCGCACCAAAAATCCTTAATGCACAAGTGAAACTATGCATAATCTCTCCACTCACCTTCTGATATTCACGACACACATCAAATTACATCCAACACACACCAAAATGATATAATCTATCACTTATATATATCCACCACTAATAATTCAATTGCTTCATGTTGACCTCAGCAAAATAAGAAATATTCACAAACTGTCGACTCAAATCGTTCATAATATACAATGTGCATCCACAAGAGTTGGCCACAACATAGTGAGGACCCAAAAAAAAAGTTTGAATGCAAAAATAATTAAGTAATAACTCCTCAACTATCTGTGACGTACTATATTCACCAAGTTCGCCATCATACACAAATGAATAGAAAATTAGTTCACCATACCTTCTAACTTTAGCCCAAATTGATACAAGGTACCAAGATTTACAGAAAACAAAGATTATGCATCAAAAAATACTCCATGAGATCCAAAACATAAAATAATAATAGAATATTTAAATATGGATCAAAGAACATGAGTCTACCGGATGCTCTATTCTAGCTTAATAGATAACCATTGATCTTCAATCTGTCTACCTGCATGACTAAATGATGACATGCAGATCCACTAGCTAAAAAGGGTTTCCATCAATTGAAACACTAGGAAATATGTGTAGTGTCTCTTACCAATAGAGATTGAATAAAAGAAATGTGTCTTTGGTGTAGATAGTGGAAATATTTTAGGTTTTATCATGTCTCACAGATGCATTAAAGTAGACACAAAGAAAATTGATGATATAGTTAACATGCCACCTCCTAGAAACATTTATCAATTATGCACTTTACAAGGAAGAAGATAGGCTATTTGTCATTTTTTCACATCTCTAGCAGACCAAACATTACCCTTCACACATCTCCTTAAGCAAGATGTTTAGTTTAAGTTGAATGAATATTGTTAATAGGCTTTTGAGAGTTTCAAATATTACCTTGCTACTCCACTTGTTTTACAACCCGCTATGCAATACAATCCATTCATCCTTTACATTAGCCATGCTCTCACAACATTGTTCGCCCAACAAGGAAAAAGTGGTAAGGAACATCATGTTTATTACATTAGCCGAACTCTGATTCATTATGATACACAATACACTATGATAGAGAAACAATTTTTTTCCCTTGTATTCGCTACTAGTAAATTGAGACATTATTTACCGAATGTTATTAAGATACATGTGATGACAAAATGTTATCCTTTGAAACATCTTCTCACTAAAATAGGTTTATCTGGATGCTTAGCTAAGTGGGTTATGTTGTTGACTGAGTTTGACCTTAAGTTTTTTTTGCACAAACCAATTAAAGGACAAGCCTTAATCGACCACTTAGTGGAATCCCCTTCTTCCCTATCATTACCTAATATAGAATCATTTCTTGATGATAATGTGTTGACTATTTAGAAAGATGAAGGAACATGGGAACTATACTTTGATGGCCCTAAGTGCAAAACTAGCTCTGACATAGGAGTTATAATAGTTCCATCAAGAGTAAATCCTATTCTCTTGTCCTATCATTTAAACTTCCTATGCATGAACAACACCATATAATATGAAGCATTAATTGTTGGATTATGCATTGTTTTAACTCTGGGCACTCAAGACATTAAGATATTCGATGATTCACAATTATTCATTAAGCAAATAAATGGAACATAACAATCAAAACATGACAAATTATCAAAATATTAGGATCTCATAATGACTTTTCTAGAAATCTTTGATTCATTCACCATTGATAACATCCCATGCAAAGATAGTCATCATGCAAATGCAATGGCAAGTGCAGCTTCTATAATGTCTTCTCAAGATCGTTCAAAATATTTTGTTGGGATATGGTATTGTACACCTTTGCATAAATTGATTTATTATATTATTGTAATTTAATAATTATTTAGTTGTGATACATCTTGGTGCTATTGTTAATCACACTAGGTAACTATTTTGAGTCCACTTGATGTTGTATTGTAACTTTCTATTATTATTATTTGTGTGGGAAACAAGTGATAATAATTTAATATTGGGGAAATATTAAATAATGTGATGTCTTAGTACCCAATATTAAATAAGGGGTTAGTGGTTTTGTATTCACATGGTTTTGTGGTGCATGGTTTAACCTAAACCACTAGTTGTATTTTGTGTGAGCTTATGTCTATAAAAGCAAACACATATGTAGTGGTTTAGGCTGGCTGAGTGGTTTAGTTATCATTATTGAGTCTTCTTGAGAGTGCATTTGTGAAGCATGGCATGGAATGTGTGGGTTCATGCTTGTACACATGGGAATACATTAGAGGGCTTGATGCTTCAGAAGTGTTCATTGTAACTCTTATATTTGCTTCATGGTTGATTAATATGATGGAGTATGGATGCTTTTGGAGGTTGGTTTTCTCCCTCTTGATGGTTTTCCTAGGGTATATCTTGTGTCATCCTTGATGGGTATGTTGTCTATTCTCTTACATATGGACTTTGATCACTTATTTACATTGTTAACTCTTTTTGGTTATGTGGAAATTGTAATTAGATGGCTAAAAGTTTCCTTACAAGTGGTATAAGAGCTTTCATGGTTGGAGATTTTTTGTTATAACCCTAGATTGAGAAAATTTTGATTAAGTTTGAATCTATCCAATGCATGAGAGAATGATAGATATGGAAAGATATGAGGGTTTTGTAGGTTGTTTATTGTAGATCTAAGGGTTTTTGGTTTGTTGTTATGATGGGTTGTTTGTAGAGTTGGGGTGTGAAAAATTAGGGTAAAATAGGGTTTCTTAGTTGTGCATTCAATTGGGGGTTTTTTGGGGGAAATTTTACAAATGACCCCTAGGACAAAATGGGCCTCATGGTTGGATTCAGGTTGGCCGAGAGCTAAATTTTGATATCTAATTTTCCCTATTTTGGTTACTGAAAAAAATGCAACTTGTTTTTGTAAAATGTCCTATTTACAGGTCGTATGAACGTCAATTTATGCAAAAAATTAAAAATTTATTAAAAAAATAAAAATATAAAATAATTTTGTTGGTATTTTCTTTACCTATAAAACAAAACAATAAAAAAATAAATTAAAATTACCATTTAAAATTTATGATAGAAAGTTTTAAATAAAATATTTTAAATGTTTTGGGACGGCAGGTGGGGTCACCCCCGTACCCAACCCTTGTCGTAGTGGGTACGTCAGATGACAGAGTCTACCACTAGTAGTACACTAGTTGGTAGTGGGTGGCTCCTCCACCAATCATCATTTATAATTTTGATAGGGTGAATTTAAGTGTCACAATATGAACAACAAACAAGAGAAATCAAATAACACTAAAAACACTCTACACCTCAAGATTAGCCTAGTTGGATTCAATACAAAATAAAATGGAAAATTTTACCTTGCCTTGAATCGATCCTTTGGTTGGCCCTTTGATCTTTGGTGTTGTATGCTCCTTCGATGGCAATAGATGAAAATATATGAGATGATATGAGGATGTAGAGATGAGTGGAAATGGATGGTCAAGATTGAGCCACCAAGATCAAGATGTAGTGCTAAGGTGAGTTGAGAACTCACAAGCCCTCACATCTTGAGAGGATTAGTGGTTTTGTATTCACATAGTTTTGTGGTACATGGTTTAACCTAAACCACTAGTTGTATTTTGTGTGAGCTTGTTTCTATACAATCAAACACATGTGTAGTGGCTTAGGTTTATTGAGTGATCTGGTTGTCCTTATTGAGTCTTCTTGAGAGTGCATTTGTGAAGCATTTCATGGGATGTGTGGATTCATTCTTGGACACATGGGAATGTATTGGAGGGCTTGATGCTTTAGAAGTGTTCATTGTAACTCTTGTATTTACTTCATGGCTGATTAGTATGATGGAGTATGGATGCTTTTGCGGGGTGGGTTTTTCCCTCCTGAGGGTTTTCCCATGGTACATCTTGTGTCATATTTGATGGGTATGCTGTCTATTCTCTTGCATGTCGATTTTGATTACTTATTTGCATTTTTATCTCATTTTGGTTATGTGGAAATTATCATTAGATGGCTACAAGTTTCCTTACAAATTTCACATTTATTGTGCATGCAATTAGGAAACCATTGATAGAATCTAAAGTAGAAGAGGTGCTATCAACCACCATGGAAATCTCAAGTGAATGGTTCACACCAATATTTGATTATTTAAAAAATAGTAACTTTCCTAAAATGACAACTAAGAAAACTCAAGCTCACCTTCAAAAACTTGTGTCTAAATATATAATTCTTTCCATGTGTTGTATTGTATGTCCTTTGATGGTTTGTTACTTAGATGCCTTAAACAATTTGAAATCCCCATAGCACTTGAGGAAGCCCTTGCAGGTGCTTGTGGGGGGGAATTTTGGAGGAATATCATTAGTTCAAAAGCTAATTTGTATAGGATATTATTGGAGGAATATGGAATAATATTGCTTTGCATATGTTAATAAATGTCACAAATTCCAAGAACATAGCAAACTAATCCACACTTCTACTTCTGAGCTTCTCGCACAAGTTCCTATTTGGCCTTTCTTAGTATGGGGCCTAGATATTATTGGAAAAATCTCACTACCCTCCTCCACTAGACTTACCTTTATAATTACTACAACAGATTATTTCACAAAATGTGTGGAAGCTATTCCCCTTCATTCAATAACAACCAACATAGTATTTTGTTTCATATTGGAACACATTATTACTCTCTTTGGACTTCCTTCCACTTTAGTTTCAGAAAATGGGACACCAATTAAGAATAAGGATGTGAATAAGTTCTTAGAAATGTTTAACATACAACATTATTTTTCAACACCCTACTACCCGCAATCTAATGGCCAAGTCGAATCAGCTAATAGACCCTTAAAAAATTCTCAAGGAAAATAGTTAGCAAACATAATAAGGATTGGTGCGCATAGCCAACATATGCATTATGGGCTTATTGTATGAATATTAGAGCATCAACTAGGAATACCCCTTATAACCTTATGTATGGGACCAAAGCAATAATGCCCTTAGAGTTAGAAATTCCTCCACTCATAATCACTCTCTAGGGGCTTATTGATGATAATACTTATAAGGAGAAACAATTGCATCAACTTGAAATGCTTGGAGAACAATGCATTAATGCTCTTGAGCACCTTCAAGATTATTCTAAAATAATGCAGTTAAGTTACAATGATAATGCCATCCCTTAGTTATTTAATAAAGTTGATTTGGTGTTAAGTGAGAATCAACGTAATGTCAATGCCGTACTAAATGAAAAATGAAAATTTAGCCCTTAAAATTGGTTAGAAACTTATAGAATTGATGAAAATTTTAGGTGTGAAGCATATACGTTGACAATAATGGATGGTACTATTATCAATTTTTCACACAACTCAAATTGACAAAGCTGGTTATTCAAGTTCATTTTAAGGTGAAGAATTTCATTTTGTTTCTATAGATGTTTTAACCATTGCAAATATTTGAATTGTTTAGTTCTTAAGAAGTGAAAAGTGTTTAAATTTCCATATATCATTTTCAGCATAGTATTTCATGAAATAAAAGGGAAATACTTTCTTTTGTATTTAGTTTTCATCCATAATGATTCATATATTCTTTGCAAAAGAATAGTATGGAATTAAACAAGAATTATACAAATGCTATTTTGTATTCATTGGAGTAAAAAGGAGAATAAATTGTCCCACACAATCCATGGGAGTAGTTGGAACAATGGACCATAAAGAATACTCTATGCTATTGAAGATAAAAGAGAGAAGAGCATGTAAGATAGAACATAATCATCATTGTCTGGCTGTTCATTTGAGCTGACTTTAGTGTTGAGCTCTCCCTTCTACTTCTGTGCTCCAAGTGAACCTGCAAGTGGATGAAATTTTTGTTAGAGCTCAAACTATAGTCACTCCTACATGATCCATCAACAATAATGTAGAATACTATCTATGATGCATTGAATCAACTGAGCAAAGACAAGAGGAGTACAAGAGAATACCAAGGAGAACATATCATGAGAAACTTTTGAATTTATTTTTTTAATCTAGCATTGTTTGTTTCTTTTGTAGGTATAGGAAAAGCCATGTTGCTGATTTTTTATGAATATCATAAAGCATGTGGTGTAAAATGGGCTCCCATAAGGGTTGAGACTTGACATGTTCCCCCTCAACATTCCAAATAGGGGTTTCAGAAAGGAAAAAACTCAATATTGCTCAAAGAGATATGCATCTGAAGGAGCACATCAAGTTCCATGAGAACTCAAGCTTGTGACCATCTAGGATAATCATGTCTGACAGTGCAATGAATTGAAGATCATAGAGGATCAGTTGCTCAAGTGAATTACCATCAAGTGCATCATCACAAGATGTGATAGTGAATAGGCATGCATAATGCCTTATTTACAAATCAAACAATGATAACTGAAGCAAATGAAGAAGCTTCTAAGCATGAACAATAGTTATTTTTATTCCAAAATCTTCCATGCAAATAATAGTCCTACATCAAATGTTGCTGCCCAAGAAAACAAAAATGCATGAGAGCCAAAGAAAGTTTTGGTTCTATCAAGAAATGAGTTGTCAAGTGACTGCAAGTGAACTTCTAAAAGTAGAGGATGAATGGAAAAGAGGCATGGTTGACTTTGGGTATAATGCATTAAGTGTTTAAGTGAATACAATGTGAAAAAACATCATTCATGAAGGTAACTTGTAGAGCTTAAGTTGTTTCAATACTTTGATGCAATGAATGTGAAGGGGAATCTTATTGCATGATTCTGTGTTCTCAATAAAGTATAAAACTGTGGTGAAAATGTGAATCTAAATATTTATTTTCTATGAGCATTTAAGTACATGAATTAAGAGATGATAAGCATCGAAGTAACCTACAAAAATACCAAAATGGTTGAATGCAAATGTTGCATGAAAAGAAGTAAACACACCAATATACAGTGCATTTGAGAGCAAGTTTTTGTATGTTTCATCAAGCAAGTCTGCATTCGAGAAGTAAGAAAGTTTAAAAGAATTCAAATCATGCTAGATAGTGAACAAATGAAATGATAGTGGTGAGAACGTACATTGGAGTTCTTTTTATTTTTAAAACAATAAGGTTATGCTACAATAAGCCAATGTAAAATAAATTAGGGTTTCAAATGGATACAAGTACAATGGTGCTCAGCTCAGGATTTTAAATCAAATCCCACATAGGTTTAGATGGTATTATTCTAGAATGTAGAAGTAATGGAGTAACTCGAGCTCATACAGAACACAAGGAAACCCTAGATTATGCTCTCATAATTGCAGCTTGGAGAGGGAATTTCTCTTCATAAATCACATACCCACCTAGGGTTCATGTTCAAAATGCAAGTAAAAGAAGAAATAGAAAGGGTTTGAGCTCTTTCCAATAGTGACTCTCTCAGAAAATGAAGAAACCAAAGCTATAGGCCGCAGCCATGAGGGGTTTTGAAAAATCATAAAATGGAGAACTTTCATTCAAAAAATGTTTTCATTTAACAATAATATCATTTGCACATCATGGTTCGAGCCCATAGTCATATGTTTCACAGAAATAGAGTTGTACTTAAAGCATGGCCATGACCTATATAATGGCTGAGCTCAGAAGATAAACAAAACTTCATCATTACCCTCAGTCAAGCTAGGCTTGGCTATCTTGTTGCAACATGGAAATGCTCTTTGATTCATTGGTCAATCAATTGGTGAGATCAAATCTCTAGAGTGGGTTGGTTCCCTCTAGCTAATCGCCTAACCTAAGAATTTCCAGGGGAAAGGGGGAGGAAGAATTATGCAAAATGAAACTACAATTTAAGATGATCAACTAGATATTCAAATATTTTGACAGAGCTTAACTTACAATAACCTCTCTTAAAACATTTGTTCTCACAATCCACCTTAGGAAATTTAGGTCAGTAGTGTTTTGCATAAAGATTCGACAATCATTGAATACAATATGCAACCTGAACTAACTACAATTCTCATCCACAACTCACAAGAATAAGACAATAGAAGGATTCACTACTCTAAATCATATACAATCATTAGATTATCACTGCAAGTACAAGACAAGGAAAGAGGAAGGAAAATTGTGATGCTTGTATTGAAGCTGAAGGAATAAGACATCAAAATATGATTCAAAAGTTTACAAAACTCACTGCAATACATATGAGAGCAAGAAACATAATTCTGAACCCTAAGAAATTCAAATTTCTCAAACTATATAGCCTCCAAGTGAAATCCATGGTGCAAAAGTAGAAAAATCTAGCCCACTGCCTCTCCAAAAAGCAAGCCATTCTACATTTTTGAGTTCAAGCAAAATCCTGGAAAATAGTGCCAAAAATTTGCCTCAAACTGTCTCAAAAAGATGGAAACTTTCCATCTCCAAAGGGTCCATCCAAAATTCCTCCAAAATAGGTGCAAAGATCTAGAAATTGAAAATAAAAACTTTAGTTTGTCACCTTCTTTCCCAATCCACTGAAGAACTCAACTCAAAATGGCAAGTTTTGATGTCACTCAAGTGTACAACTTAACGTCGTTTAAATAACAACTAATTAAGCAACTTATAGAAACATTGCTTAATCAGTGTCTTACAACTTTGCAATTTCAGGAAACAAAAATAGAAACCCTGATTACATTTGATTTTTACAATTTATCTCCAAATACTCTAATTTTTTGCAATTTTGTGCAAAAAGTCAAAACATTAAACTAAGGCTTTGAATATTCTCAATTTTTCTATAAAAAATCATAAAAAATTTGTGGCCCCCCTTGGCACATATAGTGATTTGGACTCCAAGGGAACTCTAAAATATTCAAAACTTAGGCAAAAATTAGAGGGCCTAAAGTCATCATTCAATTTTCCCCAAGGAAAAGTTCATGGCATAAAATATCTCTAAGGCATTGAAGAGGCTTACCCTAGTGAGAGGGGCAATGTCTATGGTTTTAAATTTGATTTTCTTTAAAAAATCAGAAAAAAAAGCCTAAGGCATTCAACCTAGGCAACAAGGCATATATGATTTATGACATTTTATTTTTTAAAAGAAATGTGATTGAAATCACATTTGAATCAAGCACATGGGGAAAAACCTAATACAAAATTGATTCTAAATAGACTTTTTGGTTATCATTTGCATTAGCCATATTGAGGAAAATGGTGCTCTGCTGGGCGTTGCCATGGGAGTTAGGGTTTGGATCTTGGATGCCACCATTCGATCTCTTTTCTTCTCCATTTTTTTGCGCCCTCTTCTACACTCGATGGTAAGCACTTTCATCTATATTTTGATGCATTTTTTTGACACTATTCGACTAGAAACAAGGGCCATTTGGTCATAGCTATCACTATTTTTTAATGCATTTGTGTTTCCATTGTGTTGACATCATTTCTCCACTATTTGTGGCCACCATTGGAGGGTCTATTCGAGCTCTTAGGAGGCTTTGGCCGTGAATTTTGTTGTGCTTCTACACATTGACATTGAAGGTAAACTCTCCTTCTCCATTCTTAATGGCATTTCCCTCTTAAATAAAAGATTTATTCAAAATCTTGGTTTCCAATAGGTACACCTCTAAAACAAACTATTAATTCCATGTATTTACACCAATATTATATCTAAAATTCTTGAATTGTATGAATAATAAGGTAGTGGTGTTAGAATTAATAGATAGCATTGCATGTTCTCTTGTATTGCTTCATTCTTGACAAAAAAATATTTGGGTGTCTTGGATACTAAGGTAATCATTTAAATTAATTTTTAAGTGTTTACTTTAGGTTTCATACTATTCAAGATAATCTCGTATGATGTGTTAGATTACATCCTTATATGAATTTAATGTTCTATAATTAGATCATAGGTGCATCTAATTTAGCATAACATACTCAATCACAATGTCGTATCTAAAAGAAACTAGGATGATTTTAATTATATCACATAAAGTATGTTAAATCATGGAGACATTTATTAAATAGTCTTACAAAGATTATCTAATAAACCACATTTCAATTTAATTTAAAACATATAAGCATAAATAATCAAACATCAAATGATCTCATATATATCAAAATTTTTAGTACATATCATCAAATATACAATGCTAGGGTGGCATGTGGCTCTTCATTTGTCTAGATGTAGTACGTCATGATATTATAGTGTACGATTGTGATCATGAACTGATAAGAGCATCCAAAGCATACTATAGACCTTGTGCTCATCCAACAGCTATGATCTCCTATCCAAAGAACTCTAGACACTCTTGCTATATGTGGTCTCTATATTCCTCTAGCCTAGATACCTCTCCATGAAGTCTCTCGACCTCTATTGGATCTTGAGATGACCTAATATCCTCATAGGTTGCCTTGGCTTGGTCAGTATGCCTCATCGCACCCTCATATGATACCCTGAATCTGACATAAGGATCAAATAGGTCTAGGTCTCACTCCACGATGGGTGGGGGCACATTGTCTATATTGGTGGCCTAATCAAAGACTAATGGAGGCATGATCTTTGTAGCTACCTGTCGATAGAGGTCACACAAATCTGTCACAACTCCTACAATATAGAAATCATAAATATAATCAGTACAAATCATGATATATATCTAAATTAAAAGCATAAGCATAAGCATAACAATAAATAAAATATCATCACCTAGATCTCTGCTTGGCTGTGTGAATATAGCCTCATCTTGTTTAGGAGGCATGAAAGATGTGCTAGCCTCTCCATGACTATAGGTGCTGGTGCATGTTGTAGTTACTGACTATGATATAGTGATATGGGTGGGAGTTGACTCTCTCCACTCATGGCCTACTAGATCCTCATCCACTATATCATCACCCTCACTCATTAGCTGCTTCTCCTCCTCCTCCTTTCCCTCTTCCTATCCCCCACAATTCGGCCTTGCATCCTCATCTATCTCATCTATGAAAAGGTCTACAACCCTAAGCCCTATCTCCTCAGCTCTCTCCTCCTCCTCATCCCTCTGATTCAGAATTGGTCTTATAAAGTCTATAAGATGATCCATTTGGAATACATGAGTTAGTCGCACTACTACCCACCACTCCTTGTATGCATCTATGGTACTAATGTCATCAATGTTGGAGATCAGTGGAATATCATGATCATCATCATCTCAGTCAATGTAGATGACATCATCTGAGGTGAATCGTCTCACATATCCAAGCCTCTGAACACTCCACATTGATCGCCTATAGAAGGGTTGTACTACTGGTGGTACCTATATCTTCTTGAACTATCAAATGACATGATCATAAAATAATGGTCTTACTACATAGTCATGTTTTCTGAGTAGAAATCTATCCATCTACATCCTCCTTAACTGTGGGGTTTCATTAGACCACTATGGTAGCATCTGGTATAGTCTCCACAAGATCTCCTCCTAATCTAGTCAGTTGAATCTGACCCTCCAAAAATGAAAATCTCCACACTTCCATAACTGCCTCAGTGGATAACTAAATGCATGTGGATATCCTAGGGCTGATATAGATGGAAACCCTATCAGCCTAATGCATGTGATATGCTCTAGGCACCAAAATTTTAGTAGCATGGAATGCACCATACTGTCAACCTTGTGGTATACAAACCACCCTAGATCATAATACAAATGTGCAAGGATGTTATGTCACCAGGCATATACAGTCCTCTACTACACCATCTATCATATCATGTGGACTAGTCCTCCATCTAGATGTGTTCCCCAACCACGAGGGACGAGTACTAGTGCCACTATGAAAATCATGATTCGTATCAAAAGTGATGCTTGCAAGTAGAGTATCTGTGATAATTCAATGTGCGGCCCCACGATATCATCTTGAATTGGACCTCCAGGAAAGAACTGTATATTGTATTTCATCTCACAAAATGACTGATCCCTTGCAAAATGGACTCTCTCTCCTCGAATAAGAACTCAAAGAATGTGGTGTATGTCCTCTAGGGTGATCGTCATCTCGTCTATAGGAAGATGAAATGTACAGGTGTATGCATCCCATCTCTCATCCAATCCCATCAACATAACATCATGGTACCTCATGGGAGGCATGAGGTATGCCCAGTATAATCTAGTGCTTTGCAAAATCTATGTTTTCTCCTTTGATAATGTTTAGACTAGGTCTTGTAGGAAACAAAACTATCTATTGTTGAGACATTATTTTGATTGGGGTGGAATCTAACAAAAAGAAAAAATATGTCCTATAAGCATTCTAATGTCTCAAATCTACACATCAATAGTCAAAAAGTGTACTAAAGTTGTTCTATTGTACTTTTCTATGGGTCCTAGACACTTTATTTCTATGGATATGTTTTCATGATGAATGATGGTGCAGTGAGTTGGATTCATAGCAAGCGGCAAGTTGTAGTCGCTTTTTCCACTACAGAGGCAGAATACATGGTAGCTACACATGCTTGTAAAGAAGCAATCTAGTTAAAACATTTGTGTTCTAACATTGGTTTTGATGCATGAAAAATTACTATTTACTGTGACAGCCATAGTGTTATATGTTTGGCAAAGAATCCTACTCTCCATGCCAGGATGAAACATATAGATGTACAGTATCACTTTGTACGAGATATGGTGGAGGATGGGAACGTCTCTTTGGAGAAAGTGGATACTCTAGAAAATGTTGTAGATGCATTGACGAAGCTTGTAAGCACAGAAAATACAGGTGGTGTGCCAGTTCGATGGGCCTCTTGGCCCATGAATTTTAGTAGTTTTATTATGCTCTCGAGGTGTCAATAAGATCTTTGTCAAGTGGGAGCCTATTGGAATATGTGCCTCAATTCCTACTAGCATGTAACTCCTACAGGGCAAAGTCACTGTGACATTATTCATGTCTGGGTGACTAGCTATTTTGAATCCTTTGAAATGTTCATGTCACCAAGGCATAGTTGATGTCTGGCCAAATGAAGTCTATTGCTGTAACAAGGAGCTTTCATTGTGAACTTTTGTCGAGGTAGAAGATCTCTGGCTGAAAGATTGTTCTTATCAAGCATCAGGGAAACATAAGGGTCTCTGGGAGAAGTTCTAGTGACTGGTGAAAGTCTCACCAATAGAATTCAGCTATAGGGGTAACACAAGGGTCAGGAGGAGAAGTCTCAGTGATGAAGATAGGTCATGCCGATGGGGATAAAACTTGGTGTCTTCGCGGTGACTCAAAGACTTTGGTATGAAGTCTTGGTGACCGATGGAGAGTCTCTCCGAAAGTATGTGACACTCAGGGTGACATGGGATGTTCGCTATGACCTCTCGGCAAAAGTAGTAGACCATTTGGTGGAAGCTTTTTCTTTCAATATGACATCTCACCAAAAGCGTGTGGTCTTGTTGATAGTAGTATGGCTTCAGAGTAACATGGGAGATCATGATGAAACCTCTTGGTGATAATTAAATGTCTTAGCGATAGATGGATGTTGATTTAGAAGAACATGAAGTGCTCGGTGGAATGTCTTGGCAAGAGCGAAGTATCTTGCTGATGGTATAACTCTTTGATGTGACTTTAGATGTTGATATCTGGTCTCACTGAAGAGCGATAGTCTCACTAAATGGAAAAATCACTATGGCATGACTTGAAGACTTCGGCATGAGGTCTTGGCAATCTACGATAGGCTTGTTGATGGAAAAGTAGAGATTGATATGACTTGTGGAATTTGGTATGAGTCTTTCCCATGAGAAATATTTTTTCGATAGGAATGAAATGGTTATCGGTAGATTCGATATGACTTATGGCTTTCGTTATAATGACTTTCTGACTATTGGGACTCTTGGCGATATCTATATGAAGATTTTGTGGCATTGGGGAGACACTGTTACTGTCTCACCGATATGCCATCAAAGTTTGAATGCCTTTTGACCGTGCGACCATCCTATGTGGCATCTCATGGACCAATCAGAGGAAGCATTTTTCAAATGGTTGGCAATTAGATTTTTGCAATAGTTGCAATGCTGGAGTTGAACTACATGCAAGAAAAAATCTGCAATGATAGGAAACTTTCTATGATGAGGCAATGGTGGATAAGGATGAACAAAAGGTAAAAATAAAAAGTGATAAGATTTAAAGGATCGATTCTAATTTGGAATTTAAAAAGGAGAGTGAGATTGAATTGAATTCTTGAGATCATTTTCTATAACTGGATGAATAGTGAATGAAACTACTATGAACTAGAACTAGAGAGTTGTATCTTTGATTTGTATGTAATTTGTTGTTACTGTAATACAAAGAGATTTAGCTTGGTGTGGTGGGATTTTTCCCAAAAGGGTTTTCCTACGTAAATCTATTGTTCATTGTCTTTGAGTATCTTCTCTGTTTCTATAAATCTTTCATGTGTGTCTTAATTGGATTGTAATTAGAAAATTAAAAGTACTATATGCATACTTCCTTGTGGTTTTGATGTTAGGAAAGTGTTTTCGTACCTCTGCTTTCCTTACAATTGGTATCAAAGCCTATCCAGTTGTGTTGTCATTGTGAGTGGGTTAGGTTTTTTGTGTCAATCCTTTTCTAGTGGGAGTTTGGTAGAGGTTTGATAATTTAATTATAGATTAAGATGGAAAGCACATCTGGAAAGATGGATATAGAGAAATTCAATGGTAGCAATTTTGAGTTGTGGAAGCTCAAAATGGAAGATCTGTTAGTGGACTTAGATCTTTGGACTGCTATGACTAAAATGATACCTTAGGCCATGAAGCAAGAAGATTGGGACCTAGTAGATAGAAAATCAAAAGGGCTGATAAGGCTCTATTTAGTAGAATCTGTTCTTCTGAATGTTCATGAAGAAAAGAATGCATCTTCCTTGTGGAAAATACTGGCATCCATTTATCAAGGTAATTCCTTGGTAAACAAACTGTTCTTGAGGAAGAAGTTGTACTCTTTGAGAATGTGAGAGGGAGGATCCATTGCTAATCATTTGAACACATTCAACATGTTGATTGCTCAGTTAGCATCTATTGGTGTAAAGATTGAAGATGAAGATCGCTACATGTTGTTGTTGTATTCTTTTCTAGATTCTTGGGATCATCTGGTGATGGCTATTGGGAGTACAACATCCACATTCAAGATGGAAGATGTTGTTGCTTCTCTGTTATCAGAAGAAATGAGAAGAAAATATTCTGAGATGGCATAGGAGGCTCTAGCTGTCAGAGGTGGATCGAAGGAGAAAGGTAAGAAGAAGGACAAGAAGTCCAGATCAAAATAAGAAGGGAGATCAAAGTCTCCTAGCAAAAAGTCCAAGGTGAAGTGCTGGAATTGTGGGCAACCTGGTCATGTTCGAAAGGATTGCAAGGAGGAGAAAAATATGCAGAAGAACTCTTCTGGCAATGATTCTTCTTAGAGTGATGTAGACACCTTCATTGCAACTTTGGCTACACGAGCATTAGATAATGTCTAGCTAATTGATTCTGGAGCATCTTTCCACATGACATCTCATAGAGACTAGTTCATGAGGTATGAAGAATATAATGGTGGAAAGGTGTATTTGGAAAGTGATTCATCTTTGGAAATTGTTGGCCGTGGAAGAGTCAGAATTCAATTCCCTGATGGAAGAGTGAAGGGAATCAATGATGTGATGCTTATACCAGGTTTGGCTTGAAACCTGCTTTCTATAAGTAAGCTGAATGATATTGGAGTGCAAGTCACGTTCTATGGAAATGGATGCAAGATGACTAGAGGCTCTATGGTGCTGGCTAGGGGTGCTCGAATTGGTACCCTGTACAAGCTAGATGCATTGGTTGTCCAATGCAATAGTGTCTTTGCAAAGTCACTTAAGGCTACTCATGGAGAAAAGAAGGAAAACGTTCCTCATGGTGTAAACTCCTTGGAGGTTAAACTTCTAGCAAAGAAGACTATGCTCTAGCATCATAGGCTAGGCCACATTGGTGAGAAAGGTTTAAAAACCTTGAAAAATAAAAACTCGGTAGAAGGGCTTGAAGATTGTAACCTTGAGTTTGAATTTTGTGAACATTGCATATATGGAAAGCAACACCATGTTTCATTTTATTCTAGTTCTCACAAATCTTTTGGTTTGCTTGATTATATTCATTTTGATGTGTTTGGTCCAGTGAATGTTCCTTCTTTGTCCAAATCAAGATACTATGTATCGTTTATTGATGATTATTCAAGAAGAGAATTTGTATATTTTCTAAAAAGTAAATCAAAAGTGTTCAGTTGGTTTAAGGAATTTAAAAACCTTGTTGAAAATCAGATTGGTAGAAAAATAAAATGTGTAAGGACTGACAATGGTGGTGAGTTTTGTTCAAATGAATTCGAAAGGTACTGTAGGGACCATGGGATCAAAAGACATAAGACTACACCTTACACTTCACAGTAAAATGGAGTTGCTGAAAGGTTCAACATGACAGTAATGGAAAGAGCAAGAAGTATGCTAAGAGGTGCTAGCTTGGAGGAGAAGTTTTGGGTTGAAGTAGTCTCTACAACATGTTACTTGGTAAATCGTTCTCCTAACTCTGCTCTTGTTGAGAAGATGCCTTTGGAAGCATGGTCTAGAAAGAAGCCCTCTCTAAGACATATTCATGTCTTTGGCTATGATGCATATTCATATGTGCCATTTGAAGAAAGATCCAAGTTGGAAAACAAAGCTGTAAAGTGTATTTTTATTGGCTATAGTGTTGGCATAAAAGGATATAAGATTTGGAACCCTGAGACTGAGAAGGTTTTGTACAACAAAAGTGTTATCTTTTGTGAGCTAAAGTCTTCTACATTGGATCTACAGTTAGAGAAGAAATCAGAAAATGAAAAGGATGTAGCAAAAATTCCCCCGACACCAGATAAAGAGGAATTGAAAAATAAAAATGTACTTGATTCTAAGGAGAGCTCAAGTAGTTCTGAAAGTTCTGAAGAATATTAAGAACCACCTCAGCCTCAACCTATGAGGAGGTCAACTCCTGAAAGAAAGCAACCTAATAGGTATGGGTTTTCTTTGACTGAGTCTTCTTGTGCCTATGCTTTAATTTCTAGCACTAATGAACCTAGGACTGTGAAAGAGGCATTTAAAATGTCTAATTCAAACTCTTGGTTGGAAGCCATGAATGAAGAAATGGAATCATTAGAAAAGAATGATACCTGGAGTTTGGTGCCTTTTCCTAAAGGAAAAAAAGTTGTGGGCTACAAATGGGTGTTCAAAAAGAAAATTGGTTTGGATGGTAGTGTAGAAAAATATAAAGCAAGGCTGGTTGCAAAAGGTTATTCCCAGGTAGAGGGAATTGATTATGGAGAAATCTTTTCACCTGTAGCTAAGCTGACATCTATTAGATTTTTTTTATCACTTGCAGTAGTGTATGACTTAGAAATTGAACAGATGGATGTGAAGATAGTGTTTCTTCATGGTGACCTTGAAGAAGAAATTTATATGTCCCAACTAGAGCACTTTGTGGAAAAATCTAAAGAAAGATTGGTTTGCAAGTCGAAGAAATCTCTGTATGGGTTAAAAAAGTCTCCTATAATGTGGTACTAGAAACTTGACACTTTTGTTTTGTCATTGGGATTTGTAAGATCAAAATGTGATCATTGTGTATATTACAAAGTTGAAAGTGATCAAGTCCTTATTATTTCTCTCTATGTTGATGATATGTTGTTCATAGGCAATAGTAAGATAATGATTTCTAATCTTAAGTCTCAGTTGTCTATAAAGTTCAAAATGAAAGATCTTGGTGCAGCTAGGTACATTTTGGGAATGGAAATAACTAGTGATAGGAAAAATAGAAAACTTTGGCTCAGTAAGAGTAAGTCTATGATGACTGTTCTAGAGAGATTTTATATGACTAATTGCAAGTAGGTAGTTGTTCCAGTTACACAGGGAACGAAGCTATTTGTTAAGCATTGTCCATAATCTCCTAATGATATGGAGGACATGGCCAGTGTACCTTATGCTAGTGTGGTTGGCAGCCTTATGTATGCAATGGTTTGTACAAGGCCAGACATTACCCAAGTAGTGGGAATTCTTAGTTGTTTTATGGCTAATCCTGGAAGGACACATTGGGATGCTGTGAAGAGAGTGTTTAGATATCTGAAGGGTACTTCAAACTATACTTTGTGTTACCCTAGGAACTTGGTTGAATCATAGAGGACTCTTAGTGTTGGAGGTTATGTGGATTCTGATTGGGCAGGGGAAATTGACAGTAGAAGATCCACCAGTGGATATGTTTTCATGATGAATAGTGGTGCAGTGAGTTGGATGAGCAAGTGACAACTTGTTGTCGCTTTGTCCACTATAGAGGCAGAATACATGGAAGCTACACATGCCTATATAGAAGCAATCTGGTTAAAATGTTTGTGTTCTAACATTGGTTTTGATGCAAAAAAAATTACTATTTACTGTGACAGCCAGAGTGCTATATGTTTGGCAAATAATCCTACTTTCCATGCCAGGACAAAACATATAGATGTACAGTATCACTTTGTATGAGATATAGTGGAGGATGGGAGGGTCTCTTTGGAGAAAGTGGATACTCTAGAAAATTTTGTAGATGCATTGATGAGGCCTATAAGCATAGACAAATATAGGTGGTGTGCCAGTTCGATGGGCCTCTTGGCCCATGAATTTTAGTAGTTTTATTATGCTCTAGAGGTGTTAGTAAGATCTTCGTCAAGTGGGAGCTTGTTGGAATATGTGCCTCAATTCTTACTAACATGTAACTCCTATAGGGAAAAGTCACTGTGACATTATTCATGTCTAGGTGACTAGCTGTTCTGAATCCTTTGAAATGTTCATGTTGCCGAGACAAAGTTGATGTCTAGCCAAATGAAGTCTATCGCTGTAACAAGGAGCTTTCACTATGACCTTTTGTCGAATTAGAAGATCTCTGGCAGAAAGATTGTTCTTATCAGGCATCGAGGAAACATAAGGGTCTCTGGGAGAAGTCCCAATGACAGGTGAAAGTCTCACCAATAGCATTCGGCTATAGGGGTAACACAAGGGTCGTGAGGAGAAGTCTCATCGATGAAGATATGTCACGCCGATGGGGATTAAACTTGGTGTCTTCGCAGTGACTCAAAGACTTTGGTATGAAGTCTTGGTGACCGATGGAGAGTCTCGCCGATAGTATGTGTCACTCAGGGTGACATGGGATGTTCGCTATCACCTCTCAGCAAAAGCAGTAGACCATTTGGTGGAAGCTTTGTCTTTCGGTATGACGTCTCACCGAAAGAATGGGGTCTTGTTGATAGTAGTATGGCTTCAGAGTAACATGAGAGATCATGATGAAACCTCTTGGTGACAGCTGGATGTCTTAGTGATAGATGGGTGTCGATTCAGAACAACATAAAGTGCTCAGTGCAAGGTCTTGGTGAGAGCAAAGTATCTTGCCGATGGTATAACTCTTTGATGTGACTTTGGATGTCAATATGTGGTCTCACCGAAGAGCGATAGTCTCACCGAATGGAAAACTAACTAAAGCATGACTTGAAGACTTCAACATGAGGTCTTGGTGATCTGGAGTAGTCTGTGTGATGGCAAAGTAGAGATCGATATGACTTGTTGCATTCGGTATAAGTATTGCTGATAAGAATGAAATGGTTATGGGTAGATTTGGTATGACTTGTGGCTTTCATCATAAGGACTTGCCAACTATTGGGACTCTTGGCAATATCAATATGATGACTTTGTGGTGTTAGGGAGAAACTATTAGAGTCTCACCAACATTCCAACAAAGTTTGAATGCCTTTTGACCTTGTGACCATCCTATGTGGCATCTCGTGAACCAATTAGAGGTAGCATTTTTCAAATGGTTGGGAGTTTGATTTTGCAACAGTTGCGACGCTGGAGCTGAACTGCATGCAAGGAAAAATCTGCAATGATAGGAAACTTTCTATGATGAGGCAATGGCAAATAAGGATGAACAAAAGGTAAAAATCAGAAGTGATAAGATTTAAAGGATTGATTCTGATTTGGAATTTAAAAAGGAGAGTGAGATTGAATTGGATTCTTGAGATCATTTTCTGTAACTAGATGAACAGTGAATGAAACTACTGTGAACTAGAATTAGAGAGTTGTATCTTTGATTTGTATGTAATTTTTTGTTACTGTAATACAAAGAGATTCAGCTTGGTGTGGTGGGATTTTTCTCGAAAGGGTTTTCCCATGTAAATCTATTGTTCATTGTCTTTGAGTATCTTCTCTGTTTCTATAAATCTTTCATGTGTGTCTTAATTGGATTTTAATTAGAAAATTAAAAGTACTATCTGCATACTTCCCTATGGTTTTGACATTAGGAAAGTGTTTCTGTACCTTTGTTTTCCTTACATCTTATATATGCTAAATTTAGGTTTTTACTTTATTAGGTTAAAAGTGCATTCTTTCATTCAAACTAACATATCAGGGGCTAGCAAACTCCATTTTTGATGTTGTTTGGTTGCAGTGGAATCATGGTTTTTCTCTCATTCTCATCAAATTTCTATCACCATATTATATGGTACTTGGAAATACCCTATGATACAACTTCTCTAATTTGATGCAGGTAGACTGTTACCTTGATTCCACCTCCATAAAGAAAGCATAATCAAGGGGGGCATACATCTACCATCAAATTTATTTCTATATGAAGTTAGATAAGAGTATTTTTGAACAACTAATGAATCGGTGTTGCAAGTTTCAGTTCCTAACATTGTGGTTTTGTAGATATGTATAGTGGGGGCTTCTTTCTCCTATACTATGAATGAATCCATATGAATATCCTTTTACGAAATGAAGTTTATTGTTTGGAATTACTTTAGATTACATATGCATGTCAAGTCATATGGGTGCTAAAGTGGGGGCTAGATGTAATGATGTAAATTATACTCCCTTCTTTGAGATGGTACAATTTCTCATTTAATTTAGACTTATTTTAGTACCCTTGCATTAAATACCCTTTGAATCACCATTAATAGGTCCCTGAGACCCCTTTATTTCAGATCTCAAGGCTTATTTCAAATATAAACCTAACAAAATCATCAAAAGTATTAAAATTTCTAACAACCCATCCAAAAAAAACTAGTGTGGGAATCATATGCCACCTTAGGCATATGAGTCCCACTAGGTGGGATCCATACACCAAAAGTGGTGTGAGAGTCCCATTTGGCCCCTTTTTAGGGTTTGAGCAGGAAATTCAGGTTTTTAATTCAAATTTTTGGTTGATGTCAGCTTTTGAGATCTAAATAAAGGTAAATTAGGTGTATTTCCTATATAAACAAGCTTCTAAGTCATTATTTTTAGTCTATAAGAGAAATTTCAAGATCTAAGCATTCATAAGAACTCATGAATTCTTTCACAAGAGCATTCAAGAACAAGTAGCAAGAAAATTTGAAATCTTGGAGCAACATTATAGTTCTTTTGTAGTTCTTCAAGCTCACTTTCATTCAAGATCTAGCATTGTCAAGGTTGTATTATGGTTTCCTATGGTGAATCATGATGGATTCTAGGTTGGGGGGATGCAAATAGCCATCAAGCCAAGCCTAATGACTTGTTTCCTAAGTTATTCCATCCTCCAATATCACTCTACATTTAGGATAAGGTACACACATTATTAGGGCTCATTTGGGTGATTAGGGATCTCTCAAAGTGAGTCATTCATCTTCATGTTTCATTCATGCATCTCATTATAGCACAATAGAATAGAGTTGCATTGCATTTAAGATTTCCTAATATTAGGTACACTTAAGGTTAGGGTTTATGTTCACCTTTGCATTCAAGATCCATTGTTTCCATCAAGGTTTTATTACCAATATAGGGGTTTGATCGAGGAAAACCCTCCATAAGCAAATCAACACTATATTCTATTTTGCAGGTCTCTTTTTCTGGGATTGGATCTAAAAATGAGATTGGGAAGGAAGAGTAGAGATTACAGAGCATATCTGGACCTTTACTTTCCAAAAAATTAGAATAGGACTGATACACCAAAAGTGGCATATGAGTCCCACTACAGGCAAGTTTCAAGTTTTGTGAAGATTTTGAGTGTACACTATCAAATTCTTGTTCTATCGAAAAACCCTAGACTAGGAATGATATGCCAAAAGTGGCATATGAGTCCCAGTGCTCCCTAAACCCAAATTTTTTATCATTTTAGATCTTATTTCATGCCTCTACATATTTCTAGGTGCACATTTATGGTTTCTCAGTTTTTTGTTCTGGTTTATAGTCACTTCTAGTCATTTTATTCAAATCTTGCATATCATTAAGGTCCATAATTAGGTTTCACATATTACTTGTCTTTCCAATCCCTAGCTTGGTGGTGAAGCCCCATTTTAGTCTCTAATCATACCCTAGGAAAACCTTTAGTAGATCTCTCTCTTTCATTTCACCATTGGATTGAGATCTCTAGGGTTTTGTTTAATGTAATAAGAGAAAAATAGGACATCACCCCTTGTGCTTCATCTCCTAAAATATTGGAATCCTCCTATTTATTTCATTACACATCTAAGCCATGTTCTTGTGACAATAGTAGACCCTATTAGATACTAAATACCCTCTCCATCAATGATTGTGGTAGTCAATTTTTTTATCCCCTCTATACAATGACAAAAAATTCTCCGTTCCTTATTTATTATTCTCATGAGAAACAACTACATATACATGACAAGTTTGCATTTCATTGAGTGAATAAATTGATTCCAAAAACCATGTAAAATATAATAAAATGACTAAAATTTAAATTTCGTCTAATTAATAAATCACAAAACTTGGTTGCACTAGGTTAGATACATGGCCAAAGTCCACAGATACTTCCATTTAGTTCAACTATAGTGCTTATGGAACTTGATGTGTCAATGGGAACTAAAGGTCTACAAGACCATTCATCAACTCACTCTTTTGACTCATAATACTCCCATACAAAATCCATACATGTGGGACAAAAACATGCAATCTCTCTCATATAAATAAGTAGTGAGCTTGCATTTAAACTTCTAAATGAGTGAAACTCAGTCGATCCTATAATTGTACAACAATATTAGTATTTTGCAATATTAGATTCATTTACCCACCAGAAATATCTAGAAACCATAGACTTACCTTGATTACCTAGTCCCATTGTGCAGTTACACCATTGCATAATTTTTGTTGCATCAAACAACTTCGCACCACCTTGGTACTTGGACTCCTCTCTAGCTAGGGATCTTTTTACACATGCTTTGACACCATCTTGTTCACCCTTTCCATTTCTAGCCCTAGTGAGATTCCAAAAATGTTGAACACCACTTGTCACATGCATCATATTCAACCAATATAACATCCATGAATTCTTGAATTGTGACATGCAGTTATCTAACCATATGATGTATTGATTGTATCTCATAGTTTGTTCCCTTAAATTATCTTTGAGAATTTGAAATAAATCTTGCACAAAATATTTGGAATGAGTATGATCATCATTGATGTAGAAGTGATACTCTCTTAATTAATTTATGTATTTCTCTATGCTATCATGTGCATGCATGAATTCTATGTGTACAAAAATAGTAAGCTAAATAGAGTTGTAATACTAAGATTGCACTTCATTTTGTAGTTGTAGTACATAATTCTCAACAAAATCTACAATAGAAACAATGTTACCAAAAGGAAATGTATCCTTACATAACTTGCATTTCTCATCCAACCATCCTGATCTATGTGTATGAATTCCATACTCAATTAATTTTTTCTCTTGAAAAATCCTTCTAAATTATAATACAAAAATATCTACATTCACTAACTCACATCTCTTCAACTCTTTTCCATCTTTAACCCCATATATCACTAGCTTGTATTTTCCGTTAGTAACTAGTTTATTTCCAATTTAATCTATGCTCTCTAAATGTAGATATTTTTGTAAATGTTGCAAACCACCACAAGTAACACATGATCCTTTCAAACTTGACTTGTTATAAAAAAAATGGCCATCATCTCTTCTGCATAATACACTTGAAATGAAATCTCTTGATGATTTTAGAGGGACTTGTAAACCACATTCCTCCAAAAATTGTTAGCATACAACGAAACAAATATCTGATGATAAATATCATAATGCATGGAAAATTCATTATGCATCCTACAATAACATATAGTGTGTGCATGACTTATCTTAACATAGAAAGTTTTGACCATTTAAAAAAATGTTTGACTAGTTCTCACTTAAGGATAACTTTGAATCAAATTTTCAAAAAATTGAGTTTGAAACATATCCAAAAATTGTTTAGGATGTGGTTCACGATTTCAAGATCCTATGGTCCTTCTAACAACATCTCTTTGATTGGGTGAAAATATTGGGTGAAAATCTATGTTATCTTACTAAAAGTTTTCAATTGATGCTCTTAATGCATCAAAAACTACCTTGTCTTCCATGGAAGTCTACCTAAAAATGACCATAGAGAATTACTATAAGGATCCTGAATTGTTTCACTTCTCCCAATGGAATTTAATAGTGTTATTTTACTTAATTTTAGTGACCTACTTGTTCTAGTAATCAAATGATTTTTTTTAGTTTTATTTCTTACTATAGTTGATGTAAGAACACATCAGGTAATGTTTATATCTTTAGTGTGTGATTTTGAACCTATTGATTGATAAACACTAATTATATTTCTTACAATAGTTCTTTTAGCATTGGTATTTGATGATTTTAAGAAAAGAATCTCTTTTTAGGCTATAGGAACTAGGTAGCATGACCCCCTATAAATTGTAGTGTGCCTGGTAAATTTTTTAAAGTGACTGGAGGTGCTCGTGTGACACGCCCTCTGGTACCATGGGGGTGGGGGAGACTAGACCTCATGACCAACCTCCTATAAAAGGAAAGATTTAGGTAACCTAGCTAGGCCCCCCGCCCCTTAAGCAAAGGATTTCATAGTGTCTCTAAAATTAAGATTTTTAATCATTCAAACAAACAATTGGTACCTTCAAGTTTCACTTAAGCTCTCAAAATAGTTTTTCCATTTTTTTTATCCATTCTACTACAAGTACAATTGGAAATTTCATTGGACATTGGTTTCAAGAAAAATTCATCCATGTCAATTAGATAATTTGGTTTTTTATGAATAGCTCAAGGAGGTGTTATGATTGGTGCATGTTCTTGGTTTACATTTCGTCCATTTGATTGATCATTCCTTGTCTCAATAGTTGTGATGTTTGGCACTTGTTCTTGGTTTGTATTGGGTAATTTTATCCATCATTTATATCTTCAATAGCGGTATGTGTAGGATCATCATGGAAAAAACATGCCCTTAAGTGATGAAAAATTTAGAAAAATTAGAGTTAGGAAACTTGAAGTAAAAATTTGAATAAGTTATCTATATTATTTCAAAAATATGTAAGAATCAAATCTGTAGTAAATTGAATGTAGTTTCTAAACTACTAGGTTTATTTAAAAAAATAAAAATCTATTTGGTGAAAATTTGAAATTTCAATGTAGTAGTACTTAAATTTCAGGGAAAAAATAAGAAGTAGCTGTCTGTTTGACGACCCTAACCACAATAAAATGGTAAATTTTTTTTATAATATTTTAGATATAAGTAGAGGACTCATGTCTTAATGTGATGCATATTTTTTTGTTATTTTTTTCCAAGTAAATAATTAATTATGAATTTATTATTACAACTTTAAAAAAATATAAAAACTCGTATGTCTGACCACCTTAACTTGGTCAAAACTTCATGAAATTCAATTTTTCTTTTTTTAATCCCATAGTACATGAAGCATAGAATGTGACATATATTTTAGATTCAAAATGTGATATTGTTTGAAATCTATAGATGTTTTTCAATCACCCTATCAGCCAGGACTTTAGTCATAAGTTAAATAGAAAATGAATGATAATTATTTATTAAATTCAAAGTAAATCATAATTTATATTGGTGGAAAGCTAATAATCTCCTTTAAAAACCCTTTTCGTTTCATCAATTTTGGGTAAAAAAAGTCATCAGCCACATACCCTACACATACCCATCATATTGCCACTTTTTGGCCCATCATGATTCTGCACATACCCATAGGTGTTTTGATATTTGATTCTAGATTAATGTCAGTTGCTATAGATGGCATACCTTCTCCTCCAAATTTTCTCATTTCACATAGTCTTTTCATGCACTCCCTTTATTCTAGATTTTTTACATTAGGTTGTTCAAGTGGTCCTCACTTATTCCTTCCCATGGTTAATATCAATAGTTCCTATTTATAAAAAACTTATGAATATATGTTAATAAATATTTTAATTTGAATAAAAATGATTTACTTGATCAAATTACATAAACATACTTGAAAATACTTAAAAAAATTACTCTTCTTTAACATCTAAATGATAAATTACTTAATAAAATCAATAAATTATAAAAAAAAAGGAAATATGTTGTATAGGACAACTGAGAGGGGATGTGAATCAATTGTCACATATTATAACCTTAAATTCAATTAATAGAACTAACACATAAACTGATTAAGTGATTAACCATCAAATACAAATACACAAACACAGTAATACTAGATTTATGTGGAAAACCCATTGAGGGAAAAACCACGGTGAGGATTAACTCACACTATAGAGAATATTAGAACCGATTACAAAAAGGCTCATTGCCTAAAATAAGGACTCACTATCCACAGGGCTACAACCCAGAGGGCTCACTGCCATAGAGATACAAAGAAAATGGCTCACTACTAGAATACAAAAGTTATGGCTTACTACCAAAAGTGAACTAATGAATTATAACTTTCTTGTGTTCAATTTAGTTCTAGATGAATCTTAGTAATCACTCAATAATTCTACTCTAATTACACACTTTTGTGTTCACCTAATTTTCTTATTCTGATCTACTACAATAATAGAATTTTCTAAATTTATGCTCTTCTTTTATAACCTCGTATCTCACATCCTTCTCTCTTTCTTTTTGGAGACACATATGAATATATATATATATATCTTACACATTGATTAGGTTGGCCAAAAACATCCATAAAGTATTGCATATGCCAAGTTGACTAAGATCTTGTAATATTTGAATCATAGTTTGTCACATGGTAGGAACCAGACCTAAAACCAACATGCTAGACCACATATAATGATCAACTTCAATGTGAAATAACTTCTAGTGAATTAGTCATACATACAGTACTATGTTGACATCAATGACAACCATTTGATGCAATCTTCAACTTCCAACAATCTCCCACTTTGTCATTGATGGCAACACAAGATGTGAAGAGCCAACAACAACAAAAATGTTTTTTTTTTTTCACATGCTTCCTCTCTCTCCCTTTTTCAAATGCTTTCTCTCTCTCCCCCTTTGACATCAATGACAAAAAAAGGTTCTATCTACTCTTTACTTAAAAAAAATATTATCAAAAAGTTTGTCAAAAATGATTTTTTACCTCAATCCTTCTTTCATAAAAATATTTCCTTGTATTTTTCTTCTAGTTTCGAAAGGCGTTTCTTCCAAGAGACCACTACCATCTTGATGTATAGAAAAATAGTATTGAATCAATTGTTTCCAAAAGAGTATATGGAATGGTAATATTCTATGCATTTTTCTTAGCATCCTCCAAGAGACTGAAAAGTTGTTCCAATATTAACTCTATTATCTCTTTGACTCTCCAAAAGGTCTTCAAAATATCATCTATTTGTACTATGATAATTGCAAGATCAGATTGTAAGGAATTAATGCTTTTCCTTTGCGTTTCATCCTTTTCATTTATAACATCATATGTTTTTTCAATAGAGTCAATTCATGCTCAATAGTATCAATTTTTGTTCTATAGTTCCCAATAATAGTAGGCCATTGGAGACAATACCTATATACATTGTTTAAACTTTTGATACAAATCTTTAGTTCATTTATATTCTCAGTCAACCTCTTGTGTTCATTTCTGCATCTTTCTTCTAAGGCCAATTGAATTTCATCTTTTTGTGCTATTTCACCAAGTAATAGTTCCCTTAATCTATCTTCAATCTATTCAATCAATAATTTCAGTAATGTACTTGTCAATTCACTTATATCGACATCATTATGAATTACGTAGATAGCCAAAGCATCTATAATCTCATCCTATTGATATGATGGTTAAGACAACCATATATCTCCAATATTCTTTATCCTACAATTTTTGCTTCCTTTCCTTCTTCCTTCTCCTCTATCTTCAACTTCTTCATTTCCAAAGGGAGACATGAATTGATTTTCCTTTTTCTCCTCTTTATGGAGGAGAATCCTTCTTTAGACATCATAACCATACTAGAAATCATACCAAAATTCCATGCATTTATCTTGATTTCAAAATACTCTTGGAAAACCTTTTCTCTTTCTTCTAGAAATTTTAGTCATCGATAAAATTGCTTCCCAACTAGTATAGTAGACTTCCACACAACATTTTATTTCAATGGTAATGAATTTAGAAAATACATCATCAAGCATATAACCAAAGTTCCAAAGTGAAAAGGATGATTTTTATTCTTTTTCATAGTTATATTTTCTGTTAATTGGTTTCTCGACAACTCACACAAGTCAAAATCCACCTAATTCTCAACCATTTGATGAGCAACATAAAAAACAATCGTTGAGGTAGAACCTTCCCTATTCCTGAAATAAATATTATATGAGATACCATATGCCACGTACCTTATCACAAGGTTAATTATGGTGTGAATTATAAGTGCCCTTTGATCTCCTATTACCCTAGTTAGGGCTTCGACCTCTTTGTTCTTTACAGATTTCTTGACTAGAACAAGTCCGATATTGCATAGTCATATTATTGTTGCAATTGCTTCCTTCATGATCTCATAGGTTTTGTCAAGGATCATCTGATTACCTTGAATTCTTCTTAAAATAACTTGAACAATGTCCACATTTGAAAAGTATGGAAATTCACTCCAAATGTCTTAACCCTTATGCCCTAAATTGTTGAGCTTTTGCATTTTCTCAACTGAAAGAGAATTCTTGAGATTTTGAATCTGTTCATGATCAAATTCATTAATCTATAACTTACTCAATTTTTTCAATTTATTTTTGCACAAATTAAATACCACCATTTCCTTTGACTCCATTACTTTTTCCTTGTTCTCCGTACTTTTGTTTGCTGGTAACTCTAACTCTTTGTTTCTCAACTTGTTCACTTCAAAATGAAAATGACCACTCAATCTTCCTTATTTAACTTATCGCTTTTATGGTTTCATCATAAAGGATAATTTATTGCTTGCCACATCATCATTTGTAATTTAGTCCGCTAGTTTCTCCTTCTACCTAAGCTATCAGCCAATTTGTGAAATGCATAGTAAGCAAAAAGGTTTCCGCAAATATTTTGTAATGCTTGTTTTCTACCAGAATTTTCTTTATTGCCTTTAGAATGAAAATTTACATCGCATATCCTTGTGTCATCACATGACATCTATTATACCGGGGGTTTGATATATTTTTATGTGACTTCTCCCCCTAAAGCTACTACTAGATTTAGTTCATAGAAGAGGTATCTACATTGGATGTAGATATAAGATTATTTGATTTTTCCTTGTTCTCAAGTTCTTCTTTCTCCATATTTTTTCCATTTATCTCCTCACTTCTTCTAGATTAAGCTTGTTCTTTTCTTTTGGATTTAGTTTCTTCCCAAATTTTCACTTCCAAAATTTTGAGATATGTCTGGATTTGCTGCAAGAGTGACATATAACAAATCTTTGATCAAGAGAGTTTGTATTCATCGTTGTCCTACACTAATTAACCTTGTGTCCAAAAGTATTACATGTGTAATAGTAGCCTTGAAAAGAATGAAATATTCTACCGATATTAAATCTATTCATCATTATCTGACATCTACATTCTATAGATTTATGACCAAACTTGTTGCAAACATAGCATTGTCCACCAAAAAATATATTATGGTTCATCATTCTTCTACATTATATTGCTCTATGTTTGAATTTATTACATGAATAACAAAATTCATTAAAATATGTGTACCTTTTATCACTAGCCTATCGGCTTGGTATTATTTTGATATTGATCCTTCTATTCTTGCCTTGATAAGTATTGTATTGAAATTTCATTTGACTATTCATTTTGTTGAGACTTGGATTAGTCCTTGAACTTTGTCCTTCTTCAAGTGCTAGAGCACCTTTATCCTTTGTAGGATTTTGAGATGAAATTAATTCATCAAGCATTCTTGAACTTATCTTAAATTTTTTTTCAAAGTTTTTTTCCCTTTCCAGATCAAACTTAAGAATTGCTACTTCATGTTCAATCTTGTCACATTTTTCTGTCTTTTGATTGATAATTTCTTTGCTTTTCCCAATTTCCACTTTCAGATTCTATTCCATTCTCTTGCTTTCTTCAAGTTTCATCCTTAGATTTTTAGCAGTCTCCTTTTCCTTTGTTAGTTCCTGGTAAACTTCTTTATGTTTCAACTTAAATTTTTGGATCTGGTTTCTTAGTTTCTAAATAAATTCAACTACCTACTTCAAACTTTCTTTCAGATCTTCAGTCTCAGAATCTAAGGTCTCTACTCTAAATTCTTCATCTAAGTTAGATCCCTTCATAATTTAGTTAAACCTACCAAGATCTCCTTCAAGTTGTTAGACTTATTCCAAAGGACCTTGCTCTGATACCAATTGTTGGATAGGACAATTGAGATGGGGGGTGAATCAGTTGTCACATATTATAACCTTAAATTCAATTACCAGAACTAACATATGAACTGATTAAGTGATTAACCATCAAATGGAGATCCACAAACATAGTAACACTAGATTCACATGGAAAACTCAATGATGGAAAAACCATAGTGAGGATTAACTCACACTGTAGAGAATATCAAAATTGGTTACAAAAAGACTCACTACTTGAGATAAGGCTCACTACCTAAAATAAGGACTCATTGTCCACAAGGCTACAACCCTGAGGGCTCACTGCCATAGAGATACAAAGAAGATGGCTCACTACCAGAATACAAATTTTATGGCTTACCACCAAAAGTGAACTAATGAATTACATTTTTCTTGTGCTGAATTTAGTTCTAGATGAAGCTTAGTAATTGCTCAATACTTCTTCTCTGATTACACACTTTTTTCTTCGCCTAATTTTCTTATTCTAATCTGTTGCAACCAAACACTTTTATGACTTTATGTTATTCTTTTATAAGCTCACATCTCACATCCTTCTCTCTTTCTTTTTGGAGACACATATGAATATATATATCTTACATATCGATTAGGTTGGCCAAAAACATCCATATAGTATTGCATACACCAAGTCGGCTAAGATCTTGAAATATTTGAATCATAGTTTGTCACACGGTAGGAACCGGACCAAAAACCAACATGTCGAACTACATATAATGGTCAACTTCAATATGAAATAACTTCTAGTAAATTAGTCATACATGCAGTACTGTGTTGACATCAATGATAACCATTTGATGCAATATTCAGCTTCCAACAAAATAATTATCGAAATTGATAATAACTTTTTTTATCCAAATAAAAAACATTGAACAATTAGTTAATTATCACATTCCAATGCATTTCAATAATTTGAAGTCAAATAAAACAAACAAATCTCTTACATAGTCAAAAAACACACAAAGAAAGTGGAGCCTATTACAGCGAGAACTCCAACACATTTTTCATGTGATTTTTGGTTGTTTCCATAACATGTATGTGTTATTGGTCCCTAAAATTAAGTTTTTGCACTTCAGATTCCATTTAAGAAGTCCTATAGTGTCAAAAATGCATTCTTTTAACTTAACAAAACATGTATGTGCTTTTAAATTTACAAAACACGTACATGATTTTCTTAGTTTCAAGTTTGGAGGATGGATTTACCATTACAAAACTTGTACATGCTTTTAACTTGACATACCACATACATGTTTTGTTTAGTTTAGGGTTTGAGTGATGGATTTATCTTTACAAAACACATATGTTCTATTAACTTAACAAAAATTATACATTTTTTCTTAGTTTGGGCTTATCATATATTTAACTTACCAAAAACCTATGTAGTTAACCCTAACACCTATACATTTAACACTAAATTCTATACCCATAACCCTAAACTCTTTACCCATAACCCTAAACCCTAGATAACCTACACAATCAACCCTAAACCTTATCCCTCAACCCTTAAACCTAAACTATAGAGAGCTTGAGGATATATAGAGAGATGTGTAATCCAACATAAGTGGGTTAAAAATTGGGGGGTTTGCTAGAAAGAGAGGGTTCACTTAAACCCCTTGTCAGCCATTTTTGAATAAAACAATGGTGTTTATTTTTTTTTAATGTTGTTTTAACAAGGTTTTAGTGAGCCCCCCTTTGCTCAAAAAGGGGTTTTTTAGAACCCCACCTTTTTTGCCCTTGCCCCCTCCATTTGCAATTTTAAGCAAAAAATTTAAGCTCAAGTTGAGGATCAAAATGGATTCAACTTGACAAACTCTACTAAAGGATTATTCTCTTCAAAATGAGCTCTCCATCAAGCATAATTTTAATAAATTTTGGTTTTATTATGCATTTTTTAAAGTTTAATTAAACATAGGTTTTTCACCAAAAACAAGCTCTTTGTTCTACACATGTGGAAAAATAGAAAATTATCAAAAAGAAATCTGAAAAATATCTAGGTGCTTGGTATTGATGTCCTTGATCCAACAAAAAAAATTGAATTTCAATACATACAAAAAGTTTTGTTATATAATACACCTATGTCTAAATTATAATTGGTTTGACTTCAAAACTTAATTAAGGAAAAAATATTTAATAAAAAACTATGAAACCAAACGAAGGTGCTAGATATCATAGTTACAAATCTAAATTCAGATAAAAAGAAAAGAATTTTATCCTTCATAGAAATAATGTTATGTGTTATACGGTGAACATCACTCTTTAAAAAGGTTCATTGTTAAAATCTAATTTTCAAAGGAGATGGAAAATGAAATGCAATTTGATTCCAAAATTTTAAAAAATACAAATTTAGAATCTATAGACAAAATTTCACAAATCACTAGTTTGCATCATCTTCAAATTCCTCATGGCTTAGCAGCTATAGGTGTCTAAAAGTGAAGATTTAGTTAAAAAAGTTTAGTTCAATGTCAAGCTTGACCAAAAAGTGTAACACACTATTGTGGGATCACCCAACTATCTCTTTTTCCCATACTATAATGCGTGTGTAGATGTCCACATAACACAATATCATCTTGTACAAACAGAAAGTAAAATATGCTAACAAAAAAATGATAGTTGAACTTATGTGAGTTTTGAAGCTTAAGATATTGAAATGGATTTAAATAACAAATTATAATAGTACTATAGTTAATTTCTCAAATGAAAAAATGAAGAGAAAAAGGATTGAAATAACTAAATAATGCTCAATGAAGCTCCAACATAGAAACATTTCTCCTCAAGGATTGTACACATAAGACCAAATATAAATATTGGTGTTGTTTGGGGACTTGCTTCAATCAAGTCCCTACTTTGGTGTTTCAACCTCCAAAACATCTAGATAGGTAGATATATCAAAAGATAAATTATAGACAAGATGAAAAATGCATATACAAGGGATGTGATAAATCCAAAGATTCTTAAAGATACAATACCAATATATATTACCTACAAGGCTTGAGGAGTCAAGATAGAGAGCTATGAGAGCAAAGATACTTGTAAAAGACTACTTGTGAGAGATTTATTTTGTTGTAGCAAGCTTGAGAGAGATAGATTTAGAGAAAACTAAAAGAGAGAATGTCTAAGAGAGATCATGTGGAGTGAAAATATAGATTTAAAAGTTAGAAGAGGAATGGAAGAAAGGGTTGTTAAGCCATTACAAATCATCCAGATTTATTTCCACTGACTTGGGTAGGGGAAAAGTGGTAAAACAATTAAAAATGACCTTTGAATAATAAGATGTTGTGGGATGCTAGTGTGACATGTGGACATTTGTACAAGGTGATAGTGTCCAAATGAATCACATTCAAAATCATTGGGAAATGAGGAAAAAACAAGGTTAATGCAAAATTAATGTACAAAATTAATTGTTCACTAGGATGTAAGAGCTAAAGATATTAGCTCAACACCCAAGACCACTTGCAAAAACAATGAAAACCTTCTACAAGAGAGTATGCAAGAAAATTGAGCTTGCTTGATATTAAGACCTATCAAATGATAAAGTATGAAGTATATTAAAAATGTGTACAATCACCTTCCTTATATAGGAAAGGTTGAAATGTAGTAATGAACATGATGTTGAAAAATGTCATAATCCTATGACATGAGACAACTAACAAACTAATCACCCATGAAATGATGCATTAGCTAGATAAGTTCTAGAAAAGCCAACTAAGACTTCTAGAAAGAATCTTATATCCTAAGTAAACTTATGTAAGTTTAATTAATTATTTAATTACAACAACACCCCCCAATAAGTGCAACTTAGGGAGAAGATTATTATGCAAATGATGCAAAGATGGGTCTCGACTACTAGGCCATTAGGTACCCATGTACGAATGTCAAAAGAAATCTCTCACAACCAGAGAAAAGGAGAAAACCCAATGGGACAAAACTTCTCTCCAAAAGAGAGAAAAGAAGCAAAAGAAATAAATCATGTGAGGAAGGATGGAGGACTCCATGATACCTTGCAAGTATGCCATACATCACATATATATATATATATATTACAAAATCCCCTCCATAGGAGGGAAAGAAAGAGACTACATAGCCCCCCTATAATGAAGTAACTCCAAAACCGGTGAAGAATGTCTAAAGACAAAAGAGAATCAAATGCATGCAAACAATGTATCTCCCCTTGGGAAGAAAAATGTCCAATGGTCGATGCTGAAGAAACTTCATCTCCATGAAGAAGGAAGAGGGAAGCAGTCTGAAGCATGAAATATTTGAAGATGTGTCAAGATCCTTTGAAGATGCCTCAACAAAATTAGGTGTTACCCCAATCAAGGAGGAAGACAAAGAATGTGGAGACTCAAGAGAAACCTCCAAAGATGAATGATCAAGAAGGAGAGGAACCCCCTTAGATTAAGTCCTCCAAATCTGTTGAAGAAATCTGACATACCAAATCTAATAACCCTATCAAGAAACCATCTTGTATGTGCAAATGTAGAAAACCACAAGTATCTTTCTCATCTAAAGTCTGGCTCAAATTTGAAGAAGCGGGAGGAGATTGAACCTCATTATATGGCTTATGAATGGTGAGGTTTAACCATCCATGACATCCACCACCTGAACAATTGTCCACACTGGATCTAGGAGAGTCATTTCTGGAACATTCACCATTAGGAAAAAAAGAGAAAAGTAGTAGATATTTTCTTGACAATTGGACCTACCTACTACAACAAGCTTCTTGGTTTCCAAATATTGAATATAGACTAAATCTGGAGTAAACTCAATTGATTTACTAGTCTGTGCTATCTAATATGCTGAAATAAGATTGTGCTTAGTATTAGGAATACAAAGCACATTATTAAAGCTACCATATAACACATCAATAACCCCTTTAACAAATACATCAAGATACACATCATTTTTCATCAAGATCCTCATAAGTGAAGTATGCTTCAAATATTAAAACCTTTTAGGTTGGCCTAATATATGATAGGAGGCTCTATAATCAAGAATCCAATTTTTAGACCTCTCAACTTTTGTGACAAGGGAATGTCTTTTTTGTTTATAATCATATATCATATCACTCCTACTTGAAATTATTGCATGACTAATGTGTGTAGTAGATGGTGATTGAGAAGAAGATGATGAGCTTTTAGACTTAGAAGGAAAATAAATTTTGTGTTCCTTTAAGATTTTCCTCATTTCATCTAACTCTTTCTTGTAACAAGTTTGTTCACCATGCCCTAGTTTTTTACATAACCACATTCACTCTTCTCCTTCTTGGCTTTTTCCTCTTTTAAAGAGGTGGGAGGTTCTTTAGATTCTTCCTTAGGTTTGAAATTTTTCTTTCCTTTATCCTTAGATGAGGATGATGCAACTAAAGCGTGATTCTTAGTATGTGTATCAAGTTGACTAAGTTTTGCTTATTCTCTAGTCAACCTATCACAGAATGTCTCAAAAGATGGAATTACAAAAGAATCACCTAATCCATCCATTATTGCATAGAAGGAAGTAGAAAAGTATGCAAATGAACCTTTTAACTTATACAGAATAAAAAAGATGCACTCTTTATCAATTTTTTTTTGCCACATCCTACCAATTGAGATCTTAGTGATTCGAATTTTACCAAGTAGTCTTCAATGGTGGAAAATGCATCTATAGAAAGTGAAGCCAATTCATCCTCCAAATACATGGCACTTACCTCACTAACTACACCAAAGAGAGTCGTGTACTTATCCCAAACCTGCTTAGGCGTTGTACATTCCTCAATATGAAAGAATAAACTATTTGAAACATGCATTGCAATTAAATCCATAGCTTCATCACATTTATTCCTATGAGGAAATTTTTGATATTCTTTGGTAAAATCAGCTTGGTGATCACCCAAAGTGGACCAAAAACCCTTTGACCAAAGCAATCTTTGCATTTTTACCTTCCAGGCATGATAGTTATGAGGAGTCAACATTTCAAATCTTGGTTCAGCCATGAGATCAACAAGTACCAAGAGTGAAAATATGGAAAATACCTAAATCAAATTGATATAAAACCTCACAAATCTGATAATACAAGGGTGATCCCACAATAATGGTTTACAATTTTTGGCCAAACTAGACACTAAAATTATCATTTTTAACTAAATCTTCACTTTTGGGCACCTATAGTGGCTAAACTGTGAGGAAGTTGAAGATGATGCAAGTTATGAGTTCCGTGATTTTTTTTTTGTAGATTCTAGATATATTTTTTTCAAAACTTTTGGAATTAGATTGCACTTCTTTTCCATCTCCCTCGAAAACTAGTTTTTTTCAGAAAACAAATTTTAAAAAAAAGTGATGCTCACCATATAACACAACATTTTTTTCCATGAAGGACAAAATTCTAATTCTTTCGAATTTAGATTTCTAATTGGTTAGATAGTTTTTTATTGAATATTTTTTCTTTAATCATGTTTCAAAGTCAAACCAATTACAATTTAGACATAGTGCGACCATATAATGCGTAAATTTTTTTGTATGTATCAAAATTCAATTTCTTTGTATGTATCAAAATTCAATTTCTTTGTTGGATCAAGGACTTCAATATTTGGTGCACTCATATTTTTAAATTATTTTTTTATAATTTTCTATTTTTCCACATGTGTAGAACATAGAGCTTGATTTTTGGTGAAAAGCCTATGTTTAATAAAACTAAAAAAATAAATATATAATAAAACCAAAACATATTAAAATTATATTCGTTGGATAGCTTTCTCTAAGGACTACCTGATTCTAGTTGAGTTTGTGAAGTCTTTGTCATTTAAATGTTCAAACTGAGCTTCGAAGTGCAAAAATTTTGATTTTTTTTGTGAGAAAGGTAAAAAATTAGGGAAAAGGGGGCTTCACTCAAACTAGGGGGGATTCGAGCGAACCCACTTCTCAAAATTTGTTTTCATTTTCTTTTTGTCCATGCATGCATTAAATGGGTTCGCTCAAACCCTTATTTGGTTCGTTCGAACCAACTAGTTCTTTCAAACCTACAAAATGAAACTTTTTGGCATGGGGTCATTTTTTACAAGTTTTCCTTTCTCATTCAAATTGTAAACCACTTTTGTGGGTTTACCTACAACTAAAAATAAAATCCCCCCACAAACAAAACTTCTTCAAGAATCAGGATTTCCAAGTTATGAAGCAAAAAAAAAAATGCAAAAATCTGAATATCTCACACTTTGGGCTAAAACTGAAAAAAGTACACGAACCAAATTAGAGAGCTCCTTAATAACTTCCATATGTAACTTGAATCACCAAAATAGGAGAAACTGGTAGAAAGTTATGAGCTCGGAGGTCCAAAGGGGTGATTTGACTTCAATTGTGAATAAATTGTACCTACAAAAAAGTTTGTCAAAATGACCAGTACCACTACAAAGTACTCAGAGAGAGCTGTCCACTGATATCTCATTTGTAGAATTCAGATATCATGGTGAAAAGTTATGCAAAAATGAAAAAAGGTCTATTTTAGGCACTTTGGGGGAAATCAGGCAAACTAAATATGGGAAAAAAATAGTCACTAAATAGGCACAATTTTTAGGTAATTGGACACTGCATATGACTGTAGGCAAAAAAATACTATACCACCCCAAAAAACTTTGACTGTTGGCCTTATTTGAAATTACATGATCGGCTTTTACAATGTCAAATCAAACTTTTTATTAAATATAAAAGCAAGAATTATATTAAACCTGCAGCCAGTTGAATATACATTTGAAAAGATAACCAAGCAAATGAATGCTAATGTACTACTAACAAGACAACCTGTGTTGAGAAATGAGATTGTACCCGCTAGAGAACCAAGCAATTTACATTGATTTGACAGTTCACAGTGACTAATATGATGATCAACATATACAATATCAATTGTTTTTTTATCTTAAATAAATCACAATATAAAGATCTTCATACCCTTTAGATCGAGTACATGGGCTGAAAGGAGCTTGAATGGAGCTTGACCAAAAATTTGTAGTGGCCAACAGGAAGAGGATGTCGAGAATAGTAAAGGTAGCCAGCTAATTGAAAGGACCGACATAGAATTCAATACAACCAATGAAGATTGGAGGGTATGACCAATGAAACAGGTACCATGAACAATCGAGAGATAAGGGCTACAACTCTGTTGAAAATTGAAGGCTCCTACAAATCTCTCTAGCTGATGGTCAACAAGGAATACCGTCGGTGAATAAGGACCGATGAGAGTTTACCGGGAAGCACAAAGTAGTCAACAACATGGCCGACAAAGTCTATAGAACTTGGTACGATGCTTGCAAAAAAATTAAATGTCGTCTAATCCAAAAGGTACCGATGAAAATAATAAGTGTTGGAAAAAAAGTATTTCACCCATAAAATATTTTGGCATGAATTAATTTGAATTTCCCAACAAATAAGTATTTGAAATAGCTCGATAATAAAAAATGTAGAATATATATATTTTTTAGAATATTTTTTCAGCAAAATAAATAAATCGTACCCTGTACCCAAGGGCCATAAGGCCATCCTGGGTAATTTTTTTTTTGCCTCACAAATAGCTGAAGGAGAAATAGGGTGAATTATATATCAATTTTCATCTCTCAGGCCTCTAGAAGACAATGGTGAGGTTGGATTTGCTCGAAAATGAACCAAAATATTTGTAACCTTTGAATCTTACAAATCTTCAAACCTCCACAAATTTGGCTAGAAATGTCAGATTTAGCAAAAAAAAAGTTGATCTTGACTTTTTAGCTTCCCTGGACTCAAATATGAGCTCAGATCTCCTCCAACATGAGCCAAAAGTGACTTTCCATGAAAGTCCATTTGTAGAGACAACCTCAAATCTATATGTCTCACTTTCAATAGCTCCACCCTCAAATCTGAGAAGGGTTTTACAAGATGTGGCTCTAATACCATGTAAGAGCCGAAGATATTATCTCAACACCGAAGACCACTTGCAAAAATGATGAAAACCTTCTACAAGAGAGTATGCAAGAAAATTGAGCTTGCTTGATATTAAGACCTATCAAATGATGAGGTATGCAGTATATTACAAATGTTTACAATAACCTTCCTTATATAGGCAAGGTTGAAATGTAGTAATGAACATGATGTTGAAAAATGACATAATCCTATTACATGAGACAACTAACAAACTAATCACCTAGGAAATGATGCATTAGCTAGATAAGATAAGTTCTAGAAAAGATAATTAATACTTCTAGAAAGAATCTTATGTCCTAAGTAAACTTATTTAAGTGTGATTTATTATTTGCTTACAACAACAAAGGACCCTATGCATATTTAAAGGGAAAAAGGATAATGAAAGGGCTAAGATGAGCCTACACAAACACTAGGGGAATGCAAACTAAAGTGCATACAAAAGTGTAACTAAAGTGCATACAAAAGTGTAGGTGAAATTGCAATGGTATGTAATTTTTGACTCTACAAGTACATTCTTCATAATGATTGGTTCTACTAATTCTTCACCATGTCCTTTTCTTACACTAATAATTTCACCCAATTGGAGTAGATAATTAGTAATATTCTCTTCTTTCATCTTCAAGTTTTCAATTTTTTTTTATGTGAGTTTGTAGCTTGGATCTCTAGACCTTATCATCATCTTTATAAATACTTTAAAGCTTTTTCCAAATGTCCTTAGTAAACTTGCAATGTATCATCTTGAAAAATTCAAATTTTTTTAGTCCACTCAAATAGAATTCTTATCTTTACAATTATACCCACATTCTTTATTATTAGCATGATGTGTTGGAGTTAGAGTAGTATAGCCATCCACAAAAAAATTCCAAACATCATACCCTAATGATGTCAAGTATGCTTCCATTATTATGCTCTAGAATGCATAATTTATGGAATCAAACTATGGTGCCTTATTTGATTGTGATCCATCATGACCTATCATGTGTTCAAATCCAAGATCTAGCTCCAAAGGTTAAGCTTCAGCAAGGAACTTAGCTCTAATACCAATATTTGAACACAAATATACTAAGAGGGTAGTGAATTAGTCTATCATCAATTTTTTAACTTCAATCAATATGTAAATTACCATCCAACCATCATAGAGAATATTAGAAACAATAATGAAAGAAATTCACATAAGATAAAAAAATATTTATGTGGAAACCCTAAATGAAAAACCAAGATGGGAAGAGGGTATGTGCAAGATCATCATGGAGAGAACAGGCCTTTAAGTGGCAAAAAAATCAAAAAAATCAGAGTTAGGCAACTTGACGTAAAAATTTGAATAAGTTATCTATATTATTTCAAAAATATGTAAAAATAGAATTTGTAGAAAATTTAATGTAGTTTCTAAACTACTAGGTTTATTTAAAAAATAAATAAATCTATTTGGTTAAAATTTAAAATTTCAATGCAGTTTTACTTAAATTTTAGGGAAAAACTAAGAAGTAGGTGTCTGTCTGACCACCCTAACCACAATAAAATGATAATTTTTTTAATAATATTTTATTATAATATTTTATATATAAGTAGAGGACTCATGTCCCGATGTGATGCATATTTTTTGGTAATTTTTTTCCAAGTCAATAATTAATTATAATTTTTTTATTACAAATTTTTAAAAATTAAAAAAACTGGTATGTCTAACCACCTTAAAACTTGGTCAAAACTTCATGAATTTTTATTTTTTTATAGTATGTGGAGCATAAAATGTGATGCATTTTTTGGATTCAAAAAATGTGATATCATTTGAAAACTATATATGTTTTTCAATCAGCCTATCAATTAGGACTTTAGTTGTAATTCAAATAGAAAATAAATAATAATTATTTATTAAATTCAAAGTAAAGTATAATTTATATTGAGTGGAAAGCTTAGAATCTTCTTTAAAAACCCTTTTCATTTTATCAATTTTGGGTTAAAAAAAATCGTCAGCTGCATACCTTGAAAAAACCCATCATATCACCACTTTTTGGCCCATCGTGATCCTACACATACCCAAGAGTTTCTTGGATCTGGGTGAAGCCACAATAGTGGTTTACAATTCAAATGAGGAAGGAAAACTCACAAAAAATGATCCCAAGGAAAAAAATGTGATTTTAGGGGTTCGAATGAAACCATAATAGGTTCGTTCAAACCAGGGTTCGAGCAAACCACTTTGAATCTTGGGCACCAAAAAAAAAAAAAACATTGGCAAGGGGTTCCAGCAAACCCCTAAGGCTTTGCTTGAACCCCTATGGGTTCGTATGAACCCCCCTTATCTCTCATCCCCCCAAAGACACAGAAAAGAACATAAATTTTGGCACATCGAAGCCTAGGTTGAGGATGAAAATGGAGGAATATTCATAAACCCAACTAGAATCAGGTAGTGCTCAGAACGAGCTATCCAACGAATATAATTTTAATATGTTTTGGTTTTATTATGTATTTTTTTTTTAGTTTTATTAAACATAGGTTTTTCATAAAAAAAGGTCTTTCTTCTGCATATGTGGAAAAATAGTAGATTATAAAAAAAATAAAAAAAATGAGTGCACTAGATGTTGAAGTCCTTGATCCAACCAAAAAAAAAAAGAAAATTTGATATATACAAAAAAAGTTACGCGTTATACGGCTGTGCTATCTCTGAATTGTAATTGGTTTCACTTTGAAACTTGATAAAAGAAAAAATATTCAATAAAAAATTATCTAACCAAATGGAAGCACTATATATCAGAGTCACAAATCTAAATTTGAAAGAATTAGAATTTTATCCTTCATGGAAAAAAGGTTATGCATTATACGGTGTGCATCACTTTTTAAAAATGATGTTTTCTAAAAAAAACTAGTTTTTGTGGGGGATGGAAAAAATAGTTCAATCTGATTCCAAAAATTTTGAATTTTTTTTTTAGAATCTACAGACAAAATGTGACGAGACTCTAGTTTACATCACCTTCAAATTCCTCATAGTTTAGCCATGATAGGTGCCCGAATGTGAAGATTTAGTTAAAAATAATAATTTTAGTGTCTAATTTGGCAAAAAATTGTAAACCACTATTGTGGGATCACTCATCTACTATCTAGATGTATCCTCATAAAGTAAATCAAATCTTACAATAATTTTTGCAGGAACCAACCCACTAGAAACAACAATCCCTAAAATTGTTTATAGGCACAAACATAAAGGAGACAACAATCCCTAAATTTATTTATAGGAACCAACCTAAAGGAGACACCAATCCCCAAATCTAAGCACCTACTCAAAATAAAATAGGTACCAACCTCAGAAAACACTGGAATAAGTACAAAGAAACTTATAGATAAATATTATTCATAAAGCTTATAAAATGATATTGCAATTCTACTTTGTAAATTTGATCATCTCTAATGATCAATTAGTTCTCCTTCACATAAAAATATTTTTCCTCTAAAACCAAGACATGAAATCCTCAAATAGATCACATAACCATGCAAAGTCACATAACTATTATGTTACTAACTCTATACACTCACACAATAATTTGAAATCAATTTTCTTAAATATTGATTTGGGGTAAAAGATTATATTTCAAAGTCAATATAGACCAAAAAATAGATCCATTGGTGAAGGACAAGTCCGCCTCTAAAAAATATTTTATATCATTACCTTTTTGGCTTGTGCAAAGAAAATTTTGAATCAAGAAATCATTGTTTCACATGTTAAAATCTAAGCCATAGATCTTCATTTTCAGGGGAAAATTGAGTGGTGTAAATTTAAATCATGATATGCCTACCTTTAGAATATTCTTCGACCAAAAGAAAGAAACCACTAAAAATTATTAGACACATATCACAATCATGCATCATCACAAGACTTTCTCTCCTTTATGTAGTCATGCACTAGTCATTGATGCATCATTGAAACTTCATCAACCTTGGAAACACGTCAATATTGTGAAAAAATTCAAATACTTCTCTCTCCTTTCTATGATCATGCGCTAGTGGTTGATGACTTGTACATGTGCCAACATATTGCATCACCAAAAACTCAACAAGGTTAACTTTGATACACTCTTGTGCATGTGTCAACATATTGCATCACCACAAACTCAACAAGGTTAACTTTGATACACTCTTGTGCATGTGTCAACATATTGTATCACTACAAACTCAATAGGGTCATGAATATGTTGTTGCGGTGACCATTGATTTAAGGATTACTACTTTGGGAACAACTGAGATGAACTTATAAGAACTATTCATGAGATTTCAATCAAAAGGAAAGATAGTAGAGCTAAGAGGGTTGAAGGAAAAGTACCCAAAAATTGTAATCTCTCATAAAATGTAGAAGATGCTTAAGAAGAGAGCTAATGGTTTTGTGGCTTAGTTATGTTCATTATAAGTAACTAAATCGAATGGTCTATCCCATCCATATTTATAAGCAATATTTGATCGTCACCTAATGGTCTTTGGAGATAAGCCTAAAGGACCTCCTCCTAAGAGGGATGATGATCATACAATACAATTAGTTCTAAGGAGCCAACCATCAACAACAAAGATACATTTGGATTTTGTGTCTCTTGTTTGAAGATTGTAATTAGCCATAATATCCCTATGCAAGAATATTACTAAAGCTTGATGAAAAAGGAAGAATCATATTGAACCAAAGTTAAGTTTTCAAACATGAACAAAGAATCTATGGACTAGAAAACTCATCTAGTGGAAGAATTTACCATTTGAAGATGCCACATGGGAGGATGATGAGTTCATTTGAAAAGAACCTAGACCTGATTAGCATTGAGGATAATGCTTCTTTGAAGTGAGGGGGCATGTTACACCCTTAATATTAGTGCATATTGAGTTATGAATAATCATCTTGTGGCTATCTTAGCTCCTAATTAAGTTATGTTATCATTAATATATTATTATCTAGTTAGTTAGGTCATCCTAGGGCTTATATAGGGTTATCTAAGTTGGCTTGGGTGATATCCTAGGCATAAATAGGTATATATAGGAGGTTGTGAGTTTGATTTGACCATCATGTGGAGAATTGAGTTCCTATTGAATAATATTGGAGGTATCCCCCTCAAAGTGGATGAGGAGGTTGCCCACTTGAAGTGGCATATTATTATAAAGTAATTTCAACATATTTCATATTATATTCTTCTTTTGCAATTTATTTCATTACAATGGGGCTTGTAAATCAGCAAGGCCTAGGGACTTAAGTCTTCAATTAACTCACCAGAAACCACCAAGAGCCAATCAATGAAGAGTTAGAGCATAAAGTGCATGACTAAGCAAATAACTTAGGGTTTAAGTGAAATAGGGCTAAAACCCTAGTAGAGCATGGAATGCTAACTATGATGTAGTCGAGAGAAGAAAAAGAACTATAACACTACGAAAAAACTCCACCAACCCATGAAAAACCATGAATGCACATGTGCAATCAATAGACACACCCAATGTAAAGCTTTCCCATTAATGACAAAAAAATTTCACAATAATTTTTACAATAGGTGGTGCCTTGGACAAGTGCATGTGGTGGAAACCTAGCAATAGGAACCATTCATATGTAGATGAATAATTATCTATATTGTCTACCTTTATCTATGGGCATCTATACTTACACTTACCATCTATTTGCACATGGTAATATAATTTTTCATCTAATTAATCTGTATAATCTATCCCACTCCCCCATCCATCTCATGGTGTTGAGAATTTGATGACTCAAATTTACTATCCCAATTCTTGAGCTTCATTTATTTATTTTGGAGAACATCTCATGGATCCTAATGAACTTTGAATAATCAAAATATTTTTACAGAGAGGATTTTTCTTGCTATCATCGCTTGTATATAGTGTTCATGTTGTATATAGTGTTGGTCTTATGTCATCCTCTATGCCCATCATTGTACATATATACTTATCGCTAGGTCAGATCCTTGTGTTTTATGTGTTTCAAAGAATCCCCTAGCAATCTCACACTTCAAAAAATTCTACTAGCTCCCTTTGGTATGAAATATCTTGATGTCTATTTTCATAAGAATCCTATGACTTGTCCATTAATATTTGATCTTTGCAGGATATATCATTCCTCACATGAGACCACATTGGTCCACCTTTTATCCTTATAGAAACTGGTACTTGAAATATATTCTTATGTTTTTGATTCTTTTGAATCTTTTTTTTATCTTTATTTGAGCTTCTTACTCCACCTTCTTGAGGTTTCCATGATCCATGATATCATGACATTCTTCAATTGGTCAAATAGGGGAAAATCTTAGCATTTTGTTTGTTGTGATTTCCTTGTTGCCTCGTGTTGTACCCACCAAGATTTGTTATGATATTGTGTTACATTGGACCATCATTTTATTCTTGTATTTTTCCAACAATTCCCTCACCAAATCCCTTTCTAACTTTGTAATATCTCGATTAAATTATTTTGTAAATACTAAATAAATTATCAAATCATGCATCTTTTAAATTGCAACAAGTGACACCACACTATGTTTAAATTATGAATAACTAGTGAGGAAATTATACTCATTGAATAAGCATGAAAATACATCAAATTTCTATTGATAATATCAGCCAACAATAATGCACAACTATTGTACAAACTCAAGAGAAACTATAAACTAGAAGCTACTACTGAAAACCCAAATCACACATCTAACTCTGAACTTCAAGATGTTGTTCTCGATAGAAAAATAAATTAAGAAATTATTTAATTTTTTTTTTTTAATAATGGAAACACTAATTTATAACCCAAATGCAATCAAACCCTTAGGTTTTCAAACTAAACCAAATAGTGAAATTGGGTACAATGAAACTTAACCTTTAAACTCCAAATTCATCACTAATCATTATTCCAATAGAAAAATCATTACTTGATACAAAGAAATCATGATTTAATCAATGTATTTCTATTCATAGCAGCAACAAGCAACACCCATAACCTTGTTGTAAATTATAATATTTAGACAAGCAAACAATATCAAAAAGTTCTAGAAAACAATTGTAGCTTCTATTACAAAATATCCAACACCTCATACATATTTTGGGATAGTAAATAGTACATAAATAAACTCCTATAATCTACTACAAAATTGACAACAATAGCAAAATAAAACAATACAAAAATTTGAGCACTCTAAACCACAATCTTGGCCATTGGCTTGACAAAATACCAACACAATGAAGCAAGCTTCAACACCAATGCAACTTATGTGTGAAGTTGCACCTGTAGACCCTCAAATCCACTATCCTCGAGTCAAAATATTCTTGTTTTTCTAGCCTCATGTATTATTCCTACAATGGTTTATCATCCTTTTCAGGGGAGTCAAAACCTATGTAAGAAGCAACATAGAATGAAACCCAAAATCAACAAACATGGAAATTAAAATACCAAATCCATCATCCAACCAACATGGGCACCTAAATCCCAATGCCCCATCCAAAGAAGTCTGCATGAGGAACTTCCAGCTCCTACTACTAAGTGTTTGAACAAAAATCAAATGCTCCTAAGAGAAATATTAAAATAAATCCCATTTCCAACACCACTTCTCAAGTCAAAAAATGAAATAATTTATCCTTCCCAAAAATCCATGCCAACTTGGTGAAATTAAGAAACTTGAAAAAATATTTAATATTTATCTTTAAATCCGGTTTGTCCCAATCAATTTCAAATATACTTTTTTTTTTGTTTATTAAAAAAAGGGACATGATAAGTCCTCCCTTCCAAAAATTTCTTTTCCTCAAGCAATTGCAACCATGGTGATCCAAATTCTGGAGAAATGTACCTGTGCTCTAAAATTTTGATGAAAGAGAACTCAATGTGCAATCTCTTACTCCATATTACCCAAGGTCCTACAATACTCCTTGCAATTTTTTCAATTAAAATCATCTTCCTTTCAACTCCTCTCCAAGGATAAAATGTACATTGTCACAAAGAGTGCTAGTCTAGAAACTTATGCAATCTTTATCAAAGGTATGAATCTTGAAGTTGTGGAGGCACTCCCTGGAAGAAAAATCATAAATTGCTTCAAAATTTACTACTGCTAGAAGGTTACATGTTGCAATTTTAGGATCTATTTTGGAGTAGTATTGGAACATAAGAGGATTAGAGAATGACATCACATAATAAAACACAAAACCCCACCAAAAATTGACTATTGATTTTGCAAACCACAAGCTCTTTTGATGGTAATCTATTAAATCCTTGAATCATCTAGCTAGCATACATTGATCACTCAATAAAATATTTAAAATATTAATAGAAAATAATCTTATTGCATCTTCTACTAAATCAAGTTATTTACTAATGTTCTTGAATGTATCCACCATGAAAAATTTCCCAAAAAAAACACTTTGTATGATAAATAGTGCCTAGGTTCTCTAGCAAGAAGTGCAGAATCAATAAGCAACTTGTACTTGAGACATATGTTGCAATTTATAATGCTATGAATCTGATTTTCTCTACTACCATGACTTCTATAACGACCATTGTATTTTATACCACATAAAATACACCCTTTTGGAAATTTTTTTCCATTCACATCTACACTGTTGAGATTCATAGCATGAAAATGCATAACCAAACACCCAAACATTACCTCAATTTGAGAGAAGTCTTTTTCAACCTCTTGGGTTAGTCCATAGAATCCAAAATGCAGTAGTAGAGTGACCATACATCAGCAATAATAATTCCATGGTACTCTAAGTACCCAAAAGATAAACAACAACTTATTCTATAGGAAGATGATGAACTCTTTGGAGTTATTCATTAGCTTATGTTTGACTTCCTTCACAAACCCATTTATAATATTAAAGATAAATGCATCATCAATGAAATGTAACATGAGGAAAATAATTTGACCTCTATGGAAGACTAGAGAATTCCAAGAAAAAATCATTCTGAAAAAGTCATCTATCACCATCCTTTGAAATACCCATTTATGTGACCCCTCACTCCCATAGTACCAAAATAAAAATGGTCTCCTTTCAAAGTGATCTATATCCAACAAAATTCTTTCATGAACCATATGATTTATGAATTCTTCCTATAGACACCTAAATTTGGACACTTACATTGGTCCAAATTTACCCCTTTTCGCCCAAACATCCTCTTATCTGTATTAATTAGGTAATATTGATATTATCTAATTAATATCCTTAAATTCCTCTAAATCCCTAAGGTATCTAGTTAAACAATTAAATACCTTAATATTTAATCCCCATTTTATCAAATGAATTAAATAAATATGAGATTTATTTAATTCCTCACATGTCACATCCTTTTCTTAATCTTAATCAACCCCCTAATCTCATCATTAGAGATGTGCACATGCCTAATCCTTGATTAGGATGTGTCACATCCTTCAACTTTTTAAAGTTGGCTTCTAATCCTTATTAACCACTAATTATCTTCTAATTACTGACTAGTTAAGCCTTATCAGTACCTTGGTCAACTCTCCCCATCCCCTAAGGAATTTTTAATTCCTTTTTGTCTTCCCCATGTGAACTTTTAATTCAATTTTATTCCTCCAAGGAATATTCTCTTCCCCATGCAAGTTCTAGAACCTTTGACTTGTCACATCACTGACATGTGCCAAAGTCTTCTAGAATCTTTGACTTCTCACATCAGTCACATGTGGGAAAGTACTTACCCTATCTTATCCAAGGTACTTCTCACCTCTCTTTTTGAACCTTGTCTTATCCACAAGATATCCCCAATCATTTTGAATTTAAAATTCACTTTTATTCTCCCTAAGCTTTCCTCTTTCCCATTTGATCATTGAGAGGTCACATCAATCACATGTCAAGGTAATTACAAGTACCTTCCCATCACATGTCACATTCCACCTCATATTTCCTTATCCAGCTTTCCCATGGTGGCAAGATCTCAACTATTCGTTTCCCTAGGGCTTCTTCCCATAAATTAAAGATTTTCTTTCATTCTCATTCATTATGCATTATTCACACTTCATCCAAGAACATGCTTTCATTCAACCTCTACTATCATCCTCCATTGTTACTCATCTTCAAGCTTTCATCCTATCCATTGTATTCATATTCTCAACTACCCACTTTTCTCATTGCATTCCTTATCAAACCCTCATCGTTTTGAATCCATTTGCATCAAGGGCCAACCAAAGGATCGATTCAAGACAAGGTATAATTAGCTTCTTTTTGTTATTTTTACTTTTTTTTGAATTCAACTAGGCTAATCATGAGGTGTTAAGTGTCATTTCCTTCATTTTTGCACTTTTCCTTGCATCATCTAGACTAAGGGGATTTCACCTGATCACACTTCCAAATCATAACTAATAGAAAATTTATCATCATACCTTGTGAATCTGTCTCTCAAAAATTTGAGATTTATTTTATCAAGTTCCTTTAATTCCCAGAATTGTATTGAGATCCCAGTTATACCCTTACCCATACCACCATATTCTATAGAAATAACATATGAACAATTTGAAATATTAAGTATTATAAACATGTGATAATTACGATATCAAATCCATTCAATGCTTCTTGTGATGCAACCTCTCGTATCCCTTGGGTACTTATGACTTGACCAAAGTAAGTGAAGTTGATGATTTGTAGTTCTTGAAGCTGATATCCACTTGTAATTATTTCCAAACTCTCCACAATATCTACCCAATTCCTAAGATATAGAATTCCTTCAACATAAATTAATTCAAAATGAAAAAAAAATATTTTCCTTCAACTGGTAATCTAATCCATGAGGAAAAATATTGATCTTTGTGTCCTTGTAAATTAATATCAATGAGTAGCTTGATGTCCAATAAAAATATGATGCAATATGGATGGTATGCTGAAATTTACTCTTCATAGAAGTTCCAAGGATCACACATTTGAAAAATCTCTTTTTCTAACTTCAATGTAATGGAAATAAAATATGAGGCTCACTAGAGAATATCATAGCAAACATACGCTTCCAAACTTGACAACTTGCTCCCCCATTGTCATCCATTAAAACACCATGCTCCTCTACTAAGGGATGTGATAAATTAGAAATGTAAAACTCAAAGAATGAATTCATTACCTTTATATTTTTCGCAAAAGCCTCAAAGGTTGCATCCCCATGCATGTCAAGAACATGGATGATGTAAGTCATTTCCACTCCTAAACTCATGTTATAGAAATAGTGATCAAGGCTTTGTTCACTCCAAACGATAAACAATATTCTTCCCTTCAGAATGTTATGAGTTTGTGGTATCTTATTCTTCTTGAATCCTCCATCTTGTGGGTAGCTTGAGATCCAAAACACCAAAGGATATTTAATCACAAAATTTTGAATATTCAAATGATACCAACCTTTTCTACCATTTCCATGATTCAATCATCTTGAGATGGTCACCTCCTAGCTATCACCTATAAATTTTTCTTTAATAGTGATACCTAGATTTCATGAATGTTCTATGAGTTGTGCACATTGACTCTTCACAAAGTGGCTAGTATACATTAAGAATTCCATGTGATACCAAATGCAATAGATAGATAAGTTAACAATGGTTCCCTTTTGAGTCTTAATCTTAAAAACATCACCTAGATCCCATATATATGAAGGTTGGTTGTTGCAATCAAGGTGAAAATGTTCACTGTGCTTCTCATGTGTGATTACCATTTTGAGGGAGCCATTCTCCATCCTCCTAGGACTATAATCTTCATCAAAATCCTTCTCTTTGTATCCTCCATGTACATAATCTGAAAGTGTATTAGAGTTCTCTTCATCATTATCTACTATATTGGATACATTAAAGTAGACATTACCATTGAGTGAATCCAAACTAGGATTCAATGCTATGATCTTGTATTGTTCTTTATGCACAACCTTTTCCTTTTCCATTGCATGCATATCCATAGAATCATCCTATAAAATTCTAAAATTCATCATGCATCAAGGTATTCACTACATCAAATTTCTCTATTGTGAACTCTTCTACCACCAACTTTTCCTCTTCAACTTTTTGTTTAAACTTATTAATTAGTCTTTGAAAAAACTCATCAAAAGAATTTACCTAAATATGGACTTGTGTATTCATACCTTGGTACCACCAATCAAGAGGAGCTCCTTCAAGATTAGGATTTCATATTAAATGGTAGCTTGCTCCTTCATGGAAATAAGGAATTAATAGTCTTGCATGTCAAATAGGCATGTTCTAACTACGATCCTATCCGACCCTTCAAAAGTTAGAGTTGAAGATTTTTTAACTTTTCTCCTAGAATCTCTTTCACCTGAGTTTGAATGTTGTATATGGCCCTTGATGGCCATCATAATTTTCATCTAACTAACAGGTATGTGCAGGATCATCATGGAAAAAATAGTCCCGTAAGTGGAAAAAATATATAAAAATTAGAGTTAGGCAACTTGATGTTAAAATTTGAATAAGTTATCTATATTTTTTCAAAAATATGTAACAGTATAATCTTTAGAAAATTTAATGTAGCTTCTAAACTACTAGGTTTTTTTTTTTTAAAAAATCTATTTGGTAAAAGTTTGAAATTTCAATGCAGTAGTACTTAAATTTCATGGAAAAAATAAGAAGTAGGTTTCTGTCTAACCACCATAACCACAATAAAATGATAATAGTTTTTTATAATATTTTAGGTATAAGTAGAGGTCTCATGTCCCGATGTGATGCATAAATTTTTGTAATTTTTTTTTAAGTAAATAATTAATTATGAATTTTTTATTACAACTTTTAAAAAATATAAAAACTTGTCTATATGACCACCTTAACTTGGTAAAAAATTCATGAAATTCAATTTTTTTTAATCCTATAGTATGCAAAGCATAAAATGTGACACATGTTTTAGATTCAAAAAATGTGATACCGTTTGAAAGCTATATATGTTTTTCAATTAGCCTATCAATCAGGAATTTAGTCATAATTCAAATAGAAAATGAATAATAATTATTTATTAAATTCAAAGTAAGACATAATTTATATTGGTGGAAATATGAGAATCTCGTTTAAAAACCCTTTTCGTTTCATCAATTTTGGGTAAAAAAAAGTCATCAACCACATACCCTACACATACCCATTATATTGCCACTTTTTGGCCCATCATAATCCTGCACATACACTGACATAATAAATCTATGAAATAACATTTCTAAATCCTTCATCTTGGTTAACATATGTTTCTTTGATGGTTGCTAGCTCTCTGGAAAAATATTCCATGGAATCAAGAATATTTTAACTCTTTCCTTTTTCAAGCTATGACCAAACCCTTAGGTTGGAAAGATCATAGCTCTGACACCATTGTAATATCTTGATTAAATTATTTTGCAAATACTAAATAAATTATCAAATCAACTATCTTTTTTAAATTGCAATAAGTGACACCAAACTATGTATAAATGATGAATAAATGTCGAGGAAAGTATATTCACTAAATAAGCATGAAAATACATCATTTTTCTACTGATAACATCAACCAACAACAATGCACAACTGTTTTACAAACTCAAGAGAAATTGCAAACTGGAAGCTACTGAGGAAAACCCAAATCACAAATCCAACTCCAAACTTCAAGTTGTTGTTTTGGAATGCACAATACATTAGGAAGTGCTTTGGAAAACAAATATATTTTCTATTAATAATGGAAGCACCAATTTATAACCCAAATGCAAGCAAACCCTCATATTTTCAAACTACACTAAGTAGTGAAATCAGGGACAATGAAACTCAAGCTTTAAACTCCAAATTCATTATTAATCATTGTGCCAATAGAAAAACCATCACTTGATACAAAATTTATACATGATTTAAAAAATGTATTTATGTTCATAGCAATAGAAAGAAACACCCATAACCTTGCTGCAAATTACAATATATATCCAAAACTTTTACAAAACAACTATAGCTTCTATTACAAAATCTCCAACACCTCATACAAGGTCTAGGATAGAAAATATTACATAAATAATATAATCTACTAAAAATTTGATAGCAATAGAAAACTTAAACAACACCAAAATTTGAGCACTCTAAACCACTATTCCTACCATCTTCTTGACCAAAAACCAACACAATGAAGTAACCTTCAACACCAATGAAAATTGTGTTTGAAGTTGCATCTATAGACCCTCAAAGCCACTATCCTTGAACCCAAATATCCTTGGTTTTCCAACATAAAATATTATTCACACAATTGTTTATCAACCTTTGTAGGAGAGCCAAAACATGTTCAAGAAGTAGCATAGAATGAAATTCGAAATCAACAAACATGGCAATGAAAATACCAAAACTATCAGCCAACCAATATGGGCACCGAAATATCAATGCCTAGCTAAATAGGTCTACATGAATAAATTGTAACTCCCACCACTAAGTGTTCAGAAAAAATAAAATGCTCCCAAGAGAAATAATATCATAAAGCCCATTTCTAGCACCACTTCTCAAGCCAAAAAAAGCAATAATTTGTCCTTCCCAAAAATCCACGCCAAATTTGGGAAATTAAAAACCTTGCAACCATATTTAATATTTATCTTTAAATCTAGTTTGTCCCAATCAATTTGGAATATAAATTTTTTTGGTTTATTCATAAATCTTGAATTACTATATTTGGATAATTGGCTTACCAAAATAGTAATTTACTATTTTTAGAGAATTCAAAAAAGGGACATGAGAGAATTTGTGAGGTAGTGGACTAACATCTTTGTTTCTTGAGTCAGTCTTTTGCATTTGATACAAAGTAACCATGGCTCCTTGTAGCCTTGTGTATATTATGCCATGCTAAATCAAATTAAGTGCTCACTACATGGTAGTCTATTATATAACAATAAATTTATCAAGTTTTTTTCTTATGCCATCACCCACCATACTTATAGATCTCCCTTTCCTAATATCAATTTTGGGAATGTGAAAATGTGTCCCTCTTTCATCCTCACCTATTAAGTAAATGGTCTTTCATTGCTTGATGCACTATGGTTTTCCTATGATTTTTCCTCATCTTTTATCATTTTAATAATAATTTAGATTGCATTAAGTTGTTTACATTTTTTTATTCTAAGCATATTTTATCATTCTCATTATAATTTAGATTACATTAAGTTGTTTATATTTTTTAATTCTAAGAATATTTTATCATTTTCATCATCATTTATATTGTATTAAGTTTATAATTTGTTATTCTAAGTATATTTTATAATTTTCATCATAATTTACATTGCATTTAGTTGTTTAGGATTTGTAATTCTAAGCATATTTTATCATTTTCGTCATCATTTAGATTTCCTTAAGTTGTTTAGAATTTTTTATTCTAAGCCTCTTTTATCATTTTCATCATCATTTAGATTGCATTACGTTCTTTAGAATTTTTTATTATGAGTATATTTTATCATTTTTGTCATCATTTAGATTGCATTAGGTTGTTTAGAAGTTGTTATTCTAAGAATATTTTATCATTTTCATTATCATTTAGGTTGCATTATGTTGTTTAGGATGTGTTATTCTGAACAATATAATCATTTATGCCCATCTTGTAGTATTAAATTCCTCATTAGGTTTATCAATTAGATTTATTTACATCACATACTATCTATTTACATTAATCACACATCCACCATACATCCATAAATAAAACTCATTCATTATCATTACATGCCAAAATTATGTATAGTAAACCATCACAACATCATTAGGACTCATATAGATATATGCACATGCACCCTACATCACACATGCTAGTCTATATCATATCATCATAGCATCATATCTAAAACATCATCAAGGAATCCAATCAAGATACATATAATCACATCACATAAAATCACATATATCATATGTCAATAACATAATCAATATGCATCATCATCAAATAAATCAATGTCCATCCATACATCACATCAAAGTCGATAATAAATCAATGCCCATTCATACATCACATAGAGGTCAATAGTAAATCAATTTCCATCATAATAAATACATCACACATATATATAAATAGTCCATGTCTATTAGTAATCAATGTCACAAATAAATACATAATCCTACTACCACCTATACTTGTGGCTCATCATAAATATCAAAAAACCTTGTATCAACAAAAGCTTCCAGCTCATCCCTCGTCTTGCCAACCCACTACTCCCTACATCTGAGTGTGTGGGGGATGGTGGCACTCCTCAAGATGTCTTTGGCCCTATCCATTCTCCTCTAACCCCCTTTTTTTCCCCATGCATCCACTCATACAAGATCCTGACTGTAGTGATTAACACCCACTCATCCTTGAGTTCTCTACCTCAAAAAATCTTGGCCCCTTTCCCCTACTAGGTCAAACCCAAAGTATAAATATCTATAATACTAAGCCTCCCTACTCACACAAGAAAAATAATATGCTAGATCTACCATCTTAGAACCTCCACCCTATGCCTTGGTAGTGTCCATCCCATATCAGTACCTATCTCTATTTCCTTGTCGTCTATCCATCTCCAGGTCCTAGACATCCTGAGCTAATTAGAGGATGTCCCTCTCAAAGGTCACTACTTGCACATCCCCCTATGGTTTTCTCACTTATTCATAGATTCCATGCTACTCCATCTATAGGTTTTCTTGCTTGGTTTTAAAGAAGTCTAGTAACATGGGCCTACTAGAGTTAACCTTGTAATGTTCACACCCTAATATCCACCATAGACAATTGAGCCTCCAGGTCCTCTCCCTCACCTCCACTCTATCTATCTAGTGTCAAATCCTCTAGTAGATTCATTAGTGATGATCTATCTAACTCCACATTGACATCCACATATGGATACCATCCCTCTACTCATCTCCATCTCCCCTCTCCTCTCCTTTTCTCAAAGAAATCACCTCCTCTTTAACTATCTCCTCAATCACGGTGTCCTCTCCCTCATTTTGTTTTTTGTAGCTAATCCTCTGTTGTCGGCTCCTCCTAACCTCCTTCACCACCACATCCATCCTCCCCATTTCTAATGATCCTTGTACTAGCACCATAGGGTCAAGCATGTGTCTTTCCCACCATGATTTTTACCTCATCATGGTCTAAGGGTCATCAATGCGCCCATCCATATCCTAGATGGTCTTCTCTACTCTGTCATGAATGCATAGTTACTTGAGTGGATATTTGTGGAACCTACTCTCCTATCCCCCTCAACACCTAAGTGAACCTATGGGGTCACTCAAGTATTTCCTAGACCACTCTAAACTACCATGTGACATGATCACGGTGATATCTATCAATAAATAGGGGTATCTACCTATGATATAGCATGGACTAAACATATATCAAGCCATATCCCAATCCTTTGCCCAAACATCATGATCACAATATGGCCTCCATTCCACCTCCCCCTCCTCTAGTTTATCCATGAGTCACCTCTAATACGCCATACTGCGTACATCTTGATACAATACTCCCACTTTCAAGATAAATATGATATATTGTGTTTTCATTGAAATCCATGGAGGTTTGAGTTATCCTTTTAACTATATAACTGTTTCTTTGAATTTTATGTTTTATTTGTTTTTGTTGTTTTAGTCATTCACTTTGAACACAATTTTCATTGCAAACATTATTAAGCAATCTTATTAGGTTGTTTAATCAAATAATAATTTTATTTAATTTTCCATACATGTAAATTACCACATTTAATTAGATATTTGTCAAATTTATTTAAATAATTCATTATTTTTTTCCAAAATCCAAATAAATCACAAATAGTGTATACATTACATCATCTAATAAAAATATATATGTCAATCAAAACAATCATATTTATACCACTATATGCATATACAACCAATATAGCCATTCAAGAAAAATGTGGTGTGTCATGATAACACAATATTAAGTAATAATCTCATTAACCTACAAGCCCATTACTAATAAATCCCTTAAGGTTTAGTGGTAGTTGTTGGAATGAGATGGTAGATCATGTGTAGCTTTTTGAACCATTTTGTACCTATAGGTCTCTAATCTCACCTCTAACCTCCACTACCTCCAATTATGCCTCTATGTATTGCTACTAAAGATGATCTATCTTAGTTAACAACCACTCTACCTCTTCCTATAGGACCAACACATGAGAATGGTTGACTATAGATCCTTGTCCTTGTTCACACATAGGATTGCACCTGCATGCAAAGCTGACAAGCTCAAAAATCATGTGTAACATGGAAACACCTTCGAGCCTATGGGCTGCACATAATGAAGATGAATCTCTAGATTATGGATAGGTTCCCCTTTGATTTTCCTATGAAACTAATGACTTATGCAATAAAAGGGATAGAAGGATTAAAATGAATGGTAAAAACTGAAACTAGTAATATGGTGATGCACTTAAATGATAATGAATATGCAACAAGATTCACAAGTACTCTTTAATATATTCACTTACACAACTTAATTTGAATAGCTAAATCACATAAGTATTTCATAAATATGCTTTGAGAAATCAATATCTTTTATGAAGGAAAAACTAAGTTTTCACAACTTGAAAGAAAGGATTAAATAGTTGCACAACCTATGACCTATGATATTAAACTAGCTTGTGTACATACACCTATGAATGAGGCAAAAACTAAAGGTTTTTAGATTTAAATACAATAATTTTCTTTCAAAATCAACCATAAGATATAACACCTAAAATTTGAGAAGGTAAACACTTGATTTTTACTGAAAAATAGAAGGAATCTCTGAAATATGATGAAATATGTTGAAAATAACCTACTACTATATCAACTGTAAATCGAGCTACAAAACCATTTTTCTCTCTGCATTGCACAAGAGAGAAAAAAGGTAAGAACTAAGGAAAAGAGACTAAGTCTTTTCCTCTATATACAAAATGAGTCTTGAATTATCAAGAGGTGGTACTATAGTCTAACTGCACTCTGAAAATATCCCTCCAAGTTGATTTACGAGCAAAGTTAAAATTCCCCAAAAAGATGGCTCTAAACTGATGTAAATTGAATTATTAGGTGGTCAAACTCAACCTACATGATGGTCAACCCCAAAGGATCCTAAAAACACTCAAGTTTGACTAAAAGTCAAAGAAAAATCACTCTGAATATCCCTAAATGCATGTGAAAAGCTTCAGTTTCACTTCTCTTTTGATTTTCAATGGTTCACTCTCTATTTTGACTCAAATTAAAAATGGAACTTTATTTTTACTCCTCAACGCATGAATCTTGCATGACTTGAGCAAGGGTAAACAATTTAACCAAATATTAAAGGCAATACAAATATTAGGGTAATTTATAAATCATTACCTCTAGTATCTGTTTACATATTTATACTTGCTCAATTTATGCAATAATATAAAGAGGATATTTAATACATAAGGAAAATGCTCTTAAGTATTAAATATAATGAATTTTTTATAACCTAAAGTGATAAAAATCACTTGTGAAAGAAAGCTAATATTTTATGGAAAAAACCCTAAAAGACTTTTTAGCCCTAGCTGCGGGCTCATTTTTGCATTTCTCATTTTGTTGCCACCATGGTTGGAACCTCTATGAGCTAGGTTTTTGAAACTTTCCTCTAGGGATTTGTCTTCAATCATGCCAATGTTATGCTCCTTCACATGCTAAGTAAGATATTCCTCCTTTGTTTAATGCAAAAATAAAGATGTTTTATATCTAGAAAATAAGTGATTTGCTGCTCTCCTAGATGAACTATATTTTCCTTTTGCATTATCAATCTATCTTTTTGAAGGGGTTGTCATGGCCTTATTTAACTATTTGAGGGTTTCTCTATTTCTTTGAGCTTCAAAAATTGCTAGGGTTTCTTTCATCTAGAGGTTGCATTTGGAATTTATATGCAAAACACATTAAGGTCAAGCTTGGTAAGCCTTTACTTTGTGCAAAAAAAGCTCTCATTTCATTATCTGTGAACAAATATGTTGTCTCGAGCTCTATTTTTGTAGAATATGATGAGATTTTTTTATTTTTTTGTGTTTAATTTTTATTTTTCTCAGTCTCGAGCCTCCATCTAAGTAGAAAATATATGAAAATGCTTTGATTCTTCTATGTATTTTTATTCTCAATGCTTTGACTCCTTGTGCAAGAAATGGTGAGGAAGTCTTGCAGGTTTATATCCATTTTGCAAATAGGCCTTGGTTTCAATATTTTGTACCATTGTTTCTTCAAATATAGCTATGATTAGCACCCTTGATCTCATAAAAGATTCTTTAATGAAAGTCCTTTCGATCAAAGTTTTCTTCTAAAATTTTGCTCCGGACTGGTGAAAAAATATCACAAGCTACAAACTGGTTTGTGAAACATTTCTTAGGGTTTTTTGCCTTCTTGTTTCCTGATTTTTGTCCAAAAATATTAAGAACCTAGATCATAATTTTCAATATATGATGAAATCTCGACTGCTCCAACTGAAAATCCCTCACTTTTCCATCAATTCAATCTTCAGCTCTGCATTGCACAAGGTTTGGTCCTTTAGTCTCTTTCCTATCAAGAACTCAAGCAATGCAATGTCATGGTTGTAGAAATCTCCTTTATGACCACTCTCAATGTGAATGACCTTCAATTTATCACTATCTTTCACCATCATTCCACTGGATGCCTCTTTGGAGTTTACATAGTCACTCGAGCATGCCTTTGTGTTTATAACCTTGGAATATTATCATTATGCAAGGATCTTATTATTTCTACATAAAAGTTTGTTGCTCCTTGCCAAAATAACCTACTATTGTCTTTAATATTCTCAAAATAAGGGATCCACCTATGCATTATGTGTTTCCCCTACTATCATAAAGTTTGTAATTACTAATACTATGGTCTATTTGATAATATTCAAGAAAATGCAAGTTCATGCCTTGTTATTCACAAAGACTGTTACTCTTCCTTTGTGCATTATCTTTTAATTACTGCTGTCATTTCATGAACTATTCAACACAAGTGGAAAGTGCTATTGTTGAGTTTGATCTGCCACCTGTGATAGGGCACTATGACTTCATGTTGTCATCCTCAACCATAGACTTGATACATTGGCATGCTTTAGGCTACATATTATACTTTATAAGGTGATTAAATAATGAGTTTCCCTCTCTGTAGGTGGAAGCTTATCCTTTGCATTGTATGCTACTCCTACATTGTGTATGGTAAACTTGCATTGTATTAGAATATATCTCATCAACTACAATTTGAGTACTTTGATATGACTATCTTTTATCCTTTGAGAGACCCCTTCAACATGTTCATGGCTGCCTCTACTATAGACAATGACTATCCCTATATGTGGCTATGCTTGCAATGAATGTTGTGACTTGAAATCACTATCATTGATGAAAAAACACCTCATATCCCTTTTAAAAACTAAGAGGGCAACATGTTGGGCTCAACCCTTGTGGGAACTCATTTTCCTCCACATGTGATATTGAACAATGTAATCTAGAAATGAAACATGTACCTCTACCTGCATAGTGAACAAACATGTTAGCAAAAATAATGAAGCCAAAAGATTACAATGATGCTTTGAATTTTTTCCTCCTTGATATTTTTGAAGTACATGCACACTGATTTAATGCTTCATGAGAATAGCCTATATGTCTGTTGATATATGCATATGAAGAGAACCTGTATCCTAAGCTCTAACACGATCTCTTTCATCTCTTGCAAGTATTTCTGGAGCAACTAATAAAGGGAACTGGAGCTGAAGATAGATTTGACCAACCTTAGGATTCATCATTCAGGCAATGAGAGATCCATTTTATGTTCACGTTATTTTATTTCAACAAATGTATAGTCTATTTTTTATTGCATTTAATCAGTCACTCCCACGACTTATGTGAGGCACCATACTTTTGTAAAATGAATATAAACAATAATTTATGCAAATCTTGTGCAATCTTTTCTGTTGTAAGCACTTGCATAGTAAATATAAATCCATTTTATAATATTTCTTTGTATGTTAACGAAAACTTAGTAGAATCAAATGTGTACCTTTCATTTTTTTTATTTATGATTATTGTTGTCTCATCTCTACCTAATTGAGCTGAAAGAAAAATTAGGTAATAGTCCTACTCTCACCTCCTCAAGATTGACCATCACTTGATCCCTTTTTTTACACTCTCATGATATGCATATCTCAGTTGTGCCATAGGCTTGAATATCTCCATGGGTCAACTTGTAGTCTTTTGTAGCTTATAGTTGGTGCACACTAACTACTAAAGTTGTACATCGAGCACTATCTCTACTATGAATCAACTTACAAAGTCAATCCATGCCTATATATTAATGGGAAATAAAATATATATATATAAAATGAAATATCACATCACATATAAATGAGAAAAATATGACATCTAGTGTTCCTCTTAATTAAAACATAAATAAAAATCATCTCACCTAGATCACCAACATGCTAGTGGGGAAATAGAGGTGTAGAAACTATAGTTACATCTTGGGTCATCCATGGTACTAGGGGAATTATAACAAAAACTCTCCTAATATCTTTGCACTCAAGGATGATCAATCCATCAGCTACATTTGGTAGTTCTCATGCTATACAAGGTCGAGACATAGGCCTCCCCTCGGCAACACCACTAGTCTCCTCTTGATACCCTTTGATTCCTCCTTTCATTGGTGTTAGATTATCCTCCTCATTACCACCACCATCCTCATCATCATCTACCTCCTCCTCAGATTCGTCACCCTAATGAGTCATGGCCTTGGGTCATCAATGGGATGGTCTAGAGGAAGCACATGAGTGGGACAAGTGGCACTCCACCATATCACATATGCAATACTAACTCCCACATCATCCAATCTAGGCATGGTGATTGTGTGTCATTCCTTGTCATCAGAGTAACTCAATGCAATGTCTATGATGGTCAGTCAAGGCATGTCTTCAAGTTTGGTGGTGCTGTAAGGTGATCATATGTATGGGTGATCCCACAATACTGGTTTACAATTTTTGGCCAAACTGGACATTGAATTGATTTTTTCTAAATAAATCTTCACTTTTAGGTACCTATAGTAGCTAAACTGTGAGGAATTTGAAAATGATGCAAACTAGTGATTTATCAAATTTTCTCTATAGATTCTAAATATATTTTTTTCAATTTTTTTTGAATCATATTGTACTTCTTTTTCCATCTCCTTTGAAAACTAGTTTTTTTAGTAAACACCATTTTTAAGGAGTGATGCTCACTGTATAACACATAACTTTTTTTCCATGAAGGATAAAATTATAATTTTTTCGAATTTAGATTTGTAACTATGATATCTAGTGCTTCCAATTGGTTTCATAGTGTTTTATTGAATATTTTTTCATTAATCAAATTTTGAAGTCAAACCAATTACAATTTAGACATAGGCAGCCTGTATAACACAACCTTTTTTGTATGTATCAAAATTCAATTATATTTTTTTGTTGGATCAAGGACTTCAATATCTGGTGCACTCATATTTTTCAAATTTTTTTGATAATCTTCTATTTTTCCAAATGTAGAATAGAGAGTTTGATTCTCAGTGAAAAACTTACATTCACGAGAAATAAAAATAAATATAATAATAAAATTAAATTTATTTAAAATTATACTTTTTGGGAAGCTTATAATAAGGACTGCATACTTGTAAAATGTAAATTTTAAATGAATTCATTTGATCCCCCGAAAGGTAAATCAAAAGTGGTTTTTTATCAACATTTTTATAGGTGTAAAGGAGATTCCATTATAGATATGGTTTAAAACTAATGGGGTTCTATCCAAGGGGGTTTGATCTAAGGTAGTTTGATCAAACCCTCTTCAATTGGAATGCTTTAAATGGACCTTTTTAAGGCTTAAATAATTATATTTTAGAAAATATCTGATTTTAGCAAAAATCATAATCTTCCAGAAATTGTAAACTAGATTTGTGGGATCACCTGTATGTTAAATGGGTAATAGAGGCTTCTTACACACAACCAAATTTTTGAGTCACTCAATCATACTAGAATGACATCATGATGTACTCATGGTGACTGATAATGATTCAATCCCACTACATCCTCACGAACTATTAAGGCTAATGAAACTAGGAATATAGTATCATATATAGTCTCCACACTACATCTACATCATCTAGTCTATGAAACACTACCTACCAGTACAATAAATGAAAAAAATGTCATGGTATCCTCAAGGGGTAGGCATTTACTTAGGGGAAGGTTCATATCAGCTCAATTGGGAATCATGTGGATTGCATGCATGTAATATTCTCAAATTCATGTACCTAGAAAAAGGTACAACACAAAGATCTATGCCTCATAATGCATGTAATGACCTAAGTAATGGTAGAGGTGGTCCAACATACTTTGTTCCTAGGTTAAGGTAGAGCACTAAACCTCAATCACGAGGATGGTATGTACAACGCCCTCATAGTGGTGTGTGCCTTACCCATTGGGTGTTACCACAAGTGCAATATTCATAATCAAACTAAGATGGATAATGGGGATAACTACATTAACTAGTTGTGACCACCATAGTTATATATTCTCAATATTGTCCTCAAGAATAACATGAACAACATAATACATCTACTTGAATAGGATGTTTTCTAGTGTCCTATGCTCCTCTAAACATACAATCTCACCCTGTACAAGAAATCATAACATCCTACATCCCAACTTTCTATGATCACCATCAACATCAAGTCATGACACCTCATGGTAGATATGGTGTACACCCATATAAATTATGCATCCCTCAATTGTCTCACCTCTACTAGTGATAGTGTCTATGTGTGGTCATGCAAGAGCATGTACATATTGTTGCATACATGCTCTCACATCTTTGGTGGAACCTAGAAATTCATCAAATGAATGTTCATTAGTTCTCCCTCAGCATTAAATTGATATATAAAAAAAAATGTTTAAACTAAAAAACTTTGGAATCTAATGTTATTTAGATAGGGGCACCTAGATGTGACATTAGCTCCCCAAGAGAACATGATAACCCAACCTAGATCCAAGCATCCAAACTAGAAACTGAGACCTAGTTTAGACACCGAAACCCCAAATTTGTAAATTTAATTTTAAATATTAAAAATAAACCTACAACTACAAGGAAAGTGAAGCTAAAAATTACCTTTTGTGCTTGCACACCCTACAAAATGTTGTCTCTCAAGGTTTGTAGTCTGGTCTTGTGATATACTCATTGTCATGGCATCATTGGTCTTAGAGCTATTCGAACCCTCTCAAAAATAATTTGAAATTCAAAATTCAAAAATGAGTAGTAAATAGGTAAAAATGTTTTACTATTTATAATAAAATCTAAGAATGAAACATGTTATACCTTTCTCTTCTCTTCAAACCACTATTCTTTCAAACATTCACAACTTTGGCTTACAAAGTTCATTTTTTGCATTGTTGGATGTGTTGGAATCCTAGTCCTACCCTCGTTCTTCTCAAATGTTTTTTTTAGGTGATTTTTTGATAAGTTATCCTATCATAGAAATTTTCATCAAAATTGTAAAATTTTGAAGTGGAAATATTTCAACCTATTTCTACATCCACAAAGCAATTAGAAATACAGGGGAATATATCTAACCTAGAATTTCATTATCCTTAGAATATTTTGGACTAATGTATTTGTTTTTTTCTACAAAGTGATTTTGGATTTCTAATTAGTTGGTTTTATACTATGTAGCTCCTAACACTATGGTTTTACAAGTTAAGGTGTTGCAAGAAGGTATTCCTAGTGCAACTATTGAGGATTCCTTTTCTGGCATACAAAAGTCCAAGTTGTTGTTAGATTCTTTTAAAGATTATTCTACTAGTTTGGAAGAGAAATTGGAAAAAGAAATGAGAAAGAAGGTCAATGATAAGAGATTGAATGATATCTCTAATAAATGCAGTGTTGCACATGGAAAGTTACAAGGAAACTTGAAGGAATTCCAAAAATATCTAGAAGAAGCTAAATTTTTATTTCAGTTTTACTTAAAATCATGGCCTAACTCTAGAAGGAGCACAAACGACCAAAAGGACTCAATAGAGTCACAATTTGCTCAAGCCTCTGGTACATATGATCTAGAAAAGGACGTAGATGGTGTGACAATGAAAATAATAGAGAATCTATATGGATAGTTCTTCCTACTACAAGAGAAAAAATAAAAGATCATTATGTAGTATAGGTAGCTTAGAGATTTGGTAAGTGTAAAACTTACATCTTTGACTAGAGTGTTCAAAAGTGTAGATAAGATGGAACCAAATAATCTCATGCCCAGTACCCTATATGAAGGAGAATAACTCCTTATTTAGTTTGAGAGTTAGTGCATTATACTTTCCTTCACAAAGAAAGTTTGAGAGATAGTGAGGAAGGATTGGGAGGCACTCCTTGCCAAACTAAAGGTGTCTAACAAGGGTATTTTGTCCTTTTCTAGTTGAAGATGTACATTTATATTTTTTTATGAAGTTCCTAATTTCTATGTACATATGTGGAAGTAGTGGATAAGTGTTACAGTATGTTTTTGGTTCTTTTTTGATGGATAACATTATAACGGGGAGTTACTCTCATGTGCATATACTTATAGCAGTTAAGTGGGGGAATAGTTTGAATAGTCTCAGATTGTGAGTCCTTCACCCTTGATGTCAAAGGGGAGATTAGTTTTGGAGAATTTTAAGTAGTTTTGAAGAGGAAGAGTGTGTTTCCATCAATGACAAAGGGGGAGATTGTTGAAGACTTGGGTTGTTGGTAACATGAGCATGGTGTTGTATAGATTATGTTGATGTATGGTGTGGGGAGATAGTTGAAGATTGATGAGCATGATAGTGTATGGTGTTTTCATTGATTTCAACCCATTATAGAGATACAATAGTGTTGGTATGGATAAAACCAATTTTTTTTATAGATTTCCCTATGTCTTGGTGTACAAGATTTAGTGTTCAGTGAACTAGTTTTGTGGTTCACATTGCTTTTCTATGAATATTTTGGTCATGTGGTTTTGAGGTATTATTGGTGCATTTCAAAGGTGTCTATATCCAAATATTCAATCTTGTATTTATTCCACAGTTTAAGATAATTTGATAGAGTATCAACTCTAGAAATGATAGAGTTATAGTTACAAAGTGTATGTTGGAATGCTCTGTATTCATTGTAGATGAATATTAGGCTATGTGGTTTTCAATAAGTGTTTATATAGGTGTCAAAAGTATGTGTTCTCTAAGTGTAAAGTATTTTTGTAGTTCGTGTGTCAATTTGTGAGTGAGCAGTTGGTTCATTTTGTTGTTACTTCATCAATTTTGTTATATGGCACTGACCTAAGGGTTTTTGGGTCATGTGAATTTGAAGTATGTAAGGAGTGGATTTATTTCAATGATTATAGGTCATGTAAACCTATTTTTATTGTGTACATTCCTTGTTTCTTTTTGCAATGTGTATGTGTTGGTTTTCTGGGCTGAGAGGTTATGAGGATACCCAATACATCTATTTAGGTTGATCTAATTGATGTTTTGGTTGGTTGTAGTATATATAAAATTTTAATTCATTTTGTGAAGTATGAGTTTGAATATAAGATGATTTTGGATGAGTTTCGAGTGTGTGTGCGAGATTTGATGTAGTGTGAAGTGGAAAAGGTGGAGTTCTGAAGTATGAAGTGTGTTAAAAGTCAATTTTCTAGGCTTAATTGGAACTGTATCTTTGGCATGTTGCAGATGCAATATTAGTAATTTATTTTGGAATTGATCCACCACTTTCTTCTATATCTTTCTATACTAGGCATTGAGCCATCAATAGTGAGCCATTCTCTTTTTGGACAGTGAATCCACCATTTTGTATCAAACATTAACCTATTATAATATATTGTGACCTAATCCTCACAATGATTTTTTATTTTTAAGGGTTTTCCATGTAAATATTGTGTTCTTGTGTTCTTTGATGTGATGCATACTTTATATGTTCATTTCATTTTCTACACATTCAATATGATGCTTTGGATGAATGCTTAAGTTGATAAAGTGAATGAATTTCAATGAATACTTATTCACCCCCTCTCAGTATTCTAGGTGTTCAACACAATGACCTATTGGAACCATTGGGATAATATGGAGATATTGACCATTGGTACATTGAGATTATCATCCTTTGTGAAATAAAACAATGAATTGACCATTATATTATCATGATATTGGAAGGCACGAAAGGAACCTTTTGATGTTATGGGTCAACCTCTAACTAAGACACTACTTAGTCAATAGTGCAAGAAGAATTTATTGTTATATTCTTAATAGCTTAGGAGTGTGCATGTAGACAATGTGGCAAAGAATACATAATATATTTTTAAACTTTTCTTAGTGTAGATGGGGACATGGAAGGGACCATTAGTTATTGACATAGACATTTTATCCAATAATGCAACAAATATTCATTACAAAACTAAAAAGGTCTTAGAGAGAGTGTTATAATTCCATGAGGCTAATAATTTTTAACATTCTTTATGTGGCCCATGATATCAAGAAAAATATTGAATGGTGTAGAAAATATGAAAGGATTATACAATGGTCCACAAATAATAATAGCACATGTGAATAGTAAAACATCTATGAATCTCATGTAGGTAGACTATATTTATGTATAAATACACAATGATAATAAATATGATACTAAATCATCATGAGCATAATTGATATATCAAACATTTCATATGTTATAATGAATAAAGAAACTCAAGAGAAAATTCTAACTGAGGTCTAGAATAAACATAAAACACACTTGGAATAAACTAGGATGTGAGCATCATGAATTATGACTTAGAGTTGAGTGATTTTAGTAAAAAACATGTCATGAAAGGAAAAAATAAAGCATTAATAAAATGAAAGCACAAAACTAGGCCTTTGAAAGATATTGTCATGTTAGTTATCATTTATGACATTCATGGACTCAAAGCATCCAATAATGGAATGAAGAGGAGTTTTTGGATTTACAAGAATAAGAAAATGCACAATAGTACCATGTGGCCTTGATAGCATCATGAACCTTGGTTCTCTATTATATTGAATGCAAAGAGTCAATGGGACTATTGAATGGTAGCATGGCTACCCTAGATACTGAAACAACAAAAAACATAAGAATACATGGATTAACAAAATAATCATTAACTTAGGATCTACAACATTGAAAATGGTCACCCTTGATAATTTCACACTATATTTTATCCCCCTAAATTATTGAGTATAATTAAGCATTTAATTTCCCAAATTATGCATTTTATAGCTTATTTTTACCATTTTTTGAGAAATCACAAGCATTGAAAAAATGCATTAATTTAATGTTTTTCCTCTGACACCCTAAGTAAAGGAAAATAGGGTCAGGACTGGGATGCCCTTGGGCGTCCCAATGCCCCTATTTTTCTAGGACCCAATTTTGAATATGTTGGTGTCAACATTTTAACATTCAAAATTCAAATTGCAAATGCTGACTATTGGAATGCAAATTATGAGAAATTGAATAAATTCCTACAAATACCTAGTAATTGCATCATTTGAAATCTAACAAGAAGAGAGAGGTGATAATTATTGTCAAGATGACTATCAAGCAAGTCAAGAGTAGCATTTCAAAGCTTTATTGAAAAAATTTAAGATCCTAACATAATGTAAAATCCTATGTGAGTTTATGCATGTTTATGTTATCATTGTTTGTGAAGGCTAACTCTTGTTGTAGGTTTCCAAGAAATTCAAGTGAATCAAGCAAGAAAGATCCAAGACCTTGAGGTGATTTTTATGACCTTAGTACTTCAAGGAAGCCATTTAAGCATTTTGAGTTACAACACTTTGTTATTTCATCATTCCTTCTTATTGATTATCCATTTATCATTGGCATTACCATTTTGGAAGTAGAAACACTAACTTAGGGTTTGACTAAGGAAAGCTCCTAAATGACACAAAATTTCCTCTCTTTTTTAATGTGCATATTTTAGATTTGAAGAGGATTGAAGGATTTTTGAAGAGAATTTATCCATTATTTCATTCAAAAACCTACATCTTGTTAACTCATAGAAACTCTCCTACAAAATTATCCAAAAGTGTCCTAATAAGTTCACAAATAGAAATGAGAAACTCATATTTTCCATCAAAGCACTTGAAAAGAAGAGAAAGAAAACCCTACATGGAATTGGATGCCCTTGGGTTACTCTGTTCTCCTAAAGTTGTTGGTGTCAAAATTTATAGATAGGCACACATTCCTCTTCCCTTCCTATATCTGCATGCAATTCTTTGTTTCAATCTATAAATTGTTAGAATCTTACATTTTTTATATTAGGTCATATAGTCTAATTAGGTTAATCAAGGAAAATCAATTCCAATCCATTCCAAGGCTCAAAAAGATGCAAATCTAGGTCTGATTGACTCACCTTCAAGGTTGCAAGTAAATCTATTCAACTTGTGATCTCCATCTTAATGAAACATTGGTTAAAGACCCACAACAACAAAATTTTAAATCCTAGGTTTTACACATAAGACCTAGGATTCTCTATTTCTATTTTTTAGGATCAAAATATTATAATATTATTCAAACTAATAAAATTTAACATGTTTACTATGTAGTCAAGGAAAATAAAAATTATACTTAGTCAAGTAAGAGATGAAGTGATGGCTAGCTCAGTTCTTACCGTACAAATTATGAAGCTATGAAATTTTATGAAGGGGTTGAATGTAAATAAGAAAACCAATCATCTTAGCATAAAATAAAATTCCAAAAATAAAAAATAATAGAATCAAGATAGTTGCAACTATCTATGTGAAAATACAGTTCTTTGGATTTATATCACCTTATAAAGATAAATATGTTTAAAGTTGGGAGAAAGTTTATGCAAACATGATTTCAATAAGAATATGTTTATCCAATACTTAATTGACATAATCTTCTAGAATTTAATACATAAAACATGAAATATAAATGACTTGCTTGTTAGTAGGTATTAAAATAATTCTCTACCACAAAAAGAATGATAAATTTGTAAAATATTACCCAAGGAGATGTAAAATATTTCTTATTATGATCTAGGAGATTACTAAATATAAAATGGAAACTTAAAATAATTATATGAAAAAATGAAGAGTATATTTCCAATAGTTGAGTGAAATATCATATCAATATTGGGTAGTGGAAAATCATCCTTATGATATTTTTTTATTCAAGTCACAAAAGTTAGTGTAAATGTGAACATGACTAGAAAGTGAATATCCACAGTAAAAATATTAGAAATCCAAAGAGAATGGTTAATAGGATGAAGAAAACAAGATTTTAAAATATTTTCTAGTTTAAACTTTATCATTAAAGACACCTTGGGATGCATTTTCACTTTTTCTACTTAGCTAGTTTAGCATTAGCATGGAGAACAATATTATGAATCATAATGTTATTATCTATATAATATATAGCTTCATATTTTTATGTAAAGAGATCAAGCAACTTGTGTAACCCTAATTAAAATTTGGCAAATATTTCATAGAGCAAAGACACCCCTTGACCATGAAATCTTTTTATTGATTTGTAAGGTCCATAGAAACATCTATAATGCTTTCTACAACAAGAGTGTTAGAGTATGCAATAGTATGAATCACATCATAAATTATAAGTGAAAGAACTAGTTTAGAAGTAAGTGAAACTAATTCACTAAAATAAGCCTTTGAATTAAGATGATTATAAAACCTACAATCATGATGAAAATAGGAGTGCTAATATAAGTACCCAAAAATTTAGCCCACTATTATTCAGTGGAAAAAATATTTAAGAAAGGAAAAATTAAAGTAGGTGATTAAAAATTAGCTAGATATTAAAGACAAATCTAGAGAATTCATGTGAAGAAGAAGCCATAAAAACATGTACAAAATTAAAAATTGGAGGCTCAAGTAGAATAGAAGGTCAATAACCTAAAAATATAGAACATGTTGTCACTTGTGCAACACATCTAATGCCATCATTGGCATACTAGGTTATGAAAAATGAACTATGTCACAAAACAGAAAATACAAGACTTTGTATCTTTCACACGATAGTGAGTTCGACATATTTCTCTTTATCATGTACAAAAATGTATATAAATTATAGTAAAGAATAAATCAAAGCCACATCCAAGGGGTTTTCTTAACCAATAAGATAGATAAAAAATGTATAAATTAATAAATATATTCATGCAAAATATCGTTATGCATAAAAATAATCATTTTAAACAATAGTTTATTTAGTATTAATTTTTATAAAATAAAATTAGTAATGAGGTTTTGTGATTTTCATGTTACATTTAACTATTAGAATCTTATAGAGTTAAAAGGAGGTTGGGTTTGTTATCGTAACTAAGGTTGTGTTTTTGGAAAAACATAACTTATTTTTTTAGGGGTTTTAAAATATGTATGAAACTTTTGAGTCTATTAATAGAGTTTTTAGAGATTTTCATGTTACATCTAAATATTGGAGTCTAAAAGGATCAAAATAGAGATTGGAGTATCCACTAAATGACAAATGATTGTTTTGATCTCTAGTTGGCTTCTCAATCAAGGATTAGGCTAATTATTTGCTACTTTAGAGATAGTTTTTCTTGGAATAGTTACATTTCATTTATGTTAAGTTTTTAGCTTTTTTATAGTTTGACCTATTGTGTTTCGTTTTGGTTTCCTTTTACTAATTGTTGATGAGGAGTAGTAGTCTGATAAACTTATGTTATTTTATTACTCACCTCTTAATTTAATTGAGGCAAAGTTGGTATTCATGATGAGTTAGTGAGTTGTTTTATGCCTTTGATAGGTGCTCCCTATATTAGAAAATTAGAAGAAAATTATTATAAATTGAAATGTGCTTATTGAAGATTGGTTGAAGATGCATTTGAGAACTACACATATGAAGAATCACAACTAAAATGGTCACTATAATTAGATAATGAAAAATATTAATCATATTACATATTGTATAAATGACTTTGATGATAAATTATATTGTTATCATATAAAGTGGTGTTATGAAGATGTAACGGGTCTTTGGACAATAGAAAATATTACCTAACACTGACAAGCATTGCTTATAACCAAATGTGAAGCATATAATCCGATATCAAGAGGATATTTCCTCTTTCATCGTTGCATATTCGTAACATTGAACTGGAATGTCGAGGGAAAATTTTGAGAAATTGTGAACAATCTTATTAAACAAGAAAATCACTTTAGGTTGCAATAACAAAGGAAACAGATGGCTTCACTTGTTTTCTTTTTAAAACGACAAATAATTCATTTATATTGTTCGTATTGGAACAGTAGCTTCTGATGGTCTAGAGCTTTGCAGATCTGCAAGAGTTGAAATTTGTTCAGACACTTCTCCCCTGGTAGCTCCATCAAATAACTGGGATGTTGAATACTTGTGCAACCGCCCTAGAAGCTGTTTCTTTAGAGAATCAAAAGCCATCTCCAATCTGTCCAACTGGTCTGTTGCATTAACATTGTACATAAACAAACCATAATATAGATAAAAGCTGTCCGCAGCAGTGTTCTCTACAATTCGAAGTAATGATTCATATCCTTTAGTATCTATTGGGGTGTATTTCAAATTCAATTTCCCTAACATCCTCCGAACAGTGTGTGTAACGAATTGAGTTTCAGCAGTATTGCGATCATGTTCAACACAGGACATCTCAACCATCCTACAGCCTTCTTTTGCGAATATGTTCAAAATCCGCTCACAACGCTCAGCTCTCAAGCCTTCTCCAATCCTAACCTTATCATAGACTAAAGGAAGGCCGCTCCACCCAGCTTTCCCACTCTCAGGCCCAAACATAGGATGGGTGCACAATCTATCAAATTCTGAGGGTAGTTCCTGTTAAAATATTCTGGTAATTTCTACCAGCTGTAGGTTAAGTTTTATTTATTTATTTTTATTTATATTTTTATGTCGGCTAGGGTTAGGTAAAATAATAAAAATAATATGTCGGCCTATATTCTAGAATTTTCTTAATGTATCTAAAGTTTTCTATATAAAGAACTCGTGTAAATATTTTTCACTCAAGCAATGTAAAAGAATAATTTTGTTATTGTGCAGCAGCACGAATATTTTATTTTTTTCCGCTTAATTTCTTTGCCTCTGCCCGCTATCAGAGTGGTATCAGAGCCAGATTAAGAAGCAGGAAAAAGAGCAGATTTGAGGATTGCTAAAGTTGCATGTTTATTTTTGGTGAGCAGAATGTTGCAGATTAGTCAGTCAATTGAGTAAGCTACATTTTTATTATATATCATATTTTTATTGATAGCAAAAACAAAAAGGAAGAAATTTAGGGTTTATATGGCGTCAAGTAGTGTGCAAACTCAAATTCCAATATTTTCTGGTAAAAATTATGATACTTGGTCATACAGAATGAAATTAACATTTAATTTTGAAGATTTATTAGAAATAGTTGAAAATGGTTATACAGAACCACAGGATGAGTCTACTTTGAGCACTAATGCAAAAAATAAGTTGAGTGAAAATAGGAAAAATAATAAAAGAGCTTTGCAGATAATTGGACAGGGATTGGATGATTCAGTCATTGGAAGGATTAAGCCAGCCACTACAGCCAAGCAAGCATGGGATATTCTGGAAACAACATATCAAGGTACAAGTAAGGTAAAACTTTCCAAATTGCAAGGACTCAGGAAAGAATTTGAAAACTTGCAAATGAGTGATTCTGATTCAGTAGATCAATTTGAAAATCGTGTTATGAATTTGGTTAATCAAATAAGGATGAATGGTGATGAACTAACATATCAAAAGGTTGTAGAAAAGATCTTAAGAAGTATGCCTACTAAATTTGATACTATTATTGTGCCAATTGAGGAAACTAAGGATTTGTCAACATATTCAATAGATGAGTTGTTTGGTACTTTGAAAAATTATGAGTTGAGATTGAACAGGAATAATAATACCTCATTGGAGAGTGCATTCAAAGCACAAATGACATTTGGCAGAGGAAGAGGAAAACGAAATCTAGGATTCAGAGGAAGAGGAAGAGGAAGAAACAATTTTCAAAGGGAAGAATGGAAGAGTCCAGATCTAGGAGGATAGAGAAATCAAAGTTTCAATTCAAGGGGACGCTATAACAATCAAGCATCACAAAGGTATGACAAATCAAATGTTCAATGTTACTATTGCAAGAAGTATGGTCATATTGCAAATGAATGTCGAAAGAAGCAAACTGATATGGGAAAGCAAACTACAAATTTTTCTGAGAGTAATTCTGAGACATTGTTCATTAGTTGTCATGTAGCTCAAGAAAGTTCAAGTAACATTTGGTTTCTAGATAGTGGTTGCAGTAACCATATGACAGGAAATAAAGACTTGTTTGAAAGTTTGGATACTTCAGTGAAATCAGAAATTAAATTGGGGAATGATAATACAGTTGCAGTCATGGGTAAAGGTGCAATTAATGTGATGACAAAGCTTGGTAAGAAGTCTATTCCTGATGTTTATTTTGTACCTAGTTTGAAGCATAATCTCATAAGTGTGGGACAACTTTCTCAAAAGGGTTATAGAGTTGTTTTTGAAAATAATGTGTGCACTATATTTGATATTCCTCCTAGTAATAAGGTGATTGCAAAGGTTGAAATGACAAATAACAGAATGTTCCCACTTCAAATGAAAAATGAATTAATGGAGAATATTGAAGCAAGTTTCAAGGCATCAAGTCAAGATCAAGCATGGATATGGCACTTGAGGTATGGTCATCTTAACTTCAAAGGATTGTGTTTATTGAAAAGGAAAGAAATGGTAAGAGGCTTACCCCCTATTGAAGCACCATTAAGTTCATGTGAAAGTTGTATTTTGGCCAAGCATCATAGAACAAGTTTTCCAAAGGGAATGTCATATAGAGCATGGGCACCATTAGAAATTGTGCATACTGATATATGTGGTCCAATGCAAACACCATCTTTAGGGGGAAGCATTTATTTTCTAACATTCATTGATGATTTTAGTAGGAAAACATGGGTTTATTTTCTGAAATATAAATTTGAGGCATTTGGAAAGTTCAAGGAATTCAAAGCATTGGTTGAGAAACAAAGTGGCCTACCCATCAAGGTATTGAGATCAGATAGAGGAGGTGAATTCAAGTCAAATGAGTTTTTGGATTATTGCAGGTATCATGGAATAAAGAAGCAGTTTACTACAAGTTACACACCTCAGCAAAATGGTGTTGCAGAAAGAAAGAATCGAACAATAATGGAAATGGCAAGGAGCATGTTGAAAGGAAAGAATCTACCTAATGAGTATTGGGCTGAAGCAGTAGCTTGCACAGTTTATATTTTGAATAGAAGTCCAACGAAGATTGTAAGGGACAAGATTCCACAAGAAGCATGGAGTGGTAAGCATCATAGTGTTTCTCATTTCAGAATATTTGGTTGTATTGCATTTGCACATGTGCCCAAGGAAACAAGAAGTAAGTTGGATGATAAAAGTGAAAAATGCATTTTTATTGGTTATGATGAACAATCTAAGGCATATAAGTTGTTTAATCCTATTACCAAGAAAGTCATTGTAAGTAGAGATGTTGTGTTCAAAGAGGAAGAATCTTGGGATGGAAACATAGACAAAACAATTACAGGTGTTGCAACATTGCCATATAATGAACAAGAAGAAAAAGATCAAGGAAACCAAGGGGATCAATCAAATGAACAAGGAGGAACACCATCAAGAAGTATACAAGGAGAAATTGAGCAAGGAGAATCTTCAAGTCCACAAGTAAGTGATGAATCAAATCCTACACTTGCATCATTAAGATCAAAGCTTAAAAGCAAGAAATCTAGAAGTTTGCAAGAAATTTATGATCAAGGAGATAAGATAGATTTGCAATCAAATTTTGCTTTATTTGCTCAAGATCCTATTTATTTTGAAGATGCAATTAAGGAAGAACATTGGATTAATGCAATGAATGAAGAAATGGAATCCATTGAGAAGAATGATACATGGGATTTAGTTGATTTGCCTAAGGAAAAAGATTGCATTGGTGTAAAATGGGTTTATAAAACTAAGTATAATGCAAATGGAGAAATTGACAAATATAAGGCAAGACTAGTAGCTAAAGGATTTTCTCAAGAATATGGAGTTGATTATAATGAAACATTTGCACCTGTAGCAAGACTTGACACTATTAGAATGGTACTAGCTATTGTAGCTCAAAATGAATGGAAGGTTTATCAAATGGATGTTAAATCAACCTTCTTGAATGGATATTTAGAAGAAGAAGTTTATGTGCAGCAGCCACCAGGATATGAAATAAAAGGTTATGAAGACAAAGTTTACAGGTTAAAGAAGACAATCTATGGATTGAAGCAAGCTCCAAGAGCATGGTACAGCAGGATAGATTCATACATGATAAGTAATGGATTCAACAGAAGTACTAATGAGCCTACTCTATACACCAAAGTCAATGAGCAAGGTCAGATTTTAATTGTTTGCTTGTATGTTGATGATTTGATTTTTACAGGTAATCTTTCTATTGACATGTTTAAATCAGCAATGAAGAAGGAATTTGAAATGACTGATTTGGGGTTGATGAAATATTTTCTTGGAATTGAAGTAACACAAAATGATAAGGAAATTTTCATTTGTCAAAATAAATATGCAAAAGATGTTTTGAAAAGGTTTAGAATGATAAATTGTAGTCCAGTTTCTACACCTGTGGCAATAGGCACCAAACTAAGTAGAGAAGATAATGAGATTGATTTTGATTCAACTATATTTAGAAAATTGGTTGGCAATTTGATGTATTTCACAACAACTACACCAGATATAATGTATGGAGTAAGTTTGATTTCAAGATTTATGGATGCACCAAAGAATTCACATTGGCAAGAAGGAAAAAGATTATTGAGGTACATTGCAGGAACTATGAATCATGGTATATTGTATTCTACATCAAATAAACTTCAGTTGGTGGGATATACAGATAGTGATTTTGCAGGAAGTATTGATGATAGAAAAAGTACATCTGGATATGCATTTCATCTTGGAACAGGTGCTGTAGCGTGGGCATCAAAGAAGCAGCCTATAGTGACAATTTCATCAGCAGAAGCAGAGTATGTAGCAGGAACATCAGCAGCATGTCAAGCAGTGTGGATGAAAAGAGTCTTGAAAGATCTACTGCATGAACAAGAGGAGCCAACTATAATCTATTGTGACAACAAGTCCACCATTGCACTATCAAGGAATCATGTTTTTCACAAGAGGAAAAACATATTGATACTAGATATCACTTTATTCGGGAGTTGGTGAACAATGGAGAAATTAATCTACAACATTGCAGATCTGAAGAACAATTTGCAGACATATTTACAAAGGCTTTAGCACAAGAGCAATTTGAATTTTTGAGAAGAGTTTTGGGCATTGTAAATATTAATATAGTTTCTGGTAGAAATTAGGGGGGAGTGTTAAAATATTCTGGTAATTTCTACCAGCTGTAGGTTAAGTTTTATTTATTTATTTTTATTTATACTTTTATGTCGGCTAGGGTTAGGTAATTTCCAGAAGTTTAGGGTTAGGTAAAATAATAAAAATAATATATCGGCCTATATTCTAGAATTTTCTTAATGTATCTAAAGTTTTCTATATAAAGAACTCGTGTAAATATTTTTCACTCAAGCAATGTAAAAGAAGAATTTTGTTATTGTGCAGCAACACGAATATTTTATTTTTTTCCGCTTAATTTCTTTGCCTCTGCCCGCTATCAGTACTTGTAAAAATATATTAATATAGTTTCTGGTAGAAATTAGGGGGGAGTGTTAAAATATTCTAGTAATTTCTACCAGCTGTAGGTTAAGTTTTATTTATTTATTTTTATTTATACTTTTATGTTGGCTAGGGTTAGGTAATTTCCAGAAGTTTAGGGTTAGGTAAAATAATAAAAATAATATGTCGGCCTATATTCTAGAATTTTCTTAATGTATCTAAAGTTTTCTATATAAAGAACTCGTGTAAATATTTTTCACTCAAGCAATGTAAAAGAAGAATTTTGTTATTGTGCAGCAACACGAATATTTTATTTTTTTCTACTTAATTTCTTTGCCTCTGCCCGCTTACCTGTAAAAATAGGCTGCATGGAAACTCCTTGACGGAAAGGACATCTGCAAATAATGTATGTCTCTTCAATCTTTCAGATGGAAGCGATCTCAACATAGACTCCGTCGATATGATAGATGAACAAACAAAAACAACCTCAAGATGCTCTTCACAGAAATCATCTTCATCTGTGTAAAAGGAAACTCCCATGTTGCGTGCAACTTCACTATGATATGTTCGAGAATAAGCCAATACTGTATGACCTTGCCTGACAATGGTCTTTGCAAGAAACTGACCAAAATTGCCAAACCCCACAATGCCGATCTTTAACTTACTTTTTATCTCAATTTCCTTAGCTCTTTTGGATTCATAATCATATGGCTGCACAGCATCTAATTTTCCTGGACTAATGACATCCCTTACTTTTAGATTCCTTGGAAGCCGACTCAGTTTTCCATTTTGGTACTTCTTCTGGAAATCTGCGACTATTGGCTTTGGGTATCCTATTTTTATCGGCACCAAAGTGTGTCTGATACCAAAACATGGCTGCGCGGAATGAAACGCAATAGTAGAAAGTTGGATTGAAGCAGCCATTCCAAACTTCTGCCTTACTTTACACTGTAGATTCAAATGAACAAATGAGTATGTCAGACAGCTCAAAAACCTAAGTAACCAAAATTCTTCATGAAAAAGGAGGATAAAGACATTCGCTCTTGTGTTGCACTAAATATAAGCCTGCAGAAATTGATAAATAGGAAATGCTCAATTCGTGAGGATAAAATATTTAGCTCCATCGCAGGTTCTTTTAATCAACAAATCAACATCTCTCATGAAGAGGATGCTACTAATCTTGTTACCATATGTGTATGGTAATTTTTACTTTGGATGCATGTTATTCTTTGTGCTGAATGTTACATTTTATGCACACTTTTGCTTTGGCTGCTACAATCGTTTTCCAATTGCTTTAAGAAACAGTGAGGTTAAGTTTTCCCAGATTTAACCTTAAGAATTAGTTGGGACATTAACTGTTGGATGTTGAAAAAATTAAACACCAAAAGAAGGGAAAGAAAAGAAAGGAAAAAGGAAAGCTAAAATACCAGACCTGGTGTCATGGCAATGCTAGTAACAACAACACTCTTATTGAAGTAGAACAGTCAATATTATAGTGCACAGGGACTACTGAAGACGCCGCAATGGTAAGACTAATCCAATTTATTGAGGTGTTCGACCCACATGGCAAGGCTCCAACTTCTAAAAGCGATTCCTAAGCCTTCTCAACTAACATCATGTCATTTACTCGCTCGGTCAACTTTAGGTCAGTTCACCCTTTTGACCAATGTCGTTTAGGAGGTTACCCTTCATATCCGTTGATCAGATGAGGTGAAGGTGTGGATGATAGAGGCTACAATCAAAGTACTATAATATTCATGTAAATTGATATAATATAAAATAAATAGGTAAATGTTTGGGAGATTTTTTTTTTATAATATAAAAAGTTTACATATATTTCATATATACACAAGGATTCCATAAGATTAAAAAACTTATTATTATAAATTTCTATCATGTTTGAATGTTTTTATTATTATTAAATGATTAATGTTGGGAGAAATTAACCATTTACTTCAACATTCCTTCTTAATTTCTCTTGGGAAATTGATGTTATACATCTTGTACAAGAAAATAATTATTTTAATTAGATAAAATAAATATTTATTTGTAGTGCATTTTTAGACATGTGTTCAGCCATCTTAAATAATTATTTGGGTTTGTAGCATTGGTTAGATGTTTTATGTGCAAGTTGCATAGTGAAAATATTTAATTTTGAAAAAACCTAATATCAAAAATTAAATGTTGAGGTCAATGCCTTTGTGCATTCATGATTTTGAGATACATAGCTTTTCCAATACCATTGTTGTATTTGTGTGGATTTGAACCTATAAAAGTAGCTATATGTTTAGTGGTTGTGATTGGTTAGTTGGCTATCATAACATTTGAGATTGGTTGTCATCTATATTGTGGTCTCCTCTAGAGTGCATATGTTGTAACGTCCCGCCAAGGAACCCCAAAGGGTCTAACTGAATTGACTCAACTAAAAGATGAAATAATTTTTTATCTTATTTTTCCTATGAGAACTAAAGCATTAGGGTATGTGCAGGATCATGATGAGCCAAAAAGTGGCAATATGATGGGTATGTGTAGGGTATGTGGTTGACAACTTTTTTTTTACCCAGAATTGATAAAACGAAAAAGGTTTTTAAAGGAGAGTCTCATCTTTCTACCAATAGAAATTATGCTTTCTTTGAATTTAATAAATAATTATTATTCATTTTCTATTTGAATTACGACTAAAGTCCTGATTGATAGGTTGATTGAAAAACATCTATAGCTTTCAAACGATATCACATTTTTTGAATCTGAAACATGTGTCACATTCTATGCTTCGCATAGTATAGGATTAAAAGAAAAAAAATTAATTTCATGAAGTTTTGACCAAGTTAAGGTTGTTAGACATACGAGTTTTTTATATTTTTTAAAATTTATAATAAAAAATTCATAATTAATTATTTACTTAGAAGAAAATTACAAAAATATATGCACCACATCGGGACATGAGTCCTCTACTTATATCTAAAATATTATAAAAAGTAATTATCATTTTATTGTCCTTACGGTGGTCAGAAAGACACTACTTGTTATTTTTTCTCTAAAATTTAAGTACTACTGCATTGAAATTTCAAATTTTCACCAAATAGAATTTTTTTCTTTAAAAATAAACCTGGTAGTTTAAAAACTACATTCAATTTGCTACAAAATCTATTCTTACATATTTTTGAAATAATATAGATAACTTATTCAAATTTTTACGTCAAGTTGCCTAACCCTAATTTTTCTTAATTTTTTGCCACTTAAGAGCATATTTTTTCTATGATGATCCTGCACATACCCATTACTCTAACCAATTATCATAATAATCCAAAATGAACATGTGGAAACAATAAGGCTAAGTAATCATCTAGGGTTTCTTAATGTTGTTACTTAACAACCGATTAACGTAAAAATCTCCGTCTAATTTAAACTTGTTCATAATAATAGACATTAAAAAATAACTAACATAAACTAAACATGCATTCCATTTATATCTACTGAACTGAACCACTAAATGGATTCACTTACTCTAAAAGACTAGGTTCATTTTAGATCCCAAATACAAATGTTCCCATGACAAGAGATTAATTATACTATTGCAAACCCAAAAATAACACCATTGCAATTTTCATCATAAGTCCTATAAAAAAATTACATTTAAGTTACATCAAAATAACTTCATGATTACATAATAGATACAACATCCACCTTATAGGTGTGTTCAAAATTACAATTACATCATGATCAAATAATACAAGAATAGAAGAATCATCTAATAATCTACTAGTGGACTGCATCTAGGAGAATTATCTGAAGAATGAAGTAACTCCAATCCACACAAGAATAGGTCCAAAGTACCCAATGGAAGAAGGAATCTATCACCTGACCATGTGCACCAGTAGGACCACCCCCTATGATAGGAGATAGACATATGGCCCACATTCACACAAACAAGGGATACACAATACATGGTCTCACCCTACTTCCATAGGATATGGACAACAACAAGCACAAGGAAGGAATTCACATCACGAGGATAACTCCAAAAAGTCCATTCAACACAAACAAGACATTAGTGTTCTCAAGGGAAGAGTGTCATCACACAACTTGATACGGGTTGTCTTGGTAGATCTTCATAGACCTCGACCCCCATCTCGGGTTGTCCTAGCAGTCTCTCCTGACCCCTGGCCCCCATACAAGAATCATGTGGAATCAACATACTTTTATTGAAAACAAGGTAGTTGGTCTTGCCATCCCAGGCCTGAACAAGCACTCAATCCATGAGTGAGGATTAGAACAACTCTTCCTATGGGTTGTCTTGGTGATCACTTTAGGATCTTGGTCCCCATGGAGAGCCACTCCCCCTTAGGATACTAAATCTCCCCAAACCAACACAAGAAAAAGATGTCGCAACTTCAACATTATCAAAGCGAGGTCTACATGAGGACCAATGATCTCACTGCATCTCAACTTACAATAACAAGATCGCCCACAAGGCACATAAGATGCATAGATACTATGGTTTACTTCCAACATGACATGAATACAAAAAAAAAGGGAGGGAATAATTTCACATGACATTAAACAAAATACCACACACATAAAGCTCATCATAAATTGTAACAACACAAAGTCATTTAATATTAATTTATTAATTATAACATTACATTATTTAACAATTTAAAGAATAATTAACTTACACTAATTAAATTATATTTCTTAAATTTCTCCTTACACTTAACAAATTTAAATAATATAACAAATTAAATATAATATTTTAGCTTAATTAATCCCAACTTATTATATCAACCAATTAAATAATATAAACCATTGAATATTATATTCAAATTTAATTCAATCAATTTATTAATCAAACACATAACCAAAATAAATAATATGATAAATTAAGTATATTAATGACCAAACGTATATTAATTTCAAACAAAACAATTAACTTATTAAATAAATAATTATAATATTCAGATATAAAACTAATAACATTATTTATCACAATATGTAAATGAAAGTTATAAATGAATATATATATTCATATAACAATTAAAAGATACATATATTTATTCACATAAACTATAAATCCATTGACTACAATTGACTATGATAAATGAAGGCCATAAATGAAAAATAAAAATAAATGAATAAGCAATTGTTGGGATATAAGAAAAAACTATACAATAAAATAATTCACTTTTCCCAAACTCTACATATCAATTTAAACATTATAATTTAAGTTGTTAAATTAATCTCAAATGCTAATCTTCCATTGAACAAAGACATTTGCAACCATGGGGGAGTAGCTTGACAACAACCCCATGTTTCAAACATATCTCAAAGATGATGATCTAAGATTTTTAGATTTTTGGAGATGGATTAGAAGATAATAAGGTGAAGGAACCCTGTAAATTTCTCACCAACCCAATTCGTGGAAACACAGTTATATCCTATACAATCAAACTATTTTATTGGAAGGGAACAAAAAGGATGTACAATTATAAATCTAATTTCTTATGCTCAAAGAGAATATTAAATTCACACTGCAAAAGCAAAGAACATAATAAACATGGGGAAAGACATAGAGAGAGACAAAGGAAGACATAGAGGTAAGGACAATAGATCTTACCTCTAATTCGTCATCCAACTTCCGATGGTTGCGGATGAGTCCAAAGTTTTTTCCCAAGTCCTTATTCCAATCTAGCAATCTTCCTTCCACCAAACTCCAGATCTAAATCAAAATTTTATCCAGAAGCCAAAAGCCTCCCCAAAAGCAAATTGCACTGAGAGAGCCCCCATGCACAAATTTCCTCTGAGGAAATAAAACTTCCTGCAACCAACCAAAACCAACAAAACTAGCAAATAAACAAAACTTAATAACATAACTTAAATTTGTTAATTAAGTTATATAGTTTAATAAATAAATAAAATTTGAATTAAACATTATAAATAAAATAAATGCTTTATTAAATTAAATAGTTATTAATCATAAACAATTACGTATAAAGATTAAATTATTATTATTAATAAAAGAAACTATAAGATTAATAACTTAATTATCCACAAAACAACATGCATAAGGAGGAATTCATCATAACATAAACCCAACATGCTTAATCAAGATCACGAAATTGCCTAAATGTCCAACTGATCGAGTAGACACAGACTGAGCTCATTACTCTAATATCGAGCAAAAGGGTTAAGGTAGGAACAATAGGCCAATATGCTATCTCCCACAACCTCCATTAGAATTGGGAAGGCACGCTCAGACTTGTGGGACCAGGTGGATTCGATGCACTATACATGCACCCTACATCACAGATGAATGCATACAAAATTTAACACATAAACACACACGCACACCAGTGAAGGGAAATTGTGACATCTCATGTCTCCCAAAAGAGATTGACGGGACATCATCCCCTCTCAGTACAATAAAGATTAAACACATAAGACATAATACACCATATCCCATAATCTAACTAAAAGTTTTAGTACTAGAGTTAGTATCCATAAATAATTGATCAAAATGGAAACAAAATCATTAACATAACATATAAGTTACTCAAAACATTATTTTATAAAGTAAATCATCATAACATAAACATCATCCAAATCATATTAACTAAATGAGTCATCATCAGTCTATTTGAACCGAGTCAAAGTCCACAACATGGAGGGGTATCACATATGTGAAGCATGACATGGGACATGTTGTTGCATGGTTAGCCATTATGCTTAGACACATGGATGATGCATTGGTGGAGATTGATGTTTCAATGGTATTCATGTAGAATCTATAATTGTATTATAATATTTCATTGTTGAATAAAGCATTGAGTGCATATGCTTTCGGAGGCTTAGTTTTTCCCTTTTCTAGGTCTTTTCATGTTATATCTTGTATAATATCATTATATGTCTTTGATATTTACATTATTGTTATTTTGTGAGGTTGTATGTATAGTTTTCTCTTATAATTTTACTTTAGAAAAGGGTTTGAGAAACCTAGTAATAACTTAACAAGTGGTTTTAATGCATGGTTGTAGTTGAGGGAAGTGAGAAAAACCCATTTTCATCTAACCCTTGTTTGATCAAATCCATGTAAAGTTGAATCCAAGGCCTTTGGAACAAGGGCACAAGAAAATTCCCTATAACCATATGGTTGTATAGATGTATTGTGTGTCTATAAAGAGAATAAAACAAATATATATGTTTCAATTAAAATTTCTTGTACAGTAATATTAGTAAAAAATAGATATGGGTATGTATAGGGTCCATAAACCATTGTATCATTGGTACCCCATTATAAATGATATACCACTCAATAACATGGACAAGGTTGGTATGAGGTTGTTAGCCCTTTTTGGCTTGCTTTTTGGCTCTAATTGGTAATGCCATGGCTAGTAGGATAAGCTCCCAATACTAGCCAATGGTTGGGTGGCACCAAATGTACAACCCCCAATGAGCCTCAAATAAATTTGGAAAATGAAAATTGAAAAATTTAATTTCCTATTCATATCCATCATCAAATTTGTCAACCCATGTAATTATTTTGTGCTGCCACCACTCAATCATCACTCAATAAATATTATTGATGATGAGGGCCACACCGCCCAAAACCCACAAAAATCACAACAGATACCAACACAAAAGATGCAAAAGATAAAAATGAATCACTTTCAATTATTTTCAAAAAATGAAATTACAAATTCAAAGCTTACATGCTACAACCTCATGGGCTTGATTCATTACAACAAAATCAACTTTGAAAAGAAAATCTACTATTCAGAGTCACAGTCTACACTATCAGGACCACCCTCTACAACCCCCACTTAACTATTTGTATTTTCCATAATAACCACCCTAGAATGTTCTAGAAAGTTCAAATTTACCCTTTTTGTTTTGGTGCCAAAAGTTTCGCTATTTGATTTCTAGTATAGGAAGAATTTTTTGTGAAAATCACTTTTTAGAGGACCAACTTCGCGGGGCCATAAGTTATGATTCAAGTGTCCAATTTTCTATTATTGCATATCATTGGAAAGCTCTCGACGAGCTCTCCAATAAATGAATTCACCATAGGTTGGTTCAACCACTTTTTGAGTTATTTTAGGGCCTCTAAAAATTTTATATCTAAATTTGAAGCTGCATTGGAGAAATTTCTCGGGAATAAAACTTTAATTTCTTCTAAACTGTGTAGGGTATTGAGGTGATTCTTTCATGACCAGAAATGTTTTTCAGGTCTACTCGGGGTAAATTTTGACATCCATATGAGGTTGTTTAGGCTAACTTACTAAAAATAGTAAGTGCCCATTTTTTGCTATTTTTGACGTATGACAGTCTTCTACCCCCTAAGTGCCATCATGGGACTTAAAACAACTAAATAAAATAAAGAAAACAATTTTTTTGGGTGATGAAAGATTTCCCTAAACCGTTGGATGCTCCTACATCAGACACCCAAGGTAATTTGAAAAGTCACCCTATCACTTCTTAGGAGTTAGATGGAAACCAAGATGGTTAGCCTCAGCCTTAGATAACCATGATGAATCTTCAGCAGGCCTTCCTCTCCATTTCACCAAGTACTCTGCATATTGTTTGTTTCTTGTGCTTCTACCCACATAGCTATCCAAGATGTCTTCTATCTCTTCCTTCTCTGAAGTAGTTGTTGGAATTTTCCACTATTCTTTTATCGACCCTTCCTTTATATCACCTTCATGACACTCTATCAATCAGCAATGTTGAACATAGGAGAAATGTTTATTCCACTTCAAAACTCTACCTCATATGCATTTCTTAAATCATGTGTCTTCAGGATCTTGCATGGTTTAAATGTCTTCATCTTTAACTTGTATACATACCAACTAAAAACCATGAATTCATCTCCTACCTAGAACTCCTTATACCTCATTTTCTGATCTACCTGAGCCTTATATTGTGAGTTCATCTTATTGATATGTTTCTTTACCTCTTCTTGCAAATTCTTTAGGTGCTTAGCAAAATATTCAACCTCAGCACTACTCTTCTCCCCTATATCCATCTTTCTTAGTTCAAAAGCAGTTCTTGGACTACTCCCATATACAATCTGGAATGGTGATTTACCAGTGCTCCTATTGAGAGAATTGTTGTAAGAAAATTTTTCTTGCGGTATAATCAAATCCCATCCCTTGGGCTTATCTCCAACTAAGCATCTTAGCAAGTTGTCCAAACTCCTATTCACCACCTCTGCTTGTCCATCAGTCTATGGATGGTGTGTAGAACTAAACTTCAAATCTGTCTTCAACTTCTTCCATAATGTCCTCCAAAAATAACCAACAAATTTGGTATCTCTATTTGAAACTATACTCTTTGGTAGACCATGTAGTCTCACCACCTTTCTAAAAAAAACTCTGCAACATGAACACCATCACTTGTCTTATGACACAGAATGAAATGTTCCATCTTTGAAAATCTATCCACCACCACAAATATGGAATCATTCCCTCTTTGTGTCCTTGGCAAGCCAAGAACAAAATCCATGCTAATATCCTCCCATGGCCTCTTAGGGACAGGTAATGGCTAATACAATCCAGTATTTTGATTTGTTCCTTTTGCCATATAACATACTCTACAACTCTATACACAAACTTCTTCACATCTTGTTGTAACTGTGGCCAATAATAATTCTTGCTGACAAGAGCACTGGTCTTATCTCAACCAAAATGTCTAGCCAATCCTCCATTGTGCTTCTCCTTGATTAGATTCTCTCTCATAGAACTCCTTGGAATGTACAATTGGATTCCTCTAAACAACATCCCATCTTGGATTGATAAATCTAACCATCTCATCTTATCCAATGTAGCAAGTTCCAAACAATCTTTCCAAGCTTCTGCAAAGTTTGGATATTCAGGATACAAAGTCTTGAGTTCATTGAACCCAACAAGCTCTATATTCATTTCTATCAACAATTTTTTCCTTCTACTGAAGGAATCTACAACTCTTTTTGACCTTCCACTCCTGTGCTTCAAAACAAAAGTATAACTTTGCAAAAACTCAACCCATTTTAAGTGCCTTTGATTCAACTTTCCTTGACTATTGAGATACTGCAAAGCCTAGTGATCAATATATAAAACAAATTATTTTGGAAACCAATAGTGTCTCCATTTCTTCAAAGCTTGAACTATAGCATAAAACTCTTGATAATAGACATAATATTTTTTCTTAGCATCATTTAACTTCTCACTAAAATAGGCAACATGCTTACCTTCTTGACTCAAAACAACTCCTATGGCAATGCCACTAGCATCACAATCTACATGAAAGACCTTATTGAAATATGGAAGGGCCAAAATAGGTTGCTCTATAACTTTCTTCTTCAACATATCAAAAAATTTGGCTGCTCCTGTGGTCCACTTAAACTCTTTTATATCCCCTTTCATCGCTCAGTTAGTGGTACAAAAATACTACTGAAGTTCCTAATAAACTTTTTGTAAAAACTTGCTAGACCATGAAATGATCTTACCTTTGTAACACTCCTTCGGATAGGCCATTCAATGATTGCTCTCACCTTCTCTCAATCCATTTTAGGACCCTCTATTAAGACAGAAAATCCCAGATACACCAACTCTCTCTTTAGAAAACTATATTTCTTCAAATTAGTCAATAGGTTCTCCTCCTTTAGCTTCTCAAAAACTCTTTGGATACGCATCAAGTGCTCCTCCAATGTCTTACTGAAAATCAAAATATCATCCAAATAAACAATAACAAATTTTCCTAAAAAATTATTTCAATACCTCATTCATAAGCCACATAAATGTGTCTGTTGTATTGGTTCGCCCAAAAGGCATGACTAACCACTTGTACAAGTGCTCCTTAGTTTTAAAGGTTTTCTTCCATTCATCTCATTCTCTAATTCAGATTTGGTGATATCCACTCTTCAAATCTATCTTCGTGAAGTACTTTGCTCCACTCAAACAATCCATAATGTCATCCATTCTTGGCAAGGGAAATCTATACTTGATGGTGATCTTGTTGATGGCTCTAGAATATGTACACATCTACCATTCCCATATTCTTTGGTGCTAGTATTGCAGGTACTGCACATGGACTCAAACTCTCTCTGATCAATCCCTTCTACAACAATTCTTGCACTTGTCTGTTCAACTCTTCACTCTCTACTAGAGTCATATGATGAGCTGCCTTATTCAGCAACTGGCTCCAAGAATCAGGTCCATCTAATGGCTAATCTTTCTTATGGGAGGAAAACCTTTAGGTACATTATTAGAAATAATAACTTGAAACTCATTCAAAAAAATTGAAACACCTACAGGTGCCTTAGTAGTATCTTCTTTATCAACTATAGGGATCAATGCAAAACACATATGCTCATGCTTCCTACCTTCTAGGAACTTTCTTCCATCAACCAAAAAAAATATTGTATTACTACATACCTTTTATGCTACCTCTTTCAAGGGCTTCAACTTAGGAAAAACCCCATCCCTTGTCAAAAAATAGGTGTTGGCATATCCATCATGTACTGCTTACCTATCAAACTTCCATGGTCTTCCTAACAACATATGACAAACATCCATAGGCATAATATCACACAATACCTAATCATGGTAATTTCCAATCTTGAACTTTACTAGATATTGTTCATTTACCAAGGCTTTATGGTCCTTCTACAACCAAGTAATCTAGTATGGGTTAAGATGCCTTCTCTCCAATCACAACTTACTAACAATTTCTTCTAAAACAAGGTTATCAGTACTACCTCCATCAATAATAATATTGAAAACTTTACCTTCACACTTACATCTAGTGTGAAACAAATTCTTCCTTTGAGTTGTTTCCTTCTCCTCATCCAGCAATGCTCTTCTGGTAACAAGAACCTCTCCTCTTTCTACATCCTCAGAATGTGAAGACTCAACATATTCATCTACATGTGCAAATTGTGCATTACCCGTAGGTCTTCTATTTGTCTGTCCTTGAGGTTGAGGATGCTCATAGGCTCTATGTCCTTCTTCTCCACACTGGAAATAGGTTCCACAAAAGCTTCCTCTTCCCAGTCCTCGTCTAGATCTTCCTCTTCCTCTTTGGTCTCCATTATTTTGATCACAAGGATGGTAGGTCTTATCTCCTTTCTGGCTCTGGCTGCTACTAGAGCCTTCACCCTTCTTTTGATCTCCATTTTGACCTCCATATGACCATCCACCGGTCTTTCCTCCACAGCCTCCACTTCATTGTTTGTTCTCAAACCTATTTTTTAGTCATTCTTCAACCTTTAGAGAAAAATAATAAGCATCCTCAAAGGTGGTCATTCTTACCAATTCCAATTCTCCTTGTATTCTTGGCTTCAACCCGTTAATATAATGAGCAACTTTCTCTTTATTCTCTTTAGAATGTCATGTCTGAATCAGGACCTTGTGAAATTCCTCTATTTGTTCTTTCATTGTCCTTGTCCCTTGCCTCAAGATCTACATCTTCTTGACCAGCTCCAATTCATAATCAACTGGAATAAATTGTTTCTTCATTTTTGACACCATTCTATCCCATCTGGAAAATTTATCTTTCTCTTGTCTTCCTCTTTCTAACTGGACCTCTTTCCACCATATACTAGCATGACCTTTCAATTTTTTCTTTGTAAACCTCACTCTGTGAGGATCTTCAATCTCCTCCAACTCAAAAACTTCCTCTATGTCATTGATCCAATCAATCAATTCTTTAGGATTCAAATTTCCACTGAAAGTTTAAACCTCCATTTTAGGTCTCTTCCCAATGCTTGATATCGCTCGCAACAATCTTCTTTCTCCAAGATCCATTGGATCCTACTCTTCCTCTTCCATTTCCTCTTCCATTTCATCTTCATTGTCATCTCTATCTCATTGCACATCTCTTCTTCGAACCTCTTGTTGCAAGGTTTCTAATTGACTTCTAATGGCTATGATTTCATCTATAGGTGGATCTCTTCCTCCACCACCTCAGCCTCTACCTCTTCCATACTGGGAAAGTCTTGGAGGCCTCTTGAACTCAAACCACACTCATAGGTCCTACTACAACTACCTAACATTTGATGCTTTGTTACATGCTTAGGAACTCCTACTCTGATACCACTTGATGAGGGACACACCACCCAAAATCCACAAAAATCACAACAATAGATACCAACACAAAAGATGCGAGATATAAAAATGACTCACTTTCAATTATTTTCAAAAAATGAAATTACAGATTCAAATCTTACATGCTACAGCCTCATGGGCTTGATTCATTACAACAAAATCATCTTAGAAAAGAAAATCTACTATATGGAGCCACAATCTACACTATCAGGGCCACCCTCTACAACCCTCACTTAACCCTTTTTATTTTCCACAATAACTACCCTTGAATGTTCTAGAAAGTTCAAATTTCCTCTTTCTTTTTTGGTGCCAAAAGTCCCTCCATTTGATTTCTAGCCTAGGAAGATTTTTTTATGAAATTCACTTTTTAGAGGACCAACTTCATATGGCCAAACTTTTGATTCGGGTGTCCGATTTTCTATTATTGCATATTGTTGGAAAGCTCTCAACGATCTCTACAATGCATGATGCCATAGTAGGTCAATTCAGCCACTTTCTAAGCTGTTTCGGGGCCTCTAAAATTTTATATCTAAATTTGAAGCTGCTTTGGAGAAATTTCTCAGGACTGAAACTTTAATTTCTCCCAAACTGTGTAGGGTATTGAGGTGATTCTTTCATGAATGGAAATGTTTTTTGCTCTGCTCCTTAGGGTAAATTTTCACGTCCATACAAGCCCATTTAGGAAGACTTACTAAAAATAGTAAGTGCCCATTTTTTGCTATTTTTGACACCTAACAATATTATACCCCCTAAGTGCCATCATGGGACTCAAAACAACTAAATAAAATAAAGAAAACATTTTTTTTGGGTGATGCAAGATTTCCCTACACCGCTGGATGCTCCTGCATCAATTGATGTCAAATTTATCCATAAGGACCATACAAATAGGTTCCTTTGTACTTCTTTCTATCAAATGGATTGAATTTTCATATAGGGGCATAACATTCACCCATAATATCATATTTTTAATTTATTATAGCCATAAAAGAGGTTTATTTTAGCACTATGTAATGGTATAGGTTTTCTCATCATATTTTTTGTTTTAAATTGTTATTTAGTTCCTAAAATTGGTATTGTGTAAAAATGTTTATAAGGTCATATATTTCACATAGAAAATTTAAATTTTTATTTTAAATAAGTAATGGAGATAAATTTCAATGTGTTCTATAGTAGATTAGATTGTTTCTTACTTGGATGAGTTGATAGATGTTTGTACTTGGTTGAGAACTTCTAGGAGCTTGAAATTTAGTGTATGATTGTATGAGAATTCAAAAACCAACGAGATAAAATCATGTGAATCATTTTTTTCACGAGAATTTTTATAATTTTATAGTTGGCTATCATATTTTGTGCTCCTTGATGTAGATTTGTAGGAATTTTCATAGTATGAGCTTCAATTGAGATATGTATATATTGTATCTTTTGGTTTGATCATATGATTAATACACATGTGGGACTAAAAGTCCTAAATACATGAGAGTTGGGTATATATATAATCCTAGTAATATTTATGGTGTCATAGATATTCATTAATGTTTAAATATTAGAAAAAACAATAATGATGTATGTAGTTGATAGGATTATGTTTTGATACCTTGATTGATTCATCGTAATAGGCTGTGGTAAAATTTAGTGTTAGGAGGTTATTGTTATCTCTTAGATGATTGTTGGTTCCTTGACTATGGTTATTAGATTACTTTTTTTATATTAGAGCTGCAAGTGGTATGGTGTTTGACTTTTGACATCTTTATGTTATCTTCCTTGTTATGTTGGTTGTAGATTACTAATATGATGGTAAATTTGTATATTTTTATTTTTTTTGTATCAATGAATTGTTTGGTTTTATGAGTTTAACACCCATTAATTAGAGTTGGTTGAATAGGATATGGACTATCTATGTCCATTAGTATTTTTAATATTGATGTAGAGTTAACTAGTTGGCCTCATCTATTATAATTTATGCATTTGGAAGATAGGATGGATGATTAAAGTTCTTGTATAATTAGTTACTAGGACCTATACCATGTTTTTTATCATGATTTCATGGATAGTTTAGTGGGAGATCGTGATAGTTATGTTTTTGTGGTGTTTCAACTTCTTCACTTAAAGATCTTGGTTCTAAATTATTTTCTAATGCTATTGGTATTAAATTTAAGTGTGTGTATACCATGGCTAATATTCATTCTCGAGATTTTTATAATGATGCCATGGATATCTTGATACTATGGTTTCATGATATCTTTGTTGGTGATGCAAGAGCATCTAAGTCCACAAGAAATCTTCAATCAACTAAGAGTATTTTCTTTCAGTTTTATTACTTTTGTTTCTAGTAGTGTTAGTTATGCTTAGTTTATCTAGAAGGATTTCCATAAATAATTTAGAAAATTTAATGATTTCACCTTTTACGCATTCCTAATGGGTTTTTGTATGTTGAAATTGGTGAAGACTACATAAAATTTGGCTAGTTTATGACTTTGTAAGCTTTTGGTCTATTATCGATTATGAAATTTTGGGTCATTATAAAACCTCCCCTTATGTGGATGTTTGGTTTTCTCTAGAAATTTGTGGATAGCTATTGTTGAACTGACTATTTTCAATAGGTTCTTAAGTAATTGACTAGTTTGGATGTGTTTTCCTACACAACCAACATTGATAGGTTTGTCCATATTCATGGAGATATCTCAGTCATGTGAACCCAAATTTTCTATAACAACTCAAATTATTTTAGTTTGTTTCTATGAATTCCTCCACAGAAACCTATATCTATGGTTCCTTCCACACTTGCAAGAAAATTAGATTCATTTGGCTTGTAATAATTCCTTATCAATCTAATTCTCTCAGAAATTCTTAATCATTTAGAGTCTCTAGGTTTCTTAGGACCATCTACATGCTATAGATATACACAAGTGCACTAAAAAATTAAAATTTTAATCAATTAGTTAAGATGAATAAATTTGATGATGAAATCAATGTGACATAAGAAAAATTAAATAGGATGGTGATGTCACCTATACGAATTATGAATTTTTATTGACCTATTGAACCTAAAAGATATCTTGTTTGAACTAGCCAAATGCAGGTTTTTCACTTGCATCTATGAGTTTCTAGTTTTCTCATACACCTCTAAACTTTCAACTTACTACTACACTTTAGCATCTCTCCAATGAATTGGTGCTTGTAATTTCCAAGATTGAATCTACCTCAACTTCCTCACAACTAACTGACAAATTGAAGATTAATGCACACATATTAAAATATTTGGGAAGTTTTTGAATGGTGATAGAGATGAAGAAACTATTTGAATGTACTCTGATATAATTTTGTGCCATACTTTAGGTTTTGAATTTAAATTATTCTATAAATATTATTTTTTCTATTGAACTTCATATTTGGTTGCATGATTGAGAAAATTGATAGGGTTCCCTAAATCTTGACTGCATAAAGTGGTATCAATGCGAGTTGTGACCATGCCACGAGAATTATTTAGAGGATTTTGAAGAAACACTTTGAGGTTTTCTAATGGGAAGTGAAGAAAATGGAAGCCTACAACTGGAGATCACTTGAGAAAATATGACATACACAAACAATGTGGTTGATGAGAACCACCACTAAGATTTTGTGATGTATATTGTAGAAATACTAAGAGGAATTATGGAAAGGTTAGAATAAATAGAGTCAATGTAGAGAGATGGGTACATGAAAAACATATCAATGAAAATGAAAATGAAGATGTTATATAAGGAGGAGATAAAGCACATGAAGAAAACCATAGAGAAGTAGACAAAAGAGAAGAAATATTTTTGAGGGAAACATTTAGAATAAGAAATAAACCAAGAATAAATGCTCCCAAATATAATGGTAGACTAAACCTTGTAGAACTTGTCAAATGGATTTTAGAGATGGATAAGTATTTTTCTATTTTGAAGGAACATAAGATGACAAGAAAGTGAAATTTTCTTGCAAAAATTTAAAAGTACATACATCCCTATGGTGGGAACACTTGTAGATAGAGCAAAAAAGGAGTAAAGAAAATATTAGGTCGTATCACTAAATGCTAATGAAATTAAAGGTCAAATTCTTACCAAGAAATTATAATCTAAGTATGTTCAAGAAGTTAAATAACCTAAAATAAAAAAGTGAAACATAAGAAAAGGGATTCTTTTGGTTTTCAACTTAGGTATCCTTCTCCTAAGTTTCATTGATTTAATGTGTATGTGTGTGGTATGTATGTGAATGAATAGGGGTTTGATGGATTTGAATAAGGTATGTGATTGACTTACAACCTGATAGGTGAGTCACCCAACCCTTAACCAAATATGGAAATGTCCTAAAGATGAAATGCAATGATCTAACTAGGATAAATAGTGTAATTTACTATTATGATGAAAATATTGAAGACAAAAATTCAAAGACAAATTCAGAAAACGAAAATGAGTAGAGTAGGATATTGTGCACCTATGGTTCAAATCTAGGGCTAAAAATGGAGGACACGGGAACCCATGGTGTGAGTTTCCTTATAGTTATTTTTTAGATCTTGAAATAAAGGAAAATTGGGGTGGTGTGAAGAACAATGGAGTGATGAACCAAAAAGGGAACTATTTTCCTAATTCCATTCAAAATACAAGCAACAAAGTGAAATTGAAGAACAATAATCAAAAGGAAGATTTGGAAAGGGGAAAATGTGGTGTACCTTTCACCAAAAGTCACCTTTTGAAGATCACTGATAACTCATTTTCCCTATGGAGAATAGGTCTTGGCTATGGCTTCTCAAAAATTATTTCTAAGTACTCTTCTTCTAGCTGTACACTCCTGGATTCCAAGTGTTCACTATCATACAAGTGTAATTAAATTTTGTAGAGGATTTTTCATGATTTGACAAAATTTCTTGCAACTTTGAAAACTTTGCAACTTTCTTTAATCTTTCTCTCCAAAGGATCTTCAACCTAAAATCTATAATCACACATCAAAGTGAGAAATTTTTTGTTTTGTTAGGGAATGAGGGTTTTCCTTGCTAAAACCCTGTTTTGGTAATTAAACCTTGAAAAGAAATGAAACATGAAAGAAGGAATGATGAATGAACAACAATGTCACAACTCACCAAACCTTATTTGAAACCTTGGATAAAAAATCTGAAAACTAGCATGAAGTGGCCTCAATGAATGTAGATCTTGATGATGAAACTTTTCTTGAAATGATGTCCTTGATATGGGGAAGTGCATGGATTTGTGACACAATTTTGGCTCTTAAGATGCCACTTTTTTCTTTCTAAAATCAACAAAATTTGATTTGCATAAGAAAATGAAGATAGTTACGCTCAAAATTTCAAGATGTAGCAAGAACAAAAGTTGAAGTGCTCTGAGTCTATTTTCTAAGATACTAATTCTTTTTGAAATTAATGAAGATTAAGGGTCTCAAAAAGGGGGGGAAAAATAGGTCTTGTTTTTATAAAAAAAAAATAGCATAGCGCCTGAGGGCTCCCCCCTTTTTGATTAACTTTCTTTTATAATGTAAAAAATTCGAACAGTGAGAAATTAGCTAACACCATGTAGTTTATCCCCATTCTTTTGGATATTTTTTTTAATGAATGTATAATATTTTATAAATTTTCAAAGTGGACACATCCTGAAAAGCTGAAATTTGAGCGTGCTCCCCCCTAATTTTTTTGAAAACTAATCAAAAATTGAATTTTTTTTCATCATGTGTAGAATGGAGTTTAGTTTCAAAAAAAAAAAAATTGCGTTTTGATGAACGAGTAAAAATCTATCCTAAAACTAGCACATGTTGGTTTTTGACCAAAAATGGAGGCATTAACAATAGAAGCTATGGATCAAAACCTTAACTAAATAAAAAAAAAAGAATTATATATTTAGATAGCTAAGAGAGAGGTTAACACTATCACGGTTTTTTTATAAACTTGCATTGAAAGACATGCAAATGAGATGGGGAACACAAAAAAAAAATGAGGAAATTTGACACCCTTTCAAAAATTCACATCTTTTGCATGAATATTTCCCAATGGAACCTATTTGGCGCTCGCCAAATTTGGTGCTCACCAAATGGGTTGCTTCATTTGGCTAGTGACAAATTTGGTGCTCACCAAATGGGTCGCTTCATTTGGATAGTGCCAAATTTGGTGCTCGAAAAATGTCATTCATGACTTTTGGAATGCATTTTTCTAAACTCTTTGATTTTCTCTTTCTCTGCGGGGGAAACTATATACATGAAAAATGTTTCATGTATATAAGTTGACATTTACATATGGAAATTTTCTTTCTTATACTTTGAGTTATATTTCATGTATATAGTCTCAAGATGTTTGAGAGTGGTTTCAGATCTGTAGGAGTTATAATGACAATTCTAGTTTTTGGAAGATTTTAAAAAATTTCAGACAGTCAAATTTCAGTAATTAGCATGTCAAATTTTAGTAATCAAGAGGTCAAATTTTAGTAATCAAGAGGTCAAATTTCATCTTTCTCTCTCTATCTTACTCATTTTCATCTCATATTCTCTAGATTTCTCTCTCTCACTATCTCCATCTCTCTCTCCTTACCTCTTTAATATTTATCTCCCTCCCTCCCTCCTTCCCTCTCTATATTTCTGTATCTCCCCTCCCTCTCCTTTTATCTCTATATATCTCTCTACTCTTTATATCACCTTTCTCTATACCTACCTATCCCTCTCTCCCTCTCTCTCCCCTCTTTCTCTCTCACTCTTTGCTTCCCTCTCTCTCTCCTTCCCTCTCTACACAATATCTCGCCATTCTCTCCTTCCTTCCCTCCCTCTCTAATTTTCTCTATCTCCCCCTTTCTCTCCTTCCCTTTCTACTTCTCTCTATCTCACCTCTCTTTCTCCCCCCCTCTCTCCCTCTGTCTCTTCCTTTCACACACCTTTGCTCTCTACTTTTCGCTATCTAACATATCCCTCTATACCTCTTTCTCTCTCCCCCTTCTTCCCTCTCAATCTCTCCACCTTCCTCCTTACCTCTCTACTTCTTTCTCCATCACACATCTCTATCACCTATCTCACTTCTCTCTCTAGTCTCTTTCTCTCTATCTCACCTCTCTCTCCCTACCTATCCCTCCCTCCTCTCTCTTATCTCTCTCACCTATCTCTCTCCATCCCTACCTCTTCCTCCCTCTATCTACCTAGACCTCTCTCTATTTGTGTCTGACCTCACTCTCCATCCCTACCTCTCCCTTTATCTCTCCTTTCATATCTACTTCTCTCTACCTAGTTGTCCCTCTATACCTATTTATCTCCACCATCTTTCCCTCTTTACTTCTCTCTCTCTATCACCTCTCTCTATCTCTCTCCTCCCTCCCTCTCTCTGTCTCTCCCTCCCTCCCCCCTCTCTCTCTCTCAACTATCCATCTTTATCTATCCCTCCCTCCTCTCTCTCTTCCACCAAACTTCACTCTACATATCTCTATCTAACCTACCCCTATATACCTCTTTCTCTCTCCCTCTCTTTCCCTCTCTCAATCTCTATGCCTTCCTCCTTACGTCTCTACTCTCTATCACCTCTCTCTCTCTCTCCCCCCCTTCCCTCTTTACTTTCTTTCTCTCTATCTCACCTCTCTCTCCCTAAATATCCCTCTCCCTCCTCGCTCTCGATCTCACCTCTCTCTTCCTCCCTCTCTACTTGTTCTTCCCTCTCTCCTCCCCTCTCTACTTCTCTTTATCTCCCCCTCCCTCTCCTTACCTACCTCTCTCTCAATTTCTCTCTCTCACCTCTCCTACCACTCCATCCATCTCTCCTTCTCTCTCTACTTCTATGTATCTCCCCTCCCTCTCTCTACCTACCTCTCTCTCTCTTCATCCCTCTCTCTCCCTCCATCTCTCCTTCCATCTCTACTTATCTCTACCTACCTATCCCTCTATACCTCAATCTCTCTCTCCCTCCTTCCCTCTATCGATCTCTCCACCTTCTTTCTTCTATCTCTAAATTCTCCCTCCCTTCTCCTCTCTCCTTTGCTCTCTAATTTTTCTTGATCTCACCTCTCTCTACCTACACATCTATCCCTCCCTCATCTCTCTATCTCTCATCTCCATATCTCTCCCCTCTCCCTCTCTACCTACCTCCCTCTCTCTCTCTCTCTCTCCCTCCTACCCCTTCTCCCTCTTAGGTCTCTCTCTCATTCACTCCCTCTATCTCTCTCCCCTCTACCCTTAACCCTAAACCTTTAATCCTTAACCTTAAACCCTAACTCTTAAAACCCTCTACCCTCTACCATCAACTCTCTACCCTCTATCTCTCTCCCACACCCTCTCTATCTCTCCCTCAAGTCTCTCAATCAACTCACCTCCACTCACCAGCCCTCACCCTTAACTCAAATCCTTAAACCTTTAAACCTCACCTCTATCTCTCTCTCCAATCCCTCCCCATCTCTCTCTCAAGACTCCCTCCTCCATCACTCCCCTCTCCTCTCCTTGTGCATCTCTCTCACTCACTCTCTCTATCTCTCCCCCACCCTTAACCCTAAACCCTAAACCCTTAATGCTTAAACTCTAAAACTCAGAAACCTCTTTATGCTTTCAAGTCTCTCACCTCATCTCTCCCAATGCCTCCTCCTCCTCATCTATCTCTATCTTCAAGTCTCCTCCACCCTCTCCTCTCTCAAGTCTCTCTCTCTCACTCACTCAATCCTATCTCTCCCTCTACCTAACCTCTACCTCATTTCTCTCCCACTCCTCCCCTCTATCTCTCTCATCAAATCCATCTATCTCTCTCCAATCTACCTTAACCTCAACCCTCAACCGGTATGTAGGATCATCATGGAAAAAGAGCCCCTTATGGCAAAAATTCAGAAAAATCGAAAGGGGCAACTTGACGAAAAAAATTTGAATAAGCATATATTATTTCAAAAATATGTAAGAATATAATTTGTAGAAAATTGACAGTTTCTAAACTACTAGGTTTATTTTTATAAAACAAAATCTATTTGGTGAAAATTTAAAATTTCAACACAGTAGTACTTAAATTTTAGGGAAAAAATAAGAAGTAGGTGTCTGTTTGACTACCCTAACCACAATAAAATATAATATTCTTTTATAAGATTTTAGATATAAGTAGAGGAATCATATCCTTATGTGATGCATTTTTTTTGTAATTTTTTCCAAGTAAATAATTAATTATGATTTTTTTATTAAAAATTTAAAAAAATATAAAAACTCGTACGTCTAACCACCTTAACTTGGTCAAAACTTCATGAATCCAACTTTTTTTTTAATCCTCTAGTATACGAAGCATAGAATATGACACATGTTTTAGATTCACAAAATGTGATATAGTTTGAAAGCTATAGATGTTTTTCAATTAGCCTATCAATCGATACTTTAGTCGTAATTAAAATAGAAAATGAATAATAATTATTTATTAAATTCAAAGTAAATCATAATTTATATTGGTGGAAACCTGAGAATATCCTTTAAAAACCCATTTCATTTCATTAGTTTTAGGTAAAAAAAGTTGTTAGCCACATACCCTACAAATACCAATCATATTGTCACTTTTTGGCCCATCATGATCTTGCACATACCCAACCCTTAAACCCTCTACCCTCTACCCTCTCTCCCCCTCTCTCAAGTATCACCATCCTACCCCCTCTCCCTCTGTCAGGTCTCTCTCTCACTCACTCACTCCCTCTATCTTTGTCCCCTCTACCCTTAACCCTAAACCCTAAACCCTTAACCCTTAAACCCTAAACCCTTGAACCCTATACCCTGTACCATTAACCCCATACCCTCCCTCTCTCTCAAGTATCTCCCTCTTACCCCCTCACCCTATCTTAGGTCTCTCTCTCTCTCTCTCTCTCTGTCACTTCTGTCTACCCATAACCCTTAACCCTTAAACCATCTACCCTCTCTTTCCTACCCCCTATCCCTCTCTCAGGCATCTCTCTCTTAGTCACTCCCTCTTTCTCTCTCACCTATACCCTTAACCCTAAACCCTTAAACCCTCTACCCTCTACCCTTAACCCTCCCTCTCTTTATCTGTCTCCCCCTCCTTCCCTCTCTCTCTCAAGTCTCCTCCCACCCCTCTCCTCTTAGGCTCTCTCTCTCACTCCTCTATCTCTCCCTCTACCCTAAACCCAACCTAAACCCTACCCTTAACACTAAACCCTAAAACCTTAACCCTAAACCCTAAACTTTAAACCTCTACCATCAACCCTATACCCCATCTCTAACTCCATCTCTCTCTCAAGTCTCTCCTCCACCCTCTCTCTCAAGTCTCTTGCCTCACTCACCAAGTGTCTCCCCACACCCCTCTACCTATCTCTCTCTCTCTCAAGTGTCTCCTCATACCCCTTTACCTCTCCTAGGTCTCTTCTCCTTACCCCTCCCTCCATCTTCCCTCCGCCTAACTCAAACCCCAAACCCTTAGACTACCCTCACCTCCTTTCAACCTCAATCTCTCTATCTCTCTCCCACTCCCTCCTCTATCTCTCTCAAGTCTCTTCCTCCTACACCTTCTACCTCTCTTAGGTCTCTCTCTCTCACTCACTCACTCCCTCTATCTCTCTCCCCTCTACCCTAAACACAAAACCAAAAACCCTAAACCCTTAAACCCTAAGCCCTTAAACCATCTACCCTCTACCCTCTACCCTTAACCCTCCCTCCCTTTATTTATCTTCCACTCCCTCCCCCTGTCTCTCTCTCCCTCTCTCTCTCTCAAGTCTCTCCCTCCTACCCTGTCTCCCTCTCTTAGGTATCTGTCTCTCACTCACTCACTATGTCTATCTCTCTCCCCTCTACCCTTAACCCTTTACCCTCTACCCTTAACCAATAAACCCTAAATCCTTAACCCTCTACCCTAATCCCTCTACCCTCTACCCCTAACCATCTACCCTTAAATGCTCTACCCTCTACCCTATACCCTCAACCCTAATCCCACAACCCTATACCATCAACCCTCTACCCTCAACCCTCAACCCTTAAACCCTCTACCCTCAAACCAATACCCTCTACTTACTAACCTAATCCCTCAACCCTATACATTGGACCCTCAACCCTAATCCCTCAAACCTATACCCTAAACCCTCTACCCTCATTCCTAAACCCTCAACCATAAACCCTTAAACCTCCTACCCTCTACCATAAACCCTAATACCTCAACCCTATACCCTCAACTCAATACCCTAAACCATCAACCCTATAGGTCCTCAACCCTATACCATCAATTCTCAAACCTCTACCCTATACATTAGATCATCAACCCTCATCTATTTTTGTCCCTCCCTTCTCTTCTCTCCTTATCTCTATCTCATTTCTCCCTCCATCTCTCCCTCCCTCCATCCATCCATCTCTTTCCTAATTCCTCAACACTATACCCTCAACCCTTAAACACTCAACCCTTAACTCTAAACCCTCAACCCTCAACCCTTAAATCCTAAACCCATAAACCATCTACCCTAAAACCAATAGCCTCTACCCTCATTCCTAATCCCTCAACCCTTAAACCCTTAAACCCAATTAATCTCTTTACCTTAATCCCTCAACCCTCAACCCTTAAACCCTCAACCCTTAATCCATATACCCTTTACCCTATATGTTGGACCCTCAACCCTCTACTCTCAACCTTAAACTCTTTACAATCAACCCTTAAACCCTAAACACTTAAACACAATACCATCTACCCTATACATTAAACTCTCAACCCTCAATTTTCAACCCTCAACCCTTAATCCCTCAACCCTCGACCCTAAAACCCTAAACCCTCAACCCTTATACCCTCTACCATATACATTAGACCCTCAACCATAATCCTTAAACCATATACCCTAAAAACTATACCCTAAACCCTCCACCCTCTACCCTAAACCCTTAAACCTTCTACCCTATACCCTCCACCCTTAAACCATTAAAAAATCAACCCTCCCTCCCTCCCTCCCTCCCTCCTCTTCTCTCCTTCTCTCTATCTCACTTCTCACTCCATCTCTCCCTCCATCCTTCCCTCCCTCTATACCCTAATCACTCAACCCTATACCCTCAACCCTCAAACCATTAAAAAATCAACCCTAAAACCTCAACCCTTAACCCTTAAAACCAAAACCCTTAAACCCTCTACTCTCTACACTCTACCCAATACCCTCTACCCTCAACCCTATACCCTCAACCCTTAAACCCTTAAACCAAATTAAACTCTCTACCTTAATCCCTTAACCCTAAACCCTATATCCCTCAACCCTTAAACCCTCAACCCTCAACCCTCTACCTTCAACCTTCAACACTTAAACCCTAATCCCTCAACCCATATACCCTCTACCCTATATGTTGGACCCTCAACTCTAATCCATCAACCCTATACCCTCAACCCTCAACCCTTAACCTTGAACTGTTGACACTCAACCCTTAAACCCTAAGCCCTTAAACCCTCTACCCTATACATTAAACCCTCAACCCTAATCCTTCAACCATATAAGCTCAAACCTATACCATATTAAACCCTCCACCCTCAACCTGTAAACCCTCAACCCTAAACCCTTAAACCCAATAAACTTAAACCTTCTACCCTCTATCCTCAACCAAATACACTCTACCCTCAACCCTATACCCTCAACCCAATACCTTAAACCATCAACCCTATACGTCCTCAACTCTATACCCTCAATTCTCAAATCTCTACCCTATGCATTGGATCCTCAACCCTCATATATCTATGTCCCTCCCTCCTCTTCTCTCCTCTCTATCTCACTTCTCCCTCCATCTCTACACTAATACCTCTACCATATACCCTCAACCCTGAAACCCTTAAACACTCAGCCCTAAACCCTAAACCCTCAACTCTTAACCCTTATACCCTCTATCCTTAAACCCTCTACCCTCTACCCTCAACCCAATACCCTCTACCCTCAACCCTATATCCTCAACCCTTAAACCCTTAAGCCCAAGTAAGCTCTATACTATAATCCCTCAACCCTCAACCCTTAATCCCTCAACCCTTAAACCCTCAACCCTCTACCCTCTACCCTCAACCTTTAAAACCTAATCCCTCAAATCCTATACCCTCTACCCTATACATTGGACCCTCAACCCTATACCCTCAACCCTCTACCCTCTACCCTATACATTAAACCATTAAATATCAATTCTCAACCCTCAACCCTTACTCCCTCAACCCTAGGTAGGTAGGGAAACATTGATGAGATATAGAGTGATGACGGGAGAGGTAGGTAAATAGAGGGAGAGGGGTGATAAATATAGGTAAAGAGGGAAGGGGACGTAGAGAGAGGAGAGAGAGAAGTAAAGAGGGGAGGGGGGATAGGTAGGGAGGAGATAGAGGTGAGTTTGTGTGTGTGTGTGTGTGTGTGTGTGTGTGTGTGTGTGTGTGTGTGAGAGAGAGAGAGAGAGAGAGAGAGAGAGAGAGAGAGTGAGATATAGGGTGATGGAGGGAGAGGTGGGTAAAGAGAGGGAGAGGGGAGATAAATATATATAGAGAGAGGGAAGGAGATGTAGAGAGAGATGATAGATAGATAGAATTAGAGAGTGGAGGGATGGAGGGAGAGGAAAGGAGGAGATAGAGGTGAGTGTGTGTGAGAGGAGAAAAAATGAGGGGAGAGAGGAAGGGGAGAGAGAAAGAGAGTAGAGAGGGACGGGGGATAGATAGAGAGTAGAGAGGGAAGGAGAGAGTAAGAGAGAACAAGGGGGGAGGGAGAGAGAGGTAAAGATAGTGGTAGGTAGTGGAGGATGAGGTAGGTATAGAGGGAAGGAGAGAAGGAAGGAGGGAGAGGGAGATGGAGAGAGTGGTGAGATAGAGAGTAGAGAGGTAAGGAGAGAATGAGAAAGAGAGATAAAGAGAGAGGTAGTTTGGAGGGAGGGAGAGGTAGAAAGTGATAGATTAGACATAGAGAGGGAAGGAGGGAAAGTGGGAGAGAGAGAGAGAGAGATAAAAGAATCAATTATGAGAGAAAGAGGGGGAGGGAGGGAGTGACAATAGTGAGAGAGATTGGGAGGAGGAAAAAAATTAAGGGTAGAAATGGTGAGGTCAAGAGAGGGATGGAGAGGAGAGATATAGAGAAGTAGAGAGGGAAGAAGGGAGGGAAGGAGTGTTAGGGGAGAGAGAGAGAGAGAGAGAGAGAGAGAGAGAGAGAGAGAGAGAGAGAGAGAGAGAGAGAGAGAGAGAGAGAGAGAGAGAGAGAGAGAGAGAGAGAGAGGAGAGATAGAGAGTAGAGAGGGAAAGAGGTAGGGAGGGAGACATAGGTGAGATACAAAGTGATTGAGGGATAGGTAGGTAAAGAGAGAGAGAGGGGACATAAAGATAATTAGAAGGGAAGCAGATGTAGAGAGAGAGAGAAGAGATAAAGAGAAGTAGAGAGGGGAGGGAGGGAGGCAGACGTAGGGAGGAGATATAGGGTTGTGTATGAGAGAGAGAGGGGAGAAAGGGAGGAAGGGAGAGAGAGGGAGTGGAGATATATAGAGTAGAGAGAAGGAGAGAGTGAGAGAGAAAGATGTTACAACTTGCTGACTACTAGAATTTGACCTCCTAATTACTGAAATTTGAATAAGTCTAAAATTTTTAAGATCTTCTAAAAACTAGAATTTGCATTATAATTCCTAGAGATCTAAAACCACTCTCAAACATCCTGAAACTATATACATGAAATATAACTTAAAGTATAATAAAGTAAATATCTATATATTTATTTCATGTATACATTTTCCTCGGCAATGTAAGAGAAAATCAAAGAGTTTAGAAAAATGAATTCCAAAAGAGTTCACAAACATCCATTGCAAAATTCAAGCAATTTATTGAGTGCCAAATTTGGAACTCTCCAAATTTGGCAAGCACAATATGACTTGTTACCGGTTTTTTTTGCTATTTGGCACCAAAATTGTGTCACAAATCCATGCACTTACCCATATACTTGAATAGGCCTTGAACACTACATCAACATATTAGCTCAAACAACCTACATGATGCATAATAAATCTTTGACATGACAATGGATCCTTGATTTTTGCAATAATCTTTAGTAAATCTTCCATTGAATGTCTTAAAATTGCTCTTAAATTGCTATTGATCTCATAAATTTTCTATTAGGACTTTCTCATAAAGTTGCTAGGTGAAACATAGCGAAATAGCCTTATATTTATATGAATCTTAAGATTAATTCCCAAAATTCAAATATCACAAGCTAACATTCAATTCTGGATTTGAAATCATTAAAATAGTGCCAAAAACATATTTCAAAAAGGGGGTCCTAGGTATAAGTTGATGGAACCTTCAAAATTTTCAAATTTGAAGCGCCCATGATGGTGAAAGTTGATTTGCACACTCAAAAATGCACCTGAAAAATTTGCCTCAGTGACCTACTTTGGAGGGTCATAATTCGGAGCCCATTTGCTTTCATGCCAAATCGCTTGGTGAGTCTATTCATCTGACATATGTGAACATGTATGTTTGATTTTAGCTTCTTGTGATGATTTTTGTTAGGGTTTTGAAGAGCGAATCTAGAGAATTCTGGGACTATTTTGTTGTTTGCAAATTCTTAGGCCTACGAAGTAGCCTCCTTCTCAGATTGATATTTCATAAATTAATGATTGTAACGGGAAATGGATTGGTACTCTAAATTCACCTCATATTCATATGCTCCCTAGTCTAGTTTCAGAGCCACATGATCAAGTTTGTTATTTTTACTAAGTCAAAAGCAAATGTAGTTTGTTCTATTTTTACATTTGCATTTCTAGAATGTTTCAAGGAGGCTAAATTTGACCCTTAATATATTGTGAAGAATGTGGATTGAAGGAAATCCCTCTTGTACACATACTCAATGGACCTAAATGATTTAGTTTTTCTAGTGGTAGTTTCCCTTGAGTTGATTTGGTAATTTTCAAGGAGGTGACTTTGTGAGCCCTAATTGGTTTTTGAAAGGTGCAATTGTAGAAAAGTCTGACTGAGCCACTTTGGATATTAATATCTTGTAACTCAGGATGAATTTTTCCAAGCCATTTTTTGCACTAAATTTTTGGTTCAAATGTATACACTCCTGATCAGTTTCAGGCCCCCATGAGGAGTTTTGATGGGTCATTTAATTATTTTTTGACTGTGACTGGGTCAAAATTGGTGTTCTAAAAAGCTTCAAATTTTCCAATTCTAAAGGCAACCCATTTCTAATTTTGGTCTAAAACCTCTCCAACTCCATTTTCCTAAAAATTAGAGATCATATGATGCATTATTTTAATGCATTTCAGCTGTGGTGAAGGCATCTGACAAGCCAATTTACAGAGGTCCTAGAAATCTTTCAGCGATGCATGTTTTGAGGAAATGAATTTTCTCTAACTAATTGATAATGTCCCTATGCAAATTTGCGTAGCTCTAGGTATCCCGATTTTTCTCACAGTGAATTTTCTCCAAATGGGTTGGAGGTGAAATTAAAAAATCAACATTTTCCTAATATTGCAAAAGCTATTATTTAAAATATTTTGCATATTTTAAATATTACTAAAGTGGAAATGGACGGGAATAAAGGAATTTTAGGGCAACATTAATATTTCAAAAATTTATTAAAATTTTATAAAGTTTCAACTTTATATTGCCTTCCCCGCCTACGCGTGGAAGGGCAACATTTTCTTCTAGGCAAGTAGGTAGAATGATGGGAGGATATTTCAGTGAGGAATGGAGTGTTTCCTTCGCCTTGGAGGTGAATCTAATGGATTTTAGGTAAGCAGGTGGTGTTGCAGAGTGACATTGCTAATCACGTTTTTGAGCTTACAAGTATTTTTTGGGGGTCTATTTGAGCTCAAATTTGTTGTATTATGTTTTAAATTTGTCCCCTAACCTGTCCTATTGCTTGGGCATAGATTTTAAGCATGTTTGGAATGAATTTCAGGTGCCTAAAGCCATCAAAATACCCCACCTAAAAAATGACCCAATGATATCACCATTTCTGAGCAGCTTGCATTGGTAGTGAAAATGTATCAGATTGCTTGAAGAAGCTTTGTTTTTGCACTGACACCCAAATTTTATTGTATTTGGCTACAACACTATTTAAGGTTGGCTTTCCGTGCTAGCTCATGAGGAAAAATGTCGATGTCAACATCAGTGATAGGGGAGCGGGGAGGGTGTATGGATTTTAATATTTCATAAAACCATCTTTGAGAACTATATTGCTTTATTTAAAGCTTTATATTTTTTTTTCCCGTGAGCTCATGTGTGTGGATGTTGTTGCCATTGGAAAGAAGTGGGGAAGCGGGGAGTGGCCATGGTGGGCCTGAAGAAATTTTTTAAATGCAAGTGAAATGTGCAAATATTAAAGTGGTGGACTATTGTTGATGGCCAGATAATAGAAAGGACCATGAGTAAACATTTTATTTACCTGAGGAAAATTTTAAATACTTTCATATTTAAAAAAGAAAAAATTTAATTGTAAAATATAAAGTGCTTGGTGTAGCTGGGTGAAAAATTTGCCTTAGTGACCTACTTTGGAGGGTCATAATTCAGAGCCCATTTGCTTTCATGCCAAATCGCTTGGTGAGTCTATTCATCTAACATATGTGAACATGTATGTTTGATTTTAGCTTCTTGTGATGATTTTTGGTAGGGTTTTGAAGAGCGAATCTAGAGAATTCTGGGACTATTTTGTTGTTTGCAAATTCTTAGGCCTGCGAAGTAGCCTCCTTCTCAGATTGATATTTCATAAATTAATGATTGTAATGGGAAATGGATTGGTGCTCTGAATTCCCCTCATATTCATATGCTCCCTAGTCTAGTTTCAGAGCCACATGATCAAGTTTGATATTTCTACCAAGTCAAAAGCAAATGTAGTTTGTTCTATTTTTACATTTGCATTTCTAGAATGTTTCAAGGAGGTTAAATTTGACCCTTAATATATTGTGAAGAATGTGGATTGAAGGAAATCCCTCTTGTACACATACTCAATGGACCTAAATGATTTAGTTTTTCTAGTGGTAGTTTCCCTTGAGTTGATTTGGTAATTTTCAAGGAGGTGACTTTGTGAGCCCTAATTGGTTTTTGAAAGGTGCAATTGTAGAAAAGTCTGAATGAGCCACTTTGGATATTAATATCTTGTACCTTAGGATGAATTTTTCCAAGAAATTTTTTGCACTAAATTTTTGGTTCAAATGTATACACACCTGATCAGTTTCAGGCCCCTATGAGGAGTTTTGATGGGTCATTTAATTATTTTTTGACTGTGACTGGGTAAAAATTGGTGTTCCAAAAAGCTTCGAATTTTCCAATTCTAAAGGAAACCCATTTCTAATTTTGGTTTAAAACCTCTCCAACTCCATTTTCCTCAAAATTAGAGATCATATGATGCATTATTTTAATGCATTTCAGCTATGGTGAAGGCATCCGACAAGCCAATTTACAAAGGAGGTCCTAGAAATCTTTCAGCGATGCATGTTTTGAGGAAATGAATTTTCTCTAAGTAATTGATAATGTCCCTACGCAAATTTGCATAGCTCCAGGTATCCCGATTTTTCTCATAGTGAATTTTCTCCAAATGGGTTGGAGGTGAAATTAAAAAATCAACATTTTCCTAATATTGCAAAAGCTATTATTTAAAATATTTTGCATATTTTAAATATTACTAAAGTGGAAATGGATGGGAATAAAGCAATTTTAGGGCAACATTAATTTTTCGAAAATTTATTAAAATTTTATAAAGTTTCAACTTTATATTGCCTTCCCCGCCAACCCGTGGAAGGGCAACATTTTCTCCTAGGCAAGCAGGTAGAATGATGGGAGGATATTTCAGTGAGGAATGGAGTGTTTCCTTCACCTTGGAGATGAATCTAATGGATTTCAGGTAGGCAGGTGGTTTTGCATAGTGACATTGCTAATCACGTTTTTGAGCCTACAGGCATTTTTTCGGGGTCTATTTGAGCTCAAATTTGTTGTATTATGTTTTAAATTTGTCCCCTAACCTATCCTATTGCTTGGGCATAGATTTTAAGCATGTTTGGAATGAATTTCAGGTGCCTAAAGCCATCAAAATACCCCACCTAAAAAATGACCCAATGATATCACCATTTCTGAGCAGCTTGCATTGGTAGTGAAAATGTATCAGATTGCTTGAAGAAGCTTTGTTTTTGCACTGACACCCAAATTTTATTGTATTTGGCTAGAGCACTATTGAAGGTTGGCTTTCCCTACTAGCTCGTGAGGAAAATGTCGATGTCAACATCAGCGACAGGGGAGCAAGGACGGTGTATGGATTTTAATATTTCATAAAACCATCTTTGAGAATTATAATGCTTTATTTAAAGCTTTATAATTTATTTTCCCGTGAGCCCATGTGTGTGGATATTATTGCCATTGGAAAGAAGTGGGGAAGCGGGGAGTGGCCATGGTGGGCCCAAAAAAATTTTTTAAATGCAAATGAAATGTGCAAATATTAAAGTGGTGGACTATTGTTGATGGCCAGAAAATAGAAAGGCCCATAAGTAAATATTTTATTTACCTAGGGAAAATTTTAAATACTTTCATATTTAAAAAAGAAAAAATTTAATTGTAAAATATAAAGTGCTTGGTGTAGCTGGGTGAAATAATTAAAATTTTCACAAGTAAAGAAAAGGGATCAAAATTGTGGTGAAATGAATAAAGTGTAAAAGACAAAATATAGAATGCACACGCAAAATGTTTATTTTCAGCTACAACATAACAAAAGTAGAGTAAAAGCTTTCATAGAGGAGTAAAATTATTTGCAGCTGCATGGAAAAATGAAGAAGAGTAGAAGGTTTTCTTACAATGAGATAAATATTTCAGTTGTTGGGTGAAAATAAGAGAGATGGGTGAATGATTTTTTTTTATAGTAGGTGGAAATGAATGATGACTCTTCATGGGAAGGATAAAACTTTCAATTGCAAGATAGGAAAATGCAAGGGCAAGCAAGAGGCGTGAGTCAAGGTACAAATTGAAGATTCTTTAGGTGCAGAAATGGTTATTGATCAAACAGAGATCAAGATGCCAAGTGTCTTCCACATATTCATTTTAGGGATTCTTCTTCTTCTATATATTTTTATTCTTTCTTATTTGTAAGGGTTTTGAACTTCTAGTTTTAGAAAAAAGAAAATAGAGAATTCTTAGCTGGGAGATGGAGTTTTGTTTACAGTGAATGAATGTACAAAATTTCTACAGCAGTGTCAATTAGTTTGAACATATTAATGAAAATATTGTAGAAGTTGTTTCCATTTTGCATTTTCAAATTGCATATGGATTAAATATATCAAGCATATGTTGATTTGTCATTGTAATCTTTTTGTAATTGTGTGATTTGTGTATGGGTTTCTTCAAGAAAAGAATTAAATTTTGTGTGCACATTACTGTGGGTTTGAGGGAATGAAATGGATTTTTATAATTATGCAATAATATGAGAGGTTACATTAATGTAAGGAATTAATGTTAAAGGGCCACTATTTTGAGATAAGGTGTTATTTAAATTTGCATTCATGATCTTAGATATGTCTCCATGCCTTAGGATTGGGCATTGATCTATGATATTACCCAAATCTAGCTTAGAAGCTTTTAAACCATTCAATTTTGTTTTTCCTATTTTATAGGTTATTGGTATCTACCTTTTTCTCCATGCTAGTTAATGAAAGTTTCCTAATATCTAAGCCAATGTTGAGTGATATCTCATGTTTCTTAGCATATTATTTTGAGAGAATTATCCATTAAGCAATACCTTTTTGAGGGTGTGTATGAATATTTAAGTATTGCTAAAAGGGTCACCCACCTAGGTCATACAGAGCCTGAAGTGTAGGGGAAATGTGTTCCAATCCCGTTTTTTGTTCATTGGCCAAATCCTACACTAGATCTAAGCATGAAATGTAGCTTGCTTCTAGGATTTAGTTAATCTATTGATTTGGGAGCCAATAGACTGGTGACTGTGCTAGGGAGAGTTTTGAATCTCTAGTTGTAGATTGTTCTATTACATAATCATATTATTTGTTGATCTGAGCATTTGGTTCAAATATTGAAGGAATTCATACTTGGAGAAATAAATTATTCTAGTGAACTTGAAATTTTGATGATCTGTGGTGCTTTGCTAGTGAAAGGAACTCATCAAGAAATTCATCTTTGAAGGAGCTTCATATTGCTTGAATTTTAGTCCTCTATGAAGAGAGGTGATGACTCTATTAAAAGAACCTGATGAAGATGTGAAGAAAGTTTTAGATCTACAAAGATTTCTAGTCAGGAAGAAGAATTTGCAGCAGCTACAACATTAACATGTACTTTTCATGTTTGAAGGTCCTATAAAACTTTGGTTCCCTTATTTAGTGAAATAGAGCACTACAATAAAGGGATATTGAGAATTGCATAGTTGTAGAGGGAATTAATTATATTTACAAATATGTACTAATGTCCTAGTTCTCCCTCTACAAGCTATAATATCATGCCTAGAACACAGTCATCTCCTCAAAGGAAGGTGCTCACTAGTGAAAGATATGACCCTTTAGATTTTAGTAAAATCAAAGGTTACCCACATTCTATCCCAAGAAGAATTAATGAATATTTTCTTAAGGTTAGAGGAGATTTTGAAGAATCAACATTAAGACATGTAGAAGGTTTCCTTGATTTGATGGAAGATTGTCAAATAATAGAAGAGGATGCTATCATGAAGTTATTTGTAAGAACTTTAGAAGGTATTGTTTTATGTTGGTTTTCTAGTTTTCCAATGCATTTCATAGATTCATGGCATGAGCTTATAATAAATTTCATTGATTATTTTAAAGAATAATGAATAGATGATGAATGCCTATTTAAGGATATAGACATGCATACCCAAGAAGAATTTGAAGAGAAATCATAAAATAAAGTTGGATCCATATCATTTAGTAATGAGAGTTTTGTTTCTGAATGAAACATGGAGACAATTTATATAGAAGAAAGTTGCAGCCATAATGGTATAAGACATGATGAACTGAATGAAACATGTGAAGTCATGCCTTCTATTGATTTTGAAGACATAGAAGTGGAGATTCAATTTTCTATATCAAAAGAAGAATGGAATGATGCATATGATATTGAATGTATTTGCTTGTCAATGGATTGTGGAAGTATAGTTGAAGGGTATGTTGATTCTAAAGTTTCATCTCTCTATGATGATAACAGTAGTATTGTTGATGTGAGTATGTAATCAACTGAGGAGTATTCTTATCTGGAAGATCAAGATGATTGTGAGTTTGTTTGTAGCCCTTATGATGGTGATTCCTCTCACAAGGAGGAGGTAGAATTGATCTCCTTAAGTAGAGAGTATTCCAATGAAGATGATGACAATAATTTTGAAGGATCACAAGAGCATGATAAGGTATATGGGTTGAATATCTTATTTTAAGAAGAAATGTGTAATCACCAATGTTATTATGTACTTGGTCATACTAATTCTACAAGTGAGTGGAACATTGATGAAAATTTTCATGACAATAAGACAAAGGAGCCTACTGAGTTGAAGAATGCTTTTGAGAATATTAATGTACTAGATGAAAATGATAAAGTATGCAATGATTCTAAGTCATAGCAATCATGTGTGAGAATTTGTAATGAAAAATAAATGATGGTTTTCACTTTGATAGTGAGAAAGGTAGCCCTACTAATTGTTGCAGTAGTGTGAATAGAGAAGGATATATGTATGCAAGAGGTTCATTTGATGAATTTTCTCAATTAGTTGATTATGAGGAGTGTGCATATGTTGATAATGATAAACAAGGAACTCCTATTTTGTTTGATGCTCTACCTCTTCTAATCATTTTTCTCCCTTTGAAGTTATCATTGAATGCTTGCATAATGATAGCATAGATGAAGTTGTATATGAAAGTGAAAAGGTAGAGACAAATATTGGTATGACTAAGGAAGCTCTTTATGATGAGTTTACACTTAAAGAATGTGATTGTGTCAACCACATGAATTCATATGAGGACCTTTTCTCTGGATTTTCAACTCATACTCTTTCTCATAAGCAGTGTACTTTAGATTGTCATATTGATGTGGAGTAGGAGGTAATGCTAAATAGGACACTCCTTGTAATAGTGAATGTGTTTTAAACATTCACTATGATGATTTTGTTGCAAATGAAGATTTTGAGTCATATGAACCTGTACTTGAAGCTTCTTCTTGTGATAACATAATGAGTGTTGATAATCTTGACAATGAGCTTGAAGTAGGAACTATTATTTGGGATGTTGACATTTCTTCTAAATTCCATGATTTGAATGAAGATGAAGGTATTGTGGGTATTGATAAATTTAGTTTTCAGAACCTTGAGGCATGTAATAATGTTACTAAGTTGTGTTGTTGGGATGATGATCAATTTTCCCATGATGCAATTTAGTTTTTGATAAAAGGGGGATAAACGGGTTTTATAGGGACCCAAAACCACAAAGTAACAAAAAAGGAAATGACCGAAACAACAGTCCATAAAACAACAAGGCTGCCAAAGAAAATAAAACCAGCATCAACAGGCAGCAACAAAAAGCCTCAAAAAAGCCCGAAAAAAGCCAGTAAACAGAAGAAGCAGGGCCCAAGCACAATTAGTTCATAGAATTTAGGAGCTCATCCACAACCTCCTCCAAGTCTGCCATTTCCTGATCCCCCTTCATAAAGATCTGAGCCATACTAGGGGTAGTCTGGACTTTCCTTTTCATGCTAGATCTGGTACACTTAGATATTCTAGCTTCCTCGTCCTGGCCTTTCTCCTGATCAAGGTCGACAATCAGAGCTCTCTTCTGGGTTTTCTCCAGTCTTTTAGACATAGCCTTGATGATAACAGAATTATCTCTGGCAATTCTATAATTTTGCTCGGCAATCTTTTTCAGTGTTCCTTTGATTTTTTGAAGTTCATTTTCAATAGTGTTGTCCTTTTGAGGAATATTTTTCATATTTTTGTGCTTCTTTGCTTCAAACTGACTGAGCCCTGCGACTTTAACTTCAATTTCCCCCAGTTTTCTATGAAGAGACAAATTTTTTGTTTTTAGTTCACTTATCTCATAGAAAACCCATTTGGTAGAATTGAGCTGGTCCTGGGAGTAGCTTTTGGCATTACCAATAAAGTCAAAAGGGGAGTCACTATTAGGATTGACCCCAAAGAACACCGACTCCGCACCTTTCGGGGGGTTCAAATTTTTCTGATGAATATTCTGCGGGGCGTGAAGTTCCTCAAGGCTGGCCCCAGCTGTCTTAGCAGAAACAACAGGGGAGTCTTCAGGGTAGGACACAAGCTTATTAACCGGGGAGCAAGAGCGAGCCAAATTGGCATTAGGGTTAGAATGGCCAGAGGCCGAAGCAGAGCAAGCTCTAGAAGGTTGAGGGGGGCGGCCAGAAGTAGGAGGGGGCAAAGGAGGTGAAGGGCTCTGGACACGGTCGGAAGAAGCTTTGACTTCGGACAAACTAGGCTCAGTATCATCTTCGTCAAGCTCCAGCGGGGCAACAGGGTTAGGAAGGGTGGGCATGTTCTGAAAGTGCTCAAAAATAAGTCTTAACAGACCCGAGTGAAGAATCAGGTATCTTTTAGGGTTTCTTCTATGATCAGAAAAGTTGTTTCTCAGAGAACAGAGCAAGAAGAAGGGGATGGAGATATGCACCTTATACCGGAAGTGATGAAGCAGAACGAAGTGGTAACCGTAGACCCTAGTGAAGCGGCCATCGAGCGTGATGTACTCCATGATAACCTTTAGCACTTTTCTCCATAGAGATTTTATAGTGTCCACTTCATAGTAGCTATTCGACATCTTGACCAGATTTTGTTTCTCTGTTTCAAATTTGGGAAATTTCAAAATAGCTTCGTCGGAGAATTTCCCATCTCTAAAGAATTTATGCTCTTCCATCAGAATACCCGTGACCTCCACAATCAGGGCTTCATCAATTTGGACTTTCCTCCCAAATAGGACGACCTCCCCATCATTCCAATTCTTCTCAAAGAAGTCAGTAATCTCCTCCTTAGGGCCATGGAGTTTCTCAATGAACGGAAGTAATGCCCTCCTTCTGATTTTACTCCAGGATTTTTCATTTTTGGTGTGTGATTCGAAGTTGGTTGGTTCCACCCTCCTCAGTTCCCCACCCATGATAGACAGGTTAGTGAGAATACTGTTACAGACAGAAGTCCTATTCCAGAAAGTTCCTTTGTTTCTCAGGACCCACAATATGTGCCAAAAAAGATAATTAATTATCTGGATCCACTCGACCCCATTATGTCTTCGGATATTGCTATTCATGAATCGTACCTTTCTCATTATGACATGACGCCGCCTTTTTTCCATTCACCATATCAAACTCCAAAAGAGATTGAGAATTGGAGTGGAGTTCAGTCTTCTTATGCCACGTAAGGAAAGTGTCACTCTTAACTCCCTCATTGGCAAAAGAATCAGCAACCGTGTTCGCTTCACAGTAGGCATGAGTTATTTTTATATTATCGAAGTTATTAAGTAAGGCCTTAGAATCATTAATCCAATTTTTTATCGACCATGTTGGCTATGATTTTCCACAAAGGCTATCAATAATATTCTTAGAGTCACCTTCAATCCATAGATTTTTGCATTTAATTTCCATGGCCATGTTAATTATGTGATAAGCCCCCACCGCTTCTGCCACGTGATTGGTTTGGATTCCCAAGGGAGAGGCGACAACACCCATAAAGTTACCTGCCGAATCCCTTAAGACCCCACCACACCTAGCCTTTCTTAGGTTTCCCTTGGCCGCCCTGTCGAAGTTGGCTTTAGCCCATCCTTCCATAGGAAAACACTAGCAAATACCAACCCTGGAGTTTTTGGTGGAATTAGGGGCAATGGAAATATCCCAGCTAATTCTCCAATCCCTAGCAATCATGCTATCATAAGGGGAACAAGCCACAGTATCAATCTTATCTTCCCTGAAGGGGACAATAGAAAATTTTTTCTTGATCATTCTAAGAATTCTCTCAAACACAATTTCCTCTGAAGATTCCTTATCCCTGAAGATCCGGTTGTTTCTCTCTTTCCAAATTCCCCAAGCCAAATGGGGGAACGAAAAGGCCCAAAGTTTTTTAATAAAGGGGTTGAAAGAGGGGGGTTTCCATTGAACAAAAAAATCCTCAACAGACTCCGGAGGGACCCAAGAGAAATGCCAACATTTTAGAAGTTTATCCCAGACCAAGGAGGAAAAAGGGAAATGAATAAAGAGGTGATTAGCCGATTTAGCATTACTCTTGCAGAGGTAGCATCTATTAGGGATCTAAAATCCTCTTTTCCTAAGGTTGTCCACAGTAAGAACTTTGTTTTGCAACAGGGACCAAAAAAAAATGTTAACCTTAGGAAGGAGGTGCTTAGTCCAGACTTGCGAACACAGAGGGGGAGGTTAGGAGCCTGGGAAAAATTGGCAAAGGCAAAAGAGACAGAAAAGCAACCAGATGGCTCAAATCTCCAAATAAGTCTATCCTCCTGATTAAAGCAAAGTCTGACTGCATTCAAGGAGGAATAAACAGGGATCAACACAAAGTTAATCAAGGGAAGATTGATCCACTTACCATCTCGCCAATAGTCTTTGACAAAAAGACCAAAAGTATCTTTACAAAAATCCACCCATCTACTGAGATTCCCATCCTGAGACAAAGGTTCATCATGCAGCCAACAATCATCCCAAAATCTAACCTTGTTTCCATTACGCACCTGCCATTTCAATCCCAAATTAACCACCTTAATCCCATCAGAAATGTAGTTCCAACAACTTGATCCTTTCGGGAGATTGGGGTTATCCATAAAATCTCTGAGGGAATTATTGTTCTGCAAATACTTGCTTTTGATTATATCACTTCACTCACGAGAGGAGGAAAAAGTATCCAAATCTGTTTAGCTAGGAGTGATTTATTCAAAGGTCTAATTCTTCTTAGCCCCAAGCCTCCTTCCTTTTTAGATCTGCAAACCAAATCCCAACCAACAAGAGGCATTCTATTTCTTTCTTCGACTCCAGACCAAAGAAATCTCTTTTGAATCTTCTCAATGGTTTCAGCATATTTGGAGGGGATTTTAAAAAGACTGAGAGCATAGATGGGGAGGCTCTGCAAAGAGGCTTTAATAAGCTAGAGTTTTCCAGCCTGACTAAGGCGAGCACCTTTCCAACCTGAGAGTTTTTTCTCGAATCTATCAACCAGAGAGATCCAGAAGGTGTCTGGAGGTTTTAAACAAAGGGGCAGCCCCAAATAAGTAGCAGGAAGGGATTCAATCTTGCATCCAAGAATTCCAGCAATCTTTCTTTGTCTGTGCAAAGGAGTGTTGAAGAAGAACAACGAACTTTTTGCTTATTTATGACCTGACCGGATGCTCTACCATAGGTATCCAACAATTTCTTCATCTCTTTAGCTTCCGAGACAACAGACCATCCCATAAGCAAAGTGTCATCCACAAACTGTTGATGAGAGCATATCAAATTATTTGATGAAGGTTTGAGCCCATTAATAGATCTTTGAGCAACCAATTTACTCATGTTTCTGCCTAAAACTTCAGCCATAATTGTGAAGAGGATAGGAGAAATGGGATCACCCTGTCTTAACCCTCTAGAACTATGGAAGAAGGTAGAAGGGGAACCATTAATTAGAACCGCCACAGAAGCAGAGGAAATGAGTTGTTCAATGAGCTGCAAAACCCTTTCATTAAAACCAAAGGATTTTAAGGTTTTAAACAGGAAGTTCCAATCCACCCTGTCATAAGCCTTCGAAATGTCAAGCTTAAGAAGAAAACCTTCTGATTTGGAAACCCAGAGGGAATGAGCATTCTCATGAGCATGGACAATAGAGTCAAGAATTTGTCTTCCAGGAACAAATCCATTCTGTTGAGGGGCAATAATAGAAGGAAAAATAATGAGCATCCTAGAGGTAAGGACCTTTGAAATAATTTTTATAGAAGGAATTACAGAGACTAATGGTTCTGAAACCTTCAAAATCCTGCACACCAGGCTTCTTGGGGATAAGGACCAAGAAAGTAGCATTTAACTCCTTCAACAGATTTCTAGAACGGAAGAACTCTTTCACCGCCTTCTCAACATCTTCCCTTACAATATCCCAAAACCAATGGAAGAAAAGTAACGGGAAGCCATCAGGGCCAGGCACTTTGCTTCCTTCAAAAGAAAAAATAGCTTTTTTGATTTCCTCACTGGTGGGTATTGATGTTAACATTTCATTATCTCTAGAATTAACAATACTAGGGATAGCCTCCAGCAGTTGATTTTGATCATCAACATCAATGTCCTCTTTCTCAGATAGGAGATTCTTAAAGAAAAGAACAACTTCTCTTCTAATCTCCTCCTCCTCATAAGTTCTTCCTTCAACCACAATCTTAGCGATTTTGTTAGCAGCCCTATGTTTAGAAGCTGAAAGGTGAAAGTATCTAGTATTTCTATCTCTCGCTTTTAGCCAAAGAGCTCTAGACCTTTGTCTCCAGAATTCCTCTTCTCTAGTAATTACCTCATGGAGTTTTGAGAGAATCTCATTTTCTTTATCCTTAGTATCATCCAAATAGCCTTCCTTCTGAATTTTGTTTTGGATTTCAGACAGCCTAAACTGAAGATCATTTTTGATTTGAAATATATTGCCAAAAGAGTCTTTTTTCCACTTTCTAAGATTCATTTTAACTTCCCTTAGTTTTTTGGTGATTCTAAAAAAAGCAGTGCCTTTAATTTTGATATTCCACCACTTCCTAACCTCATCACGGAGGAGAGGATGGGAGAGCCACATCTTCTCAAAATGAAAAGGGGTATTCCTCTTAATCTTTAAGGGATCAACAACAAAACTAATAGGGAAATGGTCCAAACCAATCCTAGGGAGGGTTTTCAAAAAACAACAATAATTTAAAAACCAGATATCAAAAACAAGGGTTCTATCAAGTCTCACCTGGATCAAGTCCAATAGAATTCTTCTATTCGACCAAGTGTAAGAGCTGCCTGGCAAATCCAGATCAATCAAGGCATGGCTGTTAATGAAATCCAAGAGGTCTTCTTTACTTTCTTCATTAATCTGAGATCCTCCAAACTTTTCACCCAGCAGGAGAGGAGAATTGAAGTCTCCCATGACAACCCAGGGATCATTTTGAAAAATATTTCGGAAAGCAGCCAACTCTTTCCAAAAAGCCTTACGAGCTTTTTTACAATTTGATGCATAAATATTAGACTGAATCCAACTGAAGTTGTCTCTAATATGAGTAAATCTAGTAGCAACATGGTTAGGACGAGATAAAAGAGAATCACCTCTTATGACCAAACAGTTCCAAAAAGTCGCCACCCCACCAGAAGCCCCAACAAAATCACTGCCCTGAATGGAGCAGTGCTGGAACAAAGAGATTTTTTCAACCTTTTCTCTTAAAATTTTTGTTTCCTGAATGAGGAGAATATCAGGCTTCTGGTCCCGAGCAAAATTGTGTAAAATATCCTTCTTGTGGGGATTATTTAATCCCCTTATATTCCAAGATAGTAACTTCATGGGAATTTGGGCGAGAGAAGGAGTTCCGGGATGGTTTTTTGGGCCCCATCCACAATTTCTTGAAAGTTATGGTGCTCTCTTAACAGGTTTTTGGGTTTTCTTCCTTTGGCCACGGAGATTGCCCCACAGTCCGCTTTTGCTCTCGACCTTGTAGAAATCCCACAGGGGGTGATTTTAATTCTGATCTTTGATTTTTTCTTCTTTTTCTTAGAAAGCACTTCTCTATCAGTATCCTCTTGACTGTCTGATTCTTTGCTGGAATCCCAATCTTTGTCAGAAAGGAATTTCTGCTCCCAAGGGAGAGTATCCATAAGTCCATTCTTGGAAGGCAGAGAGTTACTTTTTTCAAGAATACTTGCTTGGCTAGGGTCCGAGAAGGTGTCTTTAACAACATCAGAAAAAGCCAGATCCGAGCAAAAATCAGCTCCTGGGATATTTATCTCCACCGGAGACACAACCAAAGGAATGCCAACCTCAATAGAGAGACCCTGAGAGGAAATATCATCCAACCCTGGCGTCAAAGGGTTCTGAAAAAGGGGGCTCCTCTCCAAAGAAGAAGAATCTTCTGATTTACTAGGGGCTAAATTCCCTGCTTCCCATTCCACTCTATCCACTTTAATCTCAGAATTGGCTAAAAGTTCTGGAAACAAAATTTGGGGGATCTGGGTGGTAGAGCCTTCGTTACCAGCTTCTTCAGATATTTTATGTTGAGATCCATCCATATTACTTAGAGCCAAGGTACCAATAGTACTGCCCAATCCATCACCTTCATTCTGAAGGCCAGCCTTAAACTCAGAGGCAGGAGCTTCAGGGGCCATGATATTGGGGCCAACATTACCAACTTCACCCGGGTGGATATCAGGGGAAACAACAGCCTTTCCCACTTCCTCTGTTACACATTTTTCCTCCTGCTTCTTTTTTGAAATAGCTTTTGAGACCCTAATGGGTTTTTCCGTTGCTTTAACAACTTTCATGGGACAGTGCTTCGCCTAGTGACCATATTTTCTACAGGTAAAGCAAGCGAAAGGAATAGTCTCAAACTCAATAGCTTGTGACCAAGAGCCAAGTTTTGAGAGGATCTCAACAGAGGAGGGGAGATCAACATCCTGAGAGACACCAACACAAATTCTAGCAAACACCAGCCTCCTTCTAGCGGCAGTCATAGGGTCAATCAATAGGAGCTCCCCAAAGGAACTAGCAATCCCCCTAAACACATCCTCATTCGAATATTCCAGAGGGAGACCATGAAGCCTGATCCAAACCAGAGCATTCTTAAAGATGGAATCTGAAAGATCTAAGTTTGATGACCATTTTTTAAGTGCAAGAGTGGATTTCCCAACGACCCATGGTCCTCCGCATCTAACAGCCTTAATATCATCTGAGTTGGAGAACTCAAAAGCAAAGAACCCTTTAGGGAGGGCTGCAACTGAAACACTACCATTCATTCTCCATTTCTTTCTGACAAAATCCCTAACAATCTCAATATTTGGCCTTTGGCCCATGAATTTTCCAACTAGGGAATTTTCTATTATAGCAATATTATGATCAATGATCTCGTCTGGGATAGAGATAGCAAATTTACCCGCAGAAGGGTTAGAGATATTGTTCATTGGGGGAAAGAAAGACTTACCATTGGGTTTAACCCCAAAAAGTGAGGCCCACTTCTTCCGTTGCCCACCATTTGAGTCACCAGCTCCAACCGCATCCTTGAGGTTACCTTTTGGGCAGTTGCCGGCAGGAATAAAAGGAGGAGGGACCAGAATATTCTTTCCCCCTAGGTCATCCGCATGCTTATTTTGGGAGTCCTCCCTCTCCGGTTCCTCCACACTTTTCTTGATGCTCGAATCAGGCCCGTGACCCACCTGGGCCATCTCAGATCCATCATCATCACCCTGCTCAGTACCAGAAAATTCAAAAGTCCAATTTTCTCACCCACAGCTTCGCTCCCGACTGCTCGCCATATGATGATGCAATTTAGTTGAAGGAGTCACAAATGTGTTTTAATTCTTTGCTTAATACACATGAGGATTGCACACTATTGCTAGGGCATGATATCTTTTTTGAGCCTAATCATTGTGAGGGGGTTAGTAAATGTGATAAGATTATGTCTTCATATAGTCTTGACCATTATCCTCATATTCTCTCACTTTCCATAGAATCAAAAAATGAAATGAGTGGAAGTGATTTGGCCTATGTGATTTTGCTAACATGTGATAGTAAATCTAGACACGTAGTAAGTTCTCACTTGTTCAAAGGTAGCCTGACACTTTTCTTTGCAAGAATGAAGTTATTCATATTGCTATGGCGTGACATAGGAAAGTATGGATTAAAAGAGATTAGGTCTTTTATATATTGGTGTTTGGTAGGGGTAAGAATTGACTTCCCTTTTTCATTTGGTGGCCTGGGGCCACCAAATGAGGTAGAAAATTTTGAATAAGGACTTTGTCACCCAATTTTTTTAGCACTTGGTCTACTCTCAAGAGATCTAGAATCTCACCATTCCCACAAGGGGAATGCATCCCCACTCAGAGCCACTGATGGTACCTTCAAAATTTTCAAATTTGAAGTTTGCATTATAGTGAAAGTTGATTTGCACACTCAGAAATGCACCTAAAAAAATGGCCCAGTGACCTACTTTGGAGGGTCATAATTTAGAGCCCATTTGCTTTCATGTGAAATCCCCTTGTGAGTGTATTTATCTGACCTATGTGAAAATGTATGTTTTATTTCAGCTTCTTATGATGAGTTTTGGTAGGGTTTTGAAGAGAAAAGCTGGAGGGTTTTAGGACTGTTTTGTTGTTTGCAAATTCTCAGGCCTATAAAGTAGCCTCCTCTTTAGACTAATATTTCATAGATGGATGATCATCATGAAAAATGGATTGGTGCTTTGCATTCCCTTCATTTTCATATGCTCCGTACTCTAGCTTTAGAGCCACAAGATCAAGTTTGATATTTTTACCAAGTCAAAAGCAAATGCAGTTTGTTTTGTTTTTACATTTGCATTTCCAGAATGTTTCAAGGAGGTCAAAATTGACCCTTAATATATTGTGAAGAATGTGGATTGAAGGAAATACCTCTTGTACACATACTCAATGGACCTAAATGATTTAGTGTTTCTAGTGGCAGTTTCCCAGGAGGTGATTTGGTAAATTTTCAAGGAGGTGACTTTGTGAACCCTAATTGGTTTTTGACAGACCTGTAGTTGTAAAAAATTCTGGTTGAGGAAATTTGGATATTAATATCTTGCACCTCAAGATTAATTTCTCTAATTTTTTTTGTTGCGCTAATTTTTTTGTTCAAATTTCTACATGCCTAATCAATTTTAGGCCCCCTAGGAGGAGATTTGAGGGGTCATTTAACTGTTTTCTGACTGTGACTGGGTCAAATTGGGTGTTCAAGAAAGCTTCAAATTTTTCAATTCTAAAGGCAAGCCATTTCTCATTATGGTCTAAAAGCTCGCTAGCTCTATTTTCATCAAAATTGGAGATCATATAATGCATTATTTTAATGCATTTCAACTGTCGTGAAGACATTCGATAAAGCAGTTTACAAAGGAGGTCTAAGAAATATTTTAGCAATGCAAATTTTGAGGAAATGGGTTTTCTCTAAACAATTGATAATTTCCCTACACAAATTTTCACGGCTCCAATTATCCTAGTTTTTCCACAATAAATTTTCTCCAAATGGGTTGCAAGCAAAAATAAAAAATCAACATTTTCCTAATGTTGCAAAAGATAATGTTTAAAATATTTTACATATTTTAAATATTACTAAAGTGGAAAAGCATGGCAATAAATGAAGTTTAGGGCAACATTAATATTTTAAACTTTATTAAAGTTTTATAAAGTTTCAACTTTATATTGCCTTCCCCACCAACCTGTGGAATGAATGCTCATGACAACATTTTCTTCCCAGCAAGTGGGGAGAATGATGGGAGGATATTACAGTGAGGAATGGAGTGTTTCCTTTGCCATGGAGGTGACTCTAATGGATTTTAGGGTAGGTTCATGTAGGAAGGTGGTGTTATGAAGTGAAATTGTTGATCATATTTTTGGGCTTCCAAGCATATTTTTAGGGGTCCATTTGAGCTCAAATTTGTTGTTTTATGCTTTAAATTCATTCCCTAACCTATCCTATTTCCTAGGAAGATATTTTAAGCATTTTTGGAATGAACTTGGAGTGCCTATAGCATTCACTGAGCAGCTTGCATTGGTAGTGAAAATGTATCAGATTGTTTGAAGAAGCTCCATTTTTGCATTGGCACCCAAATTTTATTATATTTGGCTCAAGCATTGTTTAAGGCTATGCCAGCCCATGAGAAAAAATGTTGATGTTGACATTAGTGATGGGGGAGTAGGGAGGGTGTATGGATTTTAATATTTCATAAAACCATCTTTGACAATTATAATGCTTTATTTAAAGCTTTATAATTTGTTTTCATGTGAGCCCATGTGTGTGGATGTTGTTGTCATTGGAAAAAAGTGGGGAAGCGAGGAGTGTCCATGGTGCGCCCAAAGAAATTTTTTAAATGCAAGTGAAATGTGCAAATATTAAAGTGGTGGACTGTTGTTGACAATGAGAAAATATAAAGGCCAATGAGTAAACATTTTATTACCTGAGGAAATTTTTAAATACTTTCATTTTTAAAAGAGAAATTTTTTAAATGTAAAATATAAAGTGCTTGGTATAGCTGGGTAAAATAATTAAAATTTTTGCAAGTAAAGCAAAGGGATCAAAATTGTGGTGAAATTAATAAAGCGTAAAAGAAAAAATATAGAATGCATGGGAAAAATGTTTATTCTCAGCTACAACATAACAAAAGTAGAGTAAAATATTTCATAAAGGAGTAAAGTTATTTGCAGCTATAGGGAAAAATGAAGAAGAGTAGAAGGTTTTCTTGCAATGAGATAAATATTTCAATTGCTGGGTGAAAATAAAAGAGGTGGGTGAATTAGTTTTTTCTACAATCGATGGAAATGAATGATGAATCTTCATAGGGAGGATAAAAATTTTAGTTGTAGGGTAGAAAATGCAAGCGAAAGCAAGAGGCATGAGTCAAGTTGTAGATTAAAGATTCTCTAGGTACATAAATGGTTATTAATCAGACTGAGATCAAGATTCCAAGTGTCTTCCACAGATTCATTTTAGGGGTTCTTCTTCTTATATATATTTTCTTTCTTTCTCATTTGTAAGGGTTTTGAACTTCTGGTTTTAGAAAAAAGAAAATAGAAAATGCTTAGCTGGGAGCTAGAGATTTGTTTATAGTGAATGAATGTATAGATTTCTATAGCACTGTCAATTAGTTTGAGCATATTAATGAAAATATTACAGACTTTGTATCCATTTTGTATTATGAAATTGCATATGGATTAAATATATCAAGCATATGTTGATTTGTCATTGCAATCTTTTAATAATTGTGTGATTTTTGTATGGGTTTCTTCAAGCAAAGAATTAAATTTTGTATGCAGATTATTGTGGGTTTAAGGGAATGAAATTGATTTTTAAGTGTAATTATGCAATAATATGAAAGGCTAGATTAATGTAAGGCATTAATGTTAAAGGGCCACTAGTTTGAGATAAGATGTTATTTAAATTTGCATTCATGATCTTAGATTTGACTACATGCCTTAGGATTGGGCACTGATTTATGATTTTATCCAAATCTAGTTCAAAAAATTTTAAACCATTCAATTCTATTTTTCTTATTTTATAGGTTATTGGTATTTACCTTGTTCTCCATGCTGGTTAATGAAAGTTTCCCAATATCTTCCAATGTTGAGTGATATCTCATGTTTCTTACCATATTCTTATGATAGCATTATCTATTAAGCAATACCCTTTTGAGTGTGTGTATTAGTATTTAAGTATTGCTAAAAGGGTCACCGCCTAAGTCCTATAGAGCTTGAAGTGTAGGGGAAATGTGTTCCAATCTCATTTCATGTTCAATGGGAAAATTCTACACTAGATCTGAGCATGAAATGTGGCTTACTTCTAGGATTTAATGAATCTGTTGATTTGGGAACCAACATAAGTGAGGACCCATTTTCCATAGGGCGAATGGGTCCTAGGCCACTTACCTAGGACACACACCAGGCAATGTTAAACATTATGTAAAAAAAGGATCCTAGATGTAAGTGAGGAGACACATCTTCCAAAGTTAAGTGTTATGTAATGGAATTTATGAATGTAAAGTTTTATCCCTCATAAATTGTATTTAATTAGGCTTAGATTTGAATTAAAGGGTATAATTAAGGAAAATTAACCTCAATCAATTAATAAAGCCCTAGATTAATGTGAAAGTCCAAAGGTACACCTTAGAACACTAAAAATAAGGCGCAATTAAGTCCATTTAATTTAATATTATTTCCCAAATTAAGTGTGACAAATACTTTTTCCTACACTACAAATCTATCTTCATATTCCTTGAATGTTGGATTAAGGATTCTAGTTTCCATTTATAAATCTATTGGATCACCATTAAGAAATTTTCTATGTGAATTTATATAAGTTGAAAATATGTAGGATCTCAATTGCAAGAATGAAAAATAATTCTTCAAGCTTTCTTCAATCTCCTTTAGACCTGGAATCTACACATTCACAAAAGAAGAGATGTTGTGCCATTTAGGGGTTTTCCTTGCTCAAACCCCATGTTAGTGTTTTTACTTCCACAATGAAAATGTCAATGATAGGAAAGATATATGATAGGAAGGAATGATGAAATCACAAAGTGCTACAACTCACCACCCTTCAATGGCTTCCTTGAAGGGCTGAAGACATACACATCACTTCAAGATCTTGGATCTTTCTTGATTGATTTTCTTGAATCATTGAATTGATTGGAGACCTACAAAGGGTTAGCCTTCACATACAATATGTCAACATAAAAACACATGAACTCACATAACATTTTACATGATGATTGGATCTTGAATTGCTACAAAGAATGACTAAAAATGTTGCTCTTGACTACTCTTGATCAAAAGTTTTCCAATGGTTTTCTAGATGATCTTCAAATGATGCAAGAACTAGGTATTTATAGGCATTTATTCAATTTCCAAAAAAATAAATCTTGATGGCCAACTTGAGACAATTGAGTTGTAAATATTAAATTATCGACATTGACCTATTTGAATTTGGATGGAAAATGGGAGGAGACTCACACCCAAGGCATGAGTTTCCTAGACCTATTTTCAAGGACATTTTGTGTCAGGGGCAAGGTATTAGATAAATGCGATTGTTTCCCACTTGAAATTCATCTATAATTGTTAAAAAAGGGCCAAAAAATACATAATTTAGGAAATTAAATACTCAATTAGGTCCAATAATTGAAGGGGGAAAAAATATAGGTGAAATTGTCAAGGGTGAAAATTTATGATGGCACAAAAATAATTTAGTGTCAAGGAATACATAAAAGAGTTTTATAGATTGAGAATTAGGGTTAGGAATGTTGATGATGATATTGAGAATATGTTAAGGTATTTGAATGGTCAATTTCTATCAACTGAAGAGGAGATTAGTATGGTTAGGTTATAAACTATAGAAGAGAAGATAAATTAACTAGGAAACAGTAAAGAAACTCCAAGTATGTAGGGGGGGTTCTCACATGGAAGTGGATAGTCCATTGGTGGAAGAGGATACAAAAGTAAACAAGGTTCTAACACCTCTCATATGATTTCTTACACTCATGAAGATAGAGAAAGGGGAGGTTATCCTAGAGACTTAAGTGATTAATCAAAAGGTTGAGGAAATTTTGGAAGAGGAAGAGAAAGAGGATTTACTGATACCTATTACCTAAGTGGTGAAACTAGGGATAAAGAGCTTGAATGTCCTCAAATGCAACACAATAATAGTAAAATGAAGGAGGAAAAAATAAATGTGATCGAAAAAAAACATGAAATTATTGCTTCACATAAATTTAGGGAAAATCTTCAAGATGGAGAATCTTTGATGATAAAAAAATTTAATTGAAACTAGAAAATGAGATGGAAGAAAAAACACAAAGAAGGAATTTTTTTAGTACCTTATGTAAGTTTGGACCTGAATATGTTTCAGTCATCATAGATAACTTGGAAACATTGACAATATAGTATTAGAAGAAGTGATGGAGAAATTGTAGCTGAAGAGGATTGGCAATGTAGGAGCATCCACTGGTGTAAGGGTAATCTTGCATCACCTAAAAATATTTTTCCTTTTTGTTAGATTTTTGGTAATATTTTTTTGCATTTCTAGATACCTTTTTCATCGAATAAGAATTCCCAACTTTCAAAACTACTTTTATACTTTTTTTGGTTAAACTGCTATTTTTAGTAGGTGTGAATTTAAAGGTATTAGGAGGAATAAATTTATGGGAAGCTTTAGAATAGAAAAATAGACACTTTGGTGAAAGAATCAGCCCAAGATCATTCCCAGCTTGAAATATATTCAAGTTTTAATTTCCCAAAATTGCCTTGAAACTCTTCTAAGTCTAGTTTGATGCACTAAATGGTTTCGTACAGGCCCAGAAATTGTCAGCACTAGTGTAGAAAGTTCTTAGCACATTCTACACTCCAAGACCTTTCCAACGGTTCAAATGACACATCAAATAGAGTCCTGGATCAAAAGTTATGGCTTTTGGAAGTTGGTCAATTTTTGGAAAATTGCCAATTTTTGAATTGGCACTCAATTTCTAAATTTCAAATTTCAAATTTCAGTACCCAACCACCTACATTCAAAATTCAAATTGTATTTTTGGCTCCAAGCTAGAAAAAGGCTATTTAGGACTCATTTTGGAAATTGGGAGGGGGATTGGAAAAGAGAAATTTGTATTGGGAATTTAAGGGGAATTTCTTTTTAAAAACAATAGATGCATGTATTGCAGCCTATGAGAATTTGATCCTTTGGAATGTAATTTCTCTGTAACGAGAAAATATTGCCAATAAATAAATAATAATTCTATTATTGCATCTATTGTGTGTTTTTCTGAGTCTCGGGTTGTGGCTCTCATCAATTGGGCATCCATGTCCCTACAAGTCTTCATGGTTACAAAAAGGAAATTAACTACTAGTGAGTGAAAAAATATTAGTAATTTTTCTTATTAAAAGTTATAAGGATGAAATTATGTGTGATGTTATGCCAATGGATGTATGCCACATTTTGTTAGGAATAACTTGGTAGTATGTGTTTAGTTGAAAAATAGATCCTAGGTCTACTATATACATCATTAAGATTAAGCCTTTTTCAATGAACATTAAAATGCAAATCGGTAAGTAAATTAGATTGAATTTGAATATTGTAAGCGAGTCAATCAGCCTTAGATTCATCCTTTAATTACTTGGAAATAGATTAAAATTTAATTTCTTTTATTGGATTGATGAAACTATGATACCTAATTTGAAAATGCACCTTTTTGATAATAGAGAAATTGTAACACCAACTTTCAATAGCAGATCTAAGAAAGGTAGAGTTCTATGCACATGTCACACAAATCTAAGCCCGATTTTACAAGACTAAGTTGCCCAGGGTGACTATGTCATAGTAACTAAATTTGAAATCCATTTTCATATTCCTCGAGATTCTGATTAGAGGCTTCTTCTTTAGGATCTCACTATCTGATCTTTGTCAGATGCCAAGATAATTGATTTTTTGTATCTTGTCAAGTGCTAGGATTTGAATGCAACAATGAAAAAAAGGTCTTGAATATTCCTACAATATTTTTTAGATCTATAACCTACATATTGAAGGAGAGAGGAAGTGTTGTGTCACATAAGGGCTTACCTCAGTCAAACCCTATGTTGGTGTTTCCCCCTCCACAATGCAAAGTTGATAAACGAAAGCTTATCCTTGAGGGATAGAGGCTAAATGACAAATTAATGATGAATCAATAATGGACTACAAATCACGACTCAAAACTAATTTCCTTGAAGGACTGAAGTCATGGACATCACCTCAAGGATTTATTGTTGTTTGGCTTGGTTTTCTTGAAAAACTTACAAGGGTTAGTGGAAAAAACATGATAGCATAAAAAATAATACACTCACATGAAACTTGACATGATGCTTTAATATTGAAATGCTATAATAAATCTACTCTTGAGTGCTCTTGAATTGATCTTGAAGTATAATAATTTATCTTCTTGCTCCTTAGATTTCAAATGATGAAATGACTAGGTATTTATATGCAATTAATCGAATTTATCAAAAATTAAATCCTAGTGGCTGACATTTGACATTTAAAATTCAAATAATAAAATATCAACTCCAACATTTTAAAAGGTAGAGGAAAAATAAGGGGACCATGTTTCCCAAGGTGACTTTGTCCTAGCCCTATTTTACGAGGTGTAAAGTGTTGGGAGTAAAATATTAACTGTCCACTTTAATTCTATGTATTTGATTCCATGATAAATTTTAAAATGGACCATATAATGCATAATTTAGGAAATTAGGAACACAATTAGGTCCATGGATGTAGAGAGAGCAAAAGATAGTGTGAGATTTTCAAGGGTGATAATTTATGATGTTTCATTTAGCCCCCAATTTAGTGAGAGTATGAACTTACACTTAGACTCACACTAAAGTAGAAAATATGTCAAGAGGGTTTCAATTATCTAGACATTGAACATATAGGATGACAATGAATCTAGGGGGAGTGTGCAAGCCCCTAGGATTCAAGATCCTATGACAAGACAACATAAATACAAGAGAACACACATGTATGTAATGCAACATAACAACACAAAACATACATGACAAGAACATAACACATTACACTACATAATGCAAAACACAATACAAACACGATACAAATATTTAAGAAAACATATACAAATGCAAACACAAGGTTAGTACTAAAAGGATTCAATTCAGTAATGCAAAGAGACCTTAATCTTAAATTTTTCTCAAATACAAAACATCATCCATTAAATGTGTTGTCTAAGAAAAATGATACTCTTATGAGGATGTTAAATCACTCACAAGCCACATGGATCTACTAACTAGCAATCTATGTTATGCTAGGTGTCTATCCAATATGACGCATTCCACAAGGCTAGAAAGTTGCATTATGTGAGGACACTCATGAAACATATGGATCCACTAGCAAGAAAGTTGTGTTATGCTAGGTTGCCATGTTAAAAGAGGTGCTCAAGTTCATGAATCCAAATTTTAATGTCCAAGGGGACGAACAAGACTCACCTAAGAAGGTGTATAAAAAATTAATGTCCAAGGGAATGAATGAAAATCACCTAAGAAGGTGCATAAACATCCAAAGGGACAAATAAGACTCATATAAGGAGGTGCATAAAATTTAACATATAAGGGGATGAATAAAACTCACCTAAGAAGGTGCATATTTTTTTCTAATGTCCAAAGGGATGAATTGACAACCATGCTTCAAGAGGCCTTATAACAACACCATCACTAAAGGGGTATGTCAATAAGTCAAATATCATAATGTGTTTATTAAATGGATAGGGGTAATATATGCCCCCCTTAAAATTTCAACATACTTGCTTTGTTGGTATTTTAAGGAAGAAAAGCAGAAGAGGGGATCCTTGAAAGAAATGCACACCTCCAAAACTAGTTATCCTTGCCCCCCAAGTGTATAGACAAGGAAAACCATGCATGATATCATCATGTTGCTGCCATGGAAAATATGGTTGCATTTAAGATTGTCGCACCATGAATGACAATGAGAAAAAACATAAATCTACACATGCCACATTGTGATGAGAAACACTAGGGTGAGTGTAGGATCATTGGGGTCCAAAAAGTGGTGATATGAGAAAAAAATGGCTAACAAATTTTCTTTTATCCAAATTTGATAAAACAAAAAGGATTTACTAAAAAAATTGTTAGCTTTCTAAAATTATAAGATATGCCTTATTTGGAATTAAATAGATAATTATTATTGATTTTCTACATACATTCTGACTAAAGTCCTAATTGATAGGTTGATTGAAAAACATCTATAATTCTTAAATGGTTTCACATTTTTTGAATCCAAAAGACATGACACATTCTCTGCTTCCCATACTATAGGAAAAGAATGAATTTCATAATTTTTAAACCAAGTTATGGTGGTCATACAAACAAGTTTTAATATTTTTAAAAAGTTTTAATAAAAGATTCATAACTAATTATTTACTTGCAAAAAAATTATAAAAAAATGTGGCACATCCACCATGTGTCCTCTACTTATGTAGCACCCCTCCACTTTTGGCCCTTTGCGACATGTGGGTAAGTGGTTTACTTGTGACTTGTGAGGTCATGTGTTTTTGTCGTCTAATGTTGTTTCTCTTTATAACCTGGTATTGAGATAACATTTCTTAGAAGCATTATGTCCAAAACAAATCATGAATAATAATGTTCTTGGTTAGTTTAGCGTAATGGGAGAGGCATTGGAAAGCTCTCATCTAGGGCTCCATGCTTAACCCATTAACTTTTTAGAAGTTTGTCATCTAGCCCCATGCTTGTATACCTAGAATCCCTTGAATTAAGGAAAAGAAAATCCCCACTCCCTTAGATAAAGGTCATGTTAAATTAAAATAAAGTAAGGATATGTATAAGGGTAAAGATTAAGTATTTACCATCCCTTTTTAAAACAACAATAAATATTCTTTTGTTTATTTTAAGAAATAAATATATAAATATATAAGAAATAATTTGTTCAACTATAAAAGATAATCATTATTATTAAAATTTTTAAATTACTTATAAGATAAAGGGAATATATGTGTATAAAGTTGATAATTATTTCTCACATATATATGCATCCATATATATGGATAAATGGACTCAATAATTGGCAATTAACCGAATAGATTAAACAAATGCTTATTTGGCAATCACTTTATTAGAAATATTTATGGATATTGACTTGGGAGTAATAAATAAGAGAATTGGATTGCTCATTGGAATATTATTGTTACTAGTTTTTAATTAATGGGAAAACAAATTTAATTTATATTAAAATTAGTTTGGATTAAAATTAATAACTCTAATTATGCCATCATTGAAATAAGAATTAAAGGATCTATTGGGACTAGTGTGATCTAAAATTGATTAAGAATACTAAGAAATGTTATATGTTATGTTTTTTTAAAAGAATGTCATTTGCCTGTTGCTTTTGCCGGCATTGTTTCTAGAGTTCCACGTCTCCTGGAGGATTCTGTCAAGCTTTACACGTGCCTTGTCTGTGCGTTCATTTCCTGCATATATCCTTAACTAAGGGAGTTGCGTTCACTGTGGGGGGGACTTACGCCTGCCAGTGGCTTTTGCTAAAAACTTCGAAAGCCTCTAAATAAAGGGAGACGGAAGAGGGAGGGGGGGAAATAAGACATCTTCTGGAAGGAAACCTGTCAAAATAGTTAATGTGCCATGCCTATGCGTTCACATCCTCCATACCCATTTACCAGGAGAGGATGAAGAAACAGATAGAGGAACTTAAACAAGTACACCACAATTTGCGCATAATCTTGCGGTATGCCACTTGCCATGGTCTAATTATTAATCTCTACATGGTTGGATCACTCTTGGCTGAGTTTTATTTCATTCTAAAACCATTCTGCTCTTATCTGTCAAATGAAGACATTGATTTGTGGATTTATCTATGGCTGTTTCTATATTATGAATGGGGCATGTATGCTGTTGAATCTGTTTTAAATCTGTCGTGGTAGTGTTGCGTAATACTTTCTGCAAACTCTTTCTCCTGGTACTAACCTTTCAATTCTCCAATTTGGCAGGCTGCAGCCTGGAATAAGTTTTCTACGAAGGATTAGAGTATGTTTATTAAAATGAAAATTACTGCCATTTAGGTTTTGACATTATGGCAGTTAAATTTATATCAGTGTACTTAATATAGAATGTATAATTTATCTTTTTTTTTACAACCGATATTTCCCTTTAAAAGGCTGCAAAAGTCTCCTAGTAAGTTCAAGAATCTAGTAGCTCTTAACCCAGATATTTTTAGAACTGTAATTCGTTTATTGTGAATAGATTGAAGCAATAGCTGGTAAGGAGGTTGGGTTTGATTCGCCTCACTTGTTTTTAAAATTCTGCTCGATGGGGTTTCGTATTCTGCAACTCAACCAATTTCTTCAATCTTCCTCAGATCTGCTGTGTTTGTGAGTGTGGTTGTCTCATACACAGAAAGTATGCGCCAAATTATGGCCTTTAATCCAACTACATCCAGATATGGCTTAAATTCCCCCTATCCTTTTACTCTTCGATTGAAGTCTTGACCCTATTTTAAAAATGTCCATTCAGCATCGGAAGGCAGAATGTTGGCAAAAGTGTGGCGTTCAATTTACACCTGCCGATTGCATTTGCTTGAAAACTTTTAAAGCCTTTCAACAAACCCATTTTGTGCACATTCTGCAACCCATCACACCTGCAGTGCTTGAAAATAGAATGTTGTAGAGGTTTAAATACTCGCTGTTTCCATTGCCAGCCTGTCTCAGCTGCGGCACAAGAACATTGTCCCTGTTTTAAGCGATGGAGATGGTTCACATCTCTCAGAACAATTTCTCTTACAATAATCTTGAAGATGAATTTAGATGCAGATGGCAATCAAAACTTACTTGGAAGTTCTTAGCAACTCTAATAGTTGTACTGGAGGCCATGTTTATCAAACCAAATGCAACCGCTAACCTTCACAATAGAAGCAGATAAATGATTCTTTTTCCTTCCCTTCCTCAGCTTCAAGTAAAAGTCTTGATCTGGTATTTAACCTGTCACAACAGCAAAAATTGAACATAGAAGACTGTAGGGGTATAAACAGCCTTCCTGAATTCTCTGGCAACCTGTCACATATGTTGTAGTTGAAAATAGAATGTTGTAGAAGTTTAAATAATCTCTCTGATTCCATGGTCAATCTGTCTTAGCCGCAGCACTTGAAGAAAACAGGAGGTTTAAAGGTTTAAATAACCCGCTTGATTCCACTGTCAATCTATCACAACTGTAGAATCAGACCTTGGAGGGTGTATAAATTTAAATATTGTCCCCGACGCCATTTGCAACCTGCCACAACAGCAACGCTTGAACATAGAAGACTACAGAGGTAAAAATAGCCTTACTGTTTCTGTTGGCAACCTGTCATGTTTGCAGTATTTGAAAATAGAATGGGGTAGAGGTTTAAATAATCTCTCTGATTCCATGTCAACCTGTCTCAGCCGCAGTACCTGAGCATAATAGGAAGTTTTAAAAAAATTAAATTAAATTAAATAACCCGCTTGCTTCTATTGGCGTTGACTAGATAAATTTGAAAACAATGACTATATCTTCAGTTTCAAAGCAAAAGCAAATACTTCTCTCAAAAAGAGCAATGCAACGAAAAATGGCGTAGAGCACTCTGGTCACTAAACTAGCTGTGAAGGCAAGCAGCATTCGCTTGAAAGTGTCAAGTCCGTCCTTATTGTGCTAAAGTCGGTATAATAATGTTACTTGATAGCCATGAGCTCTTGCAACTACATCATTTTAATTAATGAAGAATCAATGCCTATCACTTTGACGCCTGCTTTCATTTTAAATTTCAACATCAGTATTATCCTTATACTGGCCATCCAAAGAAAATATAATGTAGTGTTCAGCTTGCGAAAGGATAATAATATTAATCCTATCCACCCCTATGGTTATAATACTCAAAGAAAATATAATGTAGTGTGTTCAGCTTGCGAAAGGACAATAATATTAATCCTATCCACCCCTATGGTTATAATACTCAAGCTTCCCTTCTGGCGTGCAGTTTTACACCAGCCTGTATGGCAAATATTTCAATGGCAGGTATCAATAGGTAGTTTTACAAGAGTTACAAATAAATTAAATACCCCAATGATCCTGTATGGCAAATATTTCAATGGCAGGTATCAATAGGTTGAATGGCCAACTTACTCTAAACGAAGTCCTTAATAAAAGGCCTTAATAAAGTCTCGATCCTCTATGTCTATTGTTTTAAAATCTAAAAAGAAGGTAAGTCATAATCTTCTTTAAAAAAAAGAATACTATACACATTAAAATATACCCCTTAAATAAGAAAAGCTCTTAAGCCTAGTAAAGAAGGGGAAACGTGGACATTCTTAAAGACTAAGCTTTTTATTCATTTTAATATGATATTTAAAAGTAAAATGGAAATTATATATATTTAAGAGGAGATTCTAATGAATTGAGTAAGAATTCTTAGAAAGGGAAAAGTGTAGTATTAATAAAGATTAATTAAAATAAAAGAAGAGAAAAGGAACTCTTCTTTATTCGTGGGCCTCATCCCTTTCTTATTAAGAGGAAGTTTAATAATAAGGTGTAAAAGAATTAATACATATATTTATTTATTTGTATATGCTATTTCTTAATTTTGTTAATTTTCTTTTTATTATTTATTTTTTAAGAATATGTATATTATAAATATATATGGGTTACATAAATAATTAAATTAATAATAATAATATCAATATTGAGAAATGGACATCATTGGCAATCGAGAAACAATAATAGGATTATGAGATATAATTATTGACATCAAATTACTTTAGTAAAGTATTTACAAGATATAGACTTCAGCATTACAAGGTAAATTTTAGTAAATTGACAGATTAAAATAACGGTAAGTGTTTTTAGAAGGAATGCATGTAAAGGAGTACTTGAATTGTTACTCTTTAAAATGTTGATTACATTATACTCTTTTACTATTGAATTTTAAATTAGAATGATTGATATCTTAAATGCTTCGGTATTAATGTGTAAGTGAGTCAATGGTTAAGTATTGAGTTTTAGGAAGTGGCAAAACAATGCCTCTTGGCTATCTTGGTTGTTCATCGAATATTGTGTTTGTTGATATTGAGTTGAATTTTGACTATTGTTTTGGAGTATATCTTGATTGCATTAATTTGGTTATTGTTCAAAGTGAAAGTGATATTGAGTATTCATGTAAGGGTTGCTTGAACTGAAAACCTTGTTGTTGATTGGGTATTGTTTCGATGTTTGGAACTTTATGTTTGATTTTAGATATTATGAAGGATCTTGACTTATATTTGGTTCTGATTATTGTCTTTTCTGGAAGGAGTCTGTTGTGCCCAAAAAGGTTATTGAAAAGATTTTGATCTTTGCAATTAATTATGTAATGAGTTGATTGTGTTATCTTGATTAAGTTTGAAGGTCACGTTATGATATTGCCTCTTTTATTCCTCTCATCATTTTGTGATTGTGGAATTTATATAGTTATTTTGTGGGTTCCTTGATGTGAGTCTTCCTTTTTTGTGTTAACTCTGATTGAGGGGACTTTATGCAATGACTTTCTTTTAGTCATATTTCATGATGGTTGGGAACCCGAAGTGTTTGAATTACTCTCAGTGAGAGTTTGTGGATTTTCAGTAATTTAGGCTTCCAGAGGAAATGGAGAAAACTTGAATTATATTGTTTTTCCATGGTTGGACCTTTGTGATTCAATGATCCTATCTCTAATTTTGAGTTGTGTGGGTGATACCTCCCTTGTTATTATTTCAGTGATATGGAATGGGTTTGCGAGATGGTTCTTGCCTCGCATGTTGTGAGTTATGCACACTTGATTTTTATGTGAGCTGAGGTACACCCCTTTCTTGTATTTAGTTTTTTGGTGTCGTAGGGAGAGTGGCTCTTCATGGAAGTCGGCGCACAAAGGGGCTGTTAGGATAACCCATGGAAGAGTTTCTTAATCAAGTGATAATATAATTAATTAACTAGTAGGTTGGGTAGATAAACACTAAACAAGATTAATTATGAGCCTCACCCATACTGTAAGTGCTTTCACAAGCTAAGGATGGGATGAGAAGACCTAGTTGGTAAGATCATTTCCTTGTCCTCACGAAAGGTAAGTGGTCCTGCATGTGTCACCCTATGGAGCGGTCGCCTTGATATAGGCAGCCTGGATAACCATAGATGGAGGTAGTACCTTATGATAGGTTGCATGGAAAATCCATGTAAGGCCATGCAATGACACTCTCCTATAGTACCTATTTATTTTCTCTTGTTTGGTTGCCTCTGGAAGTGTTGATTGAATTGTTGATGTTGTTGAGGCAATGGGTTCTTGATGTTTGTTGTTGAAGCCTCCAAGTTCTATCTTTTAGTGTTGCACATATGCCTCATGGCGACTTGATTGATGTTAATGAAAGGTGCCCTTGTTATTTACTATTGGTTGATATTGCATTTTCATTCAAAGGCTTTGGATCCTATTGTTGTTGGAACCTCTTATGGTTACTTAATGTTGATCTACAATATTGGCATTTACTTTTTGATTGAACTTTTCATTATATTGTTGTGGCTATGTGATGGCAATGTTTTGGGTTGTTACCTTATGTCATTATCCTTGTTGTGGAGTTTGGTTTGTTTTTGGTTCATTTGACTATTTTAGTTGAGGAATGGGGATCTTTCTTGTCAACTCCTAGCATGGGGGGTGGACTTTCAGGTCCATGTGGTCAGGTGGAATGTGCTATGCACCCCATTGGGTTCCCAGGTTGTGTTCATGATGCAGAAGTGGATGCATAGTTTCCAGTGCTTCACTTGGTTGAAGACTACTTTTCACTTCATACCTTATTATTCTTTGATGTATCATCTTTGTAATTGATGTATCTTTTCCTCTACACGACAGGATGCATATGTACTCCTAAAACAATTGTAATGTATTATTGTGTCCATGATGTGTTGTATTTATGGAAATATGCTCCACCATTGTAATGTTGAACTATGAATTGAAATGTAATAGAATGATGTATGTATCTTTTATATTTCCTTTGATCATGGATGGTTATATGTTATATTTATGTAATCTTGATTCGTTTGTTAATGTTATGGTTTTAGTTTTAGGTTTTTGTGACGCCATCTTGTGTACCCTAGAGGACGTAATGGTCATTGTATTTGTATAATTGCTTATATGTAATATATGTTCATGTTCATCTTATGTTATGTTTCACTTTCAAAAAAAAAATTATTGTGCTTTTATTGTGAGTTCTTGTCATCCTTTTGGGTTCGTGTGGTGGGGCATTACAACTTATATTGAAAGTTTAAAACGGGTATGTGCAGGATCATGGTGCACCAAAAAGTGGCAATATTATGGGTATTTGTAGGGTATGTGGCTGACGACTTTATTTTCACCCAAAATTAATGAAACAAAAAGGGTTTTTAGGGGAGATTCTCAGCTTTCCAAAAATATAAATTATGATTTAATTTGACTTTAATAAATAATTATTATTCATTTTCTATTAGAATTACGACTAAAGTCCTGATCGATAGGCTGATTGAAAAACATCTATAACTTTCAAACGGTATCATATTTTTGAATCCAAAACATGCACATTCTATGCTTCACATACTATAGGATTAAAAAAAGAAAAATTAAATTTCATGAAGTTTTGACCAAGTTAAGGTGGCCAGACAGACGAGTTTTTATATTTTCTAAAAGTTGTAATAAAAAATTCATAATTAATGATTTACTTGGAAAAAAATTACAAAAAAATATGCATTACATCCGGACATGAGTCCTCTACTTATATAAAATCTTACAAAAAAATATTATCATTTTATTATGATTAGGGTGGTTAGACGGACACCTACTTCTTATTTTTTCCCTGAAATTTAAGTACTACTGCATTGAAATTTCAAATTTTCACCAAATAGACTTTATTTATTTTTAAATAAACCTAGTATTTTAGAAACTACATTCAATTTTCTACAAATTATATTGATACATATTTTTGAAATAATCTAGATAACTTATTCAAATATTTATGTCAAGTTGTCTAACACTAATTTTTGTGAATTTTTTGCCACTTAAGGGCCTATTTTTTGCACGATGATCTTGCACATACCGAAACAATATATATTATTTTTTCTTGTACTTAGGTTGGTCAGACATTCACATGATTTTTATTTTTTCCTGAAAATTTAGTACTACTGCATTGAAATTTTAATTTAAAAAAAAAAAGATCTACTTGTTTTCCAAAATATAAATAGTATCTTAGAAACTACATTCAATTTGCTACAGATTTGGTTCTTACATATATTTTCAAATTATGTTAATTTAACTTATTCAAATTTTTATGTCAAGTTGCATAACTCTATTTTTCTAAAATTTTATTGCCACTTAAAGACCTAGTTTGGACCCCCATGATCCTACACTAACCCACCATAGAATAAACACAATTATTTGTTAGAGTGATTAGGGGAATCAACACATGGAAGATCACCACAATCATTAAGTTTTCATATTTTATTACTCAAGGCCTGACATTCATTGGTAGAATGACCATGCACTCGATGATATGCACAAAATGAGTTTTTGTTTTAATTTTTTTATGTTTTCAAAGGAAGAGTAATCAAGCGGGCTTTGAGAAGTCTTGACAAAATATTATCTTTCTCAGTGGTAGAAGAAATTTCTTTCTCTTGTGAATAAAATCTTGCTCGATTACCACAAGATGTCATAAACATAGAGGATGATAAAGGATTAGATGAAAATGAGGATGATGATTGGAAACCATTTTTGTTTACAAAAGTATGGTATAGAATTCACCTACTCATTGTTTTGTTCCATGTCTATATTGTATCAATTTTAGAAATAATTTCATATCCAATCCCATAACATTCTTCCAACTTAGATTGAGAAATTGTATCTACCTGCTCATGAGAAGAATTGATTCTTTTGCAAGAATGAAAATCCTTTTAATTTTTTTTAAAGTTAGGCATCTTCCACTCAAAAGGGATGGAAGTTAAAGAGCCCCCATCACCATAATTGGGTGATTTTTTTGAATCTATCGATGTATTTCAATATAAAACGCAAGACTCATTAGGTTTAGATTATGATATTTTGTAGTCTCCCATAAAGGGGGATTTGAAATCTAATGAACCCCAATCATCACAAAAACATGCATTTGAAGATGGAGCAATATTATGATCATTGTTTGAATCTTTGGACTTTTGTGGTGATATTTTAGTATCCCCTTTAAAACAAAGTGTAAAATATAATGGCCCCCAATCATTGTCTAAGCATTTTATTGTGAGTGGAATAAAATCATGATTATAAACATGTAGAGGTTCTACCTTTGAAGTTGGAATCAAATAAATAAGAGAGTTATAAGTGCTATGATCATCTTAGACTTGTGAATTATAACTTTTTTTGTCTACTTTAACTATATATATCTTGTTATTAAATGCATACTTGATCTCATGGTTAAGAGTAGATGAGACTCCCTTCATGGCATTAATCCACAATCTACCTAGGAGAAGATTATATGAAAGAGGTCCTAGAATGATATGGATTGGTGTTTGTAAAACCATGGGAGATACCTTAATGGGTAGTGTGATCACTCCTAATGGTTTTTTATTAGCATTAACAAAACCATATAAATATTAATGTCATTAGGTTCTACAAGGTTCTTGTTCACACCAATTCTATCTAGAAGATCTATGCTTCAATGCTACAAACATTAAGACTCGATCCATTATCTATGAGGGTACACCTAATTGTAATTTTATTAATAACCACCACTTTCATTAGGGATTTGTTGTGTGGTCTCACAACATGCCCCATTTTTCTCTTCACTAAAATCTGGACCCCTTTTTTTTGCTTCTTTTCTTTCCATTCCCTTGGTTTTCTTGATTTGGTGTGTTGCTTTTGGAGGAAATGGTAAAATGATGAGTTCTAATCCAAATTTCCCAACCTCGCTTAAGTTATTACTTTTTCAAACTTGGAATGTTGCAAAATATTTCCCCGGTTGCATTGAATTACCAGACTCACAGGTCCCTGAAGTTGATGTTGTTGCTCTAAAGATGTTGTATCTTCAAAAAGTTTCACATTTCACTCAGCTAATAGTCATGCCTAGTAGGTCACCACTCTAATAAAATTATCCAGATGTATGCATTTCCCCATTTTTTTGGTTATCCTAATAGTGAATTTTCTTTTCTTTGAAACTGTAGACCAAAATTGTTGCTGTGAATATTTTTCTAACCAATTTGGTTGTGTTTGCACCCAGTCTTGGGTCTCCCTTTGCACCTGGTTTTCATGAACCCAGTCGATAAAAGTCCCAACTCCCAATAATATTTTCAAGGTCTAGTGTCAAATGATTCAAACCTCAATTAATCATGAATTATTAAGTATCCAAGGAATTCATTGCTTCTAAATCCTTTTCCTTGTAATAATTGAAGTGACACATAAGTGTGCCATCTCAATAACCTCCTTTGATTTCTTCTATTGTGGTGGGCCCTATGCATAATCCAAAGAGTTCATGATTTGAACCCTAATCCTTCATGATTACACCTTTATTCAGGGTAATTAATTCATTTCAAAAGGAAATTAATGAAGGTGGTGAATAATACATGTACTTGGCACCACCTCATGCATGCAGTTGCTTTTGTAACACTCTACCTTGTTCCAAACTACTCACCTATAAGGACATTGAAGAATTAAAACCAATATTGTGGTGTGCACAGAAAGGTAAGTCTTGAGAAGCTAAAAAACATAACTACCAAGGGTTTTGAGGTCGCATTCAAAAAATCATATTATCATCAAAACCAGGTATGCTTTGAATAACTAAAATTCTAATAATTCTTCTATGCATGCATGGCTTAGGTTAAATGGAATTACCACTAGTTTGCTAGCTGAAATGTTGATTATTAAATTGAAAGAAGTTTAACCTAATTTCCAACTATAAGTTTTATAAATTGATGAAAATGGATGGTTAGATTTAACCCTAACTCACACATAAGGCACATATTTTTTAATGATACAGGAAACCCAAAATAACATGGCCACTTCCAAAAGGAGGCTGATAGATGAGGAATTTGAGTCCCTTGTTTCATAGGCTATTTCAATCAGTGGTATAATTATAGACACTCATCCATAATGGTTTACTGACATGAAATTTTTTACATGGATTCAACAAGAGAATGCCTCTCAGTGTGCAAAGGACATCATTGCAAGTGGACTACATTTGGTAGGGGGTATCCACTAGCAATGGAAGCCCTTGAACTAGTAATGGAATGTATGAATTGGTACCCAAACAATAGGGTCGTTGAGAAAGAAGGGAGAGTCTATGTAGACCTCTCTATAAAAGGGATTTTATACACATTGGGGCTCCCCACATTTAGTCAGATGAATCTATTGGATATGCAAGTCCTAGACATGACATACCTAAGTGTAAAAGAACAAAACAATAAATTTATGAATGTAACATGGTGCCAGGAGGAGATTACCAAGAAAATGAGATAAATCTCAAGGTCTGTGTTTATTCAGGATGTTCAGGATATCATAACCCTATTAAGAAAGATAGCTAGACTCAAAGATGCCAAAAAATTTTAACCCTAGATTTTTGGGCTTATAGCAAAAATAACGAAAGTCCATGTGTGAATTCATTGTGGAAGTTTCATCAATAACAAGGTATGTGGAAAGTTAATGATGTTCCTGGACACCCTATGGTTTTCTATGTCGTCTTATGTTGTTTATTCCCACACCTTGATTGAAAATATATAGGGATTGACCAAAGTTGGTACCCTAAGTAGAGAAACAAGGAATAATTTGATTTATTCTCATGTACCCTAAATCACTATCCACCAATACTAGGAGCATTACTGGAGGGTTAATGATGTGTTTTCAATGAGGCTAGTAAGAATAATGGAAGGCGACAAAGCCAAAAGATTATCCTTGTAATAACAAAGTGTTATCCGATTGGTTTGGGGTTGGTACATTCTACTTCCTACTTTCACGTACATTACGGTGGAAGAATTCAAAGGATGCTCCTTTAGGCTACCAAGGTATCCAATGGATAAAATATTTTTACTACAATGGTGAGGTAGATGTAAACTTCTCATGGCCTTTTTGTGCAAGAATTCAAGAAATATTCCTTCAAATTCCCCATCACCATCAGGAATTACCAATGTGTTGTGGCCAAAAGTGCAGATATGTGTGAGGAAGAGTTGAAGCTATATAAGCTAGAGCTCTTTACACTTTGGAAAAAGAATTATGATCTAGAGGGAAACCTTGCCAAGAAAATAGGCAATAAGTATTCTCATGTTTATGATTTAGAATATTTTTGGCATAATTGTGATGATGAGAATGAGGTACGAAAGCGATCATACTAGAGGTTACCCTTACAAGTAGCAAGGCTTCTTCAACTCAATGATATTTCAAAGTAGTTGGATATAGATGATAGAGAGGTATTGAATACAATTTATGATCAAGAAAATATTTTTGATGAACCTATCCTAGACCCATATTATACAAAGAAGGAAATAGTAACCCTTAAGGATATTTCTGTGCAAGTTACACTCAACACTAGATTTGTGGTTACAACAAAGCATTAAAAGAAGTTGGGATAAAGCTCACATACTCGTCTAATGTGAAAAGAAAGAAATAGTGAAGAGATGAATTAGGGTATGTTGAGTCTACTAAAAAGAAGATAAAGGTTGGAAAGGAAAAGGAAGTTGGGCATGGTGAGGAAAGAATTACTAATACTTCAAGCCAGAGAATTATAGGGATGCTAGCTAGCCAACGTAAAGAGACTATGGCCGGTCAAGCTAATGTAATAGTGAAGCCTAACGAAAAATTTTCTTCCATAGTAAAGTTGAATACCATGATGAAACAATCTAAAGAAAATTGATTTAAAGAAAATCCCATGGTGTTGCCAGTGGTGGAAAAAGTGCCTGACACAAGGTCAAATCCTATAGATAAAGAAGAAGAAGATTTTATAAGAGGTTCACTCCCCCCAGAGGTGGGAAGCCCTAAGAAAACTGATGAAAGAGGAATAGGGGATATTGTATGTCAGAATCCCATTAATAATATTGATAATGACAATATAGTTGATGATTAGCTTCCACAAGGAAGAAATAAAGATGATGTTGAGCAATTGCTGACTTCTGAGAAATCAGGAGAAGGCTAGGATGAAATTGAAAGTGTATAGACCTCACAAACTTTGGGTGGTGAATTAATAAATGAGGAGAATATTGATGTTTCATGATAGTAGGAAAATGATGCCCCAAGGATTGATGTTGAACACATGGTAGGACAGGAGAATATGATTCTCGAAAAAGAAGAGACAATGATGGATCAAGATAATTTAGAATCCATGTTAGTGAGGATAGAAAGTGTTCAATTACCACAAGGTGTGATAGGTAATATTGATAGTTGAAGAGGAGAAGTTCTTGAACATGAAAATCATTAGGAATGAAGATTTATTGAAGAGATAGAGTAGAACAAAGAAGCACCTAGCTGGCTAGTCAATAAAATTTCTCCACCATTGGAGGTGGAATTGGTGCCTCTAGATCTTATAAGTTTGATACAAGAAGTAGAGACACCCAAACCTAGAGGTAGAGCAAAGAAAATACATGCTATGAAGAGGAATGTAGATGGAGGGAGAACTCTCCAAATAGCTACTCCAGTAGGAGATAAGAGCAAGCATGAATTTAGACCTCGAGATTATAGGGTAACAATAATTAATGTCAGACATTCAACATGGGGACATGAATTAGAAGAAATGAAAGTAAATTTATAGACAAATGTCACCAGGGTACATAAGATTAAATAAAAGAAAAGAGAGCTAAAGGAGTATATTTACTTCTTGGAAGGTTTTATCAAGTCACTAGCCCAATTTGATCAAACATGAACTAAATTTCCCCAAAATATGGTAATTATGTGTAAGGAGCGGGTAGATGCCATTACATTGCTTCATCATAAGTTAAGTATATTAGAAGAATGGATGGAGTACCTAGTGAGGCAAGGAGAAGAGTTAATTAAAGATGAAATTGGGAAACATAAGGAAGAATATTGTTGGTATTACAAGTCTAAAAGACTAGAATGATAATTTTAATTTCATCATGAACAGACTGATGTAGAAAGGTGAAAGTTAAAGGCTCTTATTCAGACAAATGTCCAAGAGTTAGTGAATTAAAAGATAACAACAAAAAAAGAAGTTATAATATTTGAGAAGTGGAGAAAACAAGTGAATTGGGAGAGTGACATTTTGTTTCAATGTGTAGAGGGATTTGCAAAGGTCACTAAGAGATCCAAGAAGTTGATTGATAGAGATGAGAGCTTTATTGAAATTTTAGCACAACAAAGTTGTGATCCCTAGAATTTAAGACAAGGAGATAAATAGGTCAATGATTTCAAGGAATGGCTTGAAAGGGTAAATAAGGACCCTATTTTCTCACTATGTTGGGAAGTTATAGATGAAATTATAAACTATAGGAATGCTATGGTTAAATATGAAGTAGGAATGATGTAAAGAAATGAAAACATCATTCAAATATCAAAATATTATGCTAGGCTTAAGTACAAATGGAAATTGATTCAAGGAGTTTCAAAGGAGCATATGCATCAAGTGTTGGTTGCTTTCTAGGAATATTAGCAAAGAAAAGGTGAAGACAAGTCTTTGGACCCACAAGTCAATGAAGAAGAATAGATAGTTGGATACTGGATGGCATAAGTTTTGTGCACCGATATAGTTTTGAAGTGAATTTTGTAGGTTTTTTCTTAGTCTCGATGAAGGTGGCTAGTTCTGGCTGAATTTTGTAGAAGTATCGATAATCTTGTTTTGTGCAAAATAATCGAGAATTGGGGCCTAAAGTTGAAGAATTCAGCTAATGAAGAAGTCAAATTTTTTGACTATGCCTAGAATGTTCTGATGACAACTATTAGTTGCCATGTGCTACATTTTAATTTCTTTCTCTGATTCCCTTTGATAGATTAAGTTTAAACTCTTTAGGGCATGGTTTTTGTAAAAGTTAATTTACTACTTTATTTTTATTTTAAGTTCAAAATTTGTGGGTGTCAGAGAACCAAAACTTTTCAAGTTTTGTTCTTTTTCCTTTTTTTTGTTCCATTCCAGATTAAAAACTTGTATGTTTCATTAGAAGTTAATCTATATCAGAGTGAATTTCAAATCTATTTCTTGATATTAAATCTTAAGTAGCTTATTGTTTATTCCTATCAGACAAGACTATGTGATGCACCATTTAAGGGTGCATACTTAAACTATCAAGTGGAAAATAATCCACCTTTTCCTTAAAATATCACATCATTTTGTACATAGCTATGAAACAATTTGGTGAAGTATGGAATGGCTTGCTTTGGTTTGGTTATTTCTTGAGGTATGTGTGGATAATAATTGGGAGAAATTTTACTTTTCAATAATTTTTTATGCTTTATTTTAGAATAGATGTTTTAAATTTTAAAAAATGTTCCAAAAAAGTAATGAATGCATGGAATTTTATGACAAATCTTTTGATTCCATGAAATTGTTGAATGGTTAAAGCTAAATCTACTTGGATAAATGCAATTTATTTGAATTTCATGAAATACTATTTTAAATTTGTTGATTTCATGAAGTTATTGAATAATCGTACCAATATTATTAGCATATATTTATGATACCTTTCGATACCTTAAGGATTGTTTACCCCTCATGTTTAACAACATTATCATAACAAAACCTGAGTGAACCTAGTGTTTCAAGACCTAACATAAACAATCCTTGGGATTAAGCTCATTTAGCCTTAGATTTAGGTTTTCTTAGTGCAATCTTTCAAGAAAGATAGGTTCCCATGGTGTGTCTATGAGAATTTATCTATTTTTTGGTGTGCAACTAACATCTGCCTCAACAAGAATGGTGCTAGAAGGAGGGAATTCATTTAGTTTTACTAGGAAGGAAGTTGGAGACATGAAGAGTTACTAGGTCCTGGTCTAGTGATCCTCGTTTGACACTAGCCTAACTTAGTGGTTGTACATCATCTAGGCCCCAAATTTCAAGAATTGCAAGTACAGTACCACAAAATTTGACTATTGTTATACCACCCTTGCCCACAATGATGGATTTCTTTAATGTAGAGTCATCATTTCAATTTTTTGTGTACAATGATCTTCCAAAGAATCTATAAAAATTGTGTCCTAAGTATTATCTTCACAAGGATGTGAAATAGAACATCAATATCTTTAAGGATATGTGTTTTACAACAAGCATACAACATGAAGATGTTGTATGGAGGTTGTTCCCTTACACCTTAAGTGTTGAAATTTACTTGTGGTATATCAACTTGTGCCATAATTTTGTTAGGACATGGCAAGATATGGAGAGTAAATTTTTAGATAGGTTTATAATGCCAATTGATCCTACCCTATTGTATCATCAGTTTTCTCAAATTAAAAGGTTCAATGCTAAACCTATAACCACTTTTAATGATAGGTTTCAAAAGCCTTATTCTAGGTTGCAAGCACCTTATGTAGTGGATAATTTATCTGCCATCACCATTTATTATATGGGAGTAGATCCTTTGACTACAATGATTGTGAAATGAAGTGAAAATTTTCCTACTACTCTAATTGAAGGCTATGTTGAAGCTGTAAGTGTAAATATAGAAATGAAACACCTCAAAAGTAGATCATATAAATGGTGGAAATGGATTGGGTATGTGCAAGATCATCATGGAAAAAATAGGCCCTTAAGTGGCAAAAAATTTAGAAAAAATAGAGTTAAGTAACTTGACATAAAAATTTGAATGAGTTATCTATATTATTTCAAAAAATTGTAAGAACAGAATTTGTAGAAAATTGAATGTAGTTTCTAAACTACTAGGTTTGTTTAAAAAATAAAAAAAATCTATTTGGTGAAAATTTTAAATTTCAATGTAGTGCTACTTAAATTTTAGGGAAAAAAAAAGTAGGTGTCTGTCTGACCACCCTAACCACAATAAAATGATAATATTTTTTAAAAATATTATAGATATAAGTAGAGGACTCATGCCTCAATGCAATGCATATCTTTTTGTAATTTTTTTTTAAGTAAATAATTAATTATGATTTTTTTATTACAACTTTTTAAAAGATATAAAAACTCATTTGTCTGACCACCTTAACCTGGTCAAAACTTCATGAAATTCATTTTTTCTTTTTTTAATCCTATAGTATGCGAAGCATACAATGTGATGTATGTTTTGGATTCAAAAAATATGATACCATTTGAAAACTATAGATGTTTTTCAATCATCCTATCAATTAGGACTTTAGTCATAATTTGAATAGAAAATGAATAATAATTAGTTATTAAATTAAAATTAAAGCATAATTTATCTTGGCGAAAAGATGAGAATCTTCTTTAATAACCCTTTTCGTTTCATCAATTTTGGGTAAAAAAAAAGTCATCAGCCACATACCCATCATATTGCCACTTTTTGGCCCACCATGATCCTGCACATACCCGATTGAATAAATATACCATGTTGAGCATGAACAAAGTTCCATTATATCAACCAATGGCTCCTAATTCTTTTCCTTCAGTGGTCTAAAATGGGATATTTCCTCAAAACAGTTTCTTTTAACTAGGAAATAGTCAAGCTTTAGTTTGACACCCTAGTCCAACTATCACAGAGTTGTATCCTAATGGAAATGCTTTCTTCTCATAGGCTCAAGAAAGTCAAAATGTCAAGATTCAAGAATATTAAGAAGAGATCAAGGAAATCACAACTCAACTTTAAAAATTAACCACAAGGTTTACACAATTTATAAATCTAAATTTTTACTCTCAGAGTAATAATTAAAATCTACAAGTAATAATTAAAATCTACAAGGTCGAAGATACAATGCTCCTAGACCACTTAGACATTGGAACACGACCAAATAATGGAGGATTATCCAAACCCTTAGTTAATGCTAATTCCTTTGATGATAGGTTGATGTCAAAGGTAAATTTAGCTTACCTCGCCATAAACAATTGGTGTCAAATGCAGAATACAAATGCTCATTTAGAAGTAGATTTTCCATTGTTTAAGACTGTGTTAGATATTTTTTTGGCTGCTATGCATTATAATGACTAGTGTGACTCTCACTCGCCCCAAAGGAATGAGCTAGTTTTTGTGGGATATCACTTTACTTTAGTTCTTGAAAGTTACAAGTGTTTTGAGTCACTCACTATTGTTAGGATTCATACTTATGAACAAGAAGGAGATAGTTCAACCATGACGCTAGGAACCTATACATTTCCTTATCACTTGATGAAAATGAACCTCAGGATGAACCTAATGAAATTCATGCTTTCCAACAATATTTGGAAGAAAATAGCTACAACCTGAGAAGTAATACCAATAGTGGAAGTAGATTCAAAGGGCCTTTGACCATGTCAATTATGCTTAGAAAATTTAACACTCTACCTGATGATAATCCAGCAACACTCTAGGTTTACCTAAGGTAACCTCTTAATACAAATCATTGAATATTTTGTGGAGTGGAAAAATGGAACCCGCTGATAAAAACACCCATGATCAAGAAAGCTTTCCTAAATACCTTAGAATATTTTCCAAAAGAAAGGACACTTAGAAAGAAACATAGAAAAATGATAAATCTATTAATGCAAAAGACAAAACCATAGTTCCTATGGTGGACCTACAACTAGCCTTTAATAGGGAAAGATAGAATCCCTACCTTTTTTGATGATGTTGAGAATATTTGGTAAAAATATCCATAATTGCTTTGTATATTCTAGAGCATCTACCAAAGTGAGGCATATGTCCATATGTCAAACTAGTCAAAGAATTTTAATGGATATATGGCCACAAACTTCTAACATATGTGGTTAACTTCGAAATGAGTCCCTAATCAGATTAGGATTGAGAGAGAGCTGCACATGAAACACATGATCACCAATTATAATAAGAAAAATGAAATTCTATACACAGATGTAGAACCAAGAGTATATGGAATTAGAATTTCTAGAGTTAAAATAGAATCTTTCAAGTGTAATGCTAAGAAACATAACCAAATAACTCCCAACATGAATATGTTAGCAAGAATTAGATTATGATTCTTTCAAAGGAGAAGATAGTCATTTAGATAAATTTTTGAAGAACATTGCTAAAGAAGCTTGAAAGAGCAGAAAAACTTAAGATTCACTAAAACGTTTCTTGTTGTAGGGTTCATATAGGTTGCATAACTTCATGCATTCAGAAGATAGTTGTGTGATGTGTTTAGAGATCATTCATAGAATTGGAGGTCAACATTATCAAGAAAATATAACTCTTAACAGGTCTGGCCTTGGAGCACTTGAAGATAAAATGCATGCAATGAAGACTAAAAATATCAATTTTTCAGCTCTTAAGAAAGATCAAAGCTATTGAGGATCAAAATATGACCATTAGGTTTGATGGGTCAAAATTGAAACAAGGAATTGGAGTTGGGGTTGAGGTCATCAGTCCCAAAGGTAAGTCTTTCCTTGCTTCCTACAAATCACAATTTCAATGTACTAGCAATGTGGTAGAGTAGGAGGTTCTTATCCATAATTTCATGCTCATGATTAAGAAGAAAGTTAACATTCTTAAGGTTTTTAGTGACTCAAAACTGGTGGTCAAGCAAGTCTAGAAATAATATATTTTTCATTATAAGCATTTTTCCTGTTACTGGCACCAAGTGTGGGACCTGATAGAAGATTTTGATGCCTTTAAAATCACTTACATCCCATGAATATTCAATCAGAGGGTAGATGCTCTAGCTACTACTACCAGTTCTCTAAAACCATTAGATGCTTTAGATTTGAGAAGATTTACTATTAAGTTGTTGAAGTTTCCCTCGATTCCTTATAATATTACCAATTTACAAGTGTTTGAAGATGACTATCATATATTGGAATTTATCACTAATATTTGTATCTTTGAGACACAAATAATTGAATAAATGGATCACCCAGATGGAGAAATTAAAGATGAAGAATTAGCTCATGTGAAAGATAATAATATTTTGAAAGGAATAAATGAGATAGAAATATTATTTGATGTCGATCAAATAGTTCAGCAGAAAGACTTGCCTAAAATTGAAAAAGGATAGTCTGAGTTATATAATCTAAATACTGAAGAAGATCTGAAGAATGTGTTTATAGGGAAGGTATGTGGTATCAGAGCTAGTTTCCTCTGAAGAATCTTAACAGCTTGAGGAAGATCTTGAAGATTAAACAAATAGATGATAAAGAAGAACTTCGGGCTGAACTTGAAGATCTTGACAAGGCTAAAAGTGAAAACAGAGATTTGAAAGAAAATCTTGATGAGGAAAATGAATGTGTCTAAAAATTGAAAGAGAAATTAAAGAAGTTGAAGGAAAGAAATAGAGAAGTGAGTGAGCAATTGACGCAAGTTAATGAAGAGATCACCGGATTGAAGGTGCAAGTGGAGGAAAAGAAAAGAATTGAAGATTATCTGAATATAGTGGTGCAAAGAAAGATTGATGAATGCACTAGGATTGAACAAGAGATGGTGAACTTGAAAGAACTAGATAAAGAAAAACTTTGTGAAGATAATTCCAAGACAAGCTCTACCAAGCTTGATGGGTTGATTGCAGGGTAGAGAATTTCTAAAGAAAAAGTTGGTTTGGGAAATGAAGCTGGTGAAATTTCTAAGGTTGTGCAGACCTCAAACACAATGGATAATCAAAAGAATCAAAACCAAGGGAAGCGAAAAAAAATAAAAGAAATTTTTCTAGAAGACTGCCTATTAGACAACCAATTCTCGAAGGTATCCATCTTTCAATGGTGTTTTCCTTTCATGTAATAAATTTGGTTATAAGGCAATAGAGTGTAGGAGTAGAATGAATTAGTTTTTTGGTTCCTTCTTTGGATAATGTTTTGCATGCAAGAAAATTGGACATAGAGCTATTGAATGCAGAACTTAGATGATGAATTGGTTTAATGGAGGATGAATGAATCAATCTTTTCCTAGCTACTACTATACATGAAACAAGTTTGGACACAAATAAAACTAGTGAAGATCAAGGGGTAATGGAGGATAAACCAATCAGAAAAATGTTTTTTTCTACAACTACCACAAACTAGGACACATTTCAAGAGTTTGCAGAAGTAAAAATGGAAAGCAATTTGATCTAGTAAAGAAGAATGAGATAGTGAAGAAAATTGACAAGAATGAGGTTAAACAAGAAATGAACAAGATATGGAAAAAGAAAGAATAGCCTAAAACATCTAATGCTTCTGTTCCCCCATCCAATGTAGATAATTCCTCTATAAATTAGACCTAGCATGGTCTTAGGGGAACTTTAACAAAAAATTGTTCAAATCCCCAATTATTTGGTGTGTTAATATTTGGAATGAAGATATGCTGTAAGGATTGGATAGATTGAATTGCTTTCCTAATTTCAGCTCAAATCTTGATGAAAAGTATGTAAAACCAGCTCTCAGCAAAATGCATGATAAATTCTTGTGGATTGATAGACCCCATCTTATAACAGAGGAAGCAATTAAGGCATTTACCAGACTCTGTGATACCAGACCTATACTAGTGTTGAAAGCTATGAAGAATGAAGTGGTAATGGAACTCACTAAATCTACATATGACTTGAGGGATCTAACTACAAAACATATCAATAATCCTACTATGAATTATGCCACAATGATGATTGAACACAAGATCTACTTCACAAATAGAGATAATTCAATATCTGCTACAACTATCTTAACCATATATGATATGTAAGTTAATGGTGTAGATTATGATTTGTGTGAAATTCTTCAATAGTAGTTGTTTGAGAACTTGAAGATGACCCAGGAAAAGAAGTATGCTTTCAAATTTGGCTCCTTGATTTTGTGTTTGTTGTTTTTCTTCTTAAGAGATTCTCAGAAGGGAAGATGTGGTTTTCTGGGATACATTCAGATCAGTTTCACATTAGATCTTTGATTACATGCACAGTTTGCATGATTTGAAGGATATAGTTAATGCTCTAACAACATTCTTTGTTGTTTTCAAGATAAAGATGAATGAAAGAGAAAGGATACCAAAGAAGGTTGTTGAGAAATAAAAGAATGATATAATATTTCATGTCTCCTCTGATGAGTGCATGATTGAAGTTGTTGAACCTGGGATTGTATGGATACAACCACTAGGCTATGTGATTATAGAGGATGAAGCCAAAGGGTGGGTGCATGGAGATGGGTAGAAAATTTGTGGCCACTTTCAAAAAAAAGTTTTGTAAAGCTATAACGTGAATCCACTATAACGTGAGTGTGTTATAGCTTTGTGTGTCGAGCCTGAGGCTTGGCCACAACGATCCCATAATGCAAGCGCGTTATAATGTGCTCATATTATTACATGTTAAAAGAAAAAAAATGAAACTCATTCATTCTTGCTAAAACGTTCATATCTATAATTCTTCAAAACGTGCTCATGTTATGAGAAAGTTGGTTTTTTTATAGATTTATTTTATCTCTTTGCCTATACTCACTCCCACTCTCTCCCACTCTTGCACATGCTCACCCACCCTCTCTCCTACCCTCTCTCACTCTCTCTTACTCTCTCCCACTCTCTCATACCCTCTCCCAACATCTCCCACTCCCTCCCAATCTCTTCCACCCTCTCTCTCACCCTCTCTCCCACTCTCTCCCACTCTATCTCACCCTCTCCCACTCTCTCCCACTCTCTTCCTCCCTACCTACCTCCCTCTCCCACTTTTTCCCACACTTTCCCACCCTCTTCCACTCTCTCTCACTCCCTCTCCCACACTCTTACTCCCTGCCCCACTCTCTCCCCGACTCTCTCTCCCACCATCTCCCACTCTCTCGCACTCTATTCCACCCTCTCTCCAAGCCTCTCCCACTCTCTGCCACCCTCTCCCACCCTCTCTCCTATCCTCTCCCACTC